>OX578151.1:70033283-71233283 GCA_951213105.1 Amaurobius ferox | reverse complement strand
GGGATATGTTTTCTCACCTGAAAATTTATTATTATATTCTTCTTTATATTTATCATTTTCTGAGACGATCCTATTTTGGGATCAGGCCTCTTTTTTTAATTTTTGATATTTTTATAATTCTTTTTAATTTTATCCCTTATTTTTAATATATTAGAGGGCGCATTTATTTTATATAATTCACTGCATACTTTTAATATGTCTAGCTTTTTAACTAAAAAAGTTTACTGGGTACATATATTAGAGGACTTCCATTCAGGTCCTCTTTTTTCATGCATTTTTAATTAAAATCTCTATAATTCAGTGGGGGTGCGTCACCCCTCACTATAAAATATACTTCTGTTTTTTATTAAACATATGTTTTGTAATTCATAATGATTTCATTCACATTTTTATAATTATTTTTAATTTTATAAAAAATGTTTAGATTTAGTTAAAAATTTTGAGTTTTATCTATTAAATAAATGGGGGGGTCTCAACCCCACCCTTTAAAAACAGGGTATTTTTAATATATTAGAAGGCGCATTTATTTTATATAATTCACTGCATACTTTTAATATGTCTAGCTTTTTAACTAAAAAAGTTCACTGGGTACATATATTAGAGGACTTCCATTCAGGTCCTCTTTTTTCATGCATTTTTAATTAAAATCTCTATAATTCAGTGGGGGTGCGTCACCCCTCACTATAAAATATACTTCTGTTTTTTATTAAACATATGTTTTGTAATTCATAATGATTTCATTCACATTTTTATAATTATTTTTAATTTTATAAAAAATGTTTAGATTTAGTTAAAAATTGTGAGTTTTATCTATTAAATAAATGGGGGGGTCTCAACCCCACCCTTTAAAAACAGGGTATTTTTAATATATTAGAAGGCGCATTTATTTTATATAATTCACTGCATACTTTTAATATGTCTAGCTTTTTAACTAAAAAAGTTCACTGTTTAAAGGTACACATTTTTAATATATTAGAGGACTTCCATTCAGGTCCTCTTTTTTTCACGCATTTATTTTATATGTCTAGCTTTTTAACTAAAAAAGTTCAGTAATTCACTGTTAAAATTTGGTCTTAATGTAAAAAAGGTATATATACACCTTTTTAGCTATAAAAATCATGTTTTTAATATTAAAATGGATCGAGACCCTTTTTTTTCATAAAAAGAGATAAAATAAGTTATAAAATCATGTTTTTTAGTGTAAAAAGAGTCTGTGCGCTCAGACATGCGTATGGATACTACTTATATATATATATATATATATATATATATATATATATATATAGTATATAATAAATATATAATATGAAAATACTGTTATTTAGAATTCAAAAATAGAATAGAAAGCAGTTGTAACTTATTAAATCCTAACTTAAAAAGTAGTACCAACAACTTAAAAAGAAGGATAAAATAGTGAATCATCAATCACGAAGAGAATTAAATGCATACACAATGTCTAGTCACCAAGCTAAATATATTCAACGAATATCAATGGTGAGAATTCGAAAATTGAAAAACATAAAATAACCAAGCAATAAAGCTATACACGTGGATAAGCACTATGCCTGAAAAGTGGTACATTTCGAACAAATTATTTTTAAAGTCCAAGTATCTATTTAAAATTAACAGAAAATGCTTGTTTCTGAAAACAGAGATAGATAATATTTATAAACTCTGTCTACTTGGACTGGACGCAAAAAGATTGAAAAATAAAATAAGAATATAAATATACCTGAGAAAATACTGCATATGTCCTAACCATGAGCAATAAAAGACAAGACATTTTATTTTAATAACAGTAAAAAATTAAAAAACAATTTAACATTTCTTGGTAAAATTATAAATTTTCAAACTTATGACCTTAGAGATTCTTTTAATAATATTAATATTACTGATCTTTATGGTGTAATTTTAGCTCTTTATAATGCTTTTATTACAAATCATTCTAATCTTATTAAAATTAAAAAATTTCTAAAATTTCTCTACTTTGTACTTTTCCATAATTATATTTTTGAAGGTAATAAATTATACTTGCAAGTCTCTGGGGTCCAACAAGGTGGCTGTAGTAGCAATATGTTAGCTAATTTATACCTTCATCATTATGAAAATTCTTTTATTTCAACTGATTATAAAATATATAGATATGTTGATGATTTGATTTGTTTAGTATTTATTGATAACAATGGCATAGATATAGATTTTTATCCTGATAATTTGGAATTAATTCCTAATGAAGCCCCTATCATCAATAGTGTTAATCTTTTGGATTTGAATCTAATTATTGAAAAAACTAATAGGTTACTAATTTATATGATAAAAAAGATCATTTTCATTTTAATATTAATAAAATATTACCATTTAATTCCTGTAACTCTATTCAATTGTTTAGAAATATAACTTAATCAACTTTTCAGAATTTTTAGATTATCATATAAAAAATTTCATGTTTTGCATATCAATAATCTAAAAAATAACAGTATATTATATAAATATCCATTATATTTAGTAAATGGCATAATTAATAAGTTTAAATTAGATGAATATTCTTAAACATCTTCTTTAGAATCTTATATTAGCTAATTATAAACATTCTCTTGTCTTTGCATTATAATGTAATCACATCCACTTAGACATATGCTTCCGTGCACTCACTTTTTTTCCCGCCCTTATTTACGCAGCTTTTACAGGTGAATTTATAACATTTTTTACTTATTTGAAATACTATGTATATCTTACGATTGGTAACAGTTGATCTCACTAAATACTCCTACCCCTTCTATACAATTCGATGTTGAGCCCATATTAGTCTTTATCCAAGCTACATCTATAGACAATCATACTAAATAGATGGTTGAAGGAAATTTTTTAAACCGAAAGAAAGAAAAAAAAAACTAGAAGTGGCAATCTACACTGAACCCCAAACTTCCTCCCGAATTTAAAGCTGATTACATATCAGTGATCATCTCAGTTCAATCTTTAGCCAATCTTGAGATATATCAGCTACAGAATTTTATACTAAATCCATACAGTCACCATCTAAGCAATATTTGTAAAACATTTCAAGTCATATGGAATTTTTTTAATCCTAAGTGGCATCGCTAGAAACGGAAATGGAAATCCTCAGTGAGTCTCTTAACACTTTGCACAACTTAATGCTGAAGCCATTACATCTATCTAAAGTTGATTCTGATAAATATATGTTTTAAAAGTTTGAACCATAAGTTGAAAAGAAACCGGAAGTGAAAATTTCTAGCGACGCACTCTCTAGTTTAGAGTTTGAAGCATAACCCATTTATCTATAGTGCAGCTCATGACTTTCCCTGCAGACTCAAATTCATTTTCACTTTATTTCTTTAATAATTCATTAGATTCAGTTACATGACACAAAATAACACGCATCATTATTTGAAATTATACTAAATTTGCACTTTTAATTAAATTTTCGTTTTTATTCGGTAATTGGATATATTTTCAAAGACAAGATAACAAAATTTCGAAGAAATTAAAATATCTGGAGAACGGCTAGCCTTAGACTATTAGGGTTAGTCTTATTCCTTTTATCGTCTAATGTTGCGTATAAAACAAAAATTTAAAGCATACATTTAAGCACACGTAGTCTTTTATTTTAGATTTTGACGCTTGTTGCTAACCATTTCGCATAGAAAAGGCAGATTTTTTTTTTCGAAATCGTACCAAAATCTAATCAGCACCAGGTTAATTTAGCACCTGGGGTAATCCACAAGTAACTTACCTGTTAAATTTTATGAAATTCGGTCCATTAATTTTTGAGTTACAGTAGAGACAAACATTGCGCCCCCCCCCCCCCCTCCACACGCACACTCACAGACGTCACACTAAAAATAATTTTTCGTGTTCTAGAGGCCCCAAAACGTGTAGATCCGTCGAAAACTCGAGTTGGAACTTTTGGCATGATTCCACTACTTCCCCTATACGATATATATATATATATATATATATATATATATATATATATATATATATATATATATATATATATATATATATATATATATATAAATTAGTAAAATAAAACCGTAGGACGAAGGAATTGTATTTGGACATTTAACAAATTTTAAGAAACAATAGAAGTGATAGTCAAGAATGTTGTGATAGCTAAATATTATTTTTTTACTTTTTTGTAATTTTATTAAAACCGTGTAAATAAAAAGCTTTTGTTTTATAGTATTTTATTTATTAAAATAATCTACAGAAAATGATTATCTACACAAAATAATCTACGCAAATTTTCTCAATTTGTATACTTAAACATAAAATTTGAATATTTTGCTACTAAACTCAAAGTTGCCGTAAAAGTTGATCATGTGTACTGAACATATGGTGCGAATGATTGAGTTGAGTTTATCATACTCAATTTACGATTCCAGCCGATATTCTAAACACAAATTTCTGTATATTCATTCATTAAAGATACAGTTTTCTCTAATGAAATTGACCCTACATTTTTTTTATTGAAAAACTTAAGTGAGCAAGTAAAAATATACATCATATATATTTTTCTGTTTATGAAAGGAATTAGACAGGATCAAATATCTGACAATATGTTATTTTTTTATACGTCTGTAATTCATAGTTAACGGATCCTATGTAAACCTAATACGTATATATTGAATTTTAATTTAGATAATTGTAATTTAGGTAAGTGTAACTTTAATATGCTTCCACCAAAATTAGACGTTCTTCATGCCAGTTATATTACTTTAATTAATTAATTAATTTCTTATACTAGTTATCAATATTTTATATGTTGTGTTTTAATAGACATTTTTTTTTTGCATTGAGGATAGAAGAAGGTCATGTTTGACTCAAGGGAAGAAAAAGGAAATTGTTGACCATCGACGCGGGAATCGGACCCCTCAACAAAGAATATTGTCCACCCGCCCCAGAATATTGTCCATGTTTAAAGTACCTTGTTGTCCACCCGCCCTCCCCCCCTCCTCTTCCGCTCATCTCCCCCAGGTGCAGTACAGGTGTGTGAGTAATTAGGAAGATAAGAGCTCTCTCTCCCTAACCGAGAACCCTTCTTTCCTCATTCTCGGAACCACAGACTAATATATAGTATTCTGTGCTCTGAACGAATGGCCCGAAGCTAAACCTTTGTTAGTTATTCTCACAGATAGTCTGTGGTTATTCTGATACAAGGCATTTAGCGGAAACGAATGTTGGACCCTAACGTTCCCTCTAACTCAGGGGTCGGCAACCTGCGGCTCGCGAGCCGCATGTGGCTCTTTTGGTGTAAAGTTGCGGCTCTCCAGTTCCATACGAAAAAATTAATAATTTATTATCAAAACCCTTAAAAAATAAGAAAATATATTTTTAAATACCTAATTTCTCAATAGCTTCTATTTTCATAATCATTAATTACAAATCGCTACGCTTAACATGACCGTAATGAGATAAATTTGAATTATTGTTTTGTTCTTAGAGATGAGACTCCGTGACCATGTTTATCTTTCAGCCAATTGCATTCCATTTTCGTCTCACCCAAACAGCCACCTCTAGAGTCTAAACAACACGTCTTGCTAGACTCTAGACGTGTTGTCAGTCAGTCATCCTCAGATAGCGCGGTCGACGATACCTTGCATATGTGTTAATTTAATCGCTTGCGGTTTTTGCGTGTCTATTCACGTGTTGTTTCAAAAAGAATACGATTTAGAAGCGAATTATCTTCTCAAAGGTATGTACGCGTATAATATAATAAAATAAGTAACAGAATTGGATTACATATCTGAGGATCGTGTTAACGAAGTAATAATGGTAAATAAATTGTTTGCCGTTTTAGATAGCTAAGTAAAATTTTAAAAAATCATTTTTTCAGCTCCGCCGCCAGCATGGCATCTGGTAAAAAAAGAGAAGAACTGAAGAAGAAAACCGAGAATTCAATCAGGATTGGACGGAGTCGTTTGCATTCATATGCAACACAGATGGCCTTCCGACTTGTCTCATTTACCACGAAAAACTCGCACACAATAAGAAGTCAAATTTGGAGAGACACTTCACTACAAAACATACCCAGTTTGCTGGTAAATATCCAACCGGTGACGCACGAAAAAAAGCTGTTGAAGAGCTCAAAAAAAAAAAAAAAACAGTCATGTTCCATGCTAAGTAACTGGGCGCAATCTTCCAATAATGTAAATCTGGCAAACTTTGCAGTATCATTAGAAATTGCAAAAAGAGGAAAACCATTCACAGATGGTGAGTACGTCAAAGATTGTTTTATACGTGCATCTGGAGAACTGTTTCGTGATTTTAAAAACAAAGCGGAAATCATGAAAAAATTAAAGATTTGCCATTATCTGCTAAAACAGTACAAGATAGAACTGCTAAAATGTCTTCAAATGTAACACATATGCAAGTGGAAGACATTCAACTGGCTTCTGCCTTATCACTTGGTATAGATGAGTCTTGCGACATAAAAGACACGGCACAAGTTACCCTTTTCGTCAGGTATATGTCGTCCCAAGGTCCAAAAGAAGAACTGCTGGAATTGGTACCGCTCTCAGGGCAAACTCGTGGAGAAGATATAGCAAATGCTGTGCAAAAATGCCTGGAAGACAATGGAATCGATATAAATAAAATCGTTTCTATAGCAACTGATGGAGCCAGAAGTATGACAGGAATACAGAGGGGTAATATCAATTCCTCAGAAAAAAATAAACCACGAAATTCTAACGTTTCACTGCATAATTCATCAAGAAGCGCTGTGTGCCCAAACATTTCCGGCCGAAATAGTTGAGGTCATGAACTTGGTAATTAAGATTATTAACAGCATCTTGGCAAAAGCACTCTACCATTGCCAGTTTAAAAATTTCCTTGAAGAAATAGATAGCTAGTTTTCTGACCTACTTCTGCACAATAAAGTGCGATGGCTTTCCAGAGGTAACGTATTGCAACGTTTTGCTTTGTGCTTGAGTAAAATAAAAACATTCCTCAATGAAAAAAGCATTGACCATCCCGAATTGGAAGAAGACAAATGGCTGCAAAAATTCAACTTCATGGTAGATACCACAATGAAACTAAATGAACAAAATCTAAAACTGCAAGGAAAGGGCAACTCAGCCTACCCCTTGCTTGAAGAAATAGTTTGTTTCGAAAAAAAAATTACTTTTTTTTGTTGGAGACTGGAGAGCGATAAATTACTTCATTATAAAAATCTGAAGCAATATCGCGATGAGACCAATGCAACTATTGACACGAATTACTTCAGCATAGCTTTAAAAAACATGAAGGATGGATTCGCTGAGAGATTCGAGCAATTCAAAACAAACAAAAGTATCTCGCGTTCATAGTAAATCCTCTCAACACAAATACAAATGAGATCAACATCGAGCCATTTGGAATTGATGCTGGATCGCTCCAAATGCAATTGCTAGATTTGAAAAGCAAAGACTTGCGGAGTGGCAAGCTCACAGAACTCAAGAGCCAGTTGGAAGAGTTGGAGGTCCAGAAATGCATGCACATCGCGCAGCACAAGAGGAAATAAATTCTAAAAGAAATTCCGCGAGTTGAGGCCCTCATATTCGGCGCATGGAATAGTCTTCCAGAATGCTACAGTGAGGTGAAGAAGTTGGCATATGGAGTACAGACGATCTTCGGGTCGACATATTCGTGCGAGCAAGCGTTCTCTTGCATGAATATAATAAAAAGTAAAGTTAGAAGTCAACTAACAAATAAAAATCTAGAGTCGTGCTTGAAACTTAAAACAACAAGTTATAAGCCAGATATAATCAAACTTTCAAAAGGCATGCAAAGCCAATGCTCCCATTGATGTAACTATCTATATTTGTGTTTTTATATGAATAAATATTATTCCGTATTTAAAGCCGTTTATTTTAAATCAAAAATCAAATATATATATAAGCAAATACTATAATATTGAAATGGAAATTTTTAGTGGCTCTTTAAAAACTGAGAAATTTTGTAAATTGTAACTTTTGGCTCTTCCGTTTCAATAGGTTGCCGACCCCTGCTCTAACTCAATGTTTTATAAAGCAATAAAATATCAATCACTGTGTTCAACAGAAAATCTTAACAATTCTATATTCTTTCCTTGAAATAAGTATTCACATTAAAGTGTGCTCTTATATTTTAGACTATCGAAGCAAATGGACTTACTTCTTGTTTTTCCGACTACGAGAATTTTTGGATTGCCTGGGATCCAGAAAATATCATAATAATATTTTTAAATCGTCGGAGAGACGCGTATAACATTGCCAAAATGTAAAATTTAAAATAAAAAAATATAACAAAACAATATTAGCTTAAAATAGATGTTGCTAGATGCAGAGAATTTCAAGCATGTGAAATGGTGATTCGGACAAAGCGAAAGCAAAAGCTCAACACAGTTGGGAAATCTGGAAATTTATGGGTAATTTGAACATTATTTGGAACTAGCAGGAAAGGTACATATTTTAAAACACAGAATTTTTTTTTTATAAATAAAGATAATAAAAGAAAACTCTAGGCCTAAATTGGGCGTTGGAATATGAAACAAGAAAGATCAATCATGCTTAAAGCATTGAATATGAAACACTTTCCAACTCCAATGCAATTTTATTTAAACATTTCTAAAATGCAATACATTCCTAAGTAATATTCTAAAACTTATCACAATACTACATTAGTTTATTATATTTGAAAACTTAAACCTTCATCGAAAAAAATGAACTTCATTTAAATGACGGCATTGAAATATAAATTGTCTGGTTTAAACATCTCTAAAATGCAATACATTCCTCGGTAATATTTTAAAAATCATCATAATACTACAAAAATTTATTATATTTGAAAACTTCATCGAAAACATCTGACATTCATTCAAATGACGTCATAGAAAAAAATAACACGCCTGGCTCTCTCTATAAAAGTAGCATTTCATTCATAACATTTTCCAAATCATTTCATTCATCACGGTACTATAAAATAATTTATTTTATTTAAAAACTTTAGACCATGGAGCTACAAGTAATTAAACTCTATGCTTAAAACTTCATCGAAAAAAATCGTCCTTCTCTGTGGAAATCAATGAATATTTCATTCATATCAGCTATGCAAACTCCATGATCTAAATACTTTTGCGTTAAAAAAATACAGCAATTCTTATACAACTCATCCTACATATTTTGCTGTTTACATTTTACATAAGTGAAAAATAGGCTTCGTTGTAGGAATAATCAAATTTGGATGATCATTTAAACTCAAATATATTGTCATTGCGTTGTTTCAGTATGTAGATGCACAGAATTTAAGCGAAAATAAAGAGGTTTTACGACGAATACAACACTCAATATGAATTAAAAAGAACTTTAAAAATCACGATTTTGAGAAAAGATGGTTGCCGTATTATATTTTAAAGTGAGTCACGTGATATTTTCATATCATGGTCACGCGACCGCTTCATATAAGAGGTGTAATTATTATTTTAATTTTTATTTAAAAAACTACTGAATATATTCTGCTGAATTTTTTTTTTTATATATTTTATGGAATAATTTGAATATTACCTAAAATTTTCGAAGCAATTTGTGAATTTCAAATCCGCTTAAAAAATGTTTGAAAAATTAGGTCCCATAGGGTTCAGTGCATTTCATTTTTTCAACCCGGGTTCAATCCAAAACTAATTGGGTGATATTATTCATTTATATTCCCATAGATCCTACAGACCGTCTGAACAACATACTAAAATTTCATTTTGATTAAGTCATTTTTACGGCAGTTATCGTGCTAATGGACAGACAGACAGACAGACAGAATGAACAAAGTCATAAACACTTTTCAACTTTGTTGTAAAGTGTAAAAAATAATAATAATAATATATAAATAAAACCACAGCCGTTCCATTAACATCCCTCAACCGTCTTTGTCACTATTGCTATTCATCAGATATTCGTTACATTTTGCAACACCTATTTTTAACACTTTACAACAAAGTTGAAAAGTGTTTATGACTTTGTTCATTCTGTCTGTCTGTCTGTCTGTCCGTTAGCACGATAACTGCCGTAAAAATGACTTAATCAAAATGAAATTTTAGTATGTTGTTCAGGCGGTCTATAGGACCTATGGGAATATAAATGAATAATATCACCCAATTAGTTTTGGATTGAACCCGGGTTGAAAAAATGGAATACATTGAGCCCTATGGGACCTAATTTTTCAAGCATTTTTTAAGCGGATTTAAAATTCACAAATTGCTTCGAAAATTTTAGGCAATATTCAAATTGTTAAATAAAATATATAAAAAAAAAATCAGCGAAATATATTCAGTTGTTTTTTAAATAAAAATTAAAATAATAATAACACCTCTTATATGAAGCGATCACGTGTCCATGATATGAAACGATCACATGACCCACTTCAAAATGATATATGGCATCCATCTTGTGTCAAAATCGTGATTTTTAAAGTTCTTTTTAATTCATATTGAGTGTTGTATCCGTCCTAAAAGTACTTTATTTTTGCCTAAATTATGTGCATCTACATACTGAAACAACGCAATGACAATATATTTCAGTTTAAATGCTCTTCCAAATTTGATTATTTCTACTATTAAGCCTATTTTTCACCTATGTAAAATGTAAACAGCAAAATATGTAGAATGAGTTGTATTAGAATCGCTGTAATTCTTTAACACAAAATCATTTAGTCCATGGAGTCTGCTTAGCTGATGTGAATGAAATATTTATTGATTTTAGAAAGAGACGGACGATATTTTTCGATGAAGTTTTACGCATAGAGTTTACTTACTTGTAACTCAATGGTCTTAATTTTTAAATAAAATAAGTTATTATAGTATTGTGATGAATGACATGAATGGGGGAATTATTTATGAATGAAATGTTGCTTTTATAGAGAGAGCCAGGCGTGTTATTTTTTTATGACGTCATTTGAATGAATTTCAGTTGTTTTCGATGAAGTTTTCAAATATAATAAATTATCGTAGTATTATGATAATTCTAAAATTATTACCGAGGAATGTATCACATTTTAGAGATGTTTAAACCAGGCAATTTATACTTTAATGCCGTCATTTGAATGAAGTTAATTTTTTTCGATGAAGGTTTAAGGTTTCAAATTTAATAAATTAATGTAGTATTGTGATAAGTTTTAAAATATTACCGAGGAATGTATTGCATTTTAGACATGTTTAAATAAAATTGCATTGAAGTTGGAAAATGTTTCATAATCAATGCTTTAAGCATGATTGATCTTTCTTGTTAATATAAGCATCATATTCTTCATCAAATATTTTGTTAATTGACAAGAAGCAAAATACCTACCATTACACCCAGAGTTAGGTAGCATAGAAAATATATGTATATGAAATACATTTTCAAAATATATTTGTATTTTGTATTTTAAACTCAAACTAAAGTGTTTTGGTAATGTATCGAAAATACATTCAAAAGTATTTTGTATTTTCAAAATACTCAAAACACCTTTCTTCAGATGCCAACCTATCATGTTTAAATAGCAAATGAACGATTCGCAAAAGGGAAAACGCGATTAATCCGTTTTGCTTTCCATGCAATGCATGGTATCGTGAAAGTATTGAAATCATGCCGAAAATCGCAACTCGAGTTTTCGACGAATCTGCAAGTTTTGACACCTCTAGAATACGAAAAAACCATTTTTAGCGTGACGTCAATGTGTGTGTTTTTCTGTCTGTGCAATAAATGTATCCACTTTAAGTCTTAAATACTAATGGACAAAATTTCATAAAATTAGGTAGGTAAGTCACTTGTTTGTGACTGTGATGCTGATTCGATTTCTGCATCATTCGGGATAAAGGAACCTGCTTTATTTGAGAAATGACCGCGAAAATTGTCTGCATCCTCTCTAGTTCAGAAACGATTAGATTTTGGTATGATTCGGGAAAAAAAAGAACCTAGCATTTCTTGTTAAATAGTTAAATATAAAAATAAAGGACTACGTAAGTTCAAATGCATCAATTAAATTAAACCCCATTACTTTAGGTCTAACCGTTCTCGTGATATTTTAGTTTTTTCGCATTTTCGATTTGCCACCTTCGAAAATAAGTCCAATAAAAAAGGAAATTAAATTAAAAGTGCAAATTCAGTGTAATTTAAAATAATTATGGTTATTATTTGGTGCCATTAAACTCAATATAATGAATTATTGAAGAAATAAAGAGAGTTTAAATATGAGTCTGCGGGGAAAGTCATGTGTTGGCCATATCAGATTTTTACTTTTCCTATAATGCATGGTAAGGTATAGTAAGGTGACCAATCGTCCTCCTTTAGGGAGGACAGTCCTTCTTTTGTAGGTTCTGTCCTTCCTCGAAAAGTGTCCTCCTACCTGTCCTCCTTTTTGATATTTTAAAACTAATCTGTTAATCTCTGTATTCAGAGATGTCGCGCCGAACTGCTACGCGTCATATGACGGTACAGTTCGGAAACACGCGATTATGAAACGCATGCGCAGTGCATAGGAGAACTTCACGTGTCTCGCATTTGTCTCGCACCATTGCGCATTTCACTTTGTTTACTTTATATTTTACTTCGTGTTTACTTCTAACGGAAATACGAAATTATTTCAATTCTTTTTCAATTGGTAACGATTTTTGGACAAGTGAGAAATCAAGATTGAATGTTGATACTCTAGCTGCAGCACTTACGGTACAATTCAATATGAAGAATATTTCTTGCTCCGAAATTTCCAATATATTGTTACTGTTAGAAAATGATATATTGACAAAAAATATTCATTCAATGGAAAAATACTCGTTTAAGTAAATAATTAAAAGGGATGTAAGCATAATTAGTGCATTTTTGTTTGAATTAATAAAATGTTTCATTTATTTACGTTGTACGTTTTTCTTAAATTTTTTCGTCCTCCTTTTCATTGTAAAAAAATTGGTCACCTTATAAATAAGCTATTTAGTGTCCATAGTCTGAGTCTGCTGGATTTTCGAAGACACATAACAGTGCCTATTTGGGACTTTCTATTCCAAGGAAAACACCTTGCAGAAAACTGGGTGTTCAACAAAATAATGAAGACTTTCTAAAGCTTAAAAATGAACATGTTATTGTAACAAAAAACAGAAATCTGATAAAGAAGATGCCAGTTAAAAAGCTTGTAGCAAAATCAACAGCTATTCGTAAAAAATGTAACGTTGGACTATGCTTGAGATATTTTCTAACATTCCACCTAAGTGAGAACGCATAGCAGTGGGCTGTACCATTATCCCATTTTTAGGACAGCCTGTACCGATCAAACTAATAAAAGTTTGGCAAATTTCTTGATTTTATGTGTATACAGGCTTAGAGAAACATATTTAAGATTTTATAAAAATAAAGTATTATTTTTTCAATGCTTGGTACAATATGGGTTAAGGGGGCTAATGACGTCACTAGCGGAAAATTTGTATCGCTGCTGTTTTTCACAACAATGAATGAAAATATTAAGTCTTGTGACCATTAAGTCATAAGTAAACCCTTTTATGTATGATTATGTTAAATTTTGTCCTATGCTGTTACGTTAAAGAAATATAAAACTTCGAATTCGTTATTGCTCAAATTTTAAAAAAATGCTATCAAGTTCTAGATTTCTTAATAACAAAGCCGAATATAAAGTTTCGGGAAAATAAGTTAATATTTGTGACTGTTATCGTAAACACAAAAAAATCGACCACAGGCATGGAAAGAGACGGACATCATTCCAAAAATAGTCAAAACGTGTTCAGGGGGTCTTAAAACATATATTTGCATCAAAATCTCGAAATCGAATTTTTTCGTGAAAACGATACTTTCCCAATACTACGTATGAGGGAGTAAAAATCATTATAGTTTATTCAGAACCGCCAGCAGACGATTTCTGTATTTAAAGCGTAGCATAATTGGTATGGTTACACATGAAATCAAAAACTGTGTGAAATTGAATTATAAAATACAAAAAATCAAGTACAAATTAAAATATCTGAGGAATGTTTGGTTGTTCACAGAGTTGATTAAGAACATTTAGAATAATATTTTCTCCGCTTGATGGTTAAAAACTATTTTGTGTGTCTAGTTACAGCTAGAAGAATGTTCTGAAAAGAAAATTCCGAGATTTCATATATTTTTTGAACAAAATTCCAATACTTAGATTTTTCCTCAATATTTAAAGGCCAAGCCTCACGTGTATGCATAGTTTCAAATTTCTACAGTCAGCCGTTTGGGCTGTATAATTATCACTCAGCTGCATGATATACTGTCATTTCCACCCATGTTTCGAACGGTCCAACAGCTGGTGTTCACTAAATGTGACTCCTATCTCCTACACATTTAATAAAAGTTCTTATTATCGAAAACTGTTTCAAATTGCAGCTTTTAAATTGCAGCACATTTTAAGCTAATGGGTGCACATTTTCATCTATTACTATATGTTGCCGTATTTTCAAAGTTTTCAGACATTTTAAGCAAAGCATGAACTAAATATAGCATTATTTTTTAATAATTTGATATGAAGAGTAGTCAGCAAATGATTTCGGTATTTGAATTCTTACCACAGTTATCACATTGGAATCAAAAACTATAAATATATTCAATGACAAAATATAGCTAAAAAAATCGTCTGCTGTAATTATAAATAGGGACTGATTTATCCTCCAAGTCTGGGGGGAAGCACAACTGCATTTGGGGGCCCCACTTTGATTTCATGAGCATAGCTTGGAAAAACTTTCAAAATTTATTTACATTGATCGAAAAATTCGAATTCAGGGTTGAGTAAGTAGAATAGATATTCCATATTAAAAAACAAAACAAAACAAAAAAAAAACACAACGCATAAATTTTCACTGCTATCTTATAATAAGACCATTTCAGGTGAAGAAATAATCCTTATTGATACACAAAGCACATCTAAACATAAGTGGGCGAACTGTTAAAAAATAAGCCAGAATTCGAAAACCTGTTTTGGTATAATATAGAAGCTAATTAACAATACCAACAATAAAATACTAAAGTTCTAATAAAGAACGTTACAGCTCTATTATACCTATTAGTTTTCTTTTCAATTAACATTAAATAATAATCTTACTATATGTGGAGTATAAAACATGGTTTTCTATATTCTAGGCATAAGAGACAATCATACCTTCAATCAATCATACCTTCCGCGGACCAACAGGCAGAAGTCCAACCTCTTGAGGTAATGGCAACCCTTTTTCCATGGAAGATCTTTATAATGAGAAGATTGTGGATCTCGCTAAAAGGCGGTAATATCTGCACATGGTTCGATCTGACACCTCTTATGGATACGACACCAATCAACCAACCATAAGAGACAATCATTTTGCCCTTTATATTTCTTAAGTAATATAATAAGACTTTAAAGGAAGTCTGATGTTTAAAAATATTAATGTATTTTCAGAGTTTAAGATTAATAAAACTCTGACATTACCAGTTTGTAAATATAACTAAATATGTATATTGTCTCAGCAAAATGAATCTGAAGCATATTAGAGATCTTTAGCTTATATATAGTGTTGCCTAATATTATCTCACTATCGCCATTTCTTTCATCTTGCCTAGAAGACCAGATGATTTCAAATTTTTAGATAACTAAACTCATATATTAACAAGCATAAAGTAAATGGAAACAATATACAATCAAACAGCACTTAAATGCTCCACCAATTTCACAAAATAAACGATATTATTCTATGTGGTGCAGTAAAGCAGAATACTACTTATTAAGCTGGGATTTTAAATTATTAAATTCTACATAATTGACATAGCCGTAAATTACCGTATTCGTGGAACTCATTATTAAATTAAACATTGCGTTGTTTGCCGCTAATAAAATCCGCTATTATTTTCTTCAGTGCGAGTTCTGTAAAGGAATATTAACTAACATAATACTTCTCCATTAATTGCACCATTTTAACTTTAACAGTAAATCATTTATTAACAACATAGATCACTTAATTACTCAATTACAACAATTATTCCTCTTGTTCGCGCCGGAGAGAGACAATGTGAGATCACTAGTTAAAAATTCCTGAAATATATTTAAGACCTTACATATTATTTAATGGGAGCATACCTTCACTTTCGGCTTTGGCCATAGACCACAGTTCTTGCATCAGCATCGTACTGGCAGTAACTGTACGTGTTTGGCTCCAACTCGTACTGCTAATTGTACTGCAATTGATCTAATGGCATTCCGCCCTCTTGCTTCGGACGTTACCAACTCATTATCACTTGTTTCCTAACTACTACTTCAATTCAACTTCTCTCACTTAACTCTCAACTGCACTTTTTTAACTCACTATCGTAGAAGTTGTGTAATTTCATCTCTTGGTTGCCACCTCCTTTTGCCTGAGGACTGACACACCTCCTTTTTGCTCTGATTGGCCAACCTTGGTCACTTCGGCCAGACATCTTCCATAATTGGTTATTCTTTTTACCCAATGTCGTTGCTTCACCTTATCCTTAGAGTCCTTCTACCCCCTCTGTCTTGACGCCCCTAAATTTATGGTTTTAGCTGACCTTTGGGTCAGCTTGTTGTAAGCTTTGACGCCATTGCTTGTCAGCTTTGGCGTCATTGAGACCGAAAGTATTGTCTGACGTTTCAGACACAATAAATAACGTACATAAAGCTGTCTCACAGTAAGTGGTGTGAGATCGATTTCTGGTCTCACATTCTCAAAATACTGACGAAAATAATTTCACGAAACAACTGATACTGTTACAAATTTTATATAATCTTGTAACAAAATTCCAATATTTTAGAATTTTTTACTGTTTATAGGTCAAGTCCCATTTACATGAAAATTTCAAGTTTCTATCAGTAGCAGTTGAGAATGTACCCTTTATCCCTTAGTCAACCAGTCCCACTCAACTGTATGAGCTATACTTTAAAGAGTAAATATTTCAATAATTTTACTGAAAATGTAAAGCTAAATACTTAACCTTGGATATTAAAAGCTTTTATATTATTATCATTCACAAAGTGATGCTCAGGTGTATTATTATAACAAAAACAAAAAAAGAAGGTAAAGATTTTTATTGGTATAGGCCAGCATCAGTATTTGAAATCAAAAATTTCTTTACAATGAAAATACTTGCAGCAATTTTTACTACAAAGTGGTGCTCAGGTATGTTATTCTAACAACAACAAATAAAGAAGATATTTATAGGTATAGGCCAGCATCAGTATTTGAAACCAGGCATTTCTTTACGATGAAGATACTTGCAGCAATCTTTACAACGATATCTTCTTTACAAAGTTTTCTATTTTGTACTTGCAGGGATGTTAATACATAACGATTTGGAGAACATTTGGGAACAAACAAAATGTTATTAGGGAGCAAGTCTACGAGGTTTAGGGGCGGCTTATATCGTGGACATTTTAACAAACTACATTCACCAGTCTGAAGTATATAAATTGAAAAAAAAAAACACAAATTATGTTCGCTAATCCTGGGTTGGATTTGAATGCTGTGGGTAGACCACTTTTCGGGGGGCATTTTGTGTTCTTATGATACATAACTTTTATTGAATTATCATCACATTATTGGCGTTGCATACAATTTCATACGAGATTTGCGGTTATGAGAGTGTTTATTATTTAAATTTACAGAAATCGAATAAATAAAAATCTTCATTTAAAAAAGAAATAAACTTAAAATAAATTTGAATAACAAATACCCTAAATGGCACTTTAATTCATTTATTTGTAAATATGTCCATGTCCTAATGTACTAGTTTAAACACCTAAACTTGTTTAAATATTTCAGTACTAAATGTAATTACAACTGATAATATTTCGGAATGCACAAAAACATTCTTATATTTTAACACTTTACAACATAGTTGAAAAGTTTTTATGGCTTTGTCCATTCTGCCTGTCTGTCTGTCTGTCCGTTCGCACGATAACTGCCGTAAAAAAGACTTTACCAAAATGAACTTTTAGTGTGTTGTTGAGACGATCTGTGGGACATATGGTTACGTAAATGAATAATACCACCCAATTAGTTTTGGATTGAACCCGGGTTGAAAAAATGAAATACATTGAACTCTATGGGACCTAGTATTTCAAACATTTTTTAAACGAATTTAAAATTCACAAATTGCTTCAAAAATTTTAGGAAATATTGAAATTATTCCATAAAATATATAAAAAAATTTCAGCAAAATATGTTTGGTATTTTTTTAAATAAATATTAAAATAATAATTGCACCCATATTATATGAAAAGATCACTTGACCCACTTCATAATAAAATATAGCATCCATCTTGTGTCAACATCGTGATTTTTAAAGTTCTTTTTAATTAACACTTTACAACAAAATTGAAAAGTGTTTATGACATTGTTCATTCTGTCTGTCTGTCTGTCCGTTAGCACGATAACTACCGTAAAAATGACTTTATCAAAACGAAAGTTTAGTATGTTGTTCAGACGATCTATGGGACATATGGGAATGTAAATGAATAATATCACCCACTTAGTTTCGGATTGAACACGGGTTGAAAAAATGAGATGCATTGAACCCTATGGGCCCTAATTTTTCAAACATTTTTAAGCGGATTTAAAATTCTCAAATTGCTTCGAAAGTTTTATAAAATATTCAGATTATCCCATAAAATATATAAAAAAAAAATGCAGCAAAATATATTCAGTAGTTTCTGAAATAAAAATTAAAATAATAATTACACCTTTTATATGAAGCGATCACGTGATCATTAAATGAAGAGATCACGTGGCCCATTTCAAAATAAATATGGCATCCATCTTGTGTCAAAACTGTGATTTTTAAAGTTCTTTTTAATTCATATTTAGTGCTGTATCCGTCCTAAAACCGCTTTATTTTTGCTTAAATTCTGTGAATCTATATACTGAAACAACACAATTACAATATAGTATTTCAGTGTAAGTAATCATCAAATTTGGATTATTTCTACAACGAAGCCTACTTTTCACTTATGGAAAACGTAAACTGCAAAATATGTAGAATGAGTTGTATAAGAATTACTGCATTTCTTTAACGCAAAATTATTTAGGTCATGGAGTCTGCAATATAGCTGATATGAATAAAATTTCATTGATTTTACAGAGAGAAGGACGATTTTTTCGATGAAGTTTTAAGCATAGAGTTTAATTACTTGTACCTCCATGGTTTTAAGTTTTTAAATAAAATAAATTATTATAATATTGTGATGAATGAAATGAATGGAAAAATGTTAATGAATGAAATGCTGCTTTTATAGAGAGAGCCAGTCGTATTATATTTCGATGACGTCATTTCAATAAAGTTCATTTGTTTTCGATGAAGTTTTCAAATACAATAAATTATTGTAGTATTATGATAATTTTGTACGGTTTCTGGCATAAGGACAGTTAAAAACCGAATAAGTGTTTGCTTTTTGTACGGTTTCTGGCCTAGGGGCAATTAAAAATCGGATGAATGTTTGCTTTTAGTACGGTTTCTGGTCTAGGTACGATTAAAAACCGCATAAGTGTTTGTTTTCTGTACGGTTTTTGGCCTAGGGACAATTATAAACCGAATAAGTGTTTGCTTTTTATACGGTTTTTGGCCTGGGGACAATTAAAAATCGAATAAGTGTTTGCATTTGGTAAGGTTTCAGGCTTAGGGCGAATTAAAAACCGAATGAGTGTTTGCTTTTTGTACGGTTTCTGGCCTAAGAACAATTAAAAACCGAATGAGTGTTTGCTTTTTATACGGTTTTCGGCTTCGAGACAATTAAAAACCGAATAAGCATTTGCTTTTTATATGGCTTTTGGCCGAGGGACAATTAAAATCCGAATTAGTGTTTTGGTGGTATCTGGCTGATATATTTGGACCATGCTCTTGATACCCATGCGAATATCTTGATGAGGATATTCGCATGGGTATTAAATTATATTTGCAAATGCCATGAGTGATTGCTTTTTATACGGTTTTTGGCCTAGGGACAATTAAAAATCGAATAAGTGTTTGCTTTTTGTACGATTTTTGACCTAGGGACAATTAAAAACCGAATAAGTGTTTGCTTTTTATATGGTTTTCGGCTTCGAGACAATTAAAAACCGAATAAGTGTTTGCTTTTTATATGGTTTTCGGCTTCGAGACAATTAAAAACCGAATAAGTGTTTGCTTTTTATATGGTTTTCGACTTCGAGACAATTAAAAACCGAATAAGCATTTGCTTTTTATATATCTTTTGTCCTAGGGACAATTAAAATCCGAATTAGTGTTTGGTGGTATCTGGCTGATATATTTGGACCATGCTCTTGATACCCATGCGAATATCTTGATGAGGATATTCGCATGGGTATTAAATTATATTTGCAAATGCCATGAGTGATTGCTTTTTATACGGTTTTTGGCCTAGGGACAATTAAAAATCGAATAAGTGTTTGCTTTTTGTACGATTTTTGACCTAGGGACAATTAAAAACCGAATAAGTGTTTGCTTTTTATATGGTTTTCGGCTTCGAGACAATTAAAAACCGAATAAGTGTTTGCTTTTTATATGGTTTTCGGCTTCGAGACAATTAAAAACCGAATAAGTGTTTGCTTTTTATATGGTTTTCGACTTCGAGACAATTAAAAACCGAATAAGCATTTGCTTTTTATATATCTTTTGTAGTAGGGACAATTAAAATCCGAATTAGTGTTTGGTGGTATCTGGCTGATATATTTGGACCATGCTCTTGATACCCATGCGAATATCTTGATGAGAATATTCGCATGGGTATTGAATTATATTTGCAAATGCCATCAGTGATTGCTTTATATACAGTTTTTGGCCTAGTGACAATTAAAAACCGAATTAGTGTTTGCTTTTTATAAGGTTTTTGGCTCATTATGCTGGATTGAATTGTGGCAATGTATTGTTTACATCGGGTGGTAGTTGGGACCACAATGAAAAAACTTAAACACTGAAGAAATAAAAAAATAAATAAAAAGAAAGTTATGGAGATTGTCGCGGTGCATTTATGCATAGGGTAGTGGTGGGGACGATCCTTAAAAAAAACTTTTTTTCACTGAGCAGCATCGTTAAAGTAGCATTGTTATTTCTTAAATACTAAATTCACATTCAACATCATCAGTTTCAAAAATACTTTCATGTCATTTGCGATGCAATACTAAAAATGCAGACAAACGGATACAATTTCATTTATGTAAAACAAAAAATAGAGGAGCATACCTCTATAAAAAACATAGGAGCAGCTGATCCCGGCTGCGTTAGTACACATTAAAGGGATCCTTTTTCTATTGTTATAGGTACAGAATTCCTCAGAATCTCGCAGTTCTCAAACATTAGAATAAATTCACTTTACAATTCAATTTTCAAGGCCCCCCCCCGTCTAGAACATAATTTTTCATCTTGAAATTTCATTATTAGTTTTAACGTCATTAAACTGAAACAAACTTTGGTAACTCCACGGAGTTATGGCGCCAGCAAGTTTGCCACGGTCAGAATTTTCAAGGGTAGCAAACAGGCTGGTCGCCGAAGGCGGCTAGTAGTAATATAAATGTATACCTTAATTTTTTCATGTAAGTGCTTTAAATCATTTGCTAGCATCTTCCGAACAAAAGTTCCTGGTGAAATTTTTTTCATCCGCCTTCCGTTTCCAGTTGGTTATAAAATAAATACACAAATTCTTCGCATGCATTTTTAAAAGCTATTTAATTTTTTTTTCTGGCGTCGTTCGAAGTAACATATTTTTTTACAGCACTGTCAAAGACATTAATTTAGAATTCGAAAATTAGAGCCTTAGCAAGATCACACCTGTCATCCCTAAATATTTTTTTTTAATTGAAATGTTTTCTGCATTCATGGAAATTTAACCATTAAGTTTGGAGGGCAGACGCTATTTAAGACGTATTTTTGGATTCAAATCTAAAAAAAAATTTTTAAACAGGAGTATTTCATATTTAGAGAAACATTCACTTAATATAGCGTTAAGTAGTTTCCAATTCTCTGCTGTTTCCAATTGGTAACAAAACTTTGCTCCATAGTACGTGTTTAAAAATAATCTTTTCTCATCAACGGTAATATGCCGCCAAATACTTTGAAATCTTTTTGTATCTCGAGTCTTAATATTATTCAGTATCTGAAATATTAATTTGCCTCCACTATCGCCATAATTAATATGAAATACAAACCTCTTGAAATGATCGGGAGTTCCTTCTAATAGATCTATTATTAAACTTTCATAATCGTAATCGGCATAAATATTTCTTCCATCACTATAAATTGAGTTTCCGGAATAAATGCCTACTATAGCTAACAAAACTTCTTTGTATTTTTGTGCGGGTAAAATGCTCCATAATTCATTAATAATGGGGGGCAAAAGATCCGCATATGGCCATTGTAAGAAGCATAAAAGTATATTACGTCTGATGTTTTGAAGAGCTTCTTGAAAAAATGCAACCCTCCCTTCCTTAGACATCTGCGTTAACAGAAAGCATAAAATATCTACGAAAGGCACCAGTGACAACAGCATAATATTCACTAAATCGTTCCTGTCAAATCTTGTACAAATCTCCGACACTGCTGCCATAGCATTGCTTGTAAGAATTTCCTCTCTTACATTTAAAGACAATTCACCCCAACAATGAAGTACAGTTGACCTTGACCCTTCTCTTACTCCGTGTTCCAATAAAATACGCCAAAAATGATCTTCATGCTGAATCAATTCTTCTACTCTTCCATCTAATTTGTAGGACCACAGCCGAAGTAATTCAGGCGCTCCGTTATCGAAACATAAACCACGGAAGTAAAGAGAAGTGTTATTCCATAAGGACGGAATGAAGGATTTTAAGCAATGGAAACATGCCATCATATAGCGATAGCAAGCTGGGATTGTTTCATCTTGGACTAAACGCTCTGCAATTTTCTTATCGTTTAATCTTATGTCTGCTGTCCAATCACAGGAAGTCAAAAAATTGTCTGCTAAAGCAGCAGAAATGTAAAACTTATTTTGTTGAGTGTTCCAGCTAATTATTTGCAGAGCTGTTTGTCGAATGCGAGCCATCATCAGAATCTTTAATGCAGGAGGAAGAGGAATTTCTTCGCACACGAGAGAAGATAGATTATCAATTAAAATCACCCAATCACGGGGAAATAAATCGTTACGTGCTTCTTCCGACCTAATTATAATTATGTTTTTAAGTTCAACGTGTTGGCATATGAGCAAGGCTAACTTCGCGCTAGCCTGCTCATTGAGTGAAGGTGGGATTTTAACGTAACCTTCTATCAATTTCTGAAGAAAATTGAGTTTGATTTCACTCATGTTTAGTTCATGCATCTGCTTGCGCAGTATTGGGTATTTGAAGATTTGCGTAATTTATCAAGATTTCCTCTGTTTTTAAGACCTGTAAAAGAAATGAAACAAATTTAGTTAATTCCGCGATACTTATGATGCTTAACATTTTTACAAAATCAAAATAAATTTTGCTTTTTTATCATATAGCAAGAGAGATACATTACATAACAATTTTTGAAAATTATTTATATGTATAAAGAGCAGACCTCTGGAGCTTTACATAACATATGGTACCAGAGACATAAAGGGGGGCCATGATGTGGGCACATATGTGGGGTTCTCCTCATAATACCATAAATATATATAGCCAAAAATATACCATAAATATATATTTATTTTTGACTTTTTATGTAAACATTTAAACTCGCTTATCATTATGTTTTAAATATTAATTACCAAACAATAATTGTATGTTAATAAATTGTCTTAAAGTTATTCTACCTATTCACTACTAATCTACATATTCACTACTAATCAATCAATTATATATATATTACATAAATTGCCTTCAAATTACTCTGCAAATTCCCTCTTATTCCAAGATAAAAATTCGTTAGAACGTACTGAGATATCTGGTATGTCTAAAGCCCCTATTACACGACAGAGATTTGGGACAACAAACCGTTCGCAAAACAGCTCAGACAGAAAATTTAGACACAACATTTTAAGTTTAATCCGAAAATGTTGTTGTTGAGGAAACGGCTGTGCGAAAATCGACCAATCAGAAGTGCATAAATCCGAAACGACGTCACAAGCCACGTGCTTTCGAGTTATTTTATTTCTTACTTTAATGGGGACAAGATGGCTGATAGACTGTTTTGGAATGCAGAAATGGAAACTGATCTTATTGAACTTATTTAATCCAAACGGAACCTTTGAGCTCCGTGAAGTTGGCCCCCCCGTGGAAAGCACAAACGACGAAAACTAGTGGAATCGTTTGTACTTCGTTTGTGCTGGTTTGTGCAGCAAAAATTTTCGTTTGTACTTCTTTCGTTTTCGATTTATAGCATTTCCTTTCGTTTACTTCGTGTGAAGTTGGCCCCCCCCCGTGGAAAGCACAAACGACAAAAACTAGTGGAATCGTTTGTACTTCGTTTGTGCTGGTTTGTGCCGCAAAAATTTTCGTTTGTGCTTCTTTCGTTTTCGATTTATAGCATTTCCTTTCATTTGCTTCGTGTGAAGTTGGCCCCCCCGTGGAAAGCACAAACGACAAAAACTAGTGGAATCGCTTGTACTTCGTTTGTGCTGGTTTGTGCCGCAAAAATTTTCGTTTGTGCTTCTTTCGTTTTCGATTTATAGCATTTCCTTTCATTTGCTTCGTGTGAAGTTGGCCCCCCCGTGGAAAGCACAAACGACAAAAACTAGTGGAATCGTTTGTACTTCGTTTGTGCTGGTTTGTGCCGCAAAAATTTTCGTTTGTGCTTCTTTCGTTTTCGATTTATAGCATTTCCTTTCATTTGCTTCGTGTGAAGTTGGCCCCCCCGTGGAAAGCACAAACGACAAAAACTAGTGGAATCGTTTGTACTTCGTTTGTGCTGGTTTGTGCCGCAAAAATTTTCGTTTGTGCTTCTTTCGTTTTCGATTTATAGCATTTCCTTTCATTTGCTTCGTGTGAAGTTGGCCCCCCGTGGAAAGCACAAACGACAAAAACTAGTGGAATCGTTTGTACTTCGTTTGTGCTGGTTTGTGCCGCAAAAATTTTCGTTTGTGCTTCTTTCGTTTTCGATTTATAGCATTTCCTTTCGTTTACTTCGTGTGAAGTTGGCCCCCCCGTGGAAAGCACAAACGACAAAAACTAGTGGAATCGTTTGTACTTCGTTTGTGCTGGTTTGTGCCGCAAAAATTTTCGTTTGTGCTTCTTTCGTTTTCGATTTATAGCATTTCCTTTCGTTTACTTCGTGTGAAGTTGGCCCCCCGTGGAAAGCACAAACGACAAAAACTAGTGGAATCGTTTGTACTTCGTTTGTGCTGGTTTGTGCCGCAAAAATTTTCGTTTGTGCTTCTTTCGTTTTCGATTTATAGCATTTCCTTTCATTTGCTTCGTGTGAAGTTGGCCCCCCCGTGGAAAGCACAAACGACAAAAACTAGTGGAATCGTTTGTACTTCGTTTGTGCTGGTTTGTGCCGCAAAAATTTTCGTTGTGCTTCTTTCGTTTTCGATTTATAGCATTTCCTTTCATTTGCTTCGTGTGAAGTTGGCCCCCCCCCCGTGGAAAGCACAAACGACAAAAACTAGTGGAATCGTTTGTACTTCGTTTGTGCTGGTTTGTGCCGCAAAAATTTTCGTTTGTGCTTCTTTCGTTTTCGATTTATAGCATTTCATTTCGTTTACTTCGTGTGAAGTTGGCCCCCCGTGGAAAGCACAAACGACAAAAACTAGTGGAATCGTTTGTACTTCGTTTGTGCTGGTTTGTGCCGCAAAAGTTTTCGTTTGTGCTTCTTTCGTTTTCGATTTATAGCATTTCTTTTCATTTGCTTCGTGTGAAGTTGGCCCCCCCGTGGAAAGCACAAACGACAAAAACTAGTGGAATCGTTTGTACTTCGTTTGTGCTGGTTTGTGCCGCAAAAATTTTCGTTTGTGCTCTTTTCGTTTTCGATTTATAGACGTTTCTTTTCCCGGGGGGGCTAACTTCACGATCAGCTGTTGTTTACATAAGAGAAATTACATCAATATCCAAAAAACGTTTATGCCATTCGTTTGTGCTGGTTTGTGCAGCAAAAAGTTTTCTTCGGACCCTTTTCAAATTTGAACTATAAAGCTTTCATTTGTGTGGCGCGAAAACGGGCTTTGTTGACATAAAATAAATTTCACGAGTTTTAGAAAGGTCTTTATGCCATTCTTTTGTATTTCGTTTCTACCGGTTTGTACCGGCTTGCACCTCAACGATTTTCCTTTTATTCATTTCATTTCAGATATATTCGTTTCAGATTTATTGAGCTTCACATTTTCCACCACCTTTCATGTAGCCAGCGAAAGCAGTCTGAACCAACTTTCGTAAAAACAAGCTGCACAATAAGCCCTTGCAATGGGCGCTCATAAAGGAAGTAAGGAGAACTTTTCCGCCTTTAAACGGTCAAGGTCACAAATCTAGGTGTCAAGCTAGTCGATATTGACATCTTATCTGTGAGTTAGGAAATATTTCTTCCTTCTGTTAATTTTTATGTAGAGAAAACCTGGCTCAGAACAAGTCGATTCGTTTGCACTAGGGGTGACGAAAGCTGAACTGATTCCACATGCACTAATATTGAATGCTGAAATTAGAAAAAGTATTAAAAAGTGTTGAAAAGTTATTAATATTATTTTATCGCAAATGTAATGTTATTCACGAGTGGGTCCAAATTCAACATCCGCGTTCAGCTTGTTGGATTAAATGTTTACAAATTCTTGACTTCATTCCATGAACTTTTGGAACAATATATTATTCGGGATCTAATTGTTGCTGGTGTTGAGATAGAGGCTGGTGTTAAGATAGAAGCTATAACTTTTGAAAAGCTAGTATAATGGCCTGGCAATGTAAAAAATTTTAAACAGCAGCAAGCAACTTTTAATTTTGAATCTAAGAAGGTCAAAGATGTTGGAATGAAAACGAAACACAAACTATCCCAAAGCTTCTGAAAGGTTACTCAAAATTGTGACAATGTGAAGATCGGTCGGTTATGTGGAAGGCCCAGACCACACGGCCAACCCTAGGGCTTATGGCAGTTTAATGTGTGGCCGGGAGAGGTTAGTCGAAACCGACCTCCACGGTCAGCCACCAAGTTTTAGTCTGCATTTATTTAAAATTCAATAAAGTGGTTACATGGTAAATATTTATATATATATATATATATATATACAGACAGTAATACAGTTTTACATGTTTTACATAAAATACAGTGGGAAGGGGGGGGGGGCAAAGAAACGTAGATTTTAACAAATTTTGAATTTTGAGGTAAAAATTAAGTTATTTTCTTAAAATGAAATTAAATTTATGTAAAAACGTATGGCCAAAAGAATCCGAGCAACCTCGGGAAAAGGGACAATACAGTAAAAACCAACAAAAAGAAAGCAAAAAGAACATGGCTGAACAAAGGTTACATGCAATCAGTTGAGGTAATCGGATAAGACAAAGTTAAATGCAATATAGCAATACATGTACATGGTAAGACTTTCAAATATATGAACAGCCGAGGAACACAGGGAAAACAGATATATACAACAGACGAATATAAACAGGAAACAAAATATACAAAAGATGGACACCAAAAAGTGTAAGTACAGGAACAATAAGAGACAAACGCCTGGAACAGGGGGTAGACAACATTGACCGAAGAAAATTGAAAGCAGTTGGCACCAAGCTTGCTAAGGAACCTGATGGGAGAGTTCTCTCGCAATTAAAACACAGTTTTTCAACCTATTTAAAATAATTTTATTGGTTCTGACACCAGAGAACCATGTCGCACGAAGATTATCTGGAGGACGGGTTAAGTGAAATTTTGAGGTATGGGGGCAATTAAAGACATAATGATCTACGTCACCATATGAATTACAAAGACAATTTGAAGAACGTTTATGTTTGAAAAAATGAAGATAGTCAAGAAAAGGACCATGACCCGTTAAAAAATAGATTAAGAATTTGTTATAAATTTGAAAATTGAGGTTGACTTTGGGTAAATAGCTTAGAATTCTGGCAGGGTCAGGAGTCCGGGGGGAAATATAATCATTAAGAAGAGATTGCCAATTTTTAAGAAGGAAAGATTTATAATTATTAATCAAAAAGGAGTAGGGAAAAGGTATAAGGAGTGGGGTGCCGGAGATCGTAGCTTGTTTGGCCAGTTCATCGGCGACTTCGTTGCCCTGAATATTAGAATGGGCCTTGATCCAGGATAAGTTAATTAATGATTTGTAGGGGTGAGCATTAGTTTTAATTTTAGATAGAAATTTCGTTTTATTCTTGATAGATTTAAAAGCCGAAATAGATGACTGACTGTCCGAAAAGATGTTGATTTTTAAATTGTTTTTGCCGGCCCAGAGGATGGCCTGGTTGATGGCCTCAAGTTCGGCTTGAAAAACTGTGTTTCCAGTTCTAAGTTTAAAGGATAATGATTCGATCAGTCGATCCTTTTCGAAAATGCATATTGATAAACCTACATTATTATCCAGTTTTGACCATCTGTGAATACATTAAACCTAGAAAACGAGGAAGGGTTTGAGGAAGAAAAATTTAAAACACGAAAGGGAGGAGGAAGGCTAGAAAGAGATAAATTTTTTACAGTTTTAAAATTTTAAAGAGTTTTTATTCTTAATATTGTGTTTTTAATGTGGCTTATACTGTGAGTAAACTATTTTTTAGATACTGACAAGTAGTTAAGAAGAATTTAACGAATTATTCTTAATTTTGTCATGGCGGACTATAGTGGTTCGACTTCAAAAGAAGTTGAACCAGTGTTACGCAAAGCATTTTTGGAGTGTGCAACTTGAATAACTTGTTCATTTCTGTTTCTGATAGAAAATCGGCCTTTAAACATAGGGCCAGTTTCGATCTCAATAGAGAAAACGCGCTGAAGATTTTTGAACAAGCATTGAATGATAGGAATAAACCTACAGAGCGGAAGTAAGTTCTGATGACAACACACACTTTTCGGATAAAATTAATTAGCTTTAGTGGAACTTTTGAATAGAAAAGTGCAAGATAATGACACTGACCTCCTTAGGAGAGTGGTCAGCATCGAATAAAAAGTATATTCAGGCAGTAATGGTATAAATGGTATCATAAAGACAGAGGTAAATGTTCACTTCGTTGATCGGGAATACTGTTGGATGGATTTGAATGTGATTAAACTACGTTCGGAATTAAATCGAAGAAATAGTATCAGGGAAAACATGAGGGAAACTGTCAATGATGTTGCTGAATAAAGCAATGGAAATGCTGAACAGTGGCCAAATTTACAAGATGGAGCTAGTATTGCTCAACTGCACATACACAGGGATATGTTTATAAATACTATGGGATCTGGTTTTAAAAAGGCGATAAGGGATATATTGCTACACCGAAATCAAAAACAGTTGTAAACGGTTCATGTAAAGTTTCCACATTAGTGGCGGTTGAGAAACGTCCCAGAATGGGAGTAATATTTCTCTTGAGACTGAGTTCAAATGCGAGAGCCGATGATATTGAAATTGATTTAAAGAACGGTCTTATTGATAATTTCATTTGTACGCCATTAGTTACTAAATGTAATACCTACTTTCCTTTTCATGTTGAGGTCCAGGAACAGGACATGGCAAAGTTGTTGAAAGTGATGTTTGGCCCGATGGATGTTTCATTACCAAATTAGTTGGTAAACTTAATGATAAGCAGATTCTTCAAGAGGGTGAAATGCGTGGCAATGAGAATGAAGCAGGGAAGTGACTACCTGATGAGTCTTTGATCACTGGTGGATGTGTTGTAAATCGTGACATGAAAATTTATTATCAGAATGTTAGGGGTCTACGGACAAAAACAAACAAACTATTCTTATCGGTATTAACTCAAAACTACGATGTAATATGTTTAACTGAGACCTGGCTCTGTGAAAATATTAGTAGTGCGGAATGTTTTGATGACAGATATACAATTATACGTGGAGATTGGACTAATATGGATATTCGAGACCTTCGTGCCGGGGGCTTGTTTATTGTACTCAATTCTAACATTGTGTTCAATGAGTTATCCATGGGTGAAAATCAAACGGAATCGGTATGGTTAAAAATTGATCGTGCTTTTGGTAAATATTTGTTTCTCTGTGTGGTATATATAAGCCCTTCTTCCAGTTTTGATACGTATGATGAATTCATCAATTTGTTCGAAGCTAATTTTAATTTTTTCAATTACGACATTATTACTATAGGTGACTTTAATTTACATGGTATTGTTTTGCCTTTTGTCATGTCAAATGAGGTTAATTAGACTAATACTGAAATGTTACTTCTAAATTTTTTAAGCTTCTATGAATTGAATCAATTGAATAATGCTAGGAATAGTAACGACAGATTTAGATCTGGTTATTTCAAACGTTTTTTCGAAATTCATTTAATTCCTATTATGTGAACAAAACCAATTTGTCCCCCAGAAAAATGAAAGCTTTATATTTTGGATATGAAAAGGGTCCGAAGAAATTTTTTTCCGGAACAAACTAGTACAAACGAAGTACAAACGAATGGCATAAACGGTTTTTCGAAATTTATTTAATTTCTGTTCTGAAACAAAACCAACTTGTCCCCGACACAAATGAAAGCTTTATACTTTGGATATGAAAAGGATCCGAAGAAATCTTTTCCGGAACAAACTAGTACAAACGATGTACAAACGAATGGCATAAACGGTTTTTCGAAATTGATTTATTTCCTGTTCTGTAAACAAAATTCACTTGTCCACCAGACAAATGTAAGCTTTATACTTTGGATATGAAAAGAATCCGAAGAAATTTTTTCCGGAACAAACTAGTACAAACGAAGCACAATAATGGCATAAACAGTTTTTTAAAATTCATTTAATTTCTGTTACGTAAAAAAAAAAAAAAAAACACTTGTCCCGGAAACAAATGAAAGCTTTATACTTTGCATATGCAAAGGGTCCAAAATTTTTTTTTCCCGGAACAAACAAGTACAAATGAAATACAAACGAATGGCATTAACGGTTTTTCGAAATTCATTTAATTTTTTCGCCAAACAAATAAAAGATTTATAGTTCAAATTTGAAAAGGGTCTGAAGAAAACTTTTTGCGTCACAAACCAGCACAAACGAAGTACAAACGATTCCACTAGTTTTTGTCGTTTGTGCTTTCCACGGGGGGCCAACTTCACACGAAGTACACGAAAGGAAATGCTATAAATCGAAAACGAAAGAAGCACAAACGAAAATTTTTGCGGCACAAACCAGCACAAATGAAGTACAAACGATTCCACTAGATTTTGTCGTTTGTGCTTTCCACGGGGGGGCCAACTTCACACGAAGTAAACGAAAGGAAATGCTATAAATCGAAAACGAAAGAAGCACAAACGAAAATTTTTGCGGCACAAACCAGCACAAACCAAGCACAAACAAATGGCATAAACGTTTTTTCGAAATTCCATTAATTTCTTGTATGTCAACAAACCCGGTTTTCCCGCCAAACAAATGAAAGCTTTATAGTTCAAATTTGAAAAGGGTCCGAAGAAAACTTTTTGCTGCACAAACCAGCACAAACGAAGTACAAACGAATGGCATAAACGTTTTTTGGATATAGATGTAATTTCTCTTATGTAAACAACAGCTGATCGTGAAGTTAGCCCCCCCGGGAAAAGAAACGTCTATAAATTGAAAACGAAAAGAGCACAAACGAAAATTTTTTCGGCACAAACCAGCACAAACGAAGTACAAACGAATGGCATTAACGTTTTTTCGAAATTCGTTAAATTTCTTGTATGTCAACAAAGCCCGTTTTCCCGCCAAACAAATGAAAGCTTTATAGTTCAAATTTGAAAAGGGTCCGAAGAAAACTTTTTGCTGCACAAACCAGCACAAACGAAGTACAAACGAATGGCATAAACGTTTTTTGGATATAGATGTAATTTCTCTTATGTAAACAACAGCTGATCGTGAAGTTAGCCCCCCCGGGAAAAGAAACGTCTATAAATCGAAAACGAAAAGAGCACAAACGAAAATTTTTTCGGCACAAACCAGCACAAACGAAGTACAAACGAATGGCATTAACGTTTTTTCGAAATTCGTTAAATTTCTTGTATGTCAACAAAGCCCGTTTTCCCGCCAAACAAATGAAAGCTTTATAGTTCAAATTTGAAAAGGGTCCGAAGAAAACTTTTTGCTGCACAAACGAAGTACAAACGAATGGCATAAACGTTTTTACGAAATTGATGTAAATTCTCTTATGTAAACAACAGCTGATCGTGAAGTTGGCCCCCCCGGCAAAAGAAACGTCTATAAATCGAAAACGAAAAGAGCACAAACGAAAATTTTTTCGGCACAAACCAGCACAAACGAAGTACAAACGAATGGCATTAACCTTTTTTCGAAATTCGTTAAATTTCTTGTATGTCAACAAAGCCCGTTTTGGCGCCAAACAAATGAAAGCTTTATAGTTCAAATTTGAAAAGGGTTCGAAGAAAACTTTTTGCTGCACAAACCAGCACAAACGAAGTACAAACGAATGGCATAAACGTTTTTTCGAAATTGATGTAATTTCTCTTATGTAAACAACAGCTGAGCGTGAAGTTAGCCCCCCCGGAAAAGAAAATGCTATAAATCGAAAACGAAAGAAGTACAAACGAAAATTTTTGCTGCACAAACCAGCACAAACGAAGTACAAACGATTCCACTAGTTTTCGTCGTTTGTGCTTTCCACGGGGGGGCCAAGTTCACGGAGCTGAACCTTTGGGATGTTAAGAGTACTCTTTACAGTAAGAGAACTCTAAAGCTTTCCCATATGCTGTTTGGAGTGATGTCACTTTTGTTTTGTGCTGCGTGCAGTGACGTCACAAACGTCCCAAATTTCGAGGAGTAATCGAACTACTCTTTGATACTAGCTCTTTAGCCCCAAAGCTGTTTTGCGAACGGTTTGTTGTTCCAAATTACTGTCGTGTAATAGGGGCTTATAAGGTGGATTTGAAACATGCACGGTCTGCCTCGGTCATTTTAAGAGACTCAGGCATCTGGGTGCATCTCTAGGTTAGAAGGCATCATCTCATTCTGCACACACTCTCTGGAGTCTCGAAATCAAGTCCCAGATATCTCAATTCAGGGGGCTATCTTTTTAATTTCTAATCTTCTCATCCATAATAGACGATGTTACATTTGCGTGAAATATCAATGAACAATTATGTCAAATTCTGTCCTATGCTGCCATGTTAAAAAAATATAAAAATTCAAATGAAATTCACAGATTTCGCTGGAATTAAAAATATATATATATTTAATTCTAGATCTATTTATTTCTAGAATTCTAGCCCCATGTTGCGACATGTTGGATTGGAATGTACCACAGAAGTTGGACGTGGCCGACATCCGTTATATAATAGGCTTGTTTGCAGCATTATAATGCATATTAAAACGTGGTTACAACACAGAAATATTCCCTAACAAATGGAATATACTTACAACAACTTTTAAACAGTCATGATTTTTTACTTAAATAACTTTTTTTACTTTAATTCTTTGCTGAACTGCACGTGTTGAGTTTGACAGATGTGTTGGTGTGTAAAAAATGTTGGTATATGGCCACCTGCTGGGTATCCTTCCACCAAGCTTCAAGATTTGTGGGTGTATTGTCAAGTATGATATCAATCGAAAGATTTTGCTAAGTTCTTTAAAGTGAAGGAAAACACGCTATAGTTGTAATGTTTTGGACCAACCATACTGATTCTTCAAATTTTTATTTCCTGTAAAAAAATGGGATGTCGTATTAAAAAGTCGGTCGTATTAAGCAACATTCCATTTAATTAAGCAATGTTAAAACATAATAATAAATGGATTATTTTTGCGTCAAGCACAACTTTTCTATATCTTGCATAAATTGAATTGTTTACAACAAATCTTGTTTAAAATTTAAGTGTTTAAATAAACAAAGCATGTAAATGGTAAGAAAAGGAAATTTTTCAATTTTAAATACTAAAGAAGATTGTAAATACATTCTGAACTTATACCTAACTGGAAAACTATTATTGCATTTGACATGTTTATGAATGTCTAAATTGTTAGTTTGGTTGCTCTGTCTCCAGAAGGGAGAATATTTATCAAAGGGGAATATTTTTTAAATGGTGGTGCAAACTAATTTTTAAAACGTGGGGCATACTAATTTTTAAAGTGCTATATACATCGATTTTAAAAATGCGATAGTCATACCTTTTATTCATATTGACTTAGTAGGACTGATTGTAATCACCCAAAAAGGCTTAATCGTCAGCTGCACGTGTTAGTTTTCGTAGATTTCCTAGCATGCAACGAAAAAATGTCTCGGTTTCCCTTTTATTAGCTTTTGTTTTCCTTTTATCTATTTAATCTTGTTTTATTTTTATTTTTTAATCATTTGTTTTACTGCTAAATATGTAATGTATTTAGAAATTAAATCACTAACTAAATGTTATTTTCATAATTATTTTCGAAATCAACAGATGAGATGATTCAACTACAGTTCCTCTATTTCTTTCATAATTCATTAAAGTGTGTTTATTTGTACAAAATAAAACGAATAATTATTTGAAATTATACTGAATTTGAACCGGATGTATTTTCAAAAGAGATGGTTCAAAAATGTGGAAATTTAGAAAATCTCGCGAACGGTTAATCATAGAGTTTGGGGGGTTGGTCTAATTCTTTTTGTCGTCAAAAATTACATATAAAACAAGCTAAAATTGATATATTTTTGCATAATTATTATTATTTTAGTTCGACGACTTTGGGGCCATTATTTTTAAAAAAAGGCATTTTTTTTTAACTATACCAAAAATCTAATCAAAACCAGGATCAAACACAAGTAATTTATCTGGCAAATTTTGTGAAATTTGGTCAGTCAGTTTTTGAGTTAGCGTGGATACTTACATTGCGCAGACACACACACACCTAGACGTCACTCTTGAAATAGGTTTTTTGGGTTCTAGAGAGATCGAAGCGTGTAGTAACCCCGAAAACTCAACTTGAGATTTTCGACAAGATTTCAATATGTTCCTTATGCGTGTTGTAAGTAATAATTGTTTATTTTAAATTTCAACTACTTTTGCTGGCCATTTCGCAAAAACGGGAAGATTTATTTTTTTAATCGTACCAAAATCTAACTAGAACCAAGGTAACTGACAAGAGACTTTGTGAAAAAACAAAAACAAAACAAACAAGCATACGAAAGAAAGAAACAGATTCTATTTTCCCGAATCATACCAAATTTAATCAGTACAAGGGTGACCCACAATTAACTTATCTACCAAATCAAAATGAAACATGTCTAAAAAATTAAACTCTAAACAGTTAAGTCTGCACTTTTAAAAGCAAAAAAGTTTATTTTTAATATGATACCATATGGAACATTATAATATGACGTGACGTCATATTAATATATCACGTCATATTAATATGGAACATATTAATATGACGTGAAAATAAAATTACAATTAGACCAGAGCGTATTCGGACGTCATAAAGTCCTTTATCAATGGCAGGCATAGGCGCCGATTGTGGGGGTGCTCGGGTGCCCCAGCACCCCCCCCCCCCCCTAAATTTTATCATTAACCAATTTTGTCATGTTCAATAATAGATGTTCTAGCTTTCTTTGGTCTGAATATCAAAAGTTGCCGTGGCTAATGCTACGATGAAGCTGCTAATGCCAGCGGCCATCTTTCAGTACTGCAATCAAGGATTTTGTGGATTGAAACAAGGGCTGTCCTACCGCCACGAGAAAGTCTCTGAACAGGGTTGCCGCAAGTAGACGAGTCGAAGAAAGGAGGGAGAATGGTTTAAAATCGACTGCAACATTTGGCAAATCAAGCTCACTTCGTTAAGCGAAGAATCCGTTTCGTTTATCATGATGTACTAAAAGAAAATAGTAGATGTTTTTTATCCGACAGTTAAACAAAATTTTCGTATTAAATGACATTACATTATAAATTAACTTAAAAATTTCTCGTCATTTAAACTCAGAAAATAATTTGTTATTATAGGCGACAGCGGTTACGGGAAGCCGTCAATCTATTAGAACAAAGTAGTTTTAGATATTTTCTTTTAGGTTCGGGCGATTTTGGGAGAGAAAAGCTTACAATTTAAAACTAGAATGTATATCATTTTGTTTAAAACTAAATTTCGAATTAAATGAAAATTATTACAGTTATCAATCAGCAAGTTACACAATTATTAGCCAGCAAAAAGGAAAAAATAAATGATAAATAAGCAAAATTATGACTTTAAAATATTAATTCTTTTCATATTTTTCAATCAATTATAAAATATTCATTCACATTCATTGGAATAACTATTATCTACTATGTCCTAATCACTTGAAATGTTTTTACTTGAAGAAGAGTCTGACTCGTCATCCGACAGATTTATCATTAATTTCTTCACAATATCTTCTATCAGTCCATCTTTCTTCTAATAAATATTCTCTATTTCTGCAATGTGTTTGTTCACAGTGTTTTTTCCATTCATTTTGTGTTACTTTTAAAATAGCTTCTTTAAGCAATAATTATAAATTGTTCAAATAGATAAAATACTTATCTCAGTTTCATTAAGCGATTTCCCCTCACATTTTATCTTTTTAACTGATGACGCTGAAATCTCTGTCGCTTCCGCAGTTCTCTTCATTGCATTTGAAATTGGTATTTTTAGAGAATTTGCGGTTTTTCCTCTTCAAAAAATGCCGTAACATTGTGGACTATTGCACATGCTTGCGAATGCAAAATCTTTCCACTTTTAAATGTAGTCATTTTTAACTAGACAAAATCCACAAAGTGTGCAACACAATACAAGTTACTTCACAGCTTTAAAAATCACAGAATGCAAGCGTTTAGCATTGAGCCCAGTTCAACGCGAAATGCGATTTTCGTTGGCTCTATCTGCGCCAAATCGAAAAAAGCGCTTTCCGTCACACCTAAAATGCAGTGGAATAACCTGTTTCCATAACGACCGCCACTAAACCGTCTGCTGTCTGGGGACTTTCTCGTGGCGGTAGGACTATATATATATTCATTGTTTTGCACATACTTTAAATTTGGTAGTGCAAGACAGTATGTGCAAATTACAAATAAGTGTGCGAGTTAATAACGTTTTTAAGAGGATCTCCAAAGAGATAAAAAATTTTCCAAGCGTTTCAATTGGGTTCAGACGATACAGTTTCCTTGTGACCATTCTATCCAACTAGATGGTGTTTGAGAGTTAGCTCCATTTCCTCATTGGAAATAAATTACGAAGCGGTCATTAAGTTCCTCGAAGGTATGTGCAAGGAAGTTAGTGAAGCAGAAGCAAAAACTAACGGCTTTCTTAAGAAAAAAATCAAGAATTCTAATTTTTCTTTATGACAATTTTTGTCCTTCAAAGAGTGGAGACATTAAATATTGCTCTCCAGAATACATCTTTGAACTTTCAAGATGCAAATAATTACATCAGAAGTATAGTAGAGTCTATTAAGACTCAAAGAGAGGAAAATAATTTTGAGGATTTATGGGAAGAAGTAATAAAAAAGGCGTTGAATTGGATTTAGAAGATTCTATCCTTCCACGGATTAGAAAAATTACAAGAAGATTTGACGAGGGAAGTGATCCTCATCAATTTCAGTCACCTAAAGAAAGGCATCCTTAAATTTACTTTCAATTAGTGGACAATGTCATAAGTTCCCTAAAAACAAGATTTGAGAAAAAGGCGATGGAGCATCTTTCCATGATTGAAAACTTCGCCCTCAATAAAATTAAAAGTGAAGAACAACTAATATATTTTTACGGTTCGGATTTTGATGGCAAAAGGATGTCGCTTCACCGGGATATGCTTTGGGACACAGTTAAGACGAATTGTGCAGAAATTAACAGTATATCGGATATAGTTGAATTTTTTAATATAGATAAGAAAACATATCTCCGCACTCGCTCATACCAGAGTTCTGTAAATTAAGAAACCGAATATTAACAGTTCCGGTTACATCCTGTACAGCTGAAAGATCTTTTTTCACTCTCCGGCAACTCATGACTTACTTGAGATCTACAATGAAGCAGCAGAGACTAAATAGCCTGATTATTCTGCATGTTCACAAGGAGATAGCTACCAAATTGAACATGGGTTTAATCGCAGACGAGTTCGTAAAGAGAGCACAAGTCCGATTAAATACATTTTGTATAAGTAATAACAGAAATTACTAGCAAATGAGAGGGCAAATACTTTTCTCTGTGTTATTAATTTCTTTAAGGTCATTTGCCCCCCATCCTGGATTTCGGTCTGAAGACGCCCCTGATTAGGATATAAGTTCTGCATGGGTTTATGTTTCACGTTGATCAATTTTGCAAACCTTGTAGGACTTCATTAAATTCATGATAAGCTACCACTTTCCCGAACGATAAAAAATTTTAAAGACATTTTAATTTTGGAGCACCACTCCGAAATTTTTTAATGTCGGGGCCTGTGGTTGCAGGCAATTGAGAGGATAAACAAGAACTTTTATACACTGTCAGAAACCGCAGTACGATCACGTTAAACATGTGGGTCCGTAAGTCCTTCCGAGAGGTTGGTGGTAGGGGAAGGAGGGTACGGTCCCTGTGGATGCCTCCCCCACTAGGTTCCGGTCTAAATTGGGTGGCACTTCCCGGCCGTCCATACAGTTACCTTACACCTTTCTGGTAGGTCGGACGGTCTGGGTCTCAACAACAACAACACTGTCAGAAACCGCGAAAAATTTGCATATGAATAGTCGGATTATCTGAGACAAAATAAAATCGCAAAATTACCAAATAAAAAATAACACATATATAATACCAGAAATACATAAGGCATATATTTGAAAGTAACGTTAAAGCTATAGAATAAAATTTCGTGTTTTCTCTTTCTTATTGCTTTGTCATTGATGAAGGACGTCATGACGTCCGAAAGCGTTATAGTAATTTTATTGCAATTGTAATAGTAATTTTATTGTAATTATAATTATAATAGAGTTATTGTATAATTTTATTTTAACATCTTAAATGATATCGTAATAAAAAAAAAGACTTTTTGTGCTTAAAAGTATCTTTACTGTTTATGATTTACCTACCAAATTTTATGAAATTTGGTCAATTAGTTTTTTAGTTAGAGTGGATATAAAATCTGCACAGACAGACAGACACACACACACACAGACGTCAATCTAAAAATAGTTTTTTCGCATTCTAGAGGTCTCAAAACACGTAGATCCGTCGAAAACTTGAGTTGCGATTTTCGACATGATTCCAATAATTTCCCTATACATTACCATGTATTTCAGGGAAAGTAAAAACGAGTACATTCATATGATGGGGCCAGGAAGGGATAGATCGATAAGGTTCAATTTACAAATAATTAAAATATACCACAAAAAACGAAGATATACTAAATTTGAATTTTCTAGCTGCTCCAGTTCTCAAGTAACTCCTCAAAAACCAGTGCATTCCTATGTCGGGCCAAGGACGAGCTAGATTTGTAATTAGATTAATCAAATTAATATATGCTGCAGAAGACAAAGAAATGTCAAAATTGGCATTCAGAAGTTTCATTTGTTTCATTTAATCATCAAACTGCTTTGTTTAATCGACGTGTGGCGAGTATTTATTTTCAGGTCTAGGTAATAATGTAATATTTCAAAATTTATAAAACTTTTGAAATACAGAAGTTTAAATTTTGTGCTCTTGTATTGTTAAAGAAATATTTTTTTTTCTCTTCAATTTTTGAAGGAGTACAATTGCGGAAGATTTTTGCTACAGCAGTAAATATCATGTAAAAATTGGCGGACTCTTTTAGTATGCATATTTGTAAAACTTATGATGAGGATCACTAATTATGTGTGAGTATAGGGAAAAAAATTTTTGAAAGAAAAAAAAATTGTTTAGGAAGATATTTTTCCTATAGCCGTTTGTTTCATTTGCATGCTGACGTATGGAAAATGACTCTTAATTTTTAATTTATCCAGTTTTTAGAATTTTTCCTGGCTGTTTTTTATCGAGTACATTTAGATACTGAGAATAAGAAAGTTTATAAGTGTTTCTAATACTTTTACAAAATGATCATGTAATTTTTCGATGAATTTAACAAATACTTTTAACTATTTTTCAAATTTTTTTTATAAACTCTTCATTCAAATTCCGAAGCTTTGCCAACAATTTTTTATAACAATTAATACTTCGGTTTTCTGTATAACGATCATATTTGCATGATTGATAATTCAATTTGATCTGGTAACTGGGTATTCAGTGAAATATATTTTGAAATACGATGTTATTGAATAGTGTTTATACCAAGTTTACTGGCATTTGGTGAACTATTTGTTGAGAGATTATAACTGGTTACTAATTTCATAGAGATCAGACTCGATGTCTAGGCAACTGGATATTTAGATAGCAGTATGATTATTTTCTAAAATGGGGGGGGGGGGGTTAGTCTTTGTTTCTACATCCAAATGACTGGTATCTGATTGACCAGGCATTTAGTAAACTATATATTAACAAGAAAGATCAATCATGCATAAAGCATTGATTATGAAACACTTTCCAACTTCAATGCAATTTTATTTAAATATCTCTGAAATGCGATATATTCCTCGGTAATATTTTTTAAAATTATCACAATACTACAGTAATTTATTATATTTCAAAACTTAAAATTTCATCGAAAAAAATGAACTTTTTTTCAAATGGTGGCATTGAGATATAAATTGACTGGTTTAAACATATCTAAAATGCGATACATTCCTCTGTAATAGTTTAAAAACTATCACAATACTGCAATAATTTATTATATTTGAAAACTTCATCGAAAACAAATGAGCTTTATTCAAATGACGTCATCGAAATATAAATCACCTGGCACTCTGTATAAAAGCAGCATTTCATGCATAACATTTTCCCATTCCTTTCATTCATCAAAATACTATTATAATTTATTTTATTTCAAAAACTTAAAACCATGGTGGTACAAGTAATTTAACTCTATGCTTAAAACTTCATCGAAAAAATCGTTTGCTTCTCTAAAATCAATGAATGTTTCATTCATATCATCTATATTGCAGACTCCATGAGCTAAATAATTTTGTATTAAAGAAATGCAGCAATTCTTATGCAACTCATTCTACATCTTTTGATGTTTATATCCTTAATAAGTGAAAATTAGACTTCGTTGTAGAAATAATCATTTAATTCGTTGTAGAAATACTCGCTGAATAAATAAGTTTGATGATCATTTAAACTCAAATATATTGTAATTGCGCTGTTTCTGGATGTAGATGCACAGAATTTAAGCAAAAATAAAGCGGCTTTAGGACGGATACAACACTAAATATGAATTAAAAAGAACTTTAAATGTCACGATTTTGACACAAGATGGATGCCTTATTTTATTTTGAAGTGGGTCACATGACCTCTTCATATAAAAGGTGTAATTATTATTTTAATTTTTATTTTAAAAACTACTGAATATATATTGTTGAATTTTTTTTTATATATTTTATGGGATAATTTGAATATTTCTTAAAACTTTCGAAGCAATTTGTGAATTTTAAATTCGCTTAAAAAATGTTTGAAACATAAGTTCTCATATGGTTCAATGTATTTCACTTTTTCAACCCGGGTTCAATCCAAAACTAATTGAGTGATATTATTAATTTATATTCCCATAAGTTCCACAGACCGTCTGAACAACATACTAAAATTTCATTTTGATAAAGTCATTTTTTCGACAGTTATCATGCTAACTGACAGACAAACAGACAGACAGACAGAATGAACTAAGTCATACACAATTTTCAACTATGTTGTAAAGTGTTAAAAGCATAACAACAAATATCACTGAGAACCAGAAAATAAATCTGACAACAGACACGTGATTGCAAATGTTATGCTTCTGTAAAAATAAAATAAAATAAACCGATTAACCAACATTTTCAAATGATATTGTTTTAAATACTTATGATACAAAATATTAGCTTTCATATTTCTAAAAACAGATTACCTTGAATCTTTCCTAAACAGTCACGCCTCAAAAAGGGTAAAAATTTCAAGTACAGAATCAAAAGAACCTAGGAATCAAGGGTCCCGAAGTCCTTCCGTGGGGTTGGTGGTAGGGGAAGGAGGGTACGGTCCCTGTGGATGCCTCCCCCCACTGGGTTCCGGTCTAAATTGTGTCGCACTTCCCGGCCGTCCAAACAGTTACCTTACACTTTTCCGGTAGGTCGGACGGTCTGGGCCTCAACAACAACAGATCGTCAGCTTGTGAACACGGTAAAATAAAGGAAATATGAAATTAATTTTACGAATTGTAAAGAACGTTTAATTTTAAAAATCGCATTATAGTAAAACATTAGCATCACAAAACATTCTGCAATGATTTTTTCATGAATGTATGTCTGCAACTTCTGTTTATACCGAAGTAACGCGTTTGAAACGCTTAATACTTGAAAATAAATCGGTTTTCAATAGAAACTTCATAATGTTGAATGCTATCCCGTTCTCAGGCTGTTATTATATTCCTTTTTCTTGAAACCGTAAACAAATTTTGCAGAAAATTTAACATCGGTGACAGAAGGCGGCCATATTTACGACGAGAATTGACTTTACAGGGTGCTCTGGGCAGCAGAAGATTTCCCATCATAACTTGGTCACGTGACAGAAGGTTTTGCGGGGAAGAAACGAGTCGTAAAGTCACTTGAATACCAAAAAGGCTGAAATACGATAGATACAAAACTTACGAGTTGTAAGTGTTTCAAGCGAATCCAATTAATTAAAAAAACACACACAAAATAAAACAAGAAAGTTCAACCATGCATAAAGCATTGATTATAAAACACTTTCCAACTGGAAATGTAATTTTATTTAAGCGTGTCTAAATTGTGATACATTCAGCCCTGATATCTCTTTAAAATATCACAGTAATTTATTATATTTGAAAACTTAAAACTTCAAAAGAGACAATCAAAAAATGCAATGCCAGTAACCATGGAGGTAAAAGTAAGGAGTTAAAACTTCACATTAAGAAAACGCCTATATCGTGTAAGACAAAAATTTAGGTGGCGCTGGGATAAGCTGTTTCGCATGAATTTCTATGCCGAAAGATCTGAAATATTTTTTAAACTGTCAGTTTTGTAAAAATAAATAATTAACACAATGCAAGTTAGAACTGAAACAATAACGAATATTCCTACTGATTCAAAATTATTTTACCTTTCAATTTATTTTTATCTCCACAGATTCTGTACTCTATCCTACTACTATGAAAAAATACTGGTTAATTATACTCATAATTAGTTAACTCTTAATTTAAAACTAATCAAAAATACTTTTTTTATCGGTAAGACAATTGTACATGTCATGTCTCAGTTGCTTACTAATAACTGATCGGGAGACCCCCTTTACTGTCTTTTTTGTACCACTAACTGCCAATAGTGAGTACATTTTAGACTTGAGCCCCACAAACTCAAGCCCCGGCTGTGCGTTTAGTTCATCCTTGTTGTGTTGTGTTGTGGCTTATCCTCCGGCTGTCTGACGAAGTCAGACAAGATCCATTAGACCGTTGACCCTAAGGAAGTCGAGGACCAGAAGGGGCGAAGAGTATATGTCATCTCTGGAAAGTCCCAGACAGTCTAGGATGTGTTCAGGAGCACAGACTACTATACAGACCTGTCACTCTCGATAGTTTCGTTTTCGCGGCGGCCATTAGAGATAGACCAAACATTGGGTTGGCGCGCTCTTGGCGATGGTCTGGTTTGTTCCGAGCGCTTGGCGATACAGTCTGGTTTGGTTCCAAGACGATTTTCAATGTTATAACCCTATTTCGCTCGGCGAAAACTTAGAACAACAGACTAGCGTGGTTTGAGTAACGTGAAAAAGGATTATTTGTTAAGTGTTTAGATCATTTCATAGAAATGGATTGATAAAAGAAAACTGGTTGCGTTACAGGGTATGTAATTTATGTTTATTAAAATTGAAATAATTTTAGTTATCACCATTCTACATACGTGTTCATTATAAGTATACACGTGTTCATAAGTATACACGTGTTCATATAAGTATATTAGTGCTGTGTTATTACTGCCGGATTAGACTAAATTTTAAGAGGTAGTGGTATAATTAGTTAAAAAATATTTTCCGTATTTTTATAAAATGTGAAATAATTGATATTTGGATAGCTTTTTCTTAGTTGAATGTGATATAGTATGTGTATATATTTATGTAAAATTTTTATTAAGTGCCTTATGGTGGAAAATCCCCCCCCCCCCTCGGGTAATTAATGATTGAGTTCCACAACTTCGATAGTGCATTTATGTAAATTTGATATTTACTATATGAATATTTTTATATTTTAAAAAAAAAAGTCTATTATCAGTATCCCAGAATAAATTAAGGATCAAGTAATTAACGATCAACACGCTAGTATACTTTTTAGACTGAAAATATTATATAATATTTCAGTCTTTTGAGTATGTTAGCTTGTAATTTTTTGTGCATTATGTTTTATAGTGAGACAATGCAATGTGTGTATTTTTTAATCTATTTTATGATTATTTGAATTAAATATATAACTATGTTTATTTAAATATTCTTAAACTAATGAATATATTTATGTTGCAGATTAATGTATTTTTAAATCCTGATCCTTTCTATAGTTTCAAAAATTATAAAAGTACAGTCCTCAACATTTTGTTCCCCTCCCGTTTAAAAAAAAAGCGCCAAGCGAGCGATAGCGCGCCAAATCTGGCAGACGCATCGTAGTTCAGTTGGTCCAACTCACGAGCTCTAGTGTCTATGCGACATCCCATGTTAAAAATGTTGCCATAGGGTCCTATGGGAGTGAACCTTCTGAATATAGTATTCTGTGTTCAGGAGAAGCCTGCTGAGCTTGACATTTAGAGCAGACTGCAAAAATCTTCCTGCCCTCAAAAAACGAGAGACCTTTTGTGTGGCCGCTTGCAAATCTGGATATTGCAGTTCGAGAGGTTCTGTCACAATTGAGAACGAACGAAGAGCCCGGCTCTCTGCCCGAATACCAGTGATGGCTGGGAGGAACCCTCCACTCCCTAGAAATTTCAGAGTTGACTATGGATTGATGTTCAGAAAAAGTAAGGGCCGAAGAGGAAGGACCAGTGTGGCCACAACCGTCACCTCCGAAAGCAGAGGCCGGAGCACTAATTTTTGACGTCTTGGCTTGTAGGCCCACTGCGAGTAGGTCTTCCAGATCGCGATCGAAGCTTTTGCTATTTGTTTCCCTTTTAATTCTCTGTTCGATGTAAAGGAATCATAATTTATCAGTAAATCAAATAATATTCATGAAATTTGGAAGTATGTTCGATAATGTTCATTAAAATGGGTGATTTAAAATATTAATATTGCTGTACATTTCCTTAAAATAAAATATTTATAATGACTCATTCACTGTAGGAGCAAAGATGAAAGGATTCCATTCAGTTAGTGTTTTAATAAAAGTTTGAAAAAGAACCCTGTATATTTATTGCTTAATCAGGCATTTTATTTGAATAATTCTTCAGTACATTCAGCTAAAGTATGCGTGCTTACAGATAAAGTATGCAGAAACTAAAATGATTACTGAATACTATATCTTTAAATATCATAAGATAATCATTAAAAAGAAACTCAGAATTTAACTTTTAATATGCTTACGTGTTTATTTATTTTTATTTCATTTTATTTTATTCATTTTTTGTTGTTATAAATTGTAAAATGATTTAGAATTAAGATAAAATACTAGTTGAATGTCATTCATTAACCTATGCACTATAAATTGTAGAAGTTCAGGTTTTCTAATATAGCACATCTTATATTCCCTTTTTTACTACCAGACATTAACAAATTGTAAACAATTTTGCTTAATTATAGAGTTTGAAATACCTCAGGGGCTTTGAAAATTTAATAAAGCTGTATAATAAAACTTTTTGGTATTAATATTTCATTTACAATTCCATTGAAGTGAAAATGTAAGAAAGATTAAATTAGCTTTGTATTATTAAAATAACATTAACTATAATATAATGAAATATACAATGGTAACTTGAAATTGTAAGTTAGTTACTTTGCTTTTATCCAAGTTATTTTAACAATTTTCAATAACATAATAACTCGCTACATAAAAAATAAAATGTGCCCAACCTAAACACAAATGACTTCCTAACCTATTCTTCTAAAATTTCAGCATGCCATAACAAATAATAAAAAATATACGTGCAATATATTAAGATACTATATCTTTTATATGCAATTACTTACTTATCAAACAGTTAAAATATGTTATTTGATGTGTGAAATATTCCATTTTACATTATTTTACTTTCATAACTTTAGTGTAGCATTTTTATTGCTACGATTTCTTACTATTGACAATATCTTAAAAAGAGAATGACATTTTTTTATCTATATAAATAAAATTGAAAATACATGTATCTGTCTGTGTGTTTATCTATCTCATCATCACGGTAGAACTGCTGCATCGAATTTCATGAACATTCTGTGGGTAGCTTTGAAATAGCCCTACTTAAAATTTAGTCCATGTTTCGAGTTTCTAGGACCAGGGATTGTCGAGATATGAATAAAAATCCCACAATTAAACCTTCCATAAAAATAGAATTATGCAGATGATATATTTTCCACAAATTTATTAAGAAAATTATATCATGATGCTTAGCAACGCAATTAAATCAAATGTGTTTATTAGGCAGACGATTATTAAATTTTTTAAGATTTAAATAATAAAGAAATCAATATAAAACAAAATTTTATAACCATTTTTATACAATTTTAGCGCTTTTATTTTAGTTTATATTGATCCAATTTCATATATATTTTATAATTTGTTTTCAAACGAGAATGTTTTATTCAGATCTGCTTGAAGATAATTTTGTATAGAAAACACAGAAAGGAGAATTAAATGAAATATTTTAATAGAATGTTTTGAGTAAGAATGTCATTTAGAATACTGCAGGAATTTGCACATATATTAAATCATGGGCAATGTCGGATATATCTGCTATTAACAGTATACATAAAATTGTATGTTGTACATCTATCTGTCTTTTTATTATCTCAGCACGGTAGAGATCACCTATTTTCATTTCATTAGAATTATTATAAAATTTCAAAAATTGAGACTCTAAATATTAAAACTTCACATCAAATTCTGAATTTTAGGTTTCTTGTATTATATGGTCAGTATGAAGAACGGACATGCTGCTAGTCTATTATAAAATATTACACAACTAACAACATTATTAAAGTAATTTTAAAATATTTGCAGGAGACTGTATAATTTATGTATAATGACACATGTATAATAGCTGTATAATGACACAAGCTAACTTGATAAAATATACATTTTAAACATTGAATGATTTTAAATACTTTACAATTACTTAGCAAAGCTTAATTTTACAAGTACCTGGGCAGTTCTTAATTAATATGACAACAATAAAATTTTAAAACAAACTAAGAAAACTCTAAAAGGTTTGTTGACGTTATAATTAGCAACAAAACAATTTAGAATCCAGTTAGCGTTAATTGAATAGCAATAATTTGATTGCCATATATTTAAAATTCTATATAATTTTAAATGACATGATAATAAGCAAAAAATGGTAAGCACTTACTTCTAAATAGCATTTTTCGTTTTTCCCATTACGGTAATAAGGTAATTAGTAATCCAATGTTATAAGGTATGTAGTCGAAGGTATGCTGGTCAAAATGTTTATTAAATGATGAACTAACATATAAGACATTCAAAAATACGATAAAAAGACCGTTATGCATCCACACGCGCGAGCCCACGTACTGCACTGCACATACCATACTTCTTTGTGTGGGCTACTCTACTAGGGGAGAACTTTCCAGAAAAGTTGAGACGGAGGAATTCGAATTCGAAGGCCAGAATTGGGCCTACAGCTAATACGTCACGAGGTACAGGGGGGGAAAGTAGTTCGGCCTTTTCTACCGGGGGTGACGCCACAACCCACCTTGGCCAGTCCATCCGCTTGCTCATTGCTGTAAATGTCAACGTGGGATGGAATCCACTGAAAATGAACATCTTGGGACTCTAAAATGAGCTTGAGTTTGAGAAGGATGGAAATACTAGTTTAATCTCCAACTGCAATCCAGTTCATCCTTGAAACAGCCAATCTTCTTTTTATTGACGCCACTGCACGCCGGATGATTCACGGGGAAATCAGAGGTGTCACAAAGATGGCTGTTTTTGTGCATGTGCTGATAAAAATCACGACACTGCACCTCATGTATAAAAGAATCAGTGTCGGTGAATAGTAACACAGCCTTCGCTCCATAGCACTTTTTCATGTAGCCATAATGGAATTTGTGCATATGGAGCTTGCTCAGCTCCAGAATGGTGAATCCAACGTATATCGGTCTGTTAAAGACAATACAGTTCTTCACCCGCTCAACTCTAACCAAGTCTTCATCAAAAATTTTGAAGCGCTTGAATGTGGGCGCCGCCACGAGCTTTTCAACCCCGCCGCGTGTCGGTCACACTTTGAAACAGTGTAAGGTGTCACTCTCTCCGATAATAAACGGTATATATTGGACGAAGGCGTGCATACTTATGCTTACGGCCACCACAGAATTAAAGATCACGCAGAAGCGGAAAGAAAAGAAAATAAAGATATGGAAACGTCAGAAATATGAAGAAAAAAAAATCTGATGTGGGCAACACATGACTTTCCATATATAATGTAATGAATTTACTACTTTTACAGTAAAAAAAATAGGTTTTTCTTATAGTAGATACTAATATTCTTTCCAAGATATTGAATTTTCGACAATTAGTCGTCATTTTCATTGATTTAGCTTCATTTTTATCCATTTGGCGAGATTTTCGTTAATTTGGCAACATTTCAAAAAGTCGCCAAGTTGGCGACATTCCGCCAAATTTGTCGCCAAAATCTCGCCTAGCGTTATGGACGAGGAAATAAGTTGTTCTTACAGCAGATAAATTACTATTGGCGTTCAAATACACAAGTATTACTCAAAGTATCTTTTTTCATGGATGGAACGAACTAGATCCACGAGAATGATGTCACCCAATTTATCGCATGGTATTACATATGAAAAGTGAACATGTTTCTCAATAGGAAATATTTTTTTTCATTTTATATGACTTTTTAATAATTTTTTTGAAAAATGTGCAATATCTCGAGAACGGTTCATGTTAGCGTTCTAAAATTTATGTCAATCGTTTTCTAATGAAAAATTACATAAGAAACATCTATTTGCGTAACTTTATTAGTGGTTTTGATTTTTTGACGATTTTTTCAAAATTTTATTCGAAAATTTAGGGGGGTTCTGAACATTCGATTACGTATAAAAACAATAAGCTTCCAGTGTTTACAGATTGTGATTTTTGTACCAAATTTGGTTCGAATCGGTCCATTCGTTCGTCAGTTATCGTCTCCACAGACTCACTGACACACACATACACACACACACACACACACACACACACACACACACACACAGACATCACTTCAAAAATGCTTGATTCGCGATCAGGGATGCTTGAAACGTGCTCTCCCGTCGAAAACTCGATTTCGAATTTTCGCCCCCGTCACAATACTTTCCTTATATATTATGTATATAAGGAAAGTAAAAATGGAAAAAATTTGAAAAGATAAAAAAAAATGGAAAAATTTGAAAAGAAAAAAAAATTGAAAGAAAAAAAAATCTAAGTGCCTTGGAAAAAAAAACCCAGTGTATTGTGAAAAAGAAAAAGAAATCTCTGTGTATTATGAGAAGATTTTTACTTTCCTTATATACATAATGTATGAGGAAAGTATTGTGACGGGGTCGAAAATTCGAATTCGAGTTTTCGACGGGAGAGCACGTTTCAAGCATCCCTGATCACGAATCAGACATTTTTGAAGTGATGTCTGTGTGTGTGTGTGTGTGTGTGAAAGTATGTGTGTGTGCGTGTGTGTCAGTGAGTCTGTGGAGACGATAACTGACGAACGAATGGACCGATTCGAACCAAATTTGATACAAAAATCACAATCTGTAAACACTGGAAGCCTATTGTTTTTATATGCAATCGAATGTTCAGAACCCCCCTAAATTTTCGAATGAAATTTTGAAAAAATCGTCAAAAAATCAAAACCAATAATAAAGTTACATTAATAGACATTTCTTATGTAATTTTTGATTAGAAAACGATTGACATAAATTTTAGAACTCTAACATGAACCGTTCTCGAGATAATTTTCAAAAAAATTATCGAAAAGTCATATAAAATAGAAAAAAAAATATTTCCTATTGAGAAACATGTTCACTTTTCATATATAATATCATGCGATAAATTGGGTGACATCATTCTCGTGGATCTAGCTCGTTCCATTCATGATAAAAGATACTTTGAGTAATACTTTTGCATTTGAACGCCAATTTATCTGCTGTAAGAATAACTTATTTCTTCGTCCATAACGCTTGGCGAGATTTTGGCGACGAAATTGGCGGAATGTCGCCAACTTGGCGACTTTTTGAAATGTTGCCAAATTAACGAAAATCTCGCCAAATGGATAAAAATGACGATAAATCAATGAAAATGACGACTAATTGTCGAAAATTCAATATCTTGGAAAGGATATTAGTATTTACTAGAAGAAAAACCTATTTATTTCACTGTGAAAGTAGTAAATTCATTTCATTATATAAGGAAAGTCATGTGTTGCCCACATCAGATTTTTTCCACTGTTGTAACATTTTTATGTTAAAACACAACGTGTTCATTTTTATTTTTGAGAAATAGGCCTGTCAGCTTGAAATTTGCTACTTTACATTTTAAAATTAATTTTTAGCTAATTTTCACTTCTTAAAAAACAATTAAGTTTAAATTCTTTATGAAACTTTATCTTGTAAAGTAGAAAAATATAAGTTTCTGAATTTAAAAATTCAGATTTATTTTTTTTAAATTCTTTATAAAACTTTATCTTGTAATGTAAAATTACAAGTATCTGAATTTAAACTTTATGCTTTTTATTTTAAATTCCTCTTGAAATGTAAAAATATATTACAAGAATCTCAATTTAAAATTTATGTTTATTTATTTATAAATTGTTTTAAAAACAATTAAGATTAAAATTCTTTATAAAACTTTATCTTGTAATGTAAAATTACAAGTATCTGAATTTAAAAATTCAGATTTATTTTTAAAATTCCTTCTGAAACTTTATCTTGTAAAATAAAATTACAAGTATCTAATTTTAAAATTCAACTTTATTTTTAAAATTCCTTCTGAAACTTTATCCTATAAAATAAAATTACAAGTATATAATTTTAAAATTCAACTTTATTTATTTTAAATTGTTTTTAAAAACAATTAAGTTTAAATTTCTTTATGAAACTTTATCTTGTAAAATAAAATTACAAGTATCTGAATATAAAATTCAGATTTATTTAAATCAATAATAATTAAAAAATTATTTCACGCTGTTGAAGAACGTTGCCTTTAAAGAGCGTAGCGACAGGGTGCGACACCTCCTGGGACTGTTGGAATCGCACACTTTCTCTTCTTCTAACATTTCCCACTTTTTTCTAACACTTCTTTTTGTATAACATGTAATTTATAATATGTAACACTCATTATTTATGTATAACATACAATTTCTAATGGAAACTTTTCTCTTGGATCATTCTTTTCAGATTGAGTGCAGTGGTTAGGATTGTTGGAATCGCACACTTTCTCTTCTTCTAACATTTCCCACTTTTTTCTAACACTTCTTTTTGTATAACATGTAATTTATGATATGTAACACTCATTATTTATGTATAACATACAATTTCTAATGGAAACTTTTTTCTTGGATCATTCTTTTCAGATTGAGTGCAGTGGTTAGGACTGTTGGAATCGCACACTTTCTCTTCTTCTTCTAACATTTCCCACTTTTTTCTAACACTTCTTTTTGTATAACATGTAATTTATGATATATAACACTCATTATTTATGTATAACATACAATTTCTAATGGAAACTTTTCTCTTGGATCATTCTTTTCAGACACATCATTCTTTTCGCACACTTTCTCTTCTTCTTCTAACATTTCCCACTTTTTTCTAACACTTCTTTTTGTATAACATGTAATTTATGATATATAACACTCATTATTTATGTATAACATACAATTTCTAATGGAAACTTTTCTCTTGGATCATTCTTTTCAGATTGAGTGCAGTGGTTAGCTTGGCGGGGTCGCTACGGTTTACATTTTTTTTTAATATCTTCCAAGTAATGTATTCTTTGGTGCGAATAATAGCTTGTGCGGGGTACAACAGTGGTTAGTTCAAAGGCGTCTCGACTGTTCACATTTTAAAAATATCGGTCCGCTATTGTATTCTTTAGTATGAAAGGATTGTGTGGGAGTTACTTTATAGAGATTTTGCAACTAACATAATCACTTGGCATGAATTTGATTATTTTTCAGATTTAGGAAAAAAACATTGAATTTTTTCGTTTGGTATAAGTGGAAAAACTTTATTTTTATTTTTCATATTTTAAAGAACGTTAAATAATGTTTACAAACACTTAGAGTGCTTTCAGACATACCAAAAACCACTTAACATTATTTTGGACATACCAAAACCATTTAGCATGGTTTTAATATAGAAGAAGAAAAGAAATCTTTCTTTTTCAGGTTCTATAAATAGATTAAAAATGTCTATTTCGCAGATGTTTGCAATTTTTACATTGGTAAGATTTTATCTATTCTCACGGGGAACTGAATAATTTGTGCAAAGTTTTAAAAGTCATCTAAAACTGTCTTTATTAATTCCCATTAGTGCTGTGCATGTTATATTTTACATGACGGGTAAGGAAAGCATTCTAACCGCTAATCTCGAACAAAACCACAGAATCCTAAATAAACACTGATACTGAACCCTCCGTAAATATTGCACGCTCTCGTGTGATACTGTGATAAGAAATTGTGATTCCTGTATCACGAGTGTCTATCGGAAGAGGGTTTGAGAATTTTCCAATGGAAACCTTTAATACAATCCACATCAGAATATCATTAAAGGAAAATCGTAAACTTGAAGCATATATTTTTTTTTCAAAAAATGAACTTCATATCATTTATGTCTACCAATGGAATACATTTATTTCGGACATTTTTAAAAATTTAAAAGTTTTAAAAGTTAGTGCGATAAAATCTCACACAATACTTACTCGATTCATGTTTAGCGAGTTTTAATACTGGGTGTTAAAATCTAGGTACACGTATGTGAAAAAATGATCCATTCCTATTCAATAGATTTTAAAATGTGTTGGCGTCCTGTAAAAGTAGTCGAAACTGTATGCTCATTTCTAAAATTCTATAACGGTACAAAAATTACAACGCCCGCTGTAAAAATGGTCAAATTATATTCAATGGCTTTTATTTGATTTACTTATTTTAAACTTAATGCTAAAATTTTGGGATGCACATATATTTGTGAAAACGTTCGATTCGTGTTCCGTAGTTTGTTAAATTCTAAACCTCGATATTGAAATTACACCCATGACTTTAAAAATGGTTAAATCATATACAATGCACTATATCATTAAAATTATGCATAACTACACTATTCAGATTATGTGTGGCAAATCAGTGGTTAGCACAATGAGGTTAATAACATTACGTTATTAAAAATATGTCATTAAGAAGGAATAAGTGGCGACAAGTCAAAATATGTCATTATAGATGTAAGCTTATCTTTAATAGTATATATCGTTCATTTCTAGTTTGAACGACAAATACTAAAGACGTCTTTTTGTGAGATTCAATTTTTGTTAACTATTTTCAGTGTAACATATATCTCCTAAAAATATATAAAAGCTGTTTTACATTTTAAAAGCTGTCGAAACATACATGTCGCAGTGTTAAAATCCACAACACTTAAAATGGTTGAATACACTTAACACAATTTTTGAAAATATCTAAGTATAATTTAGTATTAAATTCGCTTTTAAACAAACACACACACACACACATTTAAAATCATTTCGGTAATGGTCGAATCCTATTCTGTAGATGTTAAAAATTACAGTGTTAATAATCACTACATACAAAGTGGTTGAATCGTGTTACACAATTTTTGAAAATACCCAAACATAATTTAGTATTAAAGTCATTTTTAAACATACATACACACTTAAGGGGACTCGGTACCCTTTGAACAATTTTTTTTGTTTAAGCACTTTACAATACTCTTTTTGCATATTATTAAATGATTTTATTAAGGAAAATTATTTTATCAAGAAAAAAGACAATTCTACTGATACAATTTGGAAAATTTAATTTTTTTTAAAAAATTTAAATAATTTTTAAAACCTATCTTCTCCTACAATTTCTAACTTTTTGCAACCCCTTTTTTTTATAAGGTTCTTTGAAGTGTCTTCTATAACTTTAAGGATCGGATTTTTAAAAAGTTAATTAGTTCGGGAGAAAAAAAATAAAATGTTGATACATATGTAAAAATTCAACAAAAAATTGAGTTTTTTGTACATATCTATTTTTTAAAAAAAAACTTTTGATGTTATTGCAAATCCGATCCTTAGTTTCATAAAATGCACTATAATGAACACCCAGAAAAAAAATCAAGTCAATTGAGAAATATATATTTAAGTTTTAGCATTTTGAACATATTGATATACTGAAAAAACACGAACTGAGAAAAAGCACTTTAAAGGTTTTAACTTTGAAAAATTATTCCAAATCCATTTTAAATTACTTTAAATGTTATTTTAAATTATTTATTTTACACTTACCTTTAAAACTGTAGCTGTTTCCTTGAATTTAACTATATTTATTTTATATAAGGGACCATTAGCCGAAACCTTAGTTGTCACACATTGAAAAGAAAATCGAGAAAAAATATAAAAAAAAATTGATTTTACCAAAATCATTATTATTTTTACACCATGAAATACATTTGACTCATTTCATTAGGATATAACTTAACTATAAATATGATGATGTTTATATTATAAAAGAAATACAAGATTTGAAAATATATCCATATCATAAAAACACACAATATTTCGTAACCTTATGCATATCATTTCTGCATAACTACCATTATTTCTTAACTTTCTTTTAAAAATACCCCGCACTGTATGTTACACCTTCCTTTTTTTAACTAATATGTCTCTTTTTAAAATTGCTTTTTTAACCAGTTTACGTGCAAGTTGATATTTTGCACTTCGTCGTTTTTGTCGAAACTGTTTTTTTCGAAAATCGAGTGCAACACCGAGATTCGTGGAACACTTTCCTAAAGGTACACCTAAAGCATTCTGGGCTTCTTTTATGCAGCGCAGTGTACCTTTATTATATTCACACACAGTTTCCATTACACAGAGTTTTACACGTTTTTTATGTACAAATGTTTCTTTAGGACATTTTGCCCACGTCGCACTGTGTAAGCTTTCGTTTGCATTTTGAGTTCCACAGTTTATGCACGATATTAACGAACGAAAGCAGATCGAAAAAAGTAAACAACGCTTCTTTATCAATTAAAATTATGATCAAGCACTTCATCTTCTTCCTGGTAGAAATATTTTGTAAAACAGGGAGTATTCAGTTGCAGATGCAATGTAAACAGAGAAGTAGGCGTGGTATTTAAAGGGACACAGTTGCAGTGAAAAGCCTTTTTAATCTATTTATAGTTCTCGGATCTTCACGAAACTTTGTCAGGATATACTAGGGATGTCAAGGTATATTTTAAGCAAAAAATTTGAAAATCGGCATTTTCGTCATTTTTCGCCAAATGAAGGGTACTGAGTCCCCGCTTATCTTTAATAGTATATATCGTTCATTTCTAGTTTGAACGACAAATACTAAAGACGTCTTTTTGTGAGATTCAATTTTTGTTAACTATTTTCAGTGTAACATATATCTCCTAAAAATATATAAAAGCTGTTTTACATTTTAAAAGCTGTCGAAACATACATGTCGCAGTGTTAAAATCCACAACACTTAAAATGATTGAATACACTTAACACAATTTTTGAAAATATCTAAGTATAATTTAGTATTAAATTCGTTTTTAAACAAACACACACACACACACACACACATTTAAAATCATTTCGGTAATGGTCGAATCCTATTCTGTAGATGTTAAAAATTACAGTGTTAATAATCACTACATACAAAGTGGTTGAATCGTGTTACACAATTTTTGAAAATACCCAAACATAATTTAGTATTAAAGTCATTTTTAAACATACATACACACTTAAAGTCATTACGGTAACGGTCGAATCATATTCTAGAGATGTTAAAAAATCATAGTGTTACCATTCACTACATACAAAGTGGTCGAATCCTGTTCATGAGCAGACTTAACACAATTTTTGAAAATGCCTAACCATAATTTAGTATTAAATTCGTTTTTTTAAACACACGCTTAAAATGGTCGAATCCACTTAACACAATTTTGAAAATAGCTAAGTATAATGCACTATTACATTTTGTTTTAAAATTCGCAACACTTAAAATCATTTCGGTGGAATCCTATTCTAGAGACGTTAAAAAATCATAGTGTTCATAAGACCGCTTAACACAATTTTGTGTTCACTTGAAATCCGTAATTTAGTATTAAATGCGTTTTAAAACACTCCGAAAAACAATTGGTAACATACTGTACTAAAACACACCGAAAAATTAATAAGTGCCGCTTTTCCATCCCTTTTATAAAATACATTCCCTTTTATTAGATACATTCCCTTTTCATTACAAAATATAGCTTCCCCCTAATAATTTCCAATCAACATGTTCTTAAAACAACCCTGAAAATAATCTGTCTTCCGTTTACTTTCACAGAGTACACTTTGACGATAAATATCTACGAAGTAAAAGCAAGTTGGCATAATGGACAAGGCGTTGTCTTGTAATCTCTAGATTGCAAGTTCGAGTCCCGTCCCTGACAAGTAGAAAATTAAAATCTTTTGGAAATTTTAAAAAAAATGCCGATAGGTTACAGCACCTCACTAACTTTCGCCAGAGGGCACTTTAACTACGTCACCACTGATAACACGGTTCAGTTCGTCAGCAACCACCACAGAGGAAAGCTGTCCGCTAAGAAGTTTTCTTGCACTTTGCACTATTGTGCAATCCGGTCAAAGGTCATCTCCCTCTCCAGATTATCAGTCACTGAAACCTCCTCAGCCTCTTTCGCAATACTACGAAAGAGGTAGATTTGCGAAACTGCCTCCTCAGTTAGTCTAAAGATCCTCCTCTCAGTCAGGCATCCTCCACCAAACTCCCTCCTCCTCAATGAGTCAACCCTCCTCCCAAATGAGGGAACCCTCCTTAATGAGTCATCTATGCCGCATTGTGCCGTCCCCTCAAATTGGACCTCAACCCCCCAATTTATAACTACTTATATTACATACTTATATTCTTTCCAAGATACTGAATCTTTGTCAATTAGTCGTCATTTTCATTGATTTAGCGTCGTTTTCATCCATTTGGCGAAATTTAAGTTAATTGGACAAGATTTAAAAAGTTGGCGATATTCCGCCAAAATCTCACCAAGCGTTATGGACGGAGAAATATGTTATTCTTAAAACAGATAAATGACTGTTGGCGTTCAAATACAAAAGTATTACTCAATTAGTATATTTTCTCATGAATGGAACGATCTAGATTGTTCTTGAGTTATCGTCTCCACAGACTCACTGACACATACACACACAGACAGACATCACCTCAAAAATGTTCGATTCGTGCTCAGGGATGTTTGAAACGTGCTCTCCCGTCGAAAACTCGAATTCGAATTTTCGGCCCCGTGACAATACTTTCCTTATACATACATTATAATATGTGTATAAGGAAAGCATTAAGACTTTTATTGTAGTGCAATATAGGATGGGATTCATTTTACTATTTAATCACAAATTTTCTTGCGATTAAATCGAATGCCAGAAAATGTTGTCCTCATATTATTTTGTCCTCCTCCATCATTTATAAAGACACTCAAGCCTCGCCAATAATCCGTATGACAGATTAGTTACAGAATTAATTAGATAAAAGTTAAAATTAGCCGTATAAGAAAAGTTAAAATGAGTCGATAGACAGATTAGTTACAGAATTAATTAGACAAAAGTTAAAATTAGCCGTATAAGAAAAGTTAAAATGAGTCGATAGACGGATTAGTTACAGAATTAATTAGACAAAAGTTAAGATTAGCCGTATAAGAAAAGTTAAAATGAGTCGATAGACAGATTAGTTACAGAATTAATTAGACAAAAGTTAAAATTAGCCGTATAAGAAAAGTTAAAATGAGTCGATAGACAGATTAGTTACAGAATTAATTAGACAAAAGTTAAAATTAGCCGTATAAGAAAAGTTAAAATGAGTCGATAGACAGATTAGTTACAGAATTAATTAGACAAAAGTTAAAATTAGCCGTATAAGAAAAGTTAAAATGAGTCGATAGACAGATTAGTTACAGAATTAATTAGACAAAAGTTAAAATTAGCCGTATAAGAAAAGTTAAAATAAGTCGATAGACAGATTAGTTACAGAATTAATTAGACAAAAGTTAAAATTAGCCGTATAAGAAAAGTTAAAATGAGTCGATAGACAGATTAGTTACAGAATTAATTAGACAAAAGTTAAAATTAGCCGTATAAGAAAAGTTAAAATGAGTCGATAGACAGATTAGTTACAGAATTAATTAGACAAAAGTTAAAATTAGCCGTATAAGAAAAGTTAAAATGAGTCGATAGACAGATTAGTTACAGAATTAATTAGACAAAAGTTAAAATTAGCCGTATAAGAAAAGTTAAAATGAGTCGATAGCCGTATAGCGTGCTTTCCATTAAGCTGGTGGGATGATATTCTTGTGTTCTAATAGGATGTGAACCCTGTCAATTCAAAAAGTGACAGCAGAAAGTTATATATTAAATACATTATTTTATTATTAAACCCTGTACTTCATTGAAAATAAGAAATACCCCGTAATACTGTTTTCCTCTATTAAAACGTATAATTATTGTTCAATCAATATTAATTAAGGAGAAGGGATTTATTAAAGTTTCTTTAAGTTATCTATTTGAGTTTCTTTAGAATTAATTATTTTTGTTCTATCATTTCCAAATAGTGAAATCGTGTTTATTGTACCTTAAACATGCAAGTTTATGAAAATTCTTTAAAACATAGGCTAAAATTATTCATAAATCTGTTATAATATAACATCACTTTCTAAAAGTGCAATAATAATTGAAATTTGCAATCATTTGAAAAGCGCACCAGAACTGAAAAATCTGATGTAGGCAGCACATGACTTTGCCTGCAGACTTATATACACGTTCTCTTTATTTTAATTAAATTTATTTCACTTTTAATTCAATTTTCGTTCTCATTCGGTAACCGGACTTATTTTCAAAGGTGGCATAGGGAAAATACGAAAAACTAAAATATCTCGAGAACGGCTAGTCGTAGTGTAATGGGGTTGGTCTTTTTCTTTTCTTCTCTAAAAATTACGTATTAAACAAGCATTTAATGGATATATCTGAGAATACGTAGTTCTTTAGTTTAGATTTTGACGATTTTTGCGGGCCATTTTGCAAAAAAAGGCAGGTTGTTTTTTTCCGAAGGATACCAAAATCTAATCAGCACCAGGGTGACCCACAAATGACTCATCTGCCGAATTTTGTGAAATTCAGTCCATTAGTTTTTCAGCTACAGTGGATACAAGCTTTTGCGGGCCATTTCACAAAAAAGGCGGGTTCTTTTATTCCGAATCATACCCAAAACTAATCAGCACCAGCCCCGCCCACAAGTGACTTACCTACAAAATTTTGTGAAATTCGGTCCATTAGTTTTTTAGTTAGAGTGGATACAAAATCTGCACAGACAGACAGACAAACACACACAGAGACAGACAGACACACACATAGACGTCACGCTAAAAATGGTTTTTTCGTATTCTAGAGGTCTCGAAACGTGTAGATCCGTCGAAAACTCGAGTTGTGATTATCGACATGATTTCAATACTTTCCCATACATTACCATGTATTGCAGGGAAAGTAAAAACACATAGCAACTACTAAAGAAATTCCCTTCAGTACCGATATGACGTCACGGAGTGGGAACCAATCGCGTTCTTCTGCGCTGTCTGGCCTACCTTCTTTCTAAATACCTTAACTTGGTAGTATATACCATTAGTCCAAAATTACATTTAGTTTAAAGATGCCGAGGAAGTATAGGAACATAAGAATTATAAATTACAAGTTAGAAATATATGGGTTAACATTTAAATTTTAAAGTGGATTTTGCGTTCGTAATGCTTGACAAAATTTTGGTGACGAATTTGTCGCGATATCTTCAACTTGCTGACATTTCGAATGTTGCGAAATTGACGAAAATTTCGTCAAAATTGCAAAAATGACGCTATATTAATGAAAATGATGTCTAATTAATGCATTAATTATTAAAATATTTTAATATAGGGACTGGACTATATCGCTTACTGAGGATGCTATCAATATTGATAATTGTTTATATAGAATTGCGCGAAATATAAGTTAATTGGGTTCCTTGAAATAGTTTTACATGTTATCATCCGGAAAATTGCCAAATATAAAATTCAACGTTAAAAAAGACAGTACCGTGGATCTTATACATTATTCTTTGATTGTAAAAGGAGTAAATTCATTGCATTATATAAGGAAAGTCATGTGCTGCTCACATCAGATTTATACATATTATAATGTATACGGAAAGTATTGTGACGGGGTCGAAAATTCGAGTTCAAGTTTTCGACGGGTGAGCACGTTATAATCATCCCTAAACACGAATCAAACTATTTTGAGGTGATGTCTGTGTGTGTGTGTTTAAGTGAGTCTGTAAAGACGATATCTCGCGAACAAAAGAAGATATTCGAATGAAATTTGGTTCAAAAAGTACATCCATGAATACTGGAAGGCTATTGTTTTTAAATGCAATCAAATGCTCAGACACCCCCCCCCCCCCTTCAAATTTTGAAAAATCCTCAAAAATTCAAAACCTTCAGTAGTTACGTAAATAATCATTTCTTATGTATTTTGTCATTAGAAAACCATTGGCATAAACTTTAGAACGCTATCATGAACCGTTCTCATAATATTGCGTATTTTAATGAATCTAATGAAATAAATTTTTCAAAAAATCTCATAAAATTAAAAAATAAATGTATTAACTATTGCGAAATAAGTTCACTTTTCATATCTAATTTTATGCGATACATTTTTACTTTCCCTGCAATACATGGTAATGTATAGGGAAAGTATTGGAATCGTGCCGAAAATCACAACTGGAGTTTTCGACGGATCTACACGTTTCGAGACCTCTAGAATACGAAAAAACCATTTTTAGCGTGACGTCTGTGTGTGTGTCTGTCTGTCTGTCTGTGTGTCTGTCTGTCTGTGTGTCTGTCTGTGCAGATTTTGTATCCACTCTAACTAAAAAACTAATGGTCCGAATTTCACAAAATTTTGTAGGTAAGTCACTTGTGGGCGGGGCTAATGCTGATTAGTTTTGGATACGATTCGGAATAAAAGAACCCGCCTTTTTTGTGAAATGGCCCGCAAAAGCTTGTATCCACTCTAACTGAAAAACTAATGGACTGAATTTCACAAAATTTGGTGGATAAGTCGCTTGTAGGCCAATCTGGTGCTGATTAGATTTTGGTACGATTCGGAAAAAAATAACCTGCCTTTTTTTGCAAAATGGCCCGCAAAAATCGTCAAAATCTAAACTAAAGAACTAGGTATACTCAAATATATCCATTAAATGCTCGTTTAATACGTAATTTTTAACGACGAAAATAATACTACCAACCCCATTACACTAGGACTAGCCGTTCTCGAGATATTTTAGTTTTTCGTATTTTCTCTACACCACCTTTGAAAACAAGTCCGGTTACCGAATGAGAACGGAAATTGAATTAAAAGTGAAATGAATTTAATTAAAATAAAGAGAACGTGGATATAAGTCTGCAGGGAAAGTCATGTGCTGCCCACATCAGATTTTTACTTTCCCTGCAATACATGGTAATGTATAGGGGAAGTATTGGAATCATGCCGAAAATCGCAACTCGAGTTTTCGACGGATCTACACGTTTCGAGACCTCTAGAATACGAAAAAACCATTTTTAGCGTGACGTCTGTGTGTATGTCTGTCTGTCTGTGTGTCTGTCTGTCTGTGTGTCTGTCTGTGCAGATTTTGTATCCACTCTCACTAAAAAACTAATGGACCGAATTTCACAAAATTTTGTAGGTAAGTCACTTGTGGCCGGGGCTGGTGCTGATTAGTTTTGGGTACGATTCGGAATAAAAGAACCCGCCTTTTTTGTGAAATGGCCCGCAAAAGCTTGTATCCACTGTAGCTGAAAAACTAATGGACCGAATTTCACAAAATTCGGTAGATGAGTCACGTATAGGTCACCCTGGTGCTGATTAGATTTTGGTACGATTCAGAAAAAAATAACCTGCCTTTTTTTGCAGAATGGCCAGCAAAATTTATCAAAATCTAAACTAAAAAGCTACGTATGCTCAAATATATCCATTAAATGCTTGCTTAATGCGTAATTTTTAACGAAGAAAAGAATAAGACCAACCCCATTACATTAGGACTAGCCGTTCTAAAGATATATTAGTTTTTTTCGTATTTTTCCACGCCACCTTTGAAAAGAAGTCCAGTTATCAAATGAGAACGAAAATTTAATTAAAAGTTAATTAAATTTAATTAAAATAAAGAGAACGTGAACATAAGTCTGCAGGGAAAGTCATGTGCTGCCCACATCAGATTTTTACTTTCCCTGCAATACATGGTAATGTATAGGGGAAGTATTGAAATCATGCCGAAAATCGCAACTCGAGTTTTCGACGGATCTACACGTTTCGAGACCTCTAGAATACGAAAAAACAATTTTTAGCGTGACGTCTGTGTGTGTGTCTGTCTGTCTGTCTGTGTGTCTGTCTGTCTGTCTGTCTGTCTGTGCAGATTTTGTATCCACTCTAATTAAAAAACTATTGGTCCGAATTTCACAAAATGTTGTAGGTAAGTCACTTCTGGGCGGGGCTAATGCTGATTAGTTTTGGGTACGATTCGGAATAAAAAAAACCGCCTTTTTTGTGAAATGGCCCGCAAAAGCTTGTATCCACTCTAACTGAAAAACTAATGGACCGAATTTCACAAAATTTGGTGGATAAGTCGCTTGTAGGCCAACCTGGTGCTGATTAGATTTTGGTACGATTCGGAAAAAAATAACCTGCCTTTTTTTGCAAAATGGCCCGCAAAAATCGTCAAAATCTAAACTGAAGAACTAGGTATACTCAAATATATCCATTAAATGCTCGTTTAATACGTAATTTTTAACGACGAAAATAATACGACCAGCCCCATTACACTAGGACTAGCCGTTCTCGAGATATTTTAGTTTTTCGTATTTTCTCGACACCACCTTTGAGAACATGTCCGGTTATCGAATGAGAACGGAAATTGAATTAAAAGTGAAATGAATTTAATTAAAATAAAGAGAACGTGGATACAAGTCTGCAGGGAAAGTCATGTGCTGCCCACATCAGATTTTTACTTTCCCTGCAATACATGGTAATGTATAGGGAAAGTATTGGAATCATGCCGAAAATCGCAACTCGAGTTTTCGACGGATCTACACGTTTCGAGACCTCTAGAATACGAAAAAACCATTTTTAGCGTGACGTCTGTGTGTGTGTCTGTCTATCTTTGTGTCTGTGTGTCTGTCTGTCTGTGCAGATTTTGTATCCACTCTAACTAAAAAACTAATGGACCGAATTTCACAAAATTTTGTAGGTAAGTCACTTGTGGGCGGGGCTGGTGCTGATTAGTTTTGGGTACGATTCGGAATAAAAGAACCCGCCTTTTTTGTGAAATGGCCCGCAAAAGTTTGTATCCACTGTAGCTAAAAAACTAATGGACCGAATTTCACAAAATTTGGAAAATGAGTCACGTATAGATCGTCCTGGTGCTGATTAGATTTTGGTACGATTCGGAAGAAAATAACCTGCCTTTTTTTGCAAAATGGCCCTCAAAAATTGCCAAAATCTAAAATAAAAAACTGGGTATACTCAAATATATCCATTAAATGCTGATTTAATACGTAATTTTTAACGACGAAAAGAATAAGACCAACCCCATTACACTAGGACTAGCCGTTCTCGAGATATTTTAGTTTTTCTTACTTTCCCAACGCCAGCTTTGAAAATAAGTCCGGTTATCGAATGAGAACGAAAATTAAATTAAAAGTGAAATAAATTTAATTAAAATAAAGAGAACGTTTATATAAGTCTTCAGGGAAAGTCATGTGCTGCCCACATCAGATTTTTACTTTCCCTGCAATACATGGTAATGTATAGGGAAAGTATTAGAATCATGCCGAAAATCGCAACTCGAGTTTTAGACGGATCTACACGTTTCGAGACCTCTAGAATACGAAAAAACCATTTTTAGCGTGACGTCTGTGTGTGTGTCTGTCTGTCTGTGTGTCTGTCTGTGCAGATTTTGTATCCACTCTAACTAAAAAACTAATGGACCGAATTTCACAAAATTTCGAGGATAAATCACTTGTGGGCGGGGCTGGTGCTGATTAATTTTGGGTACGATTCGGAATAAAAGAACCCGCCTTTTTTGTGAAATGGCCGGCAAAAGCTTGTATCCACTGTAGCTGAAAAACTAATAGACCAAATTTCACAAAATTCGGTAGATGAGTCACGTATAGGTCACCCTGGTGCTGATTAGATTTTGGTACGATTCAGAAAAAAATAACCTGCCTTTTTTTGCAAAATGGCCCGCAAAAATCGCCAAAATCTAAAATAAAAAACTACGTATGCTCAAATATATCCATGAAATGCTTGTTTAATACGTAATTTTTAACGAAGAAAAGAATAAGACCAACACCATTACACTAGGACTAGCCGTTCTCGAGAAATATTAGTTTTTTCGTATTTTCTCTACGCCACCTTTGAAAATAAGTCCAGTTATCAAATGAGAAAGAAAATTGAATTAAAAGTGAATTAAATGTAATTAAAATAAAGAGAACGTGAATATAAGTCTGCAGGGGGAGTCATGTGCTGCCCACATCAGATTTTTACTTTCCCTGCATTACATGGTAATGTATAGGGAAAGTATTGGAATCATGCCGAAAATCGCAACTCGAGTTTTCGACGGATCTACACGTTTCGAGACCTCTAGAATACGAAAAAACCATTTTTAGCGTGACGTCTGTGTGTGTGTCTGTCTGTCTGTCTGTGTGTCTGTCTGTGTGTCTGTCTGTGCAGATTTTGTATCCACTCTAACTAAAAAACTAATGGACCGAATTTCACAAAATTTTGTAGGTAAGTCACTTGTGGGCGGGGCTGGTGCTGATTAGTTTTGGGTATGATTCGGAATAAAAGAACCCGCCTTTTTTGTGAAATGGCCCGCAAAAGCTTGTATCCACTATAGCTGAAAAACTAATGGACCGAATTTCACAAAATTCGGTAGATGAGTCACGTATAGGTCACCCTGGTGCTGATTAGATTTTGGTACGATTCAGAAAAAAATAACCTGCCTTTTTTTGCAGAATGGCCCGCAAAAATCGTCCAAATCTAAACTAAAGAACTGCGTATGCTCAAATATATCCATTAAATGATTGCTTAATACGTAATTTTTAGCGAAGAAAAGAATAAGACCAACCCCATTACATTAGGACTAGCCGTTCTCGAGATATTTTAGTTTTTCTTATTCTCTCTACGCCACCTTTGAAAATAAGTCCGGTTACCGAATGAGAACGAAAATTGAATTAAAAGTGAAATAAATTTAATTAAAATAAAGAGAACATGGATATAAGTCTGCAGGGAAAGTCATGTGCTGCCCACATCAGATTTTTACTTTCCCTGCAATACATGGTAATGTATAGGGAAAGTATTAGAATCATGCCGAAAATCGCAACTCGAGTTTTCGACGGATGTACACGTTTCGAGACGTCTAGAATACGAAAAAACCATTTTTAGCGTGACGTCTGTGTGTGTGTCTGTCTGTCTGTGTGTCTGTCTGTCTGTGTGTCTGTCTGTGCAGATTTTGTATCCACTCTAACTAAAAAACTAATGGACCGAATTTCACAAAATTTCGAGGGTAAATCACTTGTGGGCGGGGCTGGTGCTGATTAATTTTGGGTACGATTCGGAATAAAAGAACCCGCCTTTTTTGTGAAATGGCCGGCAAAAGCTTGTATCCACTGTAGCTGAAAAACTAATGGACCAAATTTCACAAAATTCGGTAGATGAGTCACGTATAGGTCACCCTGGTGCTGATTAGATTTTGGTACGATTCAGAAAAAAATAACCTGCCTTTTTTTGCAAAATGGCCCGCAAAAATCGCCAAAATCTAAAATAAAAAACTACGTATGCTCAAATATATCCATGAAATGCTTGTTTAATACGTAATTTTTAACGAAGAAAAGAATAAGACCAACACCATTACACTAGGACTAGCCGTTCTCGAGAAATATTAGTTTTTTCGTATTTTCTCTACACCACCTTTGAAAACAAGTCCGGTTACCGAATGAGAACGGAAATTGAATTAAAAGTGAAATGAATTTAATTAAAATAAAGAGAACGTGGATATAAGTCTGCAGGGAAAGTCATGTGCTGCCCACATCAGATTTTTACTTTCCCTGCAATACATGGTAATGTATAGGGGAAGTATTGGAATCATGCCGAAAATCGCAACTCGAGTTTTCGACGGATCTACACGTTTCGAGACCTCTAGAATACGAAAAAACCATTTTTAGCGTGACGTCTGTGTGTGTGTCTGTCTGTCTGTGTGTCTGTCTGTCTGTGTGTCTGTCTGTGCAGATTTTGTATCCACTCTCACTAAAAAACTAATGGACCGAATTTCACAAAATTTTGTAGGTAAGTCACTTGTGGCCGGGGCTGGTGCTGATTAGTTTTGGGTACGATTCGGAATAAAAGAACCCGCCTTTTTTGTGAAATGGCCCGCAAAAGCTTGTATCCACTGTAGCTGAAAAACTAATGGACCGAATTTCACAAAATTCGGTAGATGAGTCACGTATAGGTCACCCTGGTGCTGATTAGATTTTGGTACGATTCAGAAAAAAATAACCTGCCTTTTTTTGCAGAATGGCCAGCAAAATTTATCAAAATCTAAACTAAAAAGCTACGTATGCTCAAATATATCCATTAAATGCTTGCTTAATGCGTAATTTTTAACGAAGAAAAGAATAAGACCAACCCCATTACATTAGGACTAGCCGTTCTAAAGATATATTAGTTTTTTTCGTATTTTTCCACGCCACCTTTGAAAAGAAGTCCAGTTATCAAATGAGAACGAAAATTTAATTAAAAGTTAATTAAATTTAATTAAAATAAAGAGAACGTGAACATAAGTCTGCAGGGAAAGTCATGTGCTGCCCACATCAGATTTTTACTTTCCCTGCAATACATGGTAATGTATAGGGGAAGTATTGAAATCATGCCGAAAATCGCAACTCGAGTTTTCGACGGATCTACACGTTTCGAGACCTCTAGAATACGAAAAAACAATTTTTAGCGTGACGTCTGTGTGTGTGTCTGTCTGTCTGTCTGTGTGTCTGTCTGTCTGTCTGTCTGTCTGTGCAGATTTTGTATCCACTCTAATTAAAAAACTATTGGTCCGAATTTCACAAAATGTTGTAGGTAAGTCACTTCTGGGCGGGGCTAATGCTGATTAGTTTTGGGTACGATTCGGAATAAAAAAAACCGCCTTTTTTGTGAAATGGCCCGCAAAAGCTTGTATCCACTCTAACTGAAAAACTAATGGACCGAATTTCACAAAATTTGGTGGATAAGTCGCTTGTAGGCCAACCTGGTGCTGATTAGATTTTGGTACGATTCGGAAAAAAATAACCTGCCTTTTTTTGCAAAATGGCCCGCAAAAATCGTCAAAATCTAAACTGAAGAACTAGGTATACTCAAATATATCCATTAAATGCTCGTTTAATACGTAATTTTTAACGACGAAAATAATACGACCAGCCCCATTACACTAGGACTAGCCGTTCTCGAGATATTTTAGTTTTTCGTATTTTCTCGACACCACCTTTGAGAACATGTCCGGTTATCGAATGAGAACGGAAATTGAATTAAAAGTGAAATGAATTTAATTAAAATAAAGAGAACGTGGATACAAGTCTGCAGGGAAAGTCATGTGCTGCCCACATCAGATTTTTACTTTCCCTGCAATACATGGTAATGTATAGGGAAAGTATTGGAATCATGCCGAAAATCGCAACTCGAGTTTTCGACGGATCTACACGTTTCGAGACCTCTAGAATACGAAAAAACCATTTTTAGCGTGACGTCTGTGTGTGTGTCTGTCTATCTTTGTGTCTGTGTGTCTGTCTGTCTGTGCAGATTTTGTATCCACTCTAACTAAAAAACTAATGGACCGAATTTCACAAAATTTTGTAGGTAAGTCACTTGTGGGCGGGGCTGGTGCTGATTAGTTTTGGGTACGATTCGGAATAAAAGAACCCGCCTTTTTTGTGAAATGGCCCGCAAAAGTTTGTATCCACTGTAGCTAAAAAACTAATGGACCGAATTTCACAAAATTTGGAAAATGAGTCACGTATAGATCGTCCTGGTGCTGATTAGATTTTGGTACGATTCGGAAGAAAATAACCTGCCTTTTTTTGCAAAATGGCCCTCAAAAATTGCCAAAATCTAAAATAAAAAACTGGGTATACTCAAATATATCCATTAAATGCTGATTTAATACGTAATTTTTAACGACGAAAAGAATAAGACCAACCCCATTACACTAGGACTAGCCGTTCTCGAGATATTTTAGTTTTTCTTACTTTCCCTACGCCAGCTTTGAAAATAAGTCCGGTTATCGAATGAGAACGAAAATTAAATTAAAAGTGAAATAAATTTAATTAAAATAAAGAGAACGTTTATATAAGTCTTCAGGGAAAGTCATGTGCTGCCCACATCAGATTTTTACTTTCCCTGCAATACATGGTAATGTATAGGGAAAGTATTAGAATCATGCCGAAAATCGCAACTCGAGTTTTAGACGGATCTACACGTTTCGAGACCTCTAGAATACGAAAAAACCATTTTTAGCGTGACGTCTGTGTGTGTGTCTGTCTGTCTGTGTGTCTGTCTGTGCAGATTTTGTATCCACTCTAACTAAAAAACTAATGGACCGAATTTCACAAAATTTCGAGGGTAAATCACTTGTGGGCGGGGCTGGTGCTGATTAATTTTGGGTACGATTCGGAATAAAAGAACCCGCCTTTTTTGTGAAATGGCCGGCAAAAGCTTGTATCCACTGTAGCTGAAAAACTAATGGACCAAATTTCACAAAATTCGGTAGATGAGTCACGTATAGGTCACCCTGGTGCTGATTAGATTTTGGTACGATTCAGAAAAAAATAACCTGCCTTTTTTTGCAAAATGGCCCGCAAAAATCGCCAAAATCTAAAATAAAAAACTACGTATGCTCAAATATATCCATGAAATGCTTGTTTAATACGTAATTTTTAACGAAGAAAAGAATAAGACCAACACCATTACACTAGGACTAGCCGTTCTCGAGAAATATTAGTTTTTTCGTATTTTCTCTACGCCACCTTTGAAAATAAGTCCAGTTATCAAATGAGAAAGAAAATTGAATTAAAAGTGAATTAAATGTAATTAAAATAAAGAGAACGTGAATATAAGTCTGCAGGGGGAGTCATGTGCTGCCCACATCAGATTTTTACTTTCCCTGCATTACATGGTAATGTATAGGGAAAGTATTGGAATCATGCCGAAAATCGCAACTCGAGTTTTCGACGGATCTACACGTTTCGAGACCTCTAGAATACGAAAAAACCATTTTTAGCGTGACGTCTGTGTGTGTGTCTGTCTGTCTGTCTGTGTGTCTGTCTGTGTGTCTGTCTGTGCAGATTTTGTATCCACTCTAACTAAAAAACTAATGGACCGAATTTCACAAAATTTTGTAGGTAAGTCACTTGTGGGCGGGGCTGGTGCTGATTAGTTTTGGGTATGATTCGGAATAAAAGAACCCGCCTTTTTTGTGAAATGGCCCGCAAAAGCTTGTATCCACTATAGCTGAAAAACTAATGGACCGAATTTCACAAAATTCGGTAGATGAGTCACGTATAGGTCACCCTGGTGCTGATTAGATTTTGGTACGATTCAGAAAAAAATAACCTGCCTTTTTTTGCAGAATGGCCCGCAAAAATCGTCCAAATCTAAACTAAAGAACTGCGTATGCTCAAATATATCCATTAAATGATTGCTTAATACGTAATTTTTAGCGAAGAAAAGAATAAGACCAACCCCATTACATTAGGACTAGCCGTTCTCGAGATATTTTAGTTTTTCTTATTCTCTCTACGCCACCTTTGAAAATAAGTCCGGTTACCGAATGAGAACGAAAATTGAATTAAAAGTGAAATAAATTTAATTAAAATAAAGAGAACATGGATATAAGTCTGCAGGGAAAGTCATGTGCTGCCCACATCAGATTTTTACTTTCCCTGCAATACATGGTAATGTATAGGGAAAGTATTAGAATCATGCCGAAAATCGCAACTCGAGTTTTCGACGGATGTACACGTTTCGAGACGTCTAGAATACGAAAAAACCATTTTTAGCGTGACGTCTGTGTGTGTGTCTGTCTGTCTGTGTGTCTGTCTGTCTGTGTGTCTGTCTGTGCAGATTTTTTATCCACTCTAACTAAAAAACTAATGGACCGAATTTCACAAAATTTCGAGGGTAAATCACTTGTGGGCGGGGCTGGTGCTGATTAATTTTGGGTACGATTCGGAATAAAAGAACCCGCCTTTTTTGTGAAATGGCCGGCAAAAGCTTGTATCCACTGTAGCTGAAAAACTAATGGACCAAATTTCACAAAATTCGGTAGATGAGTCACGTATAGGTCACCCTGGTGCTGATTAGATTTTGGTACGATTCAGAAAAAAATAACCTGCCTTTTTTTGCAAAATGGCCCGCAAAAATCGCCAAAATCTAAAATAAAAAACTACGTATGCTCAAATATATCCATGAAATGCTTGTTTAATACGTAATTTTTAACGAAGAAAAGAATAAGACCAACACCATTACACTAGGACTAGCCGTTCTCGAGAAATATTAGTTTTTTCGTATTTTCTCTACGCCACCTTTGAAAATAAGTCCAGTTATCAAATGAGAAAGAAAATTGAATTAAAAGTGAATTAAATGTAATTAAAATAAAGAGAACGTGAATATAAGTCTGCAGGGGGAGTCATGTGCTGCCCACATCAGATTTTTACTTTCCCTGCATTACATGGTAATGTATAGGGAAAGTATTGGAATCATGCCGAAAATCGCAACTCGAGTTTTCGACGGATCTACACGTTTCAAGACCTCTAGAATACGAAAAAACCATTTTTAGCGTGACGTCTGTGTGTGTGTCTGTCTGTGTGTCTGTCTGTGCAGATTTTGTATCCACTCTAACTAAAAAACTAATGGACCGAATTTCACAAAATTTTGTAGGTAAGTCACTTGTGGGCGGGGCTGGTGCTGATTAGTTTTGGGTATGATTCGGAATAAAAGAACCCGCCTTTTTTGTGAAATGGCCCGCAAAAGCTTGTATCCACTGTAGCTGAAAAACTAATGGACCGAATTTCACAAAATTCGGTAGATGAGTCACGTATAGGTCACCCTGGTGCTGATTAGATTTTGGTACGATTCAGAAAAAAATAACCTGCCTTTTTTTGCAGAATGGCCCGCAAAAATCGTCCAAATCTAAACTAAAGAACTGCGTATGCTCAAATATATCCATTAAATGATTGCTTAATACGTAATTTTTAGCGAAGAAAAGAATAAGACCAACCCCATTACATTAGGACTAGCCGTTCTCGAGATATTTTAGTTTTTCTTATTCTCTCTACGCCACCTTTGAAAATAAGTCCGGTTACCGAATGAGAACGAAAATTGAATTAAAAGTGAAATAAATTTAATTAAAATAAAGAGAACATGGATATAAGTCTGCAGGGAAAGTCATGTGCTGCCCACATCAGATTTTTACTTTCCCTGCAATACATGGTAATGTATAGGGAAAGTATTGGAATCATGTCGAAAATCGCAACTCGAGTTTTCGACGGATCTACACGTTTCAAGACCTCTAGAATACGAAAAAACTATTTTTAGCGTAACGTCTGTGTGTGTGTCTGTCTGTCTGTGCAGATATTTTATCCACTGTAACAAAAAAAACTAATTGACCGAATTTCATGAAATTTGGTAGTTAAGTCACCTGTGGGTGAATCTGATGCTGATTAGTTTTAGGTACGATTCGGGATAAAAGAACCCACCTTTTTTTGCGAAATGGCCCGCAAAAGCTTGTATCCACTCTAGCTGAAAAACTAATGCACCGATTTTCACAAAATTTGGTAGATAAGTCACTTGTAGGATACTCTGGTGCTGATTAGATTTTGGTACGATTGGAAAAAATAACCTGCTTTTTTTGCAAAATGGCCCGCAAAAATCGCCAAAATCTAAAATAAAAAACTATTTATGCTCAAATATGTCCATTAAATGCTAGTTTAATACGTAATTTTTAACGAAAAAAAGAATAAGACCAACCCCATTACACTAGGACTAGCCGTTCTCGAGATATTTCAGTTTCTTTTTTTCGTATTTTCTCTACGCCACCTTTGAAAAGAAGTCCAGTTATCAAATAAGAACGAAAATTGAATTAAAAGTGAATTAAATGTAATTAAAATAAAGAGAACGTGAATATAAGTCTGCAGGGAAAGTCATGTGCTGCCTGCATTAGATTTTTTATCATTCTTGTGAATCTAGGTCTTTCCATTCACGAGACAACATACTTTGGGTAATAGTTTTGTATTTGGACGCCATTACTCGTTTATCTACTACAAGAGTAACCTATTTATCTGTTCAAAACGCTTGGAGAAATTTTGGCTACGAATTTGGCGGAATATTGCCAAATTTGCGGGGGTTTGTAAATATCGCCAAATTGATAAAAATGTCGCTAAATTAATAAAAGTTACTCTAAAATAATGAAAATGACGACTAATCGTTGACAATTAAATATCTTGGTAAGAATATGAAAATCTACTAAAGGAGAAGATATTTTGTGTAATACTTTTGTATTTGAACGCAATTAGTTGTGTGTCTACTATAAGAATAACCTATTTCTCCGCCTGTAACGTTTTGCGAAATTCTGCCGACGAATTTTGGCCACATATTGCTAACTTAGCGCCTTATTTTAAATGCTGCCAAATTGACGAAAATGTCATCAAATTGATAAACAATGGCGATAAATCTATCAAAACTACGACTAATTGATGAAAATTCAATATTTTGGAGAGAAAATAACAAACGGCTATAAAAAATAACTCATTCTTCCGTCCGTGCTCAATACTTGGCGAAAAGATATGTCATACTTGGCAACTTTTTTTATATATTGCCAGATTCACGAAAATATCCCCAAACTGATAAAGATGTCAGCAAATTGATAAAAATGGTTCCTGAGTAGCGTGAAATATAAGTTAATTAGGTACAAAATAGCTTTATGTGTTGTCATGCGGAAAAGCGGCAAATGTACAATTGAACATTACAAGCATGTTGCCGTGAATGTTTTCATCATTTTTTAACTGTTTTTTTTTTTCCCCCAATGGCAAGGCAATACAAGAAGAAAAGAACAAAAATACAACAAGTGACAGAAAAATATAGCAAATAACAGAAAAAGACTAAAAATCCAACAAAACATTCAACGGGGTGCAAAGTAGACCTACCTCCACGTGGTGCACCCTGGGCAACGTTTTTAAACGGCAAAATGGTCTGCAGCTCCAGCGAGTTCTTTTTTCGTCCACATCCTCAGCTCCGACGTCCTCATTTTTTAACTGTAAAAGTAGTAAATTTATTGCATTATAAAAGGAAAGTCATGTGTTGCCCACATCAGATTTTTTTTTTTTTTTTTAATATAGAGAGAAACAAGCACATTCTTATAGTGGGCTCAGGACTCGCGTGCCCGATAAGTTTCAAAATTCAAAGAATTAGAATATTAAAACGAAAAAAAATACATCTTTTATTCCTCAAAAAGTATCATTAACTGTAGTCTGTCTATCCAAATACAAACTATACTTAGTATTTAAACCAAAACAAGATTTTTACTTTCCCTGCAATACATGGTAATGTATAGGGAAAGTATTGGAATCATACCGAAAATCACAACTCGAGTTTTCGACGGATCTACACGTTTCGAGACCTCTAGAATACGAAAAAACCATTTTTAGCGTGACGTCTGTGCGTGTGTCTGTCTGTCTGTCTGTCTGTGTGTCTGTCTGTCTGTCTGTGTGTCTGTCTGTGTGTCTGTGCAGATTTTGTATCCACTGTAACTAAAAAACTAATGGACCGAATTTCACAAAATTTGGTAGGTAAGTCACTTGTGGGCGGGGCTAGTGCTGATTAGTTTTGGATACGATTCGGAATAAAAGAACCCGCCTTTTTTTGCGAAATGGCCCGCAAAAGCTTGTATCCACTCTAGCTGAAAAACTAATGGACCGAATTTCACAAAATTCGGTAGATGAGTCACGTATAGGTCACTCTGGTGCTGATTAGATTTTGGTACGATTCGGAAAAAAATAACCTGCCTTTTTTTGCAAAACGGCCCGCAAAAATCTTCAAAATCTAAACTAAAGAACTAGGTATACTAAGATATATCCATTAAATGCCCGTTTAATACGTAATGTTTAACGACGAAAAGAATAAGACCAACCCCATTACACTAGGACTAGCCGTTCTCGAGATATTTTAGTTTTTCGTACTTTCCCTACGCCACCTTTCAAAATAAGCCCGGTTACCGAATGAGAACGAAAATTGAATAAAAGTGAAATAAATTTAATTAAAATAAAGAGAACGTGGATATAAGTCTGCAGGGAAAGTCGTGTGCTGTCCACATCAGATTTTTTTTTCTAGAACTAAGACAAGTTTTTAACACAAATGAATAGTATTACCTCATATAATCGAGATGGTTTTCATTCCGAAAATATTCTGGAAGTAGATATATTCTAGATGTGATCAGAAGGTATTTTGCTGGAAGCCGACTGAACTCTGGTATTCACAAGTAAGGGAGCTTCAAAGAACAATTTTTCGGTTTAGTCTCCAGATTCGAGGGCCAATATTTTGGACTCGGGCTAGTTGCACTAGCTCGTGCCACCGCGTGGTAGTGTTTCGGGGATTATCAAACTGGTTCGTTCTGCACGCTTTAAACTGTGGAGGGACTTTCCTGGATAGCTGTGGATAATCTGTGGAATACTAGACAGTCGACAGAGACTTTCCAGGTGTAATAATGGGGGAATGGACGAGTTCACTTACTAGAGGAGGTACAGTCGTTCGGGGGGGGGGGGGGGGGATTTAAGTGCATCTCTGGGATCGCAGTCTAATATATATCATCACAGACTAATATATATCATCACAGACTAATATATATCACCATAGACATATACAAGCGGCTAGGGACAGGAAGGCACTTAATGTTAAAACTTCGAAATTTTTTAGACCACTGAAGATAGGGAATTTTTGAAAATCTGTAGGGGACATATAGGGATTTTTCTAGACAGAACGGCTTTTCAGCAGTACGATTGGACTTAGTTTTTTTTTCACAATTGGGCAGAACGGCTCCCGTATATATTTCGGTAGAGGACGGGACTTTTCAAACTTTCAGACAGAACGGCTCCAGTTGGACTTGGTTTTTTTTTTTTTTTTTTTTTGACAATTTGGACGGAACAAACAGCTCCCATATATATTTCGCTAGAAGACGGGACTTGTAAAATTTTCAAACTTTCAGACAGAACGGCTCCCGTATATATTTCGGTAGAGGACGGGACTTGTAAAATTTACAAACTTTCAGACAGAACGGCTCCAGTTGGACTTCGTTTTTTTTCACAATTTGGACAGAACTACTTCCATATTTTATATATATTTCAGTAGAGGACGATACTTGCGATTTTTTCAAACTTTCGAATAAAACGGCTCTTAAACGTAAAATATAGAATGTTTTTGGTAGAAAGACTGGAATTAGATCTTTTTTTTTTTTTTTTCAAAATATTGGGCAAGATATTTTTGTGGAGCGATTTGACAGTATTTTTCATTTTATTATTTGGAAGAGAATGGCTCCCTAACATAAAAAGATAAACACTTAAGATTTACTTAGTGATTATGTCATGATATATTTAGGCCTATTTTTTAATATAATCTTTTATTTGATATTTTTAGGATTTTTGAAAATATTGATTAAATTTAAAAAATGATACTTTTGCATTGGAATATAGGCCAAGATATTTGATATGCAGTTAATAATATTGTAAATAATTTTTTCAACATTATATATGTAATAAAAGAATCAACAGTTTTATTAAATTTATATAAAATATTGACTTTAAATTTCACAAGTATAAAAAAATTGCAATGTATATTACTTTTTAAGTATTTTTAATTATTGATGCTTATCAATTTGTATTTATTTTGTCATTACACTATAACTGAATCTAAAATTATTGATCAGCTTAGAATTCGAAGGTAATTCTTATCGGTTTCTGATTTCATAAAAAGAAAATCATGATTATATTTTATTGGGCATGGGGCATGTATAGTCAGCTATATATCCAAGGGAAAAGTATTTTGGTGGAGGACTTTCAGAGGGAAACTTTTTGAAATGAAGTCACTTTCATTTGAAAGGGGTTCCCACACCATCTAAATTTCTTTGATGATATAAATTTGTTTCGAAGGCCTTAGCAATATAATAATTAAATTTATTAGAAGCTGTTTTTTATATCGTTATATTATTGTAAAAATTACATACCTAATTCACAAGACACACCTGTATGTAATATGTGATACATCTGTACAAGCATACATCTATATACACTATACGGTACCACAGGACCGGTTTTGCTCTTAAAGAAAGAGCTCCTGTAGACAACTATTAACAACATTAGTAGAGTATCTGAAATTAGAAAAGTGTAACTCCAGTCATGTCACTAATGCTGTTAACAGAGATACAGGACCGGTTTCGCTCTCATTTGAGCTCATCAGCTGTGGATAACTGAGGTAGACATTTTCTGTGAAAAATTCCAAGTCTTCTTTCTCTATGATAATGTCATGGGCAAATGTAAAGTGATCTTTAAGAGCTAATTTTGATACACATTAGAAACCACACTGTATACAGGAAACATTATTCTTGAATTTGTACTTGATTTCTTTATTATGTTTCTGCCGAATATGTTTATATAAATTAGAACTTTTAGAAAATGTTTTATCACAATCAAAACATTTATGTTCTGCTACATCCATTATTTTCAGCTAGAAAGAGAGCTAAACCTAAACTAAATAAGAAGTATCATTAATAAATCCAAATACTGAGTGAAAATGTCAAGCATAATGTATTAACAGTATTACATAAAATTAAACACTCATTAAATACATATACCAACAACAAAAAAATAATATAGTTAAATGTACATCACCCAATCTTGCTCAGTTTAAGCCGTGTCATCCAATTTCAGAGAACACACTTTTTAAATTACTGGAAATATTAATTTGTCAGTTATTATCTAAGAGTAAGTTAGGATATCATAAATGTTTTAGTTCCTTAGATATGTGCAATATAGTAGCTGTCGCTTTTAAGAATTAGTGGTTATAAGAATCAAAATAACTGCCATCTTGGATCATGCCGATTAGATTCGCCGCGTGTAATAACATTGACTGGTTTCAAAAAGCGAAACGAAACTTTCAGATGATTTATATTTTACAGAAAGGGAAATACAGTTTTATTATGTATGTACCCTTCCAAAAAACCTCTGTACTGTATATTTAAGTCGTGTTCAAGTAAAATTAATGTTATTTCAGATTTTATTTCATATTTTAAATTAAAAAAAATGATTAAATTAATTTTGTTAGCATCCTTTAACATTGGAGTCTACCGGGCCGTTCCTGACATTTAACTCCAAGTGACGTTGCGTCTTTACGTGCTCTCATTGGCTAGAGCTGAAGTGGCGCAACCTTAGAGATAACCTTGGGAAGGGCGAACCAAGGGGCCGAACAACTTCCCCCCCCCCCCCCTCTCACTTCCAAACGTATGAATCGCAGGCCCAAATCTGGCCTTCGCATTTCCCCGCTGAACTTTTCTGGAAAGTTCTCCCCTCTAGTAGCCCACACAAAGAAGTTATGTGCAGTACGTCGGCTCGCGCTCCTGGATATACAACTTTTTTTTTTTTCTGGACAATGACTTTATCGTATTTTTGAGTGTCTAATAAGCAGATTTAATAAGAATTTTGACCTGCATACCTTATTGGATTACTAATTACCTTTACCCCTCCAGTAGCCCACACAAAGAAGTTATGTGCAGTACGTCGGCTCGCGCTCCTGAATATACAACGGTTTTTTGTTTTTTTTCTAGACAATGACTTTATCGTATTTTTGAGTGTCTAATATGCAGATTTAATAAGAATTTTGACCTGCATACCTTATTGGATTACTAATTACCTTTACCCCTCTAGTAGCCCACACAAAGAAATTATGTGCAGTACGTCGGCTCGCGCTCCTGGATATACAACGGGTTTTTTTTTTCTAGACAATGACTTTATCGTATTTTTGAGTGTCTAATATGCAGATTTAATAAGAATTTTTACCTGCATACCTTATTGGATTACTAATTACCTTATTAAATACGCTTTAGAAGTAAGTGCTTACCATTTTTTGCTTATTATCATGTTATTTTAAATTACTTAGAATTTTAAATATATGGCATTCAAATTATTGCTATTCAATTAAAGCTAACTGGATTCTAAATTGTTTTGTTGCTAATTCTAACGTCAACAAACCTTTTAGAGTTTTCTTAGTTTATTTTAAAATTTTATTGTTGTCACATTAATTAAGAAAACTACCTAGCCACTTGTAAAATTAAGCTTTGTTAAGTAATTGTGAAGTATTTAAAATCATTCAATGTTTAAAATGTATATGTTATCAGGTTAGCTTGTGTCATTCATTGCATTTACATAGTGTACTTAATATGTTGTCATAAATTATTCAGTTTCCTGCAAATATTTTAAAATTATTTTAATAATGTTGTTAGTTGTGTGATATTTTATAATAGACTAGCAGTATGTCCGTTCTTCGTACTGATTATATATAAAAGAAACTTAAAATTCAGAATTTGATATGAAATTTTAATATTTGGAGTCTCTATTTCTGAAATTTTATAATAATTATAATGAAAAGAAAATAGGTGAGTTCTACCGTGCTGAGATAATAAACAGACAGATAGATGTACAACATACAATTTTATGTATACTGTTAATAACAGATGTACCCGACATTGCTCATGATTTAAAATATATGCAAATTTCCGCAGTATTCTAAATTAATTCTCCCTTCACTTAATTCTTCTAAATTTAATTCTCCTTTCTGTGTTTTCTATACAGAATTATTTTCAATCAGATCCGAAGAATCCGCGTTTGAAAACAAATTATAAAATATATATGAAATTGGATCAATATATACTAAAATGATAGCGCTAAAATGATATAAAAATGGTTATAAAATTTTCTTTTATATCAATTTTTTTATTATTTAAATCGGAAAAAATTTAATAATCGTCTGCCTAATAAATACATTTGATTTAATTGCTTTGCTAAGCATCATGATATAATTTTCTTAATAAATTTGCGGAAAATATATTATCTGCATAATTCTATTTTTATGGAAAGTTTAATTGTGGGATTTTTATTCATATCTCGACAATCCCTGCTCCTAGAAACTCGAAACATGGACTAAATTTTAAGTAGGGCTGTTTCAAGGCTATTCACAAAATTTTAATGAAATTCGATGTAGCAGTTTTACCGTGATGATGAGATAAATAAACACACAGACAGATAGATGTATTTTTTAATTTTATTTATATAGATAAAAAAATGTTATTCTCTTTTTAAGATATTGTCAATAGTAAGAAATCGTAGCAATAAAAATGCTACACTAAAGTTATGAAATAAAATAATGTAAAATGTAATATTTCACACATCAAATAACATATTTTTAACCGTTTGATAAGTAAGTAATTGCATATAAAAGATTTAGTATCTTAATATATTGCATGTATATTTTTTATTATTTGCTATGGCATGCTGAAATTTTAAAAGAATGGGTAAAGAAGCCATTTATGCTTAAGTTGTGCACATTTTTTTTAATGTAGCGAGTTATTATGTTATTGAAAATTGTTAAAATTATTTGGAAAAAAGCAAAATAACCAACTTACAATTTCAAGTTACCATTGCATATTTCATTTTATTATAGTTAATGTTATTTTAATAATACAGAGCTAATTTATTTTTCTTACATTTTTACTTCAATGGAATTGTAAATGAAATATTAATACCAAAAAGTTCTATTATACAGCTTTATTAAATTTTGAAAGCTCCTGAGGTATTTCAAACTCTATAATTAGGCAAAATTGTTTACAATTTGTTATTGTGTGGTAGAAAAAAAGGAATATAAGATGTGCCATATTAGAAAACCTGAACTTCTACAAATTATAGTGCATAGGTTAATGAATGACATTCAACTAGTATTTTATCTTAATTCTAAATCATTTTACAATTTATAACAACCACAACAAAAAATGAATTAAATAAAAATAAATAAACACTTAAGTATATTAAAAGTTAAATTCTGAGTTTCTTTTTAATGATTATCTTATGATAGTTAAAGATATAGTATGGTACAGATTTGATATAAAGAATTTGGATTTTTCAACTTTTTTTCACGAGCCAATTGTGGCGCCAAATGGCCAAATGTGGCATCGCCTGCTTTGCGCAACATTATGCTTTTTCTGGAAATTCTGGCAACCCCACCCATTTTAGCTTTCTGATATAGTCGGCTGCGGCCATTTTATTTTTGTTTTGTTGTTGGTGTGTGTAAAAACGTGTCTGAGTGTGTTAAAAACGTAAATTACAGGAATTAAAGATAGCACATGTTATTAGATAAAATAATGTAGAAGCAGAAAATTTACATAGAAATAATGAGAGTTTTTTTTATGACCGCAATGTGGAAATTGTGCAATTTGGATATTTACACGTGTTTTTCTTTGAAAAGTTTTGGATTTCATTAAACCAGGTACTGTGTTTTGATTTTGTTGTGCACGTAAAGTATCGTTTCTTTTAAATTTCTTTAAAGTACAAACTTTTTTCTAAGTATCGTTTTTTCTTAAATTTAGTTAAAGTACAAACTTGTTTCTAAGTATTGTTTCTCGTAAATTTAGTAATTTCGTATATTTTCTAAGTATTGTTAATTATCGGCATTTTTATGCATTTTTAATTATATATGTTTATATTTCGTACGCGCAATGTTCAAGATGGCGTCCGTTAGGAATTTTCAAAACACCGTACGCGTTGGCGCCAGTCTTGGCGACAAAAAAAATGGCGGATTTAGCCAAATTCTTTATATCAGATCTGTTCCATATTAATATTTTAAATCACCCATTTTAATATACATTATCGAAAATATTTCCAAATTTCATGAATATTATTTGATTTACTCACAAATTATTATTCCTTTACATCGAACAGAGAATTAAAAGGGAAGCAAATAGCAAAAGCTACGATCGCGATCTGGAAGACCTCGCAGTGGGCCTACAAGCCGAGACGTCAAAATTTAGTGCTCCGGCCTCTGCTCTCTGAGGTGACGGCCGGACTCACGCTGGGCACATGCACATGGCTGTCTACGCCTATATGTATAGCTTGATCAAAATTATCGGCTTTTTTACATCTCTGCATTTTACAAATTAATAGTTTTAATCACTAAATCATAACAATTATGCCATTACTGAAATAAATTTTGACAAATTGAAATGACAGTCATTAATTTTATTGCTTCTTTTTTGAGATGGAACAATTTCACAAATTTCAGGCATTTTTTGAAATAATTTAGGGAGCAAATATAAATCGACAAGTGAGCCCTTGCTAGTGCATTGCACCTGGGATTCTGTTAATCCGTTATCTCTGCCCAATAAAAACACTTAGTTGCTTCTTTTGTTTGGGTACTCCTTTCTTTTACTGGTCACTAGTGGAGGGGATGAAGGGGGTTGGTCATAACCACGCCCCAAATGCGAGAGGGGGGGAAGACAGATCAACCCCATGCCAATCACTCAATGCCAGTCATTGTTACTCAATGCCAGAATATATGGGCATTGTCGTAGCAAGCGGATGGGGACAAGAGGGAGCGTGAGTCCAGTGCATGGGGGGGGGGGGGGTGCTGATTAGTAAATCCCAAGGTACTTTAAACATAACAGTAAATCCTAACTCTAGTGACGTCACTGCGATGACCGCCTTAGTGTTGTATTAGTCTGTGCAAGAGTGAATTTCGGCTGTCGGGATTTCGACCTTGTCGGACTTTTGACTTGTCGGGATTGTGGCATGTTGGGATTCTGGCTTGTTGGGATTTCGGCTGTCGGGATTACGACCCAGACCCAGGGAATATAATGTATAGGGAAAAATTTGGAATCGTGCTTAAAAATTAAAATGTCTTTAAAATTTTTCATTGCTCGGAAAAATCGTAGCTTATCATGAATTTAATGAAGTCCTACAAGGTTTGCAAAATTGATCAAGGTGAAACATGAACCTATGCAGAACTTATATCCCCATCAGGGGCGTTTCCAGACCGAAATCCAGGATGGGGGCAAATGGCCTAAAAAAATGTAATGACATAGAGAAACGTATTTGCACTCTCATTTGCTAGTAATTTCTGTTATTACTTATACAAAATGTATTTAATCGGACTTGTGCTTTCTTTATGAACTCGTCTGCGATTAAACCCATGTTCAATTTGGTAGCTATCTCCTTGTGAACATGCAGAATAATCAGGCTATTTAGTCTCTGCTGCTTCATTGTAGATCTCAAGTACGTCATGAGTTGCCGGAGAGTGAAAAAAGATCTTTCAGCTGTACAGGATGTAACCGGAACTGTTAATATTCGGTTTCTTAATTTACAGAACTCTGGTATGAGCGAGTGGAGAGATCCGTTTTCTTATCTATATTAAAAAATTCAACTACATCGGATATACTGTTAATTTCTGCAAAATTCGCCTTAGCTGTGTCCCAAAACATATCCCGATGAAGCGACAACTTTTTGCCATCAAAATCCGAACCGTAAAAATATATTAGTTATTTTATTGAGGGCGAAGTTTTCAATCATGGAAAGATGCTCCATCGCCTTTTTCTCAAATCTTGTTTTTAGGAAACTTATGACATTGTCCACTAATTGAAAGTAAATTTAACGATGCCGTTCTTTAGGTGACTGAAATTGATGAGGATCACTTCCCTCGTCAAATCTTCTTGCAATTTTTCTAATCCGGGAAAGGATAGGATCTTCTAAATCCAATTCTACGACTGTTTTCATTACTTCTTCCCATAAATCCTCAAAATTATTTTTTCTTTTTGAGACTGAATAGACTCTACTATACTTCTGATGTAATTATTTGCATCTTGAAAGTTCAAGGATGTGCTCTGGAGAGCAATATTTAATGTCGCCATTCTTTGAAAGGCAAAAATAACAATTTTTGTCATAAAGAAAAATCCGAATTCTTAATTATTTTTTTTTAAGCCAGGCGTTAGCTTTTGCTTCTGCTTCATCACCTTCCTTACACATACCTTCGAAGAACTTAATGACAGTTTCGTAATTTATTTCCAATGAGGAAATGGAGCTAACTCTCAAACACCATCTAGTTGGGCAGAATGGTCGCAAGGAAACTGTATCGTCTGAACCCAATTGAAACGCTTGGAAAATTTTTAATCTCTTTGGAGATCCTCTTATAAACGATATTAACTCGCGCACTTATTTGTAATTTGCACATGCTGTCTTGCACTACCAAATTTAAAGTATGTACAAAACAATGAATATATATAGCACTTTGTTCAATCGACAAAATCCTTGATTGCAGTCCTGAAAGATGGCCGCTGGCATTAGCAGCTCCATCGTAGCATTAGCCAAGGCAACTTTTGATATTCAGACCAAGGAAAGCTAGAACATCTGTTATTGAACATAATAAAATTGGTTAACGATAAAATTTCGGGGGGGGGGGGGGGGGACTGGAGCACCCGAGCACCCCCACAGTCGGCGCCTATGCCTACCACTGATGAAGGACGTTGTGACCTCCGAATGTGCTCTAGTCTAATTGTCATTTTATTTTAACGTCTTAAATGGTATCATATTAAAAACAGACTTTTTTGCTTTTAAAAGTGCAGGCTTAACTGTTTAGAGTTTAACTTTTTTAGACATGTTTCATTTTGAATTGGTAGATAAGTTGATTGTGGGTCACCCTTGTACTGATTAGATTTGGTATGATTCGGGAAAATGGAATCTGTTTCTTTCTTTTGTTTGTTTTGTTTTTGTTTTTTCACAAAGTCAGTTACCTTGGTTTTAGTTAGATTTTGGTATGATTAAAAAAAATAAATCTTTCCTTTTTTGCAAAATGACCCGCAAAAGTCGTTGAAATTTAAAATAAACAATTATTACTTACTACACATGGTGATGCATAAGGAAAGTATTGAAATCTTGTCGAAAATCACAACTTAAGTTTTCGGCGTTGCTACACGCTTCGATCTCTCTAGAACCCCAAAAACCTATTTTAAGGGTGTGTGTGTGTATCTGTACAATGTAAGTATCCACGCTAACTCAAAAACTAGCTGATCAAATTTCACAAAATTTGGCAGATAAATTACTTGTATTTGATCCTGGTTGTGATTAAATTTTAGTATAGTAAAAATAAATTCGCCTTTTTTTAAAAAATGACCCCAAAGTCGTTGAACTGAAAAAAAAATAATAATTATGCAAAAATATATCAATTTTAGCTTGTTTTATACGTAATTTTTGACGACAAAAAGAATTAGACCAACCCCCCCCCCCCCTCAACTCTAGGATTAACCGTTCGCGAGATTTTCTAAATTTCCGCATTTTTGAACCTTCTCTTTTGAAAATACATCCGGTTCAAATTCAGTACAATTTCAAATAATTATTCGTTTTATTTTGTACAAATAAACTCACTTTAATGAATTATGAAAGAAATAGAGGAAATGTAGTTGAATCATCTCATCTGTTGATTTCGAAAATAATTATGAAAAGAACATTAAATATTTAGCAGTAAAACAAATGATTAAAAAATAAAAATAAAACAAGAAATTAAATAGATAAAAGGAAAACAGAAGCTAATAAAAGGGAAGCCTAGATATTTTTTCGTTGCATTCTAGGAAATCTACGAAAACTAACACGTGCAGCCTATGAATACGGGAACCTATGAATAATATGAGCTAGCGATTAAACCCTTTTGGGCGATTATAATCGTTCCTACTAAGTCAATATGGATAGAAGGTATTACTATCACATTTTGAAAATTGATGTATATAGCACTTTTAAAAATTAGTATGCCCCACGTTTTAAAAATGAGTTTGCACTACCTTTAAAAATATTCCGCCCTTTGATAAATATTCTCCCTTTTGGAGACAGAGCAACCAAACTAACAAATTAGACAGTCATAAACATGCCAAATGCAATAATAGTTTTCCAGTTAGGTATAAGTTCAGAATGTATTTACAATCTTCTTTAGTATTTAAAATTGAAAAATTTCCTTTTCTTACCATTTACATGCTTTGTTTATTTAAACACTTAAATTTTAAACAAGATTTGTTGTAAACAATTCAATTTATAAAATGCAAGATATAGAAAAGTTGTGAATGCGCAATAATAACCCATTTATCGTTAAGCTTTAATATTGCTTAATTGAATGGAATATTGCTTAATACGACTTCTTAATACCACATCCCATTTTTTTTACAGGAAAAAAAATTTGAAGAATCAGTATTGTGGGTCCAAATGATTACAGCTATAGCGTGTTTTCCTTCACTTTAAAAGGCTTGACAAAATCTTTCGATTGATATCATACTTGGCGATACACCAACAACTCTCGAAGCTAGGTGGAACTATCCCAGCAGGTGCTGCCATATACCAACATTTTTTACATACCAACACATCTGTCAAATTCAACAGGTGCAGTTCAGCAAAGAATTTTAAAAATGAGGTAAGTAAAAAATCATGACTGTTTAAAAGTTGCTGTAAGTGTATTTCATTTATTAAGGATTATTTCTGTGTTGTAACCACGTTATAATATGCATTATAATGCTGCAAACAAGCCTATTATCACGGATGTCGGCCACGCCTAACTTCGGGGGTACCTTCCAATCCAACATGGCGCAACATGAGGCAGGTTGCAACAGAGCGGCTGGGGTAGGTTGTAATTATGTTACAACCTGCCCCCGTCCATATTGCAATAATGAAAGATTAGTGAATCTGGTACCGCTTTTGAGTTAATAAATCGTAGTTTTTTTTTTTATTTATTTATTTATTTATTTTTTATAAAATGAAAAAAATATTGAAGGCTGTTTGTTCTGAACAAAATGGCGTTTTTGTTTTTCTTCTATATTTCCTAGATCCCCAAGATAGCAAAATCTCTACGAGGCTTGAAAAGGAGTAGTTGAAAACTTTGAATGCATTAATTCGACTTTAGTTTATTGGAGATAATGTTTCTTAAATTGAAATACCTTCAAACATATTTGAAGAAGACATTAGTATTTTCAGTATATGTCTCTAATATACTTTTCTTTAATTTGTCTTCCCAGAATTTTTGTATATGAATTGTAACTTAAATTGTAAATTTTAATGGCACTAGTTGTACAGTTAAAATTCGAAAAATGTGAATATTAAAATTATTTTATTGTTGTAACAATTCAATTTATAAAATGCAAGATATAGAAAAGTTGTGAATGCGCAATAATAACCAATTTATCGTTAAGCTTTAATATTGCTTAATTGAATGGAATATTGCTTAATACGACTTCTTAATACCACATCCCATTTTTTTACAGGAAAAAAAATTTGAAGAATCAGTATTGTGGGTCCAAATGATTACAGCTATAGCGTGTTTTCCTTCACTTTAAAAGGCTTGACAAAATCTTTCGATTGATATCATACTTGGCAATACACCAACAACTCTCGAAGCTAGGTGGAACTATCCCAGCAGGTGCTGCCATATACCAACATTTTTTACATACCAACACATCTGTCAAATTCAACAGGTGCAGTTCAGCAAAGAATTTTAAAAATGAGGTAAGTAAAAAATCATGACTGTTTAAAAGTTGCTGTAAGTGTATTTCATTTATTAAGGATTATTTCTGTGTTGTAACCACGTTATAATATGCATTATAATGCTGCAAACAAGCCTATTATCACGGATGTCGGCCACGCCTAACTTCGGTGGTACCTTCCAATCCAACATGGCGCAACATGAGGCAGGTTGCAACAGAGCGACTGGGGTAGGTTGTAATTATGTTACAACCTGCCCCCCCCCCCCGTCCATATTGCAATAATGAAAGATTAGTGAATCTGGTACCGCTTTTGAGTTAATAAATCGTAGTTTGTTCGTTTTATTTATTTATTTATTTATTTTTTATAAAATGAAAAAAATATTGAAGGCTGTCTGTTCTGAACAAAATGGCGTTTTTGTTTTTCTCCTATATTTCCTAGATCCCCAAGATAGCAAAGTCCCTACGAGGCTTGAATAGGAGTAGTTGAAAACTTTGAATGCATTTATTCGACTTTAATTTATTGAAGACTAGCCGCCTTTGGCGACCAGCCTGTTCGCTACCCTTGAAAATTCTGACCGTGGCAAATTCTAACCGTGGCACACTCGCTGGCGCGACCTACCAGTAAAGTGTAAGGTAACTGTTTGGAGGGCCAGGAAGTGCCACCCAATTTAGACAGGAACTCAGTGGGGGAGGCATCCACAGGGACCGTACCCTCCTTCCCCTACCACCAACCTCTCGGAAGGACTTACGGATCCACATGTTTAACGTGATCGTACTCCGCGTAAAAATGGCAGCAGTTTTGGCTGTGGCGGCAATCGAACCCGAGCCTACCGAGTGCAATTCCCGCGCGCCAACCACTGGGCTACCGCGCCCTCCGCGACAATCTCCATAACCTTCTTTTTATTCACCCAATTTAGACCGGAACCCAGTGGGAAAGTCATCCACAGGGTCCGTACCCTCCTTCCTCTACCACCAACCTCTCGGAAGGACTTACGGACCCACATGTTTAACGTGATCGTACTCCGCGTGAACACGGCAGCAGTTTTGTCAGTGGAGGGAATCGAACCCGGGCCTACCGAGTGAAATTCCCGCACGCTAACCACTGGGCTACCGCGCCCTCCGCGACAATCTCCATAACTTTCTTTTTATTCACCCAATTTGGACCAGGACCCAGTGGGGGAGGCATCCACAGAGACCGTACCCTCCTTTCCCTGCCACCAACCTCTCGGAAGGAATTATCGACCCATATGTTTAAGGTGATCGTACTCCGCATCAGTGGCGGGAATCGAACCCAGGCCTACCGAGTGCAATTCTCGCGCGCTAACTTCCCGCGCGCTAATTTAAATTTATAATGACCATATGCTAGGCTCTTAATTCCACCATCCTCGTTCCATCGTTCCATCATTTAAAATAGCCATAAAATTAAAATATCCATTTAAAATATCTATAAATTAAAATATCCATAAATTAAAATATCCATTTAAAATCAAAAAATCATCCATATCGTTCCACCAATCCATAAATATAATAATTTCAAATACATCACCACAATTCAAACCACCATAATTCAATCATTTAAATTATTTAAAATATCCATTTAAAATATCATATAAATATAATAATTTCGCCCGATGTATACAACACTTATGCTCGTAATTCATTTAAAACCGAAAGCGCGGTCTCCATGGAGACGGGGAAGAAACTACTGCGGATGGGGGGGAAATGCCGTTGAAGAACTGAGCCGGTAGCCGACAAATTTAAAATCATGGCGTCGTTTAACGTGACACGTTTAACGTGATCGTACTCCGCGTGAACACGGCTGCAGTTTTGGCAATGGCGGGAATCGAACCCGGGCCTACCGAGTGAAATTCCCGCGCGCTAACCACTGGGCTACCGTGCCATCCACGACAATCTCCATAACTTTATTTTTATTCGGCAATTTTGGGAATCGAACCCGGGCCTACCAAGTGCAAATCCCGCGCACTAACCACTGGGGTACTTCACCCTCCGCGATATTCTTCATAACTTATTTTTTATTCACCCAATTTAGACCGGAACCAAGTGGGAGAAGCATCCACAGGGACCGTACCCTTCTTCCCCTACCACCAACCTCTCGGAAGGACTTACAGACCCACATGTTTAACGTGATCGTACTCCGCGTAAACACGGCGGCAATTTTGGGAATCGAACCCGGGCCTACCGAGTGCAATTTCCGCGCGCTAACCATTGGGCTACTTTGCCCTACGCGACAATCTCCATAACTTTCTTTTTATTCATCCAATTTAGACCGTACCCTCCTTCCCCTACCACCAACTTCTCGGAAGGACTCACGGACCCACATTTTAACGTGCTCGTACTCCGCGTAAACACGGCGGCAATTTTGGGAATCGAACCCGGGCCTGGTAACTGGTTGGACGGCCAGGATGTGCCACCCAATTTAGACCGGAACCCAGTGGGGGAGGCATCCACAGGGAACGTACCCTCCTTCCCCTACCACCAACCTCTCGGAAAAACATACGGACCCATATGTTTAACGTGATCGTACTCCATGTCAGTGGCGGAAATCGAACCCGGGCCTACCGCGTGCAATTCCCGCGCGCTAACCACTGGGCTACTTCGCCCTCCGCGACAATCTCCATAACTTTCTTTTTATTCACCCAATTTAGACCGTACCCTCCTTCCCCTACCACCAACCTCTCGGAAGGACTCACGAACCCACATGTTTAACGTGATCGTACTCTGCGTGAACGTGGCGTAAGTTTTGGCAGTGGCGGGAATCGAACCCGGGCCTACTGAGTGCAATTCCCGCGCGCTAACCACTGGGTTGCCGCGCCCTCCGCGACAATCTCCATAACTTTCTACATATTCACCCAATTTAGACGGGAACCCAGTGGGGGAGGCATCCACAGGGGCAGTATCCTCCTTCCCCTACCACCAACCTCTCGGAAGGACTTACGGACCCACATATTTAACGTGATCGTATTCCACGTAAACACGGCGGCAGTTTTGGCAGTGGCGGGAATCGAACCCGGGCCTACCGCTAACTTCCCGCGCGCTAATTTGCAATTTAAAATGACCATATGCTTAATTCCATCATCCTCATTCCATTGTTTCATTGTTCCATCATTTAAAATATCCATAAAATTAAAATATCCATTTAAAATATCCAAAAGTTAAAATATACATTTAAAAAATCCAGATCGTCCCATCATTTAAAATATAAATATAATAATTTATATAGAGCAAAGCATCGCTATGCACAGAACCGTGACGTCACCTCCACCTTGACGTCCCCACCCACCACCTTCCCTGCTTCAGCGAGGGAGAAACGAACGGAACGCCGAGAAATTTAAAATCATGACGTCTTTAAAATTGCGATCCTGAAGGCAATTTTCATTATTTCTGGACCAGATTAGACTTGTAAGAATGCCAGATATTTCAGCTTTCTAAAAATGTAAATTATTAGTCGAAATTATGAGTACTTTTTACTATGCGAGAATTTAAAAACCAAAAATCGTTTTTTTGAGTCAAAAGTGACTTTTGCTTTAAAATCATAAAAAAATATTAGAATTTATCTCTGAGATTTGAAATTGATATATTTTTACTCGAAATTCTCTGCTCTTTCCGATGGTGTGATTTGTTTTTTTCTACGATGTCTGGATCGAGGAGAAAAAAGGACAAAAAGATCAAAAAAAGGTCGAAATCGCATAAAACATTAAATAAATAAAAAAATAATTAGAATTTTGAAAATCGGTTTTCACGTGTTCCCTTCCCACCCCCCAGGGTCTCCGATTGCCAAATTTCGTAACTCTCCGACGCGCGGTCGCGAAACGTATAGTGTATAAGACACACACACACACACACACACAGACATTGCCTTTTATTATATAGATAATGTTTCTTAAATTGAAATACCTTCAAACACATTTGAAAAAGACATTAGTATTTTCAGTAGATGTCCCTAATATACTTTTCTTTAACTTGTCTTCCCAGAATTTCCTTATATGAATTGTAATCTAAATTGTAAATTTTAATGGCACTAGTTGTACAGTTAAAATTCGAAAAATGTGAATATTAAAATTATTTTATTTTTATATTTTTTCTAAAAACCCTATCAAAATTTGGGGAAGAAAATTTATTATTTATCTCTCTGTCTATGAGATAATATTACTATTTTATCAAGAGTTGAATAATATCATAGGTTATATAAAAATGCTGGGTACCACTTTCTCGGATTTTTTCACCATCAACATCACATGGCATTGATCCAGAACCATCAACATCACATGGTATTGATCCAGAACTATCAACCTTAAGAACATTGATCCAGAACCATCAACATCACATGGCATTGATCCAGAACCATCAACATCACATGGCATTAATCCAGAACTATGAACATCCGGTCAAAATGATCCGCAACTAACATCAGCAACAGCATTGGTATTTTCGCCGAAGGTTGTCCAACCTCTACATAAGGCTGGTGCTAGAAAAGTTGTGACAAAGGGTAGAAAGAAAAGATATGCAGAAATACTATCAAATATGTCAGTAAAAAAAACACTGATAGAAGCAAAAAACAGCAGACGCTAGAATAGAAAACTCTAAGGCACGACTGAAGTCAAAACAAAAAGTCGTGAAGGAGCCATGTAAAGAAAAAATAAAGTTTCAGAAGTCTGATAAATATGTCCCAAACTCAATCTCCAATAGTTGTTCCGATACAGAAGAACGGTTTTACTGCTTGGTGTGTTTGGAAGACTACAACAACAGTCGTAGTGGTGAGAAATGGATTCAGTGCACTGAATGTAAGAAAGGGAGCCACGGAAAATGCACAAATGGAAATGTTTTCTACATTTGTCATAACTGTAACTCTAGTGATTCAGCTAACGAGTAAAGTAACCATTAGTAGGCTAGTCCCTAAGATTTCAGAAAACATAGCCTTGGTTCAAACTATGCCCTTTGTGAAGTTATTCACTGTTACAATCAACCCCGCAATGTGTTACAACCTACCATTTCCAATCTGTCAGAATAATTTCTTTAAAGCAATACTGTTATTTAAATCATGTTTGTATTACTTCTGGTAAAGAGGTAATGAAATACTCTATTTAGTGATGTATTTGTTTTTCTTAATTCCCAATTTGCATGGCCTAAAAAAATTGAGATGTAAAAAGTGTTGCAACCAGCCCCGGTCCCAAATTACTGTCGTGTAATAAAGGCTTTAGACATACCAACTATCTCAGTACGTGCTCCTACGAATTTTTATCTGGGAATAAGAGGGAATTTGCAGAGTAATTTGAAGGCAATTTATGTAATATATATATAATTGATAATTGATTGATTAGTAGTGAATATGTAGATAGAATAATTTTAAGACAATTTATTAACATACAATTATTGTTTGGTAATTAATATTTAAAACATAATGATGAGCAAGTTTAAATATTCACATGAAAAGTCAATAGTAAAATGAGAGTTTATGTTGTATATAAAAATAAACTAAAGTTATTTTTCTTATTATAATAAATGTTGTATATATATATCTAAAAATATATATTTATGGTATATTTTTGGCTATATATATTTATGGTATTATGAGGAGAACCCCACATCATGGCCCCACTTTATGTCTCTGGTACCATATGTTATGTAAAGCTCCAGAGTTATGCCCTTTATACATATAGATAATTTTCACAAATTGTTATGTAATGTATCTCTCTTGCTATATGAAAGAAAAGCAAAATTTATTTTGATTTTGTAAAAATGTTAAGGATCATAAGTATCGCGGAATTAACTGAATTTGTTTCATTTCTTTTAGAGGTCTTAAAAACAGAGGAAACCTTGATAAATTCTGCAAATCTTCAATTACCCAATACTCCGCAAGAAGAGGCATGAACTAAACATGGGTGAAATCAAACTCAATTTTCTTCAGAAATTGATAGAAGGTTACGTTAAAATCCCACCTTCACTCAATGAGCAGGCTAGCGCGAAGTTAGCCTTGCTCATATGCCAACACGTTGAACTTAAAAACGTAATTATAATTAGGTCGGAAGAAGCACGTAACGATTTATTTCCCCGTGATTGGGTGATTTTAATTGATAATCTATCTTCTCTCGTGTGCGAAGAAATTCCTCTTCCTCCTGCATTAAAGATTCTGGTGTTGGCTCGCATTCGACAAACAGCTCTGCAAATAATTAGCTGGAACACTCAACAAAATAAGTTTTACATTTCTGCTGCTTTAGCAGACAATTTTTTGACTTCCTGTGATTGGACAGCAGACATAAGATTAAACGATAAGAAAATTGCAGAGCGTTTTGTCCAAGATGAAACAATCCCAGCTTGCTATCGCTATATGATGGCATGTTTCCATTGCTTAAAATCCTTCATTCCGTCCTTATGGAATAACACTTCTCCTTTCTTCCGTGATTTATTTTTTGATAACCGAGCTCCTGAATTAGTTCGGCTGTGGTCCTACAAATTAGATGGAAGAGTAGAAGAATTGATTACTCATGAAGATCATTTTTGGCGTATTTTATTGGAACGCGGAGTAAGAGAAGGATCAAGGTCAACTGTACTTCATTGTTGGAGGAAATTATCCTTAAATGTAAGAGAGGAGATTCTTGCAGGCAATGCTATGGCAGCAGTGTCGCAGATTTGTACAAGATTTGACAGGAACGATATTGTGAATATTATGCTGCTGTCGTCACTGGTGCCTTTCGTAGATATTTTATGCTTTCTGTTAACGCAGATGTCTAAGGAAGAAAGGGTTGCATTTTTTCAAGATGCTCTTCAAAGCATCAGACGTAATATACTTTTATGCTTCTTACAATGGCCATATGCGGATCTTTTGCCCCCCATTATTAATGAATTATGGAGCATTTTACCCGCACAAAAATACAAAGAAGTTTTGTTAGCGATAGTTGGCATTTATTCCGGAAACTCAATTTATAGTGATGGAAGAAATATTTATGCGGATTACGATTATGAAAGTTTAATAATAGATCTATTAGAAAAAACTCCAGATCATTTCAAGAGGTTTGTATTTGATATTAATTATGGCGATCGTGGAGGTAAATTAATATTTCTGATTCTGAATAAAATTAAGACTCGAGATGCAAAAAGATTTCAAAGTATTTGGCGGCATATTACCCTTGAAGAGAAAAGAATATTTTTAAACACGTACTATGGAGCAAAGTTTTGTTACCAATTGGCTAGAGCAAAGAATTGGAAACTATTTAACGCTGTATTAAGTGAATGTCTGTCTGAAGATGAAATACCCCTGTTTAAAAAAAAAATTTTTAGACTTGAATCCAAAAATACGTCTAAAATTGCGTCTAACCCCCAAAATTTAATGATTGAATTTCCATAAATGCAGAAAACTTTTCAATTAAAAGAAAAATATTTAGGGATGACAGGTTTGATCTTGCTAAGACTCCAATTTTCGAAATCTAAATTAATGTCTTTGACAGTGTAGTAAAAAAATATGTTACTTCGAACAACGCCAGAAAAAAATTTAAATAGCTTTTAAAAATGCATACGAAGAATTTGTGTATTTATTTTAGAACCCACTGGAAACGGAAGGAGGTTGAAAAATATTTCACCAGGAACTTTTGTTCGGACGATGCTAGCAAGTGATTTAAAGCGCTTACATAAAAAAATTACGGTATACATTTATATAACTATAAATCTCGCTTAGATTGGTAGAATGTTGAGCAGGTTCTCATCTGGGGCATTTTAATAGAAGTTTTGAAAAGAATTATTTTTATCTTCTGGCACAACTCCTCAGTGATATTTCCTAGAGAAAATTCGCAGGAGTTCTTACCAAAATATTCAGACTGAGTAAAACTGTACTAAAGTTTGAAAAGGAAGATTTGTTCGATCTCTTAGTACGTCATATTCTCAAGTATGTCAAACCTTAAAAATATAGTAAACATTCTGAGATTGTCAAACTATTTTCTGCTAAAAATTGCGATTTCTGTTTCTAAAAATATTCATATCTTGCAATTATTTTAAAATTAATATTTTCTAATGTATAAGTTCGACAGTGGTTACAGCTAAACTCCTTCCAAACTGAGTAGTAGTAAAAAAACAGGGGTTCTGCAGCAATGCGGTGCCGCTACACCGCCTCCACAGAAGAAATAGTGGGGAGATGTTCGAATGCGATAACGTACTTTGAGAATTTTCGTAAGGAAGAGGGAGTAAGTCATAAGTGAGTGGGAGATGTTTTGTGGAGATAAGGTATTGTGGATGGGGGGGGGGGGTATTGATAATGACGGAGGAGGTCATACTGCCTGAGAAATTGCGCAACAACTCTGAGTTCAGAGGAACCTGTAGATTTTTTGTTAAAATTATTTTATTTGTTTAAAATTATGTACTGGTAAAAGTTTCTATGTTGGATAATTACTACGTTTTGTAAAGTTGTTTACATTTTGTGTATTTGTAGTATTTGATTCTAAATATTTTGACTTTATTTTGTAATTTGGAGACATTGGAAACGCTTATTGCGAATCTCGAAATAAAATGATGACCTTAAAACCTATTAGTTGACTGTTAAACGTACACAGATGGCATAGTTTCTATTATTAATTGATTAGTATAAATGGCTACTTCACATCGGTTAAATTTTAGAAAATTAAAAGTTTAAAAAATATTAGCTGACAACTTTACACGTACTTTTAAGGTGACCAATTTTTTACAATGAAAAGGAGGACGAAAAAATTTAAGAAAAAAGTACGATATAAATAAATGAAACATTTTATTAATTCAAACAAAAATACACTAATTATGATTGCATCCCTTTTAATTATTTACTTAAACGATTATTTTCCCATTGAATGAATATTTTTTGTCAATATATCATTTTCTAACAGTAACAATATATTGGAAATTTCGGAGCAAGAAATATCCTTCATATTGAATTTTACGGTAAGTGCTGCAGCTAGAGTATTAACATTCAATCTTGATTACACGAAGTATAATATAGAGATCAAGTAAACAAAGTGAAGTGCGCAATGGTGCGAGACATGCGAAGGTCTCCTATGCACTGCGCATGCGTTTCATAATCGCGTCTTTCCGAACTGTACCGTCACATGACGCGTAACAGTTCGGCACGGCATCTCTGAAGAATCTCAGAGATTAACAGATTAGTTTTAAAATATCGAAAAGGAGGACAGGTAGGAGGACACTTTTCGAGGAAGGACAAAACCTACAAAAGAAGGACGGTCCTCCTTAAAGGAGGACGATTGGTCACCTTACGTACTTTTATATCTACGTTTATTAAATAACATGTAATGCATTTCGTGCATGTGTGTGCGTGTGTTCCTTTTAAATCTTACTTAAGAAATTTGTTCTATATAACGATTGTTTAAGTTGTAATGTAATGTTTTAAAATCATTTGGAATAATAATTTTTAAAAAATAGTCTTTTCATACATATGGTGCAATTTCAATTTTTTAAAGAGTACTAATTGTACAATATGATTAAACGCAGTCGCGTTTTTAAAATGCATGCTGATTATTCATACAGACATATTAACTAAACCTTTTAATCATGAGATATACTAGAAAAAATTGGAATGAAGTGGTGCAATTATTTACCGCGATCATTTATCTGAAAAGTCTAATATTGCAGATTTATTTCACCTCGTTTTCACACGATCGAAAACACCAGTTTCGTGACAGAAACCCTTTCTATTGGCCTTAAGAGATATGAATGTACCAACACACACTTTACATAAAAATAAATAGATTTGTATCCAAGCATCAAGCTTCCGAAAAGAAAAAATGTCAATAAAAACCTGTAAATCGTTTATTTTGATTCTCTAGTAGATTTCTGTAAACTCTTGTTTCGATTTTTTTTTCATATTTTTTTTCATGAATGAAATGTGATTAATACATAAATTAACAAGAAAAATCAATCATGCACACGTGTTTGATCAATCATGTACACGTGTTTGACTTCCTCTGAAAGTAAATATGGGGAACATCTTCAAATCTATTTAAACAAGAAAGATCAATCATGCATAAAGCATTGATTATGAAACGCTTTCCAACTTCAATGCGATTTTATTTAAACATCTCTGAAATGCGACACATTCCTCGGTGATATTTTAAAAATTATCACAATACTACATTAATTTATTATATTTGAAAACTTAAACTTCATAAAAAAATGAACTTTATGCAAATGACGGCATTGAAATGTAAATTGCCTGGTTTAAACATCTCTAAAATGCGATAAATTCCTCGGTAATGTTTTTAAAATTATTATAATACTACAATAATTTATTATATTTGAAAACTTCATCGAAAACAACTAAAATTTATTCAAATAACGCAATCGAAATATAATACGCCTGGCTCTCTCTATAAAAGCAGCATTTCATACATAAACATTTCTCTATTAATTTCAATCATCACAATACTATAATAATTTATTTTAATTAAAAATTTAAGACCATGGAGGTACAAGTAATTAAACTCTATGATTAAAACTTCATTGAAAAATTGTCCTTCTCTCTGTAAAATCAATGAATATTTCATTCATATCAGCTATGCAGACAGACTCCATGAGCTAAATAATTTTGCGTTAAAGAAATACAGCAATTCTTATACAACTCATTCTACATATTTTGCTGTTTCCATTTTCCATAAGTGAAAAATAGGCTTCGTTGTAGAAATAATCAAATTTAGATGATCATTTAAACTCAAATATATTGTAATTGCGTTGTTTCAATATGTAGATGCACAGAATTTAAGCAAAAATAAAGCGGTTTTAGGACGGATAAAACACTCAATATGAATTAAAAAGAACTTTAAAAATCACGATTTTGGCACAAGATGGATGCCATATTTTATTTTGAAGTGGGTCACGTGATCGCTTCATATAAGAGATATAATTATTATTTTAATTTTTACTTAAAAAACTACTGAATATATTTTGCTGAACTTTTTTTATATATTTTATGGGATAATTTGAATATTTCCTAAAATTTTCGAAGCAATTTGTGAATTTTAAATCCGCTTAAAAAATGTTTGAAAAATTAGGTCCCATAGGGTTCAATGTATTTCAGTTTTTCAACCCGGGTGCAATCCAAAATTAATTGAGTGATATTATTCATTTATATTCCCATAGGTTCCACAGACCGTCTGAACAAAATACTAAAATTTCATTTTGATTAAGTCATTTTTACGGCAGTTATCGTGCTAACGGACAGACAGACAGAATGAAGAAACAAAATCATAAACATTTTTCAACTTTGCTGTAAAGTGTTAAAAAAAAAGATCTTACTTTTCACACTCATCGTGACTGAAGATCCAGATATTCTGAAATGGAATTTGAAGGGTGAAATTATTTATCACGATCATTTATCTGAAAAGTCTAATACTGCAGACTTATTTCACCTCATTTTCAAACAATCGAGAAGGACAGTTTCGGGACATGAGTCCTTTCTATCGGCACTGAGGGATATGAATGTACCAAAACCCTTTGTAAGAAGAAAAATCTGATGTGAGCAGCACATGACTTTCCCTGCAGACTTATATTAACGTTCTCTTTATTTTAATTAAATTTATTTCACTTTTAATTCAATTTTCGTTCTCATACGGTAACCGGACTTATTTTCAAAGGTGGCGTAGGGAAAGTACGAAAAACTAAAATATCTCGAGAACGGCTAGTCCTAGTGTAATGGGGTTGGTCTTATTCTTTTCGTCGTTAAAAATTACGTACTAAATCAGCATTTAATGGATATATTTGAGTATACCCAGTTTTTTATTTTAGATTTTGGCAATTTTTGCGGGCCATTTTGCAAAAAAAGGCAGGTTATTTTTTTCTGAATCGTACCAAAATCTAATCAGCACCAGGGTGACCTATGCGTGACTCATCTACCGAATTTTGTGAAATTCGGTCCATTAGTTTTTCAGCTACAGTGGATACAAGCTTTTACGGGCCATTTCACAAAAAAGGCGGGTTCTTTTATCCCGAATCGTACCCAAAACTAATCCGCACCAGCCCCGCCCCCAAGTGACTTACCTACAAAATTTTGTGAAATTCGGTCCATTAGTTTTTCAGTTAGAGTGGATACAAAATCTGCACAGACATACACACAGACGTCACGCTAAAAATGGTTTTTTCGTATTCTAGAGGTCTCGAAACGTGTAGATCCGTCGAAAACTCGAGTTGCGATTTTCGGCATGATTTCAATACTTTCCCTATACATTACCATGTATTGCAGGGAAAGTAAAAATCGATTTGGATGTAATCATCAAGCTTTCGAAAAGGAAATTGTCAATTAAAAACCTGTCAATCATTTATCTTGGTTCTCCCTAAAATAAAGTATGTTTCTGTAAACCCTTGTTCGAATTTCTTGAATTTCTTAAGACATGCAATTTTAAATTAGGATCGTTTTCACGACATATGATATAATGCATGTAATACATAATAATAGTATGTCAAGTATGAAAGAAGCATGGTATTATTGGAAATGAATATTTTAATGAGTTTTGAAAAGAGTAAAAAGGCCATACGTATACTCAGACATTCATGCCGCGTCTGAGAAGGATGCCGTAGTATGCATCCATTACAAGTGTGACGTTTTTCTACAAGTTGCTTGAGCTGATCTTGCACACATTGTACAACATATTTCCTTAACATTTCATGACAGTCCGTGGGCGGGGGAGCTAAAGTTTGAAGAAACTCATTAGCCAATATGGCAGCAGGCAAAGCTCTCCCGTAAATATTGTTACATTGGTTTTCCTCATGCAATGTAACATCTTGGACATTTTAACATAGGTCCCATACCTATAAAGATGGTCCCTGTATTTTCACACAATTTCTACAAGATTCCCCTTTGGCCACCTGCAACGGAAACGGTCAGTGGAGCCGGACACCATGCCAGTGGGGGGCCACTTCCAAGATGGAGGAAAGCTTGTGGTGAGCGGGTGTCGGGGCGCACTCCAGCTCAGGTGGCACGCAGGAGCGTGGAACCTCAGCCAGCTGCAGTAATAATTCAAGGGCTACAGACCAAGTCCTCTGCCAGGGGCTAGCCACTGGAAAATGAGCATCCTGATATCTTCCAATAGTATTAAGAGGGGCTTAAACCTTGCAGCAAATGAAAGTGTAAAAGGGAGGAGAGATCAACTTGGAGGATTTTCGAGAGAGACAATTTTGAGTTTGAAAATCGGGAGTGCTTTTTGAGATTTGATAAGGTGAAGTACTAAAAATTTCGCCGGAGCAAAATGCTCCCCTGATTCCGACTGCGCGACTCACGAATGGCCGCTGGCCCAAGAGTAAAGTCAAGGCGTACAGAACTCTCTCTCTCCCGCTCTTTTGAAATAACTCCATACGAGGAATTTTGCCTTACATTATGCCCCAAGCCAAATGCTTTATTGAACGTCAGATTTTCAGAAGGTATTTTATACTCTATAATATTTTGAAATTTAGAGGAGAAAGTAACTGACCTCTTATGTGTGTGGATTTTAGCAGAATTCGAGAATTGTAATTATGAGCGTATTAGAACGTGGGAATAGCAAGAATTGTGATTATGAGTGTATTAGAACTTGAGAGTAATAAGAATTGTGATTATGATTTTGTTTGAATTTAAGAATAGTAACTTACTTTGTGTGAGAATTTGTAGGAACAAACATTTTAAGGTCAAACCTTTTCATGTTTTTAAATGTTAATTGTGTACATAAACTTGTTATTTTAAATCTAATCGGTGTTCTCATTTCCAAACCTTTTAATATATTTCTTAATTTTCAGATTAAATCCATACGATCACGACAGCCGTTAACTTTATGTTTAATGAACATGATAGGTATTTATCGCGCCCAAACCGGGCGTGTGGTTTTTCCACGCAACAAATATATTCACGGAAGTATTTTGAAATTTTAATGCATTCTTCTTTGAGTGAATCTAACTGTTCACAGTTTAAAATTATGTAGTTGACTTTCAGTGTGAAACCCCCCTGAGCGCTTTTATAAATTTGTTGTAATACACACATTTGATTATCATTAAAGAGTGCAAGTTCATTGCTGCAAACAGTGCTGGCATCAGTATACACGGTGTTGAATTCGAAAACTTCGTTGGTGAACTCCCACCAAGTTGCTGGAGTCATAGTTACACCATTTATTGAGGGGGATTTATCATGAATCGTATCCTTATATTCCCTAATATGGACGCAGTACATATTTTTATATGTAGTTATAGTGACACGCAAGTTCACGCCGATATTCCACACCTCAAGATCGTTGTAAATTTGGCTATCCAGCACAGCTTTCACCACTGGAGGTTTCGAAACTTGACCATGTGTTGTCGGTAGTAACACGGGAGGCGATGCGGATAATTCGCGCACCCATTCAGGATCCAAGTCGAAAGGAAAATCGTCGACGGCATCATATACGGCAGTGCTCCCCAACCTTTTATAGCCGCGGACCGATCAACGTTTGATAATTTTACCGCGACCCGCCGAGGGGGGGGGGGGGGGGGACGTTGATTGTTTATATTTTAGATTGTTTTGATTTAATAATTTTAATTTAATTGTATTTAAACATGTCTTCAAAATAATATACATTTACACCAAAAAAATAATATAAAGTGATTTAACATTTTAACTCACCAGAACGCTCAATCAATGAGAACCCTGAGCTTGTTTCTTTGCAACGAGATGGTTCCATCTGGAGGTAATAGGAGACAATGACACCCGAAGTGTGTTGCCTATGTCCAGTTTATTCCGTTGTTTTGTTTTGGTTGCTGTCACTGCAGAAAACCCCGCTTCACACAGATAGGTTGTCGGAAATGGCAATAGGGATTTAAATGCTGTGGTGGCAATCTCAAGGTATTCCACCATGACTTTTATCCAGAACACCGGCAGAATTGTTATCTCGAACGTACTCGGCCGATGCCATTTGCAATTTCCAGCAGTTGATCTTCTTCTTGTACAGACATGTTAGATTCGCCTGATTTGTTGACAAATGGGTCGCGGATCCATTCCTTACCAGTTCGTGGGCCTTTTGTGGTTGGGAAGTAGCGCTCGAACTCTTTTAAAAGCAAAGACAGGTGATCGTGCACAAACTGGGAGAAAGAATGTTCAGGATCAGTCTCGCCTAAAATCCCCGCTAATGTCTGAAACATGTCCAAAATGTCTCTGTTCATGCGCCGTCCCCACAACTCCAGTTTGGCTTTAAATGCAGCTACTTTGTCTGCCAACTTGAAAACAGTTGTAATTTTCCCCTGAAGGCACAGATTGAGTTCATTGAGCAGGCTGAATATATCACATAGGTAAGCCAGTTTTGCAACCCATACCTTGTCGCCGAAATGTGCTGCCAGCGGTGACTCCTTTTCTGAGAGAAATCTTTGCAATGGCTCTCGTAATTCAAATACTCTGATTAGCGATTTTCCTCTGGGTAACCATCTTATTTCCGTGTATAAGAGAAGGCATCTGTACTTTGAGTCCATCTCTTCACAAAGCTGCTCAAACAGGCGCAAGTTAAGGGCGTGTGCTTTGATGTGGTTAATAACTTTAACGACATCAATCAATACGCTGTTAAATTCCGGTGACATTTTTCGGCTTGCCAGCATTTCCCTGTGAATGAGACAATGCTTAGATTCACTCTCAGGTGCAACCTCCTTAATCCGAGAAATTAAACCAGACTGTCGTCCGGTCATGGCAGCAGCTCCGTCTGTGCATATGCCGGCACAAAAGGACCATTTTAGTTGTCCTGATATATAACCATCCAGTGACTTGAACAGTTCTACTCCTGTGGTGTTGGTTGACAAAGATAGTGCACATAACAAATCCTCATGCACATCCACCTGATATAGATATCGCACATAAACAAGTAGTATTGCCTTGTTGTCGATATCTATAGATTCGTCAACCTGGAGTGCGTACCACGGTGATGAATAAATCCTCTCCAACAATTATGTCTCAATGTCTTCGGCTATTTCCTCAATGCGCCTAGTCACAGTGCTAGCCAACAAAGGCACATGTGCTATCTTTTCCACAGCAGCCTCTCCTAGAAGTTAACGGCAAATATCTTTAGTGGAGGGCAAGATCAATTCTTCACCGACAGTGAATGGCTTTTTAGCCTTAGCAATACGGTTAGCCACCAAATATGATGCTCTCAATGCATTCTCCTTTATTGATGGGGTGGCCCTCATAAATGTCTTCTGTTCTTCGGGTTCCCGTTTTTTCTTTCAAAATAGTACAGGGGCTTGTCTTTTAATCCAGGGTGCTTGGCGTTCAAATGGCGAAGCAGTTTTGAAGGTCTCATTGCCTCATTAGAGAACTAACTGGTCGCCGCAAACTATGCAGAGCGGTTTTGGTGTGTGGGAATCACCTGTCCCGATAAATCCATATTTCAAGTAGGACCCATGGTATTGTCTGCTAAAAGTTGCATGTTTCTTTTATGTTGAAGGCTCTTCTTCTGTCTCTTCACTGGGCCTTTTCTTTTTCCCAAGGAAACTTTCTAACGACGTCTGTTTCGTACTCATTTTTGCTAATTTGTGAGTTATATTTGAGCAAACACAATATATACGTACACCAAGCACTGTTGAACATGAGAAAGTACCGGTGAACAGAGAGAAGAGCGATACACACCTTCTCTTTACCAAAGCTGGAACGCCACTGCTGCTTGCAGCCGCTCAGCTCCAGACGTCACCTGAAATCGCCCCGATATCACGATATTTTGCGCATGAGAGCTTTAGATGACGTCTCTCAGCTCCCGGTTAACTTCTCGTCCATAGAAAGTCGCACAAACCCGAGAGAAATACACCACAGTAAATGAAATGGAAATAATTTAAAATTCCTTGGGCGGCCCGGTACCATTTGATCTACGGACCGGTACCGGTCCGCTGGCCGGGGGTTGGGGACCACTGATATAAGGGACGGTAGGATGCTCCAAAGGTACCTCGCGGATCTGCTACAAACACATTCAGGGATTGTATCGAATCTGCAACTGGCGGTGGTGGTGATGCTGTCACATCGATGGATTGAACAGGTGAAAGTTTTGCTGGAGTTGCAGACATCGGCGATGTAGGAACAGAACGTTTTCTTTTCTGTCCTTTCCCAGGTAACAGTTTTCTAAATGTGAGGCCTCTAAAATGTCTAGTCCGTCTCTTTCTAAATGTGTAGCTTCGGTCAAATCAGGTTCTGGCTCTATGCTATGCGTGTAAAGCTTGTTCGTCGGGGGTTTCATAATATGCAAGCTTCCGTGATGCAACTCCTTGGATATTGATGACTGGCCGGCAAATATGATTGTTCGCTTGACTCCGAAACTTTAAAGCCGCAATTGGTGATTGCTCACAAAGTCCAGCTTCGTTGTCCTTATGCTTTCCGATTTAAAATTTTCCATTTTCATACAAGTTGATGAGCAAGCACATAGTTGAAATATGCACCCACACTCTAAATTCGGAAGGAGTGAGAAAGTCACTTTTGGAGGGAGTGACAGGCCTAAAAACAGATATTCACTCTTTTAGAGTGATTTTTTTTTGTCATTTCTCTCGTAAAAAGGATTTCACCGAAAAGAAAGAGTGGAATATTTCAAGAGTCATTTGCAGTCGATCTTCATATCACTCCTTTACTGAGTTGTTGTTGTTGAGCCCCAGACCGTCCGACTTCTTTATCGATTGAAATATCTCACTCTTTATAACTGGTGATTTTCATATCACTCCTTTTCTGAACGAATGTATTTCAAAAATGGCGCTGATGTTCACATCGTGCAAGCATTGGCCGTGCATCTGCTCGTTTTATACGAAACTCTCTATTACATAAGTTTAATTAATTAATTTTTTTTTTCGTGTGTTTAATCATTATTAGAATAGCATAGTTTGCATTCTAATACTGATCGTTAATAATCTTCGATCGTTAATAATTCGATAAGCGATACCGTTAATGTATCAGTCGCTGCGTACATTCTAGACCTAATAGTTTTGATATCATTAATTCTTTCTTTTAAATTTAAAAAAAAAAAATATATATATATATATATATATTTCTATCCGGATAATTTGGAATTAATACCTAATGAAACTTCTATTAGTAATAATGTTTATTATTTGGATTTAAATCTAATTATAGAACCTGCTCATGGGATAGTTACTAAATTATATGATAAAAAAGATTTTTTTAAATTTAATATTAATAAATTATTACCTTTTAATTCCTGCAACTCGATTCAATTGTTTAGAAATATTATACTTAATCAACTTTTTAGAATTTATAGATTATCAGATAAAAAATTTCATGCTTTGCACATTAATAACCTCAAAATTACCAGTAAAATGTATCATTATCCTGCATATTTAGTCAATAGTATAGTTAATAAGTTTCGATTAGCCTAAAATTCTCATATTCTCCCCTTATTATCTTATTTTAGCCGTACTTCTTCATTCTCTTGCAATTATATTTTCATCTTTTTATCTCGAAGCTTTAACAGTTGAATAACTCATTTTATTGCTTTTGCGCAGTACAGTTTTTTTTACTCTCTTTGGCAACAGCAAATCACATCTTTTCATTTAGGCATATGGCAACATTGAACCAGTCATATTTTGCTCGTCATGGTTGAGCTGAAGAGGTGTGTTTCGAGGTATTTATGTTTCCTTTATTGTTCCAATCTATATGCTTGTCGTCCATATAACACAAGTTTATAGATAAAATCTATCTTGTGTTTCAGAAACAAGCATTTTTGTGTTCATTTCGAAAGGATATATGGACCCGACGAGAATTTTTTCGAAATGAACTTTTCGTAAGCCTAATCTCGTAAGCCTAAATCTCCTCCATGTGCAAGCTTTTTTGCTTGATTTTTTTGTTTTCTTATTTGCATTCCTCATTTTTGAAATTTGTTGATTGTCTTTGTCCTTATGACTTGCATTATGCTTTATTACTTCCTCTTTTTGTCTTAATTTCTTTTATTTCTTTGTATTTGTAGAAAATTTTGGAATAGTGTATTATGAGTTACTACATACATTCTAACTTTGGATTTAATAATTTATATTTATATATATATATATATATATATAATATATATATATATATATATAGTAAATGCATGTTTTTAGGATAATTAGAGCTGCTCTTGCTTAATTTCAAGTTTCAATAGCTGTTTTCTTATTAATATTTAATGTTTCAAAACTGTTGCTTTAACTTATATATGTTTAAGCGAACGTTCAATTTCTAGCAGGTCCGATTTAAAATGTTTTTATTATTTAAGAGGTGCGCCAAAGATTTATCTTCGAATTAATGATATTTTGAGAATATTTGCTATCTTCTCAAAAATATTAGAACTTTTTATTTGAGTACTCGGCATCGAAACGTGTTCAAATTTTCCAAAAATGAATGTTGTTTTGTTACGAGTTACAAAACAATTTTATATATATTTTGAAACAATTTCTATGTTCTGTAAAATTTTCGTGTTCTTGGACCCTTGAAAATACATTTTTCCAATCACTGTCCTTCAATAAAAGTTGTATGCTTAACAGAAAATATTTTATAAACATAGCAGTAAATTGCTATTCTTCATGCACTGTAAACCAACCATTCTTTGCCAATTTTTTCAACATTTTCTTTCATGCGAATGAGGAGACATTATGTTTACTTCTTCTATTTCTGTTTTATTTATGTACATCTTTTTCCATGAGAACTTAACAATTTCGGTACTTCATTATTATAGCGTCCCTGAGGATGAATCACCAAGGTAGGTTGTTGTTGAGATCCAGACCGTCTGACCTACCAGAAAGGTGTAAGGTAATTGCGCCACGCTGGGTTGTAAAATCTCTCCAAATGTTTTTCAGTCCAATAGAAACAGCACGTGTTCATATTATTGTCATATTTCTTTTTCGTTAACGTTCCCAATTTCGTATTGTTTTTCTTTAAATTGCTTGCTTTTTTTAAAAATGTTAACAATTTTTAATTTACCAAATAATGAGATGGATTCTATATTATTATTTCAAGAATAGTGTCTTTTAACTGGCAAACGAGTATGTGAAAACGGCCAAGACATGAAGCTGTATGTTAACGATGAAACCGTTTAGACGTGCAATGTAAAAAGAAAGACCTCCATGTTTGAAAATGGTTCAGAGGTTTCAGAATACTGTTCATAACTGCTTCTAGATTTATGGGCTGTTGGGCAGAGGAGTTGACGGCTATCAAATGGTGTGATAAACAACTTAATATGTGTGAAAATGCAACAATTGATTGGAAGAATTACATGAGAGAAGTATGTTCCCTACATCTAATGCAAAGATTTAATAGACGAATAGGTCGTGTCAATAAAATTGTTGAGATCGACGAAAGTTTGTTCGTCCGGTTCAAGAACAACAGTGTCATGGTACGCCAACAATGGATTAACGGAGGAATATGCAGGGGAAATAGCGAGTGCTTTCTAATTCAAATTGCGAATAGAGATGCTAGTACACTCATGGAAAAAATTATTGAACATGTACAAGATGAATCAACGATCTGTTCAGACTGTTTGAAGGGATACAAAACGGCAGAACTTGAAACAAGTTACAGTCACTTTACTGTGAGTCATAAATACAATTTTGTTGATCCAACAACGGGTGTTCACACACAAAATGTAGAAAGAATGTGGGGTTCTGTCAAGTGGTGTAATAAAAAGTATCAAGGTATGGCTCAGAATCACCTCGAATCGTATCTTGCAGAATTTATATGGAGAAAATACATAGGGGGGAAAAAGTGTTTTTGATGAATTATTGAAAGCAATTTTAGAAATATGGCCTGTAATGTAGAGTGTGATGTCATAAAGATTATTGAAAATATTCTTATGAAACATGTAAGTATTATATTATTTATTTTTGGGTGATCAGTAGAATAGCGCCCCCCACAGCTCCTTTGGCGCAAAGCACTGGGTTACAATTCTATTCTGTTTTCATCGCCAATCTGGTAGCCCGCGACTTTTTGGCATCCAATCAACATGCAGCTTTTTCGGATTCTGGCATTTGAATAGAATATAGCTATTTCTTTAGCTCTTTTTCAATCGGATTTGTTGAGCATTTTCGCTGCACATCTGTCTTGCATTTTCATTAAACATCTCGCATGTAATTTTCGTATCTATTCATTTATTTAATATTTTCTGTAGATTTAATTGGATTGCAGATTAAGTTTTCAATGATATCTGGTGCGTGGCAAATAGATTTGTACGAATGTTTTAGAAAACGTGTGTCCAGTGGGGAATGTTTAAAAAATGTAACGTCCGGTGGGGAATGTACGTGTATGTTTAAGAAAACGTATTTGTGTGGATGTAAGTGAAAATGTGGATATAAGCGCATTTACATAAAGGTTACTTCTTCTATTTATTCATCCCGTGTTTTAAAATTGTCTTTGTATTTTCCCGTGTTTTTGAAATGGTTCTCCTAAGTATCGTTTTTTCTTAAATTTCGTTAAGTCCAATTATTTTTCTAAAATTATCTTTTTTCCTTAAATTTCGTTAAAGTTCATTTTTTTTTTTTAATTTTGTTAAAGTACAATATTTTTTCTAAGTATCGTTTTTCTTAACTTTCGTTAAAGTCCGATCGTCCTTTTAATAAATTTCTTTAAAATCCTTTTAAAATTTTTGAAGTTTCAAGTTATAAGTTTTTGAAATTGATTTAAAATAAATATTTCAGGTATCGTGTATTTCAATATGTTTTCTAAAATTTTATGTTTTTTATTCTGCAATTACACGCGCAAGTTACGCAATATTTTTAGAATGCACAAAATTCTTGTAATCGTGTTATGAGTGTTATTCACTTTTATTCAAATTGAATTTCACTATCATAATTACATTCAAAATTCCAGTTCATAAAACTGTAAAATACGTCACTTTGGTAGGAGGAGCCTATTTTAAAACACGGGTATATGCGTCACTTTAGTGGAGAGGAGTCAATTTCAAAACACGGAGAAACGTGCCAACTTGGCGCACTTTTGTACTTTAAAAAAAAACGAATTGGGGGGGGGGACTATTCGATCTGCCTTTATTTTTATTTCTCTATTACACATTCGCTCTACAGATCTTGGCGAAATCGTTTTGGGGGAGCCGCTGTAATAAGGAAATACCACAATTTCAAATTAATGATTATTTCCAACATCCACATCAAATGTTTCTTCGATCTAGGATTCAAATTTCCATGCAAAATTATCTGCTTTTCTTTTACTGGTCTGTGATCCAAGCTTTTGGTTACCTCTGTGCGACAAAAATGATAAATTTTCTAAAGTGGAACCTAATCTGAAAGCTAAGAAGCGGAATCAACTGATGAACCAGCATTGAGGCTAGTGAAAGCTGTGGCAAGATGGAAATTGGATTATATGGATGTTGTGACAAATCAATGTGCCTTTGTGAAGAAACTAAAATACAAGTTTTATTGCAGTTAACTTGAACTGGAAAAAGCATATGCCAAAGGGGGGGGGGGTAATAACAGTGTTAATTACTTTGATGGAGCTTCATCAATTACAAATAAAAATGACATATAAAAATAATGGGAAATATAATGCAGTGCATGCGAGAACAACTTCAGTCTAACAAATCATTGTGGATGAGGTTTTATTGAGGAACCGAAATGAAAAGTAAAGTTGTAAAGCTTTTTAACATAAACCACTTTCTTGCAAAAGAACTTCCAATTAGCTTTTTACCTGATCAAATGGAGTTGGAAAAGTTGTATAGCATTGCTTTGAGAGAAACTTAACGTTAACCACGGGGCTTACAAATCATTTACAATGTTTATTGCCAAGTCCTGAATGCCATGCATGATCCATCTTAAATGTGCTCTATATCAGTTTTTTGGGAGCGCAGATCAATCAGAGAAAGAAAAAAATTAATGTATCTGAAGTATATTAAGAAAACCATAATCCCCCTAAGAATAAGTACAGATGATCCTTCACTTTTAAATTTTAAGTCTGATTGAGCAGTTAAAAAATGATGTTTTGCAAGTGATCCCAGACCTTACTTTTAGCTATAAAAGTAAAATGCAATTTTTTCTATGCATTAATAAATTTGATAATAATAAAAAAATTAATGTGTGGAACTACATCTACAATATATTTAAATGCTTCTTTTTATCTGAGATGTACTTTAGTGTTTCGTATTTAAATTTGTTGAGTGTTTCCAAAGTAAGTGATTTTCTTTCATTATATTCATTCAATTTTCCTTAACGTTTAGTGAACAATTTATAACAAATTCAGAAATCATTTTTGATGGTTAAAATTTCTGTGAGCTTAATAGTTTTGGACTCCAGCTTATAAAAAGTCACAACAGTGATACCAGTCTTAAAATCTTATTTCTAGCTCTAATCCAAGCCAAATTAATTCATATTAATTTGACAGAAGCTGGTATTTATTTAATTGTTTTGAATAAAAACAATTTTGCAAATGTATATAAATGAAGGGTTTTGTTGCTATGATGTAAATAAAACTTAAAATTCCCAGTCGGCACATGGCGATTAAACTTGAAAAACTGGCGATAAACGAAATCCTGACTGTCGGCCAAATTTTATGATAGTCTAAAATGTTTCTTTTCCTTAAACAATCCCTCCTGTGGAGTGAGAAAATCTGGCAACAATCGCTACGATACTGCGATAGTAATTTATTACATTTACAGCCAAGAATGAGTGTAATCCACATTCCTATCCTCTCCCTCCCCATAATCACCTGGTAATCACCGATGTGTTTTGAGCCATGTCCAGGAGTAGCGTCTTTGCCCTGCTCTATCCATTGACCCAGAGTGCCGCCCCCCACTTTTATACGCTATACAATAAGGTTTCATAATTTTTACATCTACATTAAATTTTAAACGGTTCCTGAAGCAGATGCGCAAACGGTAATAAAATCACTTGCTAAAATACAAATGGTGCGTGAAACTCGCCCCGCTATTTTTGGCTTCTTCTTCGACCTAGACCTCCTAACCTACCAAAAGAGTATGAAGTATTTGTTTGAAAGGCCAGGAAGTGCCACCCAATTTAGCCTGGAACCCAGTAGGAGAGGCATCCACAAGGACAGTACCCTCCTTCCCCTACCACCAACCTCTCGAAAGGACTTACAGGTTTATCATGATCGTACTCCGCATGAACACGGTGGCAGTTTGACAGTGGCGGGAATCGAACCCAGGCCCGTCCGAGTGCAATTCCCGCACGCTAACCACTGGGCTGTCGTGTCCCATGCTATTTACGGGTAGATAGTTTGGAAGGAAGGAAGTTGGTGTACGGGTAGATAGTTTGGAAGGAATTGGAAGTGTACAAATTCAGTTTTACGATATTGTCTATTTTTAAGGTGTGCCGGATACCAAAATGTTCGATTTTCGGAATAAAGGAGAAACGTACCTTTTAAAACGTGATAGAGGCTTGATATTTGGCATATGAAAGAATCATCTAATAGAAAATTCAAAGAGAATGGAGTCTTTCAAAAATGTATATTTAAGAGGATGAGTACTCCACAGAAATGCAATCGAAAGGTGAAATGTTAAAAAAAGTATGCTTCGCAATGAGATAGAAACTTCAAATTTGGTGCACCGGTAAATAGTTGGAAAGGAAGAGTGTGTAATTTCAGTTTTCTAACATTTGCTATTGTAGTGGGTGCCTCTCACTAAAATATTCGATTTGACGAACAAGCGAAAAACGCCTCCTTTTTAATATGATAGAGGCGTGATATTTACTATATAATCATTTGATAAAAAAAAAACCAAGATGAATTTGGTTTTGCAAAAATATTTATTTAAGAGGATGCTACACAGAAAAACGTTCGAAAGGTGAAGTGATAAAAAAACATGCTTCGTGATAGCAAAGAGACTTCAAACATGGTGTACGGGTAGATAGTTTGAAAGGAAGAAAGTGTGCAATTTAAGTTTTCCAATATTTTCTTCTTTGAGGGGTTCTGCACACCAAAACATTGGATTTGCCGAATAAAAGTGAAAAGCAAATTATTCAAAAATTTACATTATTCAGGGCTTTCTTTTTTGCGAGACCGTTGATTTTCAACGGATATTCGGCTAGTATATACTAATTACCAAGTGTCCGTCTGTCTGTCTTTTAGACACTTCTCAATCCGATAGAGCCTAGCAATTTGGTACATGGGTCGATCGTTCCATTAAACCCCCGGAAAAATCAAATATTTCAAAAATGTTTTGTACAGGGGGTACTCCACACACCAAACCGTTAGAAAAGTGAAGTGACAACAAAACATACTTTGAGCTGAGATAGATAGTTCATATTTGGTGTATGGTAAACCATTCCGAAGGAAGAAAGTGTGCAATTTCAGATTTTTAATATTTGCTTATTTATGGGACGTAGCACACAAAAGTGTTTGATTTGCCGGACAAATGAGAAGCGTCTGCTTTAAAATTTGATAAAGGCTTGAAATTTGGTATATGGGATAATCATTTGATGAAAACAACCAAGACAAAAGAGTTTTTCAAATATGTTCGTTTAAGAGGGTGCTCCATATAAAAAAGTTCGAAAGGTGAAATGGCGAAAAACTAAGCTTCGGGACGGGATAGACTTCAAATATGATGCACATGTAAATAGTTCGAAAGGAAGAGTATGTGCAATTTCAGTTTTCCGATATTTTCTATTTTAGGGGGTGCCGCAAGCCCAGATGTTCGATTTTCCGAATAAATGAAAAACGCCTCCTTTAAATTTTGATAGAGGCAATCATGAAAAGACCCAAAACGAATAGTTCCTCAGAAATGTTCGACTGAGGGGGTTCTCCAGAGAAAAACATTCGAAATGTGAAATGATAAAAAAACATGTTTCGGAATCAGATAGAGATCTCAAATTTGGTGTATGGGTAGATAATTTGGAAGGAAGAAGGTGTACAATTTCAGTTTTCTAATATTTTCTACTTTAGCGGATGTCGCAAACCCAAATGTTCGATTTGCAGAATAAATCAGAAACGCTTTTTTTTTTTAATGTGATAGTCTTGATATTTGATATACGGGCCAATCATTTGATTTTAAACCCAAAAGGAATAGTTTTTAAAATATGTGCATTTAAGGCGGTGGGTGCTCCACACGAAGCATTCGAAAGGTGAAATTATAGAAAAAACATTCTTCGTGATAATATAGAGACTTCAAATTTGGTGTACTGGTAGATAGTTGGAAAGTAGGAAAGTGTCCAATTTCAGTTTTCTAACATTTTCTATTCTAGGGTGTTGTTGATGAAACCCAGACCGTCCGACCTACCAGAAAGGTGTAAGGTAACTGTTTGGACGGTCGGGAAGTGCCACCCAATTTAGACCGGAACCCAGTGGGGGAGGCATCCACAGGGACCGTACCCTCCTTCCCCTACCACCAACCTCTCGGAAGGACTTTCGGACCCACATGTTTAACGTGATCGTACTCCGCATGAACACGGCGGCAGTTTTGGCAGTGGCTGGAATCGAACCCGGGCCTACCGAGTGCAACTCCAGCGCGCTAACCAATGGGCTACCGCGCCCCATCTATTCTAGGGTGTGTCGAACAAATGAGAAACAGCGCCTTTACAATTTAATAGACTTGAAATTTGGTATATGGTCTAATTAACAGATAAAAAACCCAAGATGAATAAATTTTTCAAAAATGTTCATTTAAGGGATGCTACACAGAAAAACGTTCCAATGCTTAAATGATAGAAAAAGCATTCTTCACGATAGGATAGACTTCAAATTTAGTGTACGGGTAGAAAGTCCGATAGCGAGAAATTCTGCAATATTTGCTACCATATTTCCAATGGTAGCAAATATAATATTTCAGACTAGTTTCATTTTAAAACTGGACGACTAACTGTCTTTCAAATACAAAATACAAGAAGGTAATACAAAATACATATTCTTTTTATTCTACGACTTATCACGTTTTCAAAAGTAATTTAGATATTCTTAAATTCTGCAAAAGTACTTAATGCAATATATGTATATATATATATATAATAGAATTATTTTAGGAATTTTTGAAAAATATAATATCAACCTAAAATATTCAAACTTTCTCTTTAAAAAATTACTTAATTTCACTCTTTATGAGAATTATATTCAACATGGTGGTACATTTTTTAAACAATAGGTTGGTATCCCGCAAGGGGTGTGTGCCTCATCATTGTTAGCTAATCTGTATTTATTGAACAGCCTATGAAAAAAATATTAATCCAAACTTGCATAATATGCACATGTTTAGATATTTAGATGACATATTATGTGTATCCCCAAATAATATCCCTATAATATTAAACTTTTATCCAAAAAATTTACAATTAAATGCAAGTAATAATGACTCAAATGTTGCAAACTATTTAAATTTAAATTTACAAAATTGTAATATGGTTATAAACTTGTATAATAAGACAGAATTTTAAATTTAATACATCAAAAATTCAGCACTTTGACTCTTGTTTGCATATATCTGTATTTAGAAATATTATAATAAACCAGGCTCTTAGCATCAATAAAATTTGTGATGAATATTATAAATTAACGCATTTTATGGAATTATTGAGTACAGTGACTAATAATGCATATCCTCCCAAGTTTGTTATTAAAACTATCAACTCAGTGTATCAACTTTTACTCGATAACATCCTAGAAAACTTTCCCAATTATAGTGGCTAACATACATAAAAAAAGGGGGGGGGATTATATATGATTATTTATTAATTATATAAATAAATAAAAATGAAAAATAATAAACTAAGTCAAAAAAATTAGAAAAATCAAAAAATCGGAAAATAAGATGCATTAGCATTAATGTTTTGAATTTTATTTTCGCAAAAAAATTGCATAGCTGCCAACCTTGGAAAATGAAAATTAGGGAGATTTTTAAATATATGCAATTCGTGACAAAAGTCGAAAAATCGCACAGCGCGATAACAATTTCTTTTTTGACAGAAAGCATAAAAGGGAATTTTCAAGACAGAATAGGAATTTTTTTCCCTCTACTACAAAACTGCACTATAAAAAATAGACAAATATGATAAACAATCTGTATTGTATCTATAAACACAATTTAATTTCAACGAATACAAAAGAATTAAAACATCTTTTAAAAAATAAACACATTCGTTAGAGTTATTCTCATCAGAGTCTATAACAATGTTCATTACACTGAATATGATGCATAAAGAAAAATGTCATTGGTTACTGTTTAATAATCATTCACATGTCTTTGACACAGAAACACTTCTCTGCAGATAAAATATTGAATGAAAGAAATCTTTTGGTAGATAAAAATACAGCATATAAAAGTTCTATATAATTAAAAAATGTCAAATTGAATCCTTCTTACTACTTAAAAATAAAGTAGTAGCTCTTTTTGCTTTTTTTAAGAACTCCTTACTAAATTCTTCTTCAATATCCCTTCACAGAGTTCATACCGACTTTTCAAAATAGAAATATTTGTATTATGCAAATATAATTGAAAAATTAACCTTAATAATTAGCCATAATATGAAAATAAGCTAGTTTAGTCAATCTATTATGCAACATTTAAATGATGGAGATGGATGGAAAAAGATACTAACGTACTCTCGGCAATTCAAGCGAAGTAACTGAATTGGGCAATCGCACTATTTATGCAAAAATAATTAAGAAATTAACCACAATAATTAATCAGAATATGAAAATAAGCTAGTTTAGTCAATCAAAAATGCAATATTTAGAAGATTGAGATGGATGGAAAAAGATACTAGTATACTCTCGGCGATTCATGAGAACAAACTGAATTGCGCAATCGCAGTGTTTATGCGAAATTAATGAACAAAATAACATTTTACCGATTTATGCTCAATAACCTTTGAAGAAGTATGTTTATTACTTTCATAAAATAAGCGATCGAGATCTTAATTTACAATACACGCGGCCGTAAATCTCCGTTAATTTGATTGGCATTACCCTGCATTGTTTTATGGATTTGCTACCATCCCGGGAATGATAAAAATCAGTGCTAAAAATGCGGAAAATTGGTGTTTTCGAGGAATTATACCATGTCTGGTTAATAGATAAATTTCCAACAAAAAAAGCCAGAGAATTTCGTTAGTAATCCGGAGGCCGGAGAATTAATGAAAAATTCGGAGAGTTGACACGTCTGCAAAGGGATTTTTTTAGGAAAATCCCTTTTGTAGGGATTTTTTCTAAATATTGTAAAAATTCGGGAGATTTAGGAATTTTTCGGGAGTTCGGGAGATTGCCTCAAAATTCGGGAGACTCCCGGAAAAATCGGGAGATTTGGCAGGTATGAAATTGTAACTTTTGCCAGTATTGAAACTACGATTTGAGCGCCCTTATAATGGTGTATAATGACATTCTCGTTTATCCAGTTTTCATATGAATTACTTGTTTAGTAAGAATTTTCATCTTTGATTCATGTTCATATTCATGATTGCATATATGGGTTGATCATTTTCTGAATTGCTTGTCCGGTCTCCAGCTTAGACTCACTGGACGGGTCTGGGAGTATTACTGTGAACGTTCGTACTGCCTCCCTGGTAGAATTTCGACTTGTTCATTCTGGTGCTTCTAGATAATTAAGCTGTTGAGGTAGATCGTGTATACACGTGGTGGAAGAAGAAGGGTTCATGCCGCATGGTAATACAAAGTTTCTTAAAGTATCCTATTTTCATTTTTTCATGCGTGTAGTCTGGGTTGGAGTATTTATAGCAATGTACTATTACTCTATCTGAAACAGGCATGCGTTTGGGTTGGTTAGAGTTAAATACTCAGACCTGAGGAGGAATTTAACTCTGACTAATCATCGAATTTGGACTGATGCTGTTTTCTTCTTTTATCGGCATTATGGCCGTGAATTTGCTTCTATGGTGATGTTAATATTACTTGATTTTTTTTTATTATTATTGCATAATTTTTTTATTATTAAATATTTGTAATATATATATATATATATATATATATATTAATATATATATATATATGCCGATGTGGTAGTCGAGCGGTCAAAGAGGCAGGAGTTTCCTCGTGATGGCCCGGCTGCCAGATTCCGGTCCCGCCTGCGGGCATGGATGTCTTATTGGGGCAGAATTCAGACTTTTACCTTCGGGTGCGCTGGGTCTTTGACTAAACAGAAGCAGTGCACAAATCTTCCTTAATAAAAATATGTTAGGGATACGACACCAACCATATATATATATATATATATATATATATATATATATATATAATTTTAAGTGAATCCACTTTTTACACTTATCGCATTATTTAATACTTAGTGTTTTTTTACTTTAACTATATTTAATCTAGTTTAGAACTAATGTAACTATAACATTATGTTTTCGCATATCTTGTAATTTCCTACTGATTTTCATTAGGATTAGGTTTTACATGGACTTAATTGTTTTTACTTATATACAAGCAATTATTTTATTACTTTTATTATTATATCTATGTTATATTGTCATACTCATCAAATTACTTATACTATTATGAATTACACATATTATTTGATTTAGTGACTGGCAAATATATTTATACTTATTATTATATAATTTTATAGATATTGCCCGGTATTTTCAATTTATGTTGGGAATTGTTTAGACCGATATCCCATTACCAACTTTGTGACATGGATAATTTTGAATATAGTGATTACCCTACTAAAAATTATAATTTCAATAAATGTAAGAATAAAAATTGCAAAACCTGCCCATTTGCTTCTCATACTCAAATTACAAACCATGAAAGTCTTCTGCCTTTCTGCAAAATTTTCAATTGCATCTACCGTTTATCTTGTAACATATGCAATCTATCATATATAAGACAAACTAGTAATCCCATTCATCTACGTATGAATGTACACAGAGATCATGTCAAAAAATATTTTCTAAATAATAATTTTCTTCCTACTTCCAATAAAATTGAATATAAACACTTTGCCAAACACGGTTTTGAAAATATTACTATACACATTTTAGATATAAAAACAAAATCAGCAGATAGAATTTATTTTGAAAACTACTATATTAAATCACAGTGTACTCTTTTTCCATATGGATTAAATCAAATGTATCTAAATGGTAATGTTGTAAAAAATAATTTTGTAGATAATAAATATTCTATTTTTAATCACCTTTTTTTGAAACGCCATTTAAATGATAGTGAATCAATCAAACTCAAAAGATTTAAACGAGGAAAGGGACATTCTTTACTTAATGATCATAAATCTGAGATTATAACTCTACATAATCAATTTAATAGAACTTTTCAATGGAAATTCATAAGATCCTGGGTTTTTGCGGTAAAGAAAAAACATTTAAGTAAGGTTTATGCCATTTTTTTTAAATTAAATCTTGCTAATGAACATTTTAATCATATTTTCTTTGATTTGCTTATTACAAGATAACAGTTTTTAAATTTAAAACTAAATCAATTTTATTATAATAATACAGCTACTAATTCTTATTGTGTTATCTCTTTCAAACATCCTATATATAATTCTATAAATTTTGGACATCTGTTTAACAAGTTTAAACATTTATTGCCTATTGGAGATTTATTGTTTCAAAGACATTCAAATACAGCAAGCCTATTGGTAGGTCTATATTTAATTATAATGAAGTTTCACAATCGCTCTCTATTGATCATTCTTCTCAGTCAATTGTAGATAGTGAATGTATTTGTAAATTAAACAAATTTGCTAAATTTCTAAATCCAGACTTGGGGCATATAGTTACAGGAGATTTAGACATTGTTAGTCACAATGTGTTAAGAACCATTATGTCATTTGGCACTAAATTTAGGATACCTTCTTGTAATAATTCTTTTAAAGTTTTAAAATCAATTAATCTAGATCTTGATAAATATATATATAAATTAGCTTGTAAATACGCTCTGCCATTAGATGCATTTAATATGTGGAAATTTACTATATTAGAATCAATTAAAAATGCTATTAGAGATATTAAATTGTCTAGATCTTTATATAATATTGATAATATTAAACATTCCATTAATGATTTACAAAGATCCTTTGTTATCACCTATGTTGATAAAGCCTCTAATAATTATGCTATTATCTGTAAAAAATTTTATATTCAATTTCTGTTAGATTATTTAAAAAATAATAGTCTTTTTAAACCTGATTTACATTCCATCAATAGTATTAAATTGAAAATTATCAATATGTATAATGATTTAAATATTAAATATAAATATCTTAAATTTCCTTATATAGTGCTTATTCCAAAATTTCATAAAAATCCTATTAAATTTAGAACAGTTACTAGTGGCCATAATACTTACTCTACTACTGCGAGTAAATTATTACTAAATTCTTTAAATCTAATAAATAATAGTTTAAGCCAGACTAGCAATAATTACCATATTCTAAATAATAGTAAAGAATTAGAGAATAAATTAACATCTCTTAGAAAAATAATAGGATTTCAAACTTTTGATTTTAAAGATCTTTTTAATAATATTAAGATATCTGATCTATATGATGTAATTTTAGCTCTATATAATGCTTATATTATACATCTTTCAAATCAAATTAAATTTATAAATTTTCCTAACTTCTTCACTTTGTTATTTTCAATAATTATATTTTTCAAAGAAATAAATTATACTTACAAGTCTCAGGAGTTCCACAGGGTGGCTGCAGTAGCAGTATGCTAGCTAATTTATACCTTTATCATTATGAAAAGTCATTTACTTCAATAGATTATACTTTTTACAGATATGTTGATGATCTGATTTGCTTAGTACATACAGAAAATTATCTCATAGATATAGATTACTATCCAGACAATTTGGAATTAATTCCTAATGAAGCTTCTATTAGTAAAAATGTTAATTTTTTGGATTTAAATCTTTTTATTGATCCTTCTAATAGAATTGTTACAAATTTATATGATAAAAAAGACTTTTATAATTTTAATATTAATAAAATCTTACCATTTAATTCCTGTAACTCGATTCAATTGTTTAGAAATAATATACTCAATCAGCATTTTAGAATTTATAGATTATCTGATAAAAAATTTCATGCTATGCATATCAATAATCTCAAAATTACTAGCAATTTATATAAATATCCCTCTTATTTAGTAAATAGTATTGTTAAAAAATTTAAAATAGCTGGATTTTTATAATTCTATTCATAGTATCTTATATTAGCCAGACATCTCCATTTTTTTTTTTTTTTTACATTCTCTTCCACTTCAGCATTACTATTATTTGCCCATCCTTTTAGTAGCTCTTTTTGTATATTAATACTTTTTCTTAACATTTCGCTTCACTGTTTTTCAATTCTTATGAATGGCAACAGTAAATGGTTTTTTATTTTTTCTTTACGAATGGCAACACTGGTCTCTTCTATCAGTGTTCCCTGTATCGACTCGAATGTACATACGCTATGCTTTTTCCAGGTATTCATTTTTTCTTTTTTATTCCTTCTTTATGTATGTCGTCCAAGTAGAAATAGTTTATAGATATAATCTATCTATTTCTTCAGAAACATACATTTCTGTGTTTGCTTCTACAAAAAACTTGGACATGATTAGATTTTTGTAGAGGTTAACAATTCATGATTTAGGCTTAGAGCCTCGTCCACGTGTATGGCGTTTGTGCTTGATTTCGTTTGTTATACTTATTTCGATTCCATACCTTTGTATTATGATATTTTTCATTGACTTGTTGATTCGATATTTATTTTATTTATTTTTTTCCATTTGCTTGAGGATTAGTTGATTTTTACTTTTGTTTTGTAAGCCAGTTAGATAGTTGAATTTAGTTTAAGTTTTTTTTGTTTGTTTCCATACCTTTTAATTTTGTTGATTTTCTGTAACTTGATAGCTTGTGTTTTGTATTTTTTATCCATTTGATTGTTGATTTGCTGTATTATATTTTATTCTGTGGGTGTTTTAAAAAGTTAGGTTTATCGTGTTACACCTTCTTACTTTTCGTTCATTGGATTTTCAAACTTCTATTATTATATATATATATTCTTGCATAGCTCATCGTGCTACACTAGGCTTCTGATTTGCAAATTTTACCTTTACCTTCAGTTTACAAGCAATTTTCTTTGGTATATCTCGGGTATATATATATATATATATATAAATATAAATTATTAAATCCAAAGTTAGAATGTATGTAGTAGCGATTGTGACAGCAGCCACATTAAATTTTAGAATAATATCACAAAGAATTTTGTTTAAAATTTTACCACCTTATAATAGTTAAGGAAAGTGAAAAACACAATTTTGTTCATTTTTGATGCCTATATTTATTATCCCTCAACTGTGTCATGCATTTAATTGTTGTTAATATGGATGAAAATTCAAAAGTAATATGTCTTGTGATAGCATAAGCGTGTTATATATATATATATATATATATTACAAGTAATCAAAAAAATCTTCAATTATATATATATATATATATATATATATATACATATACATATATATACATATATATATATATACATATATATATATATATACATATATATATACATATATATATATATATATATATATATATATATATATATATTGATCAAGTTTTGATCACATTTCATTTGCCCAGAAAAATTGGGGCGAAATGCTTAACATTTTGTTTTAATTATAATGTATATTTCATATTTTCTTTCACATAGAATTAAATATTTTGGATTTACTTTTTTTTGTGTGGCGAGCAAGTAGTTTTTGTAATTTGTAGTTTTGTGAATCTTTATTTCAAAGACATTTTGTAATACATATACGTTTCAGTTTTCGTATGTTACAGACCCAATTTCTTTTTAAATATGAGTCTTTCATTTTCAGGCAAGCATTCTCCTAATATGGAGGTAAGTAGCTCGTAATTACCTTCTCTAGACAAATCGTAACAAAATTTTGCTCCCAAATACGATGTTAAAAATGTTCTTCTCTCTTCTAGTGTTACATGCTGCCATATACGTTTAACAATTTCTCTATATTGAATCTTATCGATTCCTTTCCTTAGTATAGTATATAATAGTCTGTCCTCTATAATGGAACTTTTATAATCATAATTATTATCAAATACATGGCGTTTAAAATGATCTGGACTTTCTTCCAATAGCTCTATTAATAAATATCCATAATCGTAATCCATGTAACCCTGCCTTTCATCATAAAGTTCTGTAATAGAATAGTGGGCTGCTAGGCTGTATATAAGAAAACTGTAATCCAGTACAGGTAAAATAGACCATAACTCAATAACAATTGGGAGCAAAAGATCCAAATAAGGCCATTGTATGAAGAGTAAAAGTACCCAACCCTCGTTCATCTCTGTATTTTGAAAGGCTCTTTGGAAAAATAAAATCCTTTGTTCCTTAGACATACGCGTTAACAGAAAATATAAAATATCGAGGGACTGTCCTTTAAAGATGCTATGATCGGACCAATAACATTTTTTCACCGAATGCATTGCAGTATCTATAAGCACTTCCTGTCTTGTGGTTTCTTTCAATTTACCCCAGCTTTGAAGCACAGATGACAATGATCCTACAAATACTCCTACTTTCAATAAATCACTCCAGAAGTCATCATCAGATGGAGTCAGCATCATTCTCTTAAAGTTCCCAGATAAGCGTAGAAACCACAGATGAATTACTGTATTTTCGCCATCTTGAAACATTCTTTCACGTCCTTCATGGGGAATTTGATTCCATAAGGAAGGAATAAACATTTCTAAACAATGAAAGCATGCCATTCTGAATCGTTGGACAAGTGGAATTCTTTCGTCTTGGACCAAACGTTTTGCAATCTTCCGTTCGTCCAATTTCATATCTACTACTAGCCAATCCGAGGGTCTCAGTAAGCTGTCGGCGAAAACTGCAGAAAGTTGAAACACTCTTTGTAGCCTGCTCCAGTCGTACAGTTGCAGAGATATGGTCCGCATGCGAACAACCAACAGTTTCTGTAATGCAGAAGGAAGTGGGAGTTTCTGGCACACGCAAGTCGAACTTACATTAATTGACTTATACCACTTAAGCCAAAAAATATATGTACCACTTGGTAGTTCTCTCTGAAATATGTCTTTCTTTAGTTCATCATTTTGACATAACTGAATGGCTAAACTGGTAATGACTTGCTCTTTCAGAGAGGGCGGAACCTTTACATAACCTTCTATTATTTTTTTAGAGATATCCAGCTTACTAAGACTCATTTTTGGTTCATCCATCTTCTAGCAGAATATTAGATATTTGGATATTTCATAAAATCAAAAAATAATCCCCAAGTTTCTACGACCTGTAAAAGAAATAAGTGAAAATTAGTTAATTCCGCAATACTGAAAAGCCTTAATATTTGTATAAAATCAAAATGAATGCACCAGAGTTTTATTATTTATATACAATAATGTATAAGGAAAGTTTTGTGACGGGGTCGAAAATTCGAATTCGAGTTTTCGACAGGAGAGAACGTTTCAAGCACGATTAGAACATTTTTGAAGTGATGTCTGTGTATGGATGTGTGAAAGTATGCGTGTGTGTGTCTGTGTGTGCGAAAGCATGTGTGTGTATCAGTGAGTCTGTGGAGACGATAACTGACGAACGAATGGACCGATTCGAACAAAATTTGGAACAAAAATTATAAGCACTGGAAGCCTATTGTTTTTATACGCAATCGAATGTTCAGAATCCCCCTAAATTTTCGAGTGAAATTTAAAAAAAATCAAAACCTCTAATAAAGTTACGCAAATATACATTTAAGTAATTTTTCATTAGAAAACGATTGACATAAATTTTAGAACGCTAACATGAACCGTTCTCGAGATACTGTACATTTTTCAAAAATATTATCAAAAAGTCTTGTTAAATAAAAAAAAATATTTCCTATTGAGGAACATATTCACTTTTCATATGTAATACCATGCGATAAATTGGGTGACATCATTCTCGTGGATCTAACTCGTTCCATTCATGAAAAAAGATACTTTGAGTAATACTTTTGTATTTGAACGCCAATAGTCATTTATCTGCTGTAAGAATAACTTACTTCTAAGTCCATAACGCTTGACGAGATTTTGGAGACGAATTTGGTGGAATGTCGCCAGCTTGGCGACTTTTTTAAATGTTGCTAAATTAACGATAAACTCGCCAAATGGATAAAAATGACGCTAAATCAATGAAGACTACTCATTGACGAAAATTCAATATATTGGAAGAATATAAATATCAACTATAAAAATTATATATTTTTTTTTACCGTAAAAGTAGTAAATTCATTGCATAATATAAGGAAAGTTATGCGCTGCCCACATCAGATTTTTTTTTTATATTACAAGACATAAGGTGCACCAAATCAAGACAGACACACACACACACACTATTAATGGGGTAATGTTTTATTCATTTTTCTTTAATATTCGCAGAAACTGATTAGTATTGTTCCATATAATTTCGTGAGAGAATTACTTTAATATCATCACAGTTTATCTTCATCAAGAATTCAACAAAGCAAACCAAGAATTCTGACAAACAGAATATGTGAAGCATCAATACACAAAATAAGTGCTAGATGTAATCACCATATTCAAAAGTGAGCGCCAAATTCGTAAAAGACTTTCGCAAGTTTTGACGATTACATTGACGTAATATTAATATATAGAAAAGAGAGCGAAATAAGGGGGGGGGGGGTATTCTGCGATACAGTAAACATCTGTTTTTCAGTTATTCAATGTTTCGCCCCTTTTTTAACACTTTACAACATAGTGTTTATGACTTTGTTCATTCTGTCTGTCTGTCTGTCCGTTAGCACGATAACTGCCGTAAAACTGACTTTATCAAAATGAGTTATGTTTTTCAGACGGTCTGTGGGACCTATGGGAATATAAACAAGAAAGATCAATCATGCTTAAAGCATTGATTAAGAAACACTTTCCAACTTCAATGCAATTTTATTTAAACATGTCTAAAATGTAATACATTCCTCGGTAATATTTTAAAACTTCTCACAATAATACACTGATTTATTATAGTTGAAAACTTAAACATTCATCCAAAAAAAATGAACTTCATTCAAATGACGGCATTGAAATATAAATTGCCTGGTTTAAACATCTCTAAAATGTGATATATTACTCGGTAACAATTTTAGAATTATCATAATGCCACGATAATTTATTATATTTAAAAACTTCATCGAAAACAACTGAAATTCATTCAAATGACGACATAGAAAAAATAACACGCCTGGCTCTCTCTAAAAAAGCAGCATTTCATTCATAAATAATTTCCCATTCATGTCATTCATCACAAAACTATAATAATTTAGTTTATTTAACAATTAAGACCATGGAGCTAGAAGTAATTTAACTCTATGCTTAAAACTTCATCGCAAAAAATCGTCCTTCTCTCGGTAAAGTCAATGAATATTTCTTTCATATCAGCTATGCAGACTCCATGAGCTAAATTCTTTTGCATTAAAAAAATACAGCAATTCCTATACAACTCATCCTACATATTTTGCTGTTTACATTTCACATAAGTGAAAAATAGGCTTCGTTAGAGAAATAATCAAAGTTGGATGCTCATTTAAAGTCAAATATATTGTCATTGCGTTGTTTCAGTATGTAGATGCATAGAATTTAAGCGAAAATAAAGAGGTTTTACGACGAATACAACACTCAATATGAATTAAAAAGAACTTTAAAAATGACGATTTTGAGACAAGATGGATGCCGTATTATATTTTGAAGTGGGTCACGTGATCGTTTCATATCATGGTCACGTGATCGCTTCATGTAAGAGGTGTAATTATTATTTTAATTTTTATTTAAAAAACTACTGAATATATTTCGCTGAATTTTTTTTTTATATATTTTATGGAACAATTTGAATATTACCTAAAATTTTCGAAGCAATTTGTGAAATTTAAATCCACTTAAAAAATGTTTGAAAAATTTGGTCCCATTGGGTTCAATGTATTTCATTTTTTCAACCCGGGTTCAATAAAAAACTAATTGGGTGATATTATTTATTTATATTCCCATAGGTCCTACAGACCGTCTGAACAACATACTAAAATTTCATTTTGATTAAGTCATTTTTACGGCAATTATCGTGCTAACGGACAGACAGACAGACAGAATGAACAAAGTCATAAACACTTTTCAACTTCGTTGTAAAGTGTTAATAAATAATATCACCCAATTAGTTTTCTATTGAACCCGGGTAGAAAAAATTAAATACATTGAACCCTATGAGACCTAATTTTTCAAACATTTTTTAAGCAAATTTAAAATTCACAAATTGCTTCGAAATTTTTAGGAAATATTCACATTATCCCATAAAATATATAAAAAAAATTTCAGTAAAATATGTTAAGTAGTTTTTTAATAAAAAAATTTTTAATATAGGAAAAAAAACAAATTCAATAAATTCTGACTTTTGGGATATCCTCCAGAAATAAAAAAGAGATATATTATATAATATATATATTTCCAAGAGTTTAATAATTTTGTATATGAGAGAGACTTCACATTTTAAAATAAATTTGGTAGATAACAATTTTTCAAATTTTTCTTTAATTTTATATAACTCTTCATGATATACTTAGTTGATGGCATTTTTAATACACTTTCCTACGTCCTAGAGAGTTAAAATTTAGTACACAGCTTAAACTTGTTGAACATTTTATTCTACAAAAATTTGTTGGATATTTAAATATAGATCATACATTTTTTTTCGAAATGACCTGCAAATGATCCCCGTTCACGTCTATAAATCATAGTTGTAATATTGTTAAAAATTCTGATGTGAGCAGCACATGTCTTTCCCTGCAGACTCAAATTCAGGTTCTCTTTATTTCTTCAATAATAATTTAATAATTTGAGTTTATCTGCACAAAATAACAGCCATAAGTATTTTAAATGACATTGAATTTGCACGTTAAACTTAAATTTGGTTCTCATTTGATAGCTGGACTTATTGTCAAAGGTGGCGTAGCGAAAATGCGAAAAAACTAGAATATCTCAAGAACTGCTAGTCCTGGAGTAATGGGGTTAGTCTTATTCTTTTTGTTGTCAAAAATCACATGTAAAATAGGAGTTTAATTAATATAAATGAGCACACGTAGTCTTTTATTTTTATATTTAACAATTTTTGCGGACCATTTCGCAAAAATAGCCCGTTCTTTTTCCCGAATCGTACTAGACTAACCTACAAATGATTTATATACCAAATTTTGTTAAATATGGTATATAAATCACTTGTAGGTTATTGAAATATTATACACCAAATTTTGTTAAATTTGTTCCATTAGTTTTTAGCTAGAGTGGATAAAGGCAATTTCTGCCGGCCATTTCGCAAAGAAAGCAGATTCTTTTATTACGAATCGTACTACAATCTAATGAACATCAGGATTTCCCACAAAAAACATATCTACCAAATTTTATGAAATTCGGTCCATTAGTTTTTCAATTAGTGTGGATGTAATATCCTCACAGACACACAGATACACCCTTACACACACTAACGTCTTCCTAAAAATAGTTTTTTTCGTGTTCTAGAAGTCCCAAAACATGTAGATCCTTCGAAAATTTGAGTTCCGATCTTCGGCACTATTCCAATACTTTGAATACGTACACACGCACACACATATATTATCTGTGTATATAAATTCCGTGCCTGCACAATTACAATAGTTGTAATTTTAAATGATCCCTAAACTTTTATTATTTCTTCAACGAAGCCTAATTTTAACTTATGCAGAATGCAAATATCTCAAGCGATTGTAAGGCGAGTTACATAAGAATTGCTGAATTTTTTTCACACAAAATTATTTAGCTCTGGAGTCTGGAATAGAAGTTATATGAATGAAATATTCATTGATTTTGCATAGAGAAACAGATGATTTATATTTCGATACAGTTTTAAATATTTAAGTATAATAAATTACTGTAGTACTGTGATAATGTAAAAGATATCACCACTGAATGTATCACATTTTAGAAATTTTTAAATGAAATTACATTTCATTTGGAAAGTGTTTCATAATCAATGCTTATGCATGATTGATATTTCTTGTTATTAATAACCTAAACTTAATCTGTTATTTTTTACCTCCATTGAATAATAAAATTTATATTTTTTAGTTTTGTATCACCCAACTATAATGTCATAATATAACTCAGAATCTCATATTCTGCATGTTGAGGATGAAAGGCCATTGACCTCGCTAACCCAGTGGATGATAATGACGATGATGATTTCAAGTCATAGTCAAACTTAAATTCAAAATTCAAGATTTTTTTTCCCAAATTCAACTCAAAAAAACACTTTTTGTTCTTGTACAACTCATCAAACAGATGTAAAGATGTATTTATAAAGAAGATGTAAAAACATTTCTTCTGTTAAAGAATAAACGAAATGTTTAGTAATTTAAGCAAATGTAAAAATAACCATAGTGACTTTTTGGAGCGAAGAAAATAAACAAATACATGTTTTAATTATGTGTACAAATTTTAATAATTTTGTATTTCATTGAATGTATATTAGTATTTTCGTATAAGTGCATAAATAAAAAATCTGATGTGGGCAGCACATGACTTTCCCTGTATAATGCAATGAATTTACTTCTTTCACATTGAACATATTACGGCACGACATCCACACACAGCGTTTTTAACTTATAGTTGTACATTTGGCGTTTTTTTTTTTCGGATGAAAACATGTAAAATTATTTCGAAGAACCCAATTAACTTATATTTCGCGTAAGTCTAAATTCGCAGTTATCCATATTTATAGCATCCGTAATAAGCAAGTATACATATTAAAATATGTTATAATTTAATTCATCAATTTGGCGCAATTTTTGCCATTATGACAGTATTTTTATTAATCTTGAGACAATTACAGCTAGTTGCCGATATTTTACTAAATTAAGACCCCAAGCCTGCCAAATTTATCGCCAACCTTTACAGATAAATTGAGAACTTTTCTGATGTTTGAATGATTATTGACAAATTGTTAAGAGTCAAAATACAAAACTATTACCCAAAGTATCTTCTCTCGTGAAAATGAAATGAACTAAATCCACCTGAATAATGTTGACAAATTTGTCGCATAAAACTATATATAAAAAGTGAACATATTATTGAAGGTTCTGATTTTTACAGAATTTTAGTGGAAAACTTGGGGTCTTCCGAATATTCGATTGTGTTAAAAATTTATAGGAATCCAGTATTTACTCACTGTAATATTTGTTCCAAATTTCAAATAAAACGCTCCATCGATTTGTGAGATATCGCATCCAGAGTTACACGCTCATACACACCCTTCCCGGTATCACGTTAAACATGTGGGTCCGAAAGTCCTTCCGAGAGGTTGGTGGTAGGGGAAGGAGGGTACGGTCCCTGTGGATGCTTCCCCCACTGGGTTCCGGTCTAAATTGGGTGGCACTTCCCGACCGGCCAAACAGTTACCTTACACCTTTCTGGTAGGTCGGACGGTCTGGGTTTCAACAACAACACCCTTCCCGGTCGTCCATTTTGATGCTCTAAGTCCTCTGGACGAGCCGGACGCCCTGGGGCTTTCACACTCATACACACGGCCACTCAAACTGCTACTCAAACCTTAGAGTGAGTCGAGTGGTCTGGGTCTTCCACACACAGACATCGCCTTAAAAACGTTTGATTCGGGTTCAGGGATACTTAAAACGTGGTATTTTTTCCAAGTATTGTTTTTTTTTTAATTTTCGATGTTTCGAGTTATAAGTTGTTGATGTTTATTTAAAATCAAAAAATATTTTAAGTACCAAGTGTTTCAATATGGTTTCTAACATTTTAAAAGTTTTTTATTCTGCCATTACGCAATATTTTTATAATACAGAATAATTGTATTTTGTAAACCTTTTATGAGTATTATTCACTTTTAATAAGTATTATTCCCTTTTATTATTAAAATTGAATTGCACTATCATTTACATTCAAAATTCCATTTCATAAAACTGTAACTCACTTTGGTAGGAGGAGCCTATTTTAAAACACGGGAAAATACGTCACTTGAGTTGGGAGGAGTCAATTTCAAAACACGGAGAAGCGAGCCAACTTGGCGCAATTTTGTACTTCGAAAAATGAGGTGTGGGCTATTCTACCGATTTACCTAATAGGATGAAAATGAAAATCCTATAAAGGCTTAGATCATTCAGCCATAAAGACTGTCATAGTTTCAAATGGTCGATCTTAGTTTCGGTCGGTCATAGTTTCAAATGGTCAGATCTCGAATTAACTTTCGATTATACGTTAATTTCCCACCTGAATTTCTCATAATTTTTAAACAGAATTTTTTTGTTTTTTTCACACTTTTAAGTATAGGTACTAACACCTCAACATGTTTATAATAATTTTTCCTGTCATATATGTCATTTCTAAATATGATAGCAAAGAACAAAAATCGAAAACTTTTTAAAGGAGACCAATGTGTACCGCTCCCCTCTCACCCCCTTGGTTATGAGAGTGGTATACAGCGGGAATATTAAACGCATTGCTTTCATTGCAAATTTATATTTTGAAAGCAAGGAAGTATATTAGTGTTAAGCTCAGAACTTAATATTGTTTTATAATAAGTAATGAATTAAGCTCTACATTCATAATTAGCTATGGCCACGATGTATACCCAAGTCCACGAAACGGTAAATACCAATAAGCAGGCTCGTTCTATTGGAGGTATAGGCTACGCTGAGAATTTGCTGGCCGCCCCTTACCTAGACCTCCTATAATACAGGCTAACTTATCAAGCATATTGAAGCTCAGTCAGGTTTCTGTAAATGCACGGGTTGCCATATTTGGGGGTTTAGCATGTGCTTCAAATATTGATTTTTGCACGCATTTGATAACGTGAACAAATTTGCAATTGGGTTATATTTTTATAAATATGAATAAAATTGGAGTAACATATCTAATTTCGCAACACGTATTAACAGTAATCAAATGTATGATTCCCACTTCATAAGTAGATTAACAAATAAGGAATGAAATAGATGGACGTTTTTTTTTTCTTTGAAAAAATCCGGTCTTATTAAAATTCATGAAATGCTATTTATATTTCATATCTGTTACAGTTTCAATATTATATAGAAAATATTGTGGTCTTATTATGACAACAGAAAGACCTGGAATTATTTGAAACACCTGTAATTACTGATAACACTCGACTATTTATAAACCATTTTTTTTATTCCCTCTTCGTTTCTGTGACAGCGAAATAACCTAAAACCTTTTCTAGTGTATTTAGAACAGTTCGGTACACAACACCCACCAAAAACCATTTCAATAGTACTTCCTAAAGTGAAGTACGAATAGAGCTAATGCTAATGGATTATGCTTCCGGCCTGGCTGGGCTTCAACATGCTTGACGAGTCAGCTCGTATATAGAAGAGCCTTACCCTTACTACAGTGCCTAGAAGTAATTGTGTGCCGACCGCGTATACCTACCAATGCCTTAGGGGAACTGTTCCCCTAAAGCCACCTCCACCAGACGGCGCTGGTCTCGAATAAGAGATCAAAAGCTGAGTAGTTAACATTGAAACTAATGAGAATTTAATGCAAATGAAATGTCCGATATCTTTGGAAATAACTGAAGAATTTGTGTGAAATTGGGTGTGATTATTGCAGGTGGTATACACAAAAAGTCATTTGATTTTCAGAGAGATTGAGCTAAAGATATATTTGCATTTTTAAAATTTTATTTAACTTGACCTGGTGTTCTTTCAAACCTTTGAGGTCTAAAATAATCAGGTTCATTTGTGACAGTAACGTGAAATTTGGTATGACGTTTTCTCTTGTGGTACATTTCAGTTTTCTCGATTTTGAAGACTATCGGGCTAGCCCGTCTTGGGTCCGCCATAGGACTTCACCCGTTTTTAGAGAATAACTCGAAAATCAGAGAAGGTAGGAAATCTAAATTTAATATTTCGTTTTCTTTTGGGCTATATTTTACTTTCAATTTTGAACCGCATTGGGTTAGCCCATCTTAGGCCCGCCATAGAAATTCACCCGTTTTTGTGGCATAACTCGAGATCAGGTGTATCTAAAAATTCGAAGTTTAGCATATCCTTGTCATTTGCGGTATATTTTAACTCTTTGGATATAAAACCTTATCGGGCTATCCCGTCTTGAGCCCAACAAAAGGAATGTACTCGTTCTTTGAGAATAACTCAACATCCTGAACATCTAGAATGTCTAAATTTAATATATTATTGTCCTTTGGGGTATATAACATTTCATCGCATTTCGAACCTTATCAGGCTAGCCCATCTTAGGCCCGCCATAGAAATTTACTCGATTTTCAAGAATAACTCTAAAATCGGAGTAACTAAAAAATGTAAATTTAATATATCATTTCCTTTTGGATAGATTTTAATTTAGATTTTGAACATCATCGGGCTAGTCCATCTTGGATCCGCTGAAAAGTGCATTCTTTTTTTAAGAATAACTCGAGAACCGAAGTAGCTAAAAATTCCAAGTTCAACATGTCGTTGGCTTTTGTGGTATATTTAAGTTTCTTCGAATTTGAACTTTATCGGGCTAGCTCCTTCTGGGCCGACATAAGAATGGACCCGGGCTTTTTTAATAACTGAAAAATCGGAGCAACTAGAAAATATAAATGTAGTACATCCTTATCTTTTGAGGAATATTTAGTTCATTCGATTTTGAACCTATGGGGTGAACCCGTTTTGGGCCCGCCTTAGTTCATTCCTGTGAACGTTCAAAATGAGTTCATTCCTGTGGCGGACCCAGACCGAAATAACCCGATAAGATTTTACATCCAAAGTGTCCAAATATACTTCAAAAGACAACGATATGCTAAACTTGGAATTTTTAGCTTCTTCGTTCTCGAAATATTCTCCCAAAACGTGTGTATTCCTAAGGCGGGCCGAGGACGAGCTGGACCCTCAAGATTCAAAATCTAAAAGATTAAAATATACCCCAAAAGACAATGATATATAAAGTATTTTAGTTGATCTGCTTCCGGCCCGAGATGTTGATTCTCAGCCCTAAAGGCGAGCCCTCAGGTCTGGGTCGCGAGAGTTGATCTGCTTGAGTTATTTAAAAAAACGAGTACATTAATATGTCGGACCCAGGACGGGCTACCCCAATACAATTCAAATTCGAAAGTATTAAACTTTACTCCAAAATAAAATGATATACTAAATTTTGATTTTTTAGCTGCTTCGAGTTTCGAAATATTCTCGAAAAGCCAGTACATTTCTATGTCGGGTCCAAGACGGGTTAGCCTGATAAAGTTCAAAATTCAAAGAAATAAAATATACCCTAAAATACAATGCTATACTAAATTTAGATATTGTAGCTGCTACAGTTTTGGAGTTATTCTTAAAAATTAAATAAATACATTCTTTTGTTGGGCCCAGGACGGGCTAGTCCGATAAAGTTTTAAATTCAGTGAATTAAGATATATCTCAAATGACAACGACATTCTAAACTTAGAAGTTTTAGATGCTCCGTTTCTCGAGTAATTCCCCGAAAACGAGTTAATTTCTAAGGTGGGCCCTTAACGGGTTCGCCTGATACGGTCCAAAATCGAAAGAATTAAAATGTACCCCAAAAGAAAAAGATTTATTAAATTTAGATTTCCTACTTTCTCTGAGTTTCAAATTATTCTCTAGAAACGAGTGCAGTCCTATGGCGGGCCCAGGACGGGCTAGCCCGATAATCTTCAAAATCGAAAGATCTGAAATATACCACAAGAGAAAACGTAATACCAAATTTCACGTTACTGTCATGAGTGAACATATTTTGGACCTTAAAGGTTCGAAAGAACACCAGATCAAGATAAATATAATTTTAGAAATACAAATACATCCCTAGCTCAATCGCTCTGAAAAGAAAATGACAGTTTGTGCATACCACTTGCAATAATCGCACCAAATTTCGCACAAATTCTTCAATTAATTCTAAAGATATCGGTCATTTCATTTGCATTAAATCCCCGTTTGTTTCAATGTTAACGCCTCAGCTTTTGATCTCTTATTCGAGACCAGAGCCGTCTGACGGAGGCGGTTTTTCGGGAACAGCTCCCAGCAAATATTAATGGTGTTATTACACGGAGCAATTTCTTCCAGCAATTTTTCAGCAACACCATACATTTCAATGGGAAGAAATCTTGCCGCCGAATTGCCGCAATTCGTTCGTGATCGGCAATAAAAATTGCTCAATTTCTGAGCAGATAACCAATCAGAGGACGATAAAATTGGACGTCACTACGCTCCGCCTTTACTCTTCTCATTTGCATTCAAGATGGCGATGGCGACTGTAATGCAAACACGTCGAAGCAGCTCAATTACGTTAGAATCTGGAGTTGTAAAAATTAATAGAACTTCTACCAAATTACAGATACCTGTGGGATATAAAATATCCACATTATACGAAAAAAAAAACCCACTAAATAATGCTTCTTGGAATGAACATGGCGGTATTAAAAAGGAGGGGCGTTTGAGAAAAGCGGGGCCTAAAGTATCATTGCCGGGAGGAATTTCTAAAGTCTGGAGATGGAAAAATAATAATAGAACTTTTAACAAATTACAGACACCTTTAGGATATAAAAGATTCAAATTATACGAAAAATACACCAAAGAATGCTTTCTGAAATGAAATCGGCGACATTACAGAGAAGGGACCTGTTAGAGGGGAGGAGCCTAAAGTATGATTGACGTGCGGAATTGCCGAACTTCGGCAATAAAAATTGCCCTGTGTAATAACACCATAACTGATGTGAGGGTTAAGTCGACTCTCTGGTGCCATAATCTAGTATTTAGTAACTCCTTTTTTTTTTTTTTTTTCAAATTTGATAAGAATTTTTTTGAAAAATCGGTATTCTGGGTCCAAATGATTAAAATTATAGCATGTTACCCACCACTATAGAGGGATTGCCAAAATCTTTCGCCCATACGTGACAATCTCCCGGCGGCAGAGCAGGGGGGGGGGGGGCAAACTTTAACCCGATGAGGTATAATGACATCACGAACAAAAAAAATTGTATCGCGACAATTTTTCACCGCAATAATTTTGGGGTTGGTGTCAGTGTGTATGTGTAAGCATGTGTATGTGTGTGTCCGGAAAAGCTGTGAAGACGATATCTTGCGAACGAATGGAGCGTTGTTGTTGTTGAGAGCAAGACCGTCTGACCTACTACATGACGAATGGAGCGTGTCGAACCTCATGCCATAGAAAGATTACAATCAATAAATGAAGCACACCTATTGCCCTTAAATGCAATCGCATGTGTGTTCAGAACATCATTCATTACTTTGGAATGACATTTTGAAAATATCATCAAAAAATCACAACCTTCAATAATGTTAGGTAAATAATCATTTTACTTTCCTTATATACATAATGTATAAGGAAAGTATTGTGACGGGGTCGAAAATTCGAATTCGAGTTTCCGACGGGAGAGCACGTTTCAAGCATCCCTGATCACGAATCAAACATTTTTGAAGTGATGTCTGTGTGTGTGTGTGTATGTGTGTGTGTCAGTGAGTCTGTAGAGACGATAACTGACGAACGAATGGACCGATTCGAACGAAATTTTGTACAAAAATGACAATCCGTAAACACTGGAAGCCTATTGTTTTATACGCAATCGAATGTTCAGAACCCCCCTAAATTTTCGAATGAAATTTTGAAAAAATCGTCAAAAAATCAAAACCGCTAATAAAGTTACGCAAATAGACATTTCTTATGTAATTTTTCATTAGAAAACGATTGAGATAAATTTTAGAACGCTAACATGAACAGTTCTTGAGATATTGTACATTTTTCAAAAAAATTATCAAAAGGTCATGTGAAATTAAAAAAAATATATATCCTATTGAGAAACATGTTCACATTTCATATGTAATACCATGCGATAATTTGGGTGACATCATTCTCGTGGATCTAGCTCGTTCCATTCATAAAAAAAGATACTTTAAGTAATACTTTTGTATTTGAACGCCAATAGTCATTTATCTGCTGTAAGAATAACTTATTTCTTCGTCTATAACGCTTGGCGAGATTTTGGCGACGCATTTGGCGGAATGTCGCCAACTTAGCGACTTTTTGAAATGTTGCCAAATTAACGAAAATCTCGCCAAATGGATAAAAATGACGCTATATCAATGAAAATGACGACTAATTGTCGAAAATTCAATATCTTGCAAAGAATATTAGTATCTACTATAAGGAAAACCTATTTTTTTTTACTGTAAAAGTAGTAAATTCATTACATTATATAAGGAAAGTCATGTTGCCCACATCAGATATTTTTACGTAATATTTATTGGAAAAAAATTGATACAAACTTTAGAACGCCAGCATGAACAATTCTCGAGATAGTGCACATTTTTTTTTTTATATAAATATATCAAAGCGTCACATAAAAAATCTGATGTGGGCAACACATGACTTTCCTTATATAATGCAATGAATTTACTACTTTTACAATTAAAAAATATGTTATTTTTATAGTAGATACCGTATATTCCGGCGTATAACGCGCGCATATAATTTTAAACTGCATTTTACAATTTTTAGGTATATTCGCCGTATAACGCGCATCCATTTTTTACCTGAAAACCCTGGAAAGTACAACAAGCTAATAAGTTTTATGGACAACAAACGAATAAGTTTTCTGAAGTATGTCATAGACCTACGAAGGCAAAAAAATTATTTACTGTCACATATTGGTAATATGGATGAAACTCCAGAAATGTTTGATATGATAGTAAATAAAACTTTGGATGTAAAACGAACAAAAACAATTTACATAAAAACAACAGGTCACGAAAAATCTCACTTCACCGTAGTGCTCTTCTGCTTAGCGGACGGTACCAAATTAAAACCTATGGTTATTTTTAAGAGGAAAACGATGCAGAAGTCTAAATTTCCAAAAAGTATTCTCATTCATGTGCCCGAGAAAGGATGGATGAACGAAAATGGGAGTGAAATTGTGGATACAAAATGTTTGGCAAAAGCGTCCAGGTGCCTTAAAGAATCCAGAAAGTCTTTTAGTTTGGGACATGTTCAAATCTCATCTAACTGATAATACAAAGAAATTGCTGACAGAGAGCAACACAGACATGGCAGTTAATCCAGGTGGATTAACGTCGTTAGTGCAGCCTTTAGATGTGTTTATCAATAAACTATTCAAAGCAAATTTAAAACGTCTTTGGAATATGTGGATGTTAGAAGGTGAAAAAAAACATTTACAAAAGGAGGCCAAATGCGTCATGACAGTCAAGAAATAGTGCGTGATTGGATAATAAAAGCATGGAATGAAATCAAACCTGACATAATTCAAAAGTCATTTTAAAAAAGGTAGTCTATCTAATAATCTAGATGGAACGAAAGATGATTATTTATATATGGATCAGAGTAACAGTGACGGTGAAGATGAAACAGAATTCGGAACAGATTTGATATAAAGAATTTGGCTAAATCCGCCATTTTGTTTTTGTCGCCAAGACTGGCGCCAACGCGTACGGTGTTTGAAAAGTCCTAACGGACGCCATCTTGAACATTGAGCGTAAGAAATATAAACATATATAATTAAAAATGCATAAAAATGCCGATAATTAACAACACTTAGAAAAAATACGAAATTTTATAAAAACGTTTGTACTTTAACAAAATTTAAAAAAAAAAAAAAACTTAGAAAAATGTTTGTACTTTAACTACATTTAAGAAAAAACTTTAACTACATTTAAGAAAATACTTAGAAAATAATTTGTACTTTAACTAAATTTAAGAAATAACAATACTTAGAAAACAGTTTGTACTTTAATTAAATTTAAAAGAAACGATACTTTAAAGAAATTCAAAAGAAACGATACTTAGAAAAAAGTTTGTACTTTAAAGAAATTTAAAAAAACGATACTTATACGTCTCACGTAGCAATAGCTATTTGTGCGAAAACTACGTGGACAACAAAATCAAAACACAGTACCTGGTTTATTAAAATCCAAAACTTTGTTTCCACATTGCGGTCATCAAAGAACTCTCATTATTTCTATGTAAATTTTCTGCTTCTACATTATTTTATCTATTAACATGTGCTATCTTTAATTTCTGTATGATATTCACGTTTTTAACACACACAAACACGTTTTTACACACACAGCAACAAAACAAAAATAAAATGGCCGCAGCCGACGAAATCAGAAAGCTAAAAGGGGTTGCCAGAAAAAGACATTTTGTGCTAAATGCAATTTATTTTCGCGCCACATTTGGTGACTTATCGCTCGCAAAAAAAGCTGAGAAAAACAAATTCTTTATTTCAAATCTGTACCCAGAATTCGATGATTTGCCTGAACATATAACGGAAGACGAATTTGACGAACTTTTCATGTTACCCAATAATGAAAGTTCATAAGGTATGTCATTTCTTTGGAATAAAAGTTTCTAGATATATGTAGAAATCTTTCTTTTCATTCTCATCATTTCTTTATTTTTGCAGCTATCCTTTTTATATCCGGCGCATAGCGCGCACTCGTAATTTCCGACCTTATTTTTTGTGTTATAAGTGCACGTATTACGCTGGAATATACGGTACTTATATTCTTTCCACGATATTTAATTTTCTTCAGATAGTCGTCATTTTCATTGATTTAACGTCATTTTCATTGATTTAGAGTCACTTTTATTCATTTGCCGAGATTTTTGTTAATTTGGCAACAATTAAAAATGTCGCCAAGTTGGCGACATTCCGCCAAATTCGTAGCCAAAGTCTCGCAAAGCGTTATGGACGAAGAAATAAGTTATTCTTACAGCAGATAAATGACTATTGCCGTTCAAATACAAAAGTATTACTTAAAGTATCTTTCTTCATGAATGGAACGAGCTAGATCCACGAGAATGATGTCACCAAATTTATCGCATGGTATTACATATGAAAAGTGAACATGTTTCTCAATAGGAAATATTTTTTTTTATTTTATATGACTTTTTTACAATTTTTTTTTTAAATGCAATATCTCGAGAACGGTTCATGTTAGCGTTCTAAAATTTATGTCAATCGTTTTCTAATGAAAAATTGCATAAGAAATGTCTATTTGCGTAACTTTATTAGTGGTTTTGATTTTTTGACGATTTTTTCAAAATTCACCCGAATATTTAGGGGGGTTCTGAACATTCGATTGCGTATAAAACAATAGCCTTCCAGTGTTTATGTATTGTGATTTTTGTACCAAATTTCTATCGAATCGGTCCATCCGTTCGTCAATTATCGTCTCCACAGACTCAATGACACACACACACACACAGACATCACTTTAAAATATTTGATTCGTGATCAGGGACGCTTGAAACGTGCTCTCCCGTCGAAAACTGGAATTTGAATTTTCGAGCCCGTCACAATATTCTCCTTACACATTATGTATATAAGGAAAGTAAAAATTATTAACTATTTTAAAATATGTTTAATTTTCATATGCAAAATTACGCGATAAGTTTGTTTTCAATCTCGTGCAGTTCGCTCGTTCCATTCATGCGAAAATATACTTTGTGTATTAGATTTGCATGTAGACGATTAACAATTCGCCAACAGTCATTTGTATATAATAAATGTCTATTTGTAACACTTGATATTAAATGTGGTGAACTTGGGGACTCGTTTATCAAAATATTGCAATCTTGGCGATATTTCGCCCCAGATTGATGAAAATACCGTGAAAATTGCAAAAATGAGGTCAAATGGATGAATGAATTATTAAATATTTAATATATGCACAATATTACTTATTGATGATATTATCAGTGTTGATAAATTTGAATTTGGTGTTAAGTGAAATATAAGTTAATTGGAAACTTCGAAATAGTTTTACATGTTGTCATACGGAAAAGCGCCAAATTTAGAATTTAAAATTGAAAACATTGGGTTGCAGATATTAAACATCATTTTACCCGGTAATAGACGTATATTTATGGTATTACTCGTATATAGGGATGTAAGCAAATTTTTAAACGCCTTATTACTTTCCTTATATACATAGTATAACGTGTTATATACATAGTATAACGTGTAAGTATTGTGACGGGGTCGAAAGTTCGATTTCGAGTTTTGGACTGGAGAGCACGTTTCAAGCATCCCTGAACACGAATCAGACATTTTTGAGGTGATGTCTGTGTGTGTGTCGGGGAGTCTGTGGAGACGATGGCTCATGAACGAATGGAGCGATTCGAACGAAATTTGGTACAAAAATTACAATCCAAGAATACTGGAAGTCTGTTGTTTTTAAACGCAATCGAATGTCCAGAATCTCCCCACATTTTCGAGTGGAATTTTGAAAAAAATCATCAAGAAATCGAAACCTTGAATATAGCTACGAAAATGGTTATTTCTTATGTAATTTTTCATTTGAAAACGATTGACATATTTAGACGATTTTAAAACGCTAGCATGAGCCGTTCTCGAGATATTACACATTTTAAAAAAATTATTAAAAATCAAATAAAATAAAAAATATATTTGCTATTGTGAAATATGTTCATTTTTCATAAGTAATATCATGCGATAAATTTGGTGACATTACTCTCGTGGATCTAGCTGGTTCCATTCATGAGGAAAGGTACTTTGGGTGTACTTTTGTAGTTGGACGCCAATAGTCATTTAACTACTAAGAGTTTCGATCGAATCATGTATATAATAATCATCAAGAACTTCAAATTAAAGGAAATAATGCTCATTAAAACTTACCACGTTCAAAATATACGAATCAAACGCAAATAGAGACAGGAATAGTTATGCACGTGCTAAATATACGAATCAAATTGCAAATAAAAGATATACGAATCCTCAGACAACGATCGATTAAAGTAAAATGAAAGGATTAAAAGAAATTAAAGGAAATAATGATCATTAAAATTTACCACCTGCTAAATATACAAATCAAACGCAAATAGAGACTGGAATAGTTATACACGTGCTAAATATACGAATCAAATGCAAATAAAAGATATACGAATCCTCAGACAACGATCGATTAAAGGAAAATTAAAGGATTAAAAGAAATTAAAAGAAATAATGATCATTAAAATTTACCACGTGCTAAATATACAAATCAAACGCAAATAGAGACAGGAATAGATATGCACGTGCTAAATATACGAATCAATTGCAAATAAAAGATATACGAATCCTCAGACAACGATCGATTAAAGGAATATTAAAGGAAATAATGATCATTAAAAGTTACCACGTGCTAAATATACAAATCAAACGCAAATAGAGAAAGGAATAGTTATGCGCGTGCTTAATATACGAATCAAATGCAAATAAAAGATATAAGAATCCTCAGACAACGATCGATTAAAGGAAAATTAAAGGATTAAAGGATTAAAAGATTAAAAGAAAAATTAAAGGATTAAAAGAAATTAAAGGAAATAATGATCATTAAAACTTACCACGTTCTAAATATGCGAATCAAACGCAAATAGAGATAGGAATAGTTATGCACGTGCTAAATATACGAATCAAATGCAAATAAAAGATATACGAATCAAATGCAAATAAAAGATATACGAATCCTCAGACAACGATCGATTAAAGGAAAGTTAAAGGATTAAAGAAAATAATGATCATTAAAATTTACCACGTGCTAAATATGCAAATCAAACGCAAATAGAGACAGGAATAGTTATGCACGCGCTAAATATACGAATCAAATGCAAATAAAAGATATACGAATCCTCAGACAACGATCGATTAAAGGAAAATTAAAGGAAATAATGATCATTAAAAGTTACCACGTTCTAAATATACGAATCAAACGCAAATAGAGACAGGAATAGTCATGCACGTGCTAAATATACGAATCAAAGGCAAATAAAAGATATACGAATCCTCAGACAACGATCGATTAAAGGAAAATTAAAGGAAATAATGATCATTAAAAGTTACCATGTGCTAAATATACAAATCAAACGCAAATAGAGACAGGAATAGTTATACACGTGCTAAATATACGAATCAAATGCAAATAAAAGATATACGAATTCTCAGACAACGATCTATTAAAGGAAATAATGATCATTAAAAGTTACCACGTTCTAAATATAGGAATCAAACGCAAATAGAGAAAGGAATAGGTAGTTATACACGTGATAAATATGCGAATCAAATGCAAATAAAAGATATAAGAATCCTCAGACAGCGATCGATTAAAGGAAAATTAAAGGATTAAAGGAAATAATGATCATTAAAAGTTACCACGTTCTAAATATACGAATCAAAGGCAAATAGAGAAAGGAATAGTTATGCACGTGCTAAATATACGAATCAAATGCAAATTAAAGGATTAAAAGAAATTAAAGGAAATAATGATCATTAAAATTTACCACGTGCTAAATATACAAATCAAACGCAAATAGAGACAGGAATAGTTATGCACGTGCTAAATATACGAATCAAATGCAAATAAAAGATATATGAATCCTCAGACAACGATCGATTAAAGGAAAATTAAAGGAAATAATGATCATTAAAAGTTACCACGTGCTAAATATAGAAATCAAACGCAAATAGAGACAGGAATAGTTATACACGTGCTAAATATACGAATCAAATGCAAATAAAAGATATACGAATCCTCAGACAACGATCTATTAAAGGAAAATTAAAGGATTAAAAGAAATTAAAGGAAGTAATGATCATTAAAACTTACCACGTTCTAAATATACGAATCAAACGCAAATAGAGAAAGGAATTGGTAGTTATACACGTGATAAATATGCGAATCAAATGCAAATAAAAGATATAAGAATCCTCAGACAGCGATCGATTAAAGGAAAATTAAAGGATTAAAAGAAATTAAAGGAAGTAATGATCATTAAAACTTACCACGTTCTAAATATACGAATCAAACGCAAATAGGGATAGGAATAGTTATGCACGTGCTAAATATACGAATCAAATTCAAATAAAAGATATACGAATCCTCAGAACACGATCGATTAAAGGAAAATTAAAGGAAATAATGATCATTAAAAGTTACCACGTTCTAAATATACGAATCAAACGCAAATAGAGACAGGAATAGTTATGCACGTGCTAAATATACGAATCAAATGCAAATAAAAGATATATGAATCCTCAGACAACGATCGATTAAAGGAAATAATGATCATTAAAAGTTACCACGTTCTAAATATACGAATCAAACGCAAATAGAGAAAGGAATAGTTATGCACGTGCTAAATATACGAATCAAATGCAAATAAAAGATATAAGAATCCTCAGACAACGATCGATAAAAGGAAAATTAAAGGATTAAAAGAAATTAAATAAAATAATGATCATTAAAACTTACCACGTTCTAAATATACGAATCAAACGCAAATAGAGATAGGAATAGTTATGCACGTGCTAAATATACGAATCAAATGCAAATAAAAGATATATGAATCCTCAGACAACGATCGATTAAAGGAAAATTAAAGGAAATAATGATCATTAAAAGTTACCACGTGCTAAATATAGAAATCAAACGCAAATAGAGACAGGAATAGTTATACACGTGCTAAATATACGAATCAAATGCAAATAAAAGATATACGAATCCTCAGACAACGATCTATTAAAGGAAAATTAAAGGATTAAAAGAAATTAAAGGAAGTAATGATCATTAAAACTTACCACGTTCTAAATATACGAATCAAACGCAAATAGAGAAAGGAATTGGTAGTTATACACGTGATAAATATGCGAATCAAATGCAAATAAAAGATATAAGAATCCTCAGACAGCGATCGATTAAAGGAAAATTAAAGGATTAAAAGAAATTAAAGGAAGTAATGATCATTAAAACTTACCACGTTCTAAATATACGAATCAAACGCAAATAGGGATAGGAATAGTTATGCACGTGCTAAATATACGAATCAAATTCAAATAAAAGATATACGAATCCTCAGAACACGATCGATTAAAGGAAAATTAAAGGAAATAATGATCATTAAAAGTTACCACGTTCTAAATATACGAATCAAACGCAAATAGAGACAGGAATAGTTATGCACGTGCTAAATATACGAATCAAATGCAAATAAAAGATATATGAATCCTCAGACAACGATCGATTAAAGGAAATAATGATCATTAAAAGTTACCACGTTCTAAATATACGAATCAAACGCAAATAGAGAAAGGAATAGTTATGCACGTGCTAAATATACGAATCAAATGCAAATAAAAGATATAAGAATCCTCAGACAACGATCGATAAAAGGAAAATTAAAGGATTAAAAGAAATTAAATAAAATAATGATCATTAAAACTTACCACGTTCTAAATATACGAATCAAACGCAAATAGAGATAGGAATAGTTATGCACGTGCTAAATATACGAATCAAATGCAAATAAAAGATATACGAATCCTCAGACAACGATCGTTTAAAGGAAAATTAAACGATTAAAATAAGTGAGCGTCAGTAAATCTTTTGCCCTATTCGCGCTTTATTAACTTTCGCGGCACACATTTTTCGCCAAAATTCTGATCAAACAGTAGCAAAATATTTTCTGAAAAATAAAATGCAATGCTTAGATTATATTAAAACTAAATTTCATACTCAATAAAATATAGAATGTATTTTTTATTTTAATCTAAAATATTTTGGTGCTGCCATCTGTTGTCGTAATTTAATTCATACCGTTTATTTTTATTTTTTAATGAACATTTTTAAATATCCACTCATTCTAATACAGTATTAAATACAACAAGAGATCATATATACTAATGTCACAATCACGGAAAGGTAACTTCTTATTCTATAAATTTGGTAAGGAGATCTGAATGTACATCACTGAGGACTGCAGTTTTGTCTTCAAGTTCCTTTGTCTTCAATTTCAAGTCCAAGTTCAATTACGTTTCCTTGAGTGTGGCATTATTATATATGGCCTGTTGTTGTATTTAATAGCGTATGAGAAGGAATAGACATTTAAAAATGTTCATTAAAAAAATACTCTGTATGAATTAAATTACGACAACAGATGGCAGCACCAAAAATATTTTGAATTAAAATAAAAAATATATTCTATGTTTTTTTGGGTATTAAATTTAATTTTAATATAATCTAAGCATTGCATTTTATCTATCAGAAAATATTTCAATGCAAATAAAAATGCAAATAAAATATATACAAATCCTCAGACAACGATCTATTAAAGGAAAATTAAAGGATTAAACGAAATTAAAGTAAATAATGATCATTAAAACTTACCACGTGCTCAGATTTTCTTTAACACACCAGCGACCAACAAACACTACACAGGTAAAACACAATACTGAATATTTTCCTTCAAGATTTCCCTATTCCTCAAATTCCGTACAGCATCAGCGCCATCTAGTTGGTTTCAGAATTTAACATTACGGAGTCTTCCTGCCCGTAACTACTTTGATTTCTCCGTCCATAAGGCTTGGCGAGATTCTGGCGGAATATCGCCAACTTGGCAACTTTTTATATTGCCAGATTGATATGAATGACGCTAAATCATTGAAAAATGACGAGTATTTAATGATAGTCAATATCTTGGAAAGTGCATAAAAGTAGACTATAGGAAAAAACCCATTTCTGCGTCCGTAACGCTTAGCGAGCAATTCAGCGGGACATAGACAACTTGGCGGCTAATTTAAATATTTCCAATGTGACAAAAATATTGCCGAATTGATAAAAAACCAAATTGAACTTTGCGAATTATCTAGCGAGATATCACCATCTGGACGAGATTTCACCCCAGATTGACGAAAATATCGTCAAAGTTAATGAAAATGGCTCCTAATTGATCACTTATATGGAAAAATATTTTAATATATGGACTATATCGCTTATAGAGGGTGCTATCAATATTGATAATTGCTAATTTACAGTTGTGTGAAATATAAGTTAATTGGGTACTTTGAAATAGTTTTACATGCTGTCATCCAGAAAATCGCCAAATGTACAATCCAACGATAAAAAACACAGTACAGTGGATCTGATACCTTATTTTTTTACTGTAAACGTAGTAAATTTATTGCATTATACAAGAAAAGTCACGCGGTGCCTACATCAGATTTTCTTACCAGTGCCTGAAAAATTCATTTTAATATTTTATATCGAAGACTATTATTATTTTCAATAGATGTTAATATTTATGTGGAAGAATTGCTGAAATTGAGATAATTTTATTTGATGCAATAATTAAAATTTCATAAAATATGTGTTTCAATTTGGACGCTCCCATTTAATTATCATATACCTAATAGAAATAATACATTTTCCAATTTCCTATTTATTGCTTACGATTAAAAAATCTGATCTGGGCAACACATGACTTTCCTTATATAATGCAATGAATTTACTACTTTTACAGCTGAAAAAGCCGCCCAGGCGGTGAAGTGGATAGCGTCTCCGAATGCTGTCTAGAGGGCTTGGGTTCGGATCCCGAGTAAGGCATGGGTGTTTTCTTGAGGTTGAAGACAGTCATCCGCCTTCTGGGTCCTCACTAAAAAGTGAAGCTGCACCCCCCCTGACCTTCATCAGTGATGCTTGTTTGTGTTAATAAACTTTGTGATCTTGTCTTGTGTCATTCTTTGTCCGTCTTCTGGCATCACTGGTCCTGTTTGCGGTTACACCAAAATAGGAGGTTATAAGCAACAACAACAACAACTAAAAAAACGTTATTCTTATAGTAGATACTTATATTTTTTCCATGATATTGAATTTTCGACAATTAGTCGTCATTTTCATTGATTTAGCGTCATTTTTATCAATTTGGCGAGATTTTTGTTAGATTGGCAACAATTAAAAATGTCGCCAAGTTCGCGATATTCTGCCAAATTCGTCGCCAAAATCTTGCCAAGAGTTATGGACGGAGAAATAAGTTATTCTTACAGCAGATAAATGACTCTTGGCGTTCAAATACAAAAGTATTACTCAAAGTATCTTTTTTCATGAATGGAACGAACTAGATCCACGAGAATGATGTCACCAAATTTATCGCATGGTATTACATATGAAAAGTGAATATGTTTCTCAATAGGAAATATTTTTATTTTTTAATTTATATAACTTTTTGATAATTTTTTTGAAAAATGTGCAATATCTCAAGAACGGTTCATGTTAGCGTTCTAAAATTTATGCCAATCGTTTTCTAATGAAAAATTACATAAGAAATGTCTATTTGCGTAACTTTATTAACGGTTTTAATTTTTTGACGATTTTTTCAAAATTTCATTCGAAAATTGGGGGGTTGTGATTTTTGTACCAAATTTCGTTCGAATCAGTCCATTCGTTCGTCAGTTATCATCTCCACAGACTCTCTGACACACACACACACACAGACATCACCTCAAAAACGTTCGATTTGTGATCATGGATGCTTGAAACGTGCTCTCCCGTCGAAAACTCGAATTCGAATTTTCGACCCCGTCACAATACTTTCCTTATATATTATGTATATAAGGAAAGTAAAAAATATAAAGTCAATGGGTGTTCATTATATTACTTTCCTTATATACATAGTATGATGTATAAAGAAAGCATTGTGACGGGGGTCGAAAATTCGGATTCGAGTTTTCGACGGGAGAGCACGTTTCAAGCTTCCCTGAACATGATTCGGACGTTTTTCAGGAGATGTCTTTGTGTATGTGTATGTGTGTGAAAATATATGCTTGAACGAAATTATATGTGTGTGTGTGTGTGTGTGTCCTTGAATCTTATGGAGACGATATCTCACGAATGGAGAGATTCGAACGAAATTTGGAACAAAAATTACTGTCTGTGAACACTGGAACTTTATTATTTTCAAACGCAGTCGAATGTTCAGAACACCCCCTAAATTTTCAAATTAAAATTTGAAAAATCGTCAAAAAAATCCAAACTTTCAATAAAGTTACACAAATAATCATTTCTTATGTAATTTTTCTTTATAAAACGATAGACAAAATAATTAGAACTCTAGTATGAATCGTTCTCGAGATATTACACATATTTCAAATAATTTTATCAAAAAATCACATAAAATTAAAAAAATAAATTAACTATTGTAAAAATGTTCAATCTTCATATGAAATATTATGAGATAAGTTTGTTAACATCGGTCTCGTGGATCTAGCAGGTTCCATTCACGAGAGTAGTTACTTCGGGAACTAGTCTTTTTTGGACACCAATAATCATTTACTTACTGTAAGAATAACCTATTTCTCGTCCATCACGCTTCGCGGAATTATATCGGCAAATTTGGCGAAATTTTAGCGACAAATTTGACAAAATATCGACAACTTGGCGACTTTTAAATTGTTGCCAAAATGACGAAAATATCGCCAAATTGCTAAAAATGACGCTGAATCAATGAAAATATTTACTAATTGATGAAAATTCAATTTCTTGGAAAGAACATAAGAATCGACAATAATAATGACCCATTTCTCCGTCCGTAACGTTAGCGAATATTTTGACAGGATGTCGCCAACTTGGCGACTTTTTCAAATGTTGCTAAAGTGGGTAAAGTGTCGCATATTGATAAACATGACTTTAAATGGAAGGTAATGATTTGCAGATTTTGAATTCCGTAGTATGGCGGACATATTTTCTAATGTATAGGAAATGCTGTAATTCCGCCCCAGATTGACGAAATATCATCAAAGTTAATGAAAATGACGCATAATTGATGAGTTAATTACTAAAATATTTCAATATATGGACTGTATTGCTTATTGAGGATGCAAGCAATATTAGTAATTGTTAATTTAGAGCTAGCCGTGTGTAAAATAAGTTAATTACGTACTTTGAAATAGTATTACATGTTGTTATACGGAAAAGGGCCAAATGTACATATTCAACGTTAAAAACACTGTACCGTGCATCTTTTCATCATTTTTTCACTGTGAAAGAAATAAATACATTGCATTATATAAGGAAAGTCATGTTCTGCTCACATCGGATTATTTTAATTTGGTATCATATAGAATAATTAAAATTCAATGTATTTCATGTTATTGAATTTTAGTATAATTAAAATTCAATATATTTGGGTATTTCCATTTTGATAAGATTTAACTATTATTTTCCTATTACAGCTGATACATTCTCTAATTTCAAATTTATCGTTTACAAATAGCAAGATATAATGTAAACAGGTGTTCATCGCGTACATTTATAAATGAATTCAAAATTTCCTCTTTTCTGATCTTATAACCTTCTAGTCTCATGACCTAGAGATTCACTTTTACTTGACTCTTACTTATATTTTAAATTATGACCCCCCCCCCCCCCATAAAATAATAAACTATTCTTGCCTATTTTATGATATGCATTATTCTTGAAAATTATTCTTGCCTATCTTATCATATATGATCTACATTTAGGCACTAAATTTCAAGTCCCTTATCTCGTAATTCTGGAGTTTTACATTAACTGGAAAATTCGAGCATCACACCTCTGAAATACTAAATATTTGAAAACCGTAATTAATCATGAACCGAACCTTTTAACCTAATTTCAAGGCCTTTGCTTAAATAATGCTGAAGTTTCACTTTTACTTGACATTTCGAATATTTTTGCTTATAACACCCCTTAAATTATTAAATACTTGAAAACGGGAATTATCCATGATGAGTTTACTACATGATCTATAAATATATAACTTTGCACCAAGTTTCCTGCTTCAATAAACTTGGAGTTTCGCATTCACTCAAAAATTCGAATATTTTTGTGTTTATAGCACTCTCTGAAATAATAAATATTTGAAAACAGTGATTATTCGTGTTGGTCTTATCACATGATTTGTGCCAAGTTTCAAATTCCTATCTCAATAAACCTGGAAATCAATGTTTATTCGAAAATTCGAGCATTTTGGTGTATATCATCGACACCTCCTAAAATGCATTTTAATAATTTTGTAAACTATATATAATCAGTAGTGTTTTGCCGGTGTATTAAATTTGAAACCTCTACCACACCTGAAAGTGGGGGCCAACGACCGTACCGTGCTGAAAACACCGGTTCTCGTTAGATCACCGAAGTCAGGCAGCATCGGGCGCGGTTAGTACTTGGGTGGGTGACCACCTGGGAACACCGCGTGTTGTTGGCTCTTTCGGGCGCGGCAGCCCAGTGGTTAGCGCGCGATTCTCGCCGCTGCCAGAACTGCCGCCGTGTTCATGCGGAGTACGATCACGTTAAACATGTGGGTCCGTAAGTCCTTCCGAGAGGTTGGTGGTAGGGGAAGGAGGGTACGGTCCCTGTGGATGCCTCCCCCACTGGGTTCCGGTCTAAATTGGGTGGCACTTCCCGGCCGTCCAAACAGTTACCTTACACCTTTCTGGTAGGTCGGACGGTCTGGGTCTCAACAACAACACCTGAAAGTGCATTCTATGCTTAAAAAGAGCTCAAATGAATAGCAACACGCATGAAGCATTAAATTTTAAATAATAACACTTTATAATAAATTTGTTTTATTTAATCACATTAATTCTGTCATCTACATCTAAATTGTTATTTTGACCTCTAAAGCCGTTATTTGTATTTTACTTCTATTATGTGAATTTTATAACTAAATTATTTTATAATTAAGGGGACGGTGGACGTTGAAATCAGCAAAAATCGACTACAAAGCGTTTTAATATATAACATTATTTTACACATTTAACATTTGCTTACAGGTGGGACTGCGTCCATCCCAAATGAAGAACCTCCCCAAAAGACAGGTATTTGACATACCCTTTCCCAAACAGTTCGATCGCGCTTTGCAGGCATTGGCGTCCATGGAAATCGCCGACAGAAACATTGCACCTGCTGCAGCAGGTGCAATGTTTCTACATTTTTCAAAGCATTTCACTCCAATTGTCTGCTCCGAATTCCAGATCAAAATAAAAGCAAGCCAGAGCGTAAAATCATTTGGGAGTGTAGACAATTTTGAAGTTAAGAGAAGAAAGTTTCGAACATAAGAGTTATCAACAGAGTTATCGAACATAACAAGTGTAATTCTTACAAATTATTGCGCAAACATTTCCGTTTCACTCCAAAGAATAAGCTTTGAAAACCAAACATTTTGTGTTTTGTACTCAAAATATAGAGAATGCGATGAAAATCGGAATCTGCACTTTGTAAATTACGGACAGTCGCATTGCAAAAAAAAAAAAAAAATATGATGTGGGCAGCACATGACTTTCCCTGCAGACTTATATGCACGTGCTCTTTATTTTAAATAAATTTAATTCACTTTTCGTTTTTATTTGAAAACTGGACTTATTTTCACACCTAGTTTAATGGGGTTGATCTTATTCTTTTCTTCGTTAAAAATTACACATTAAACAAGCATTTAATGGATATATTTGAGCATACGTAGTCTTTTATTTTAGATTTTGGCGATTTTTGCTGGCCATTTTGCAAAAAAAGGCAAGTTATTTTTTTTCCGAATCGTACCAAAATATAATCAGTACCAGGGTGACTCACAAGTGACTTATCTACCGAATTTTGTGAAATTCGGTCCATTAGTTTTTCAGCTAGAGTGAATACAAGCTTTTGCGGGCCATTTCGCAAAAAAAAAAAAAAAAAAGCGCGTTCTTTTATCCCGAATCGTACCCAAAACTAATCAGCACCAGATTCGCCCACAAGTGACTTACCAACCAAATTTTATGAAATTCGGTCCATCAGTTTTTTGGTTAGAGTTGATACAAAATCTGCAGAGAGACAGAGACAGACAGACACTCAGACGTCACGCTAAAAATAGTTTTCTCGTATTCTAGAGGTCTCGAAACGTGTAGATCCGGCATGATTCCAATACTTTCCCTATACATTACCATGTATTGCAGGGAAAGTAATAATAAAGTAAAACATGTGCTTACCTTGTAAATGAAGCTAGATATTATATGCGATTTCCTTGAACAAAATAAGAAGCAATGGTAGAGAAAGATCCCTTGAAACTGCAATTCGTAAGTACTGAAGTATAATTCGGATATACTGCCCAGAACGACACAGAATACTAGTCTGTCCAGAACACAGACTAATATAGTATTCTGTGCAGAACAGGAAGAAACTTGTTGGCCATGTTATCAGTACCCCTCCTCTTTGGTTCCTCCCACGATGAGTCATCTCTTTCTCCCGATAAATCACGGATATCGGCCGCCGTGACATTTTTTGCATTCCGGAAAGAAAAACATGGAAACTTTACATTTGGAGGAAATTTCCTGGAATTTTCGAGGCTCAACCGTTACCTCCGAAAGCTCGTCGTTCGTCGTCGTTGATGAAGCACCTGGCGTTGCCGCCTTTATCTTCTGTGTTGAATGATTACTTGTGGTGTAGATTTGACATTACTTATATGCACATAAAAGTTCGTTGATGTAGAACAACCCCTGATGGGCGGGGCGTCGTCGTAAGAGCTGGCGCCACTGCGTCGAGGTGATGAGGCACGTTGGGAAGTCCGTATGCAACATGATGAGGCACGTGGGAATGAGTCCAATGGCTGAACAGGTGATGAGGGAAATCCACACTGAGACTTCTCTGCTAGCCGGCCAAAGTTTAAAAACTTAAATTTGGGGGGTTTGGGATTTGATGACTGCAGTTATCATTTCGACGATTTGGAAAGTTTTGGTCATTGCGTCTTCGTCGCCTTTGAGAATTTTAACTACATCTTTTAAGATACTGCTGAGTTTATTAATATCAATGTATTTTTCTACCTCTTTGTACAGACTTAGAAACTCTAGAAAAGTATTTGCATTTGCAGATTGAGGGGTTTTGTCTGATACAGGTTGATCTTGGGCTAAGTGCTCGCCAGTAGTTCCTCCTACCGTTTCGGCACTTGTCGGCTCTTCCTGCACAGGGGAGGTTATCCTAGTGGGGAGGGGGGGGGAAGTTATCCTCGCCAAAGGTGGGTGAAGTTTTAGCAGATTTTTGTAACTTTTTTCATTCCTGCCTTTTTTTCCTAAACCAGGGGTTTTGGGGACAGTGCCTAAAATTGGCATGGTGGGATCCTGAACAGTTGGCGCATTTCGCCGGGGTGTCCCTATTTTTTGTACAGCTTCTCGTGGGATGACCTTCGCCACATTAAAGCAGCGAGGGCCAACGGCCGTACCGTGCTGAAAACACCGGTTCTCGTTAGATCACCGAAGTCAAGCAGCATCGGGCGCGGTTAGTACTTGGTGGGTGACCACCTCGGAACACCGCGTGCTGTTGGCCATCTCGGGTGCGGTATCCCCGTGGTTTGCGCGCTAGATTTGCACGCTACCACAAATGCCGCCGTGTTCATGCGGAGTACGATCACGTTAAACATGTGGGTCCGTAAGTCCTTCCGAGAGGTTGGTGGTAGGGGAAGGAGGGTACGGTCCCTGTGGATGCCTCCCCCACTGGGTTCCGGTCTAAATTGGGTGGCACTTCCCGGCCGTCCATACAGTTACCTTACACCTTTCTGGTAGGTCGGACGGTCTGGGTCTCAACAACAACAACATTAAAGCAGCGGGGGGGGGGGGGGTACACTGGTCAGAATGATGGTTCCAAAGTTGACAATTGTAGCACATTTTATGGCCTCTCGCCTCGCTATGGCCTCTCGCCTCCTTTACAACAGGGAATTTACTTCATAAATCCTCATCCACCCCTCCGTCGGCTCAAGACTGACCAAGGAGATGGGGAGGGGGGTATCACGCCTATTCCTAAGCTGCGTGATTCTAACAATTTCAAAACCAAGCTCGGCAAGCTCTTTTTTTATTTCCTCAACACTGGTGTTAGTGGGCAAGCCCTTTATTACTACCTTCCTCGGCCTCAGGGAGGGTCAGAGATCAAAAGACCAGAATGCCGCCATTGACAGTATTCTAGAAGGCGGACGTTATCGCCATTCGTGACGTCACCGGGTTAGAAGGAGAAGTGCCAGTTTCTCCGACTAGCATTCATTTCTATGGGAAAACAGAGACTGTGGCAGTCGTTTTTTTAATATAATTTGTAATTCTATCGTAAAAGCGAAGTTTAAGTGTACATTTGTGTATTATAGATGTATATATATTAGTATTTTCACGTATATAAAGTATAATTTTGGTAAGCACAAAAATGCCTGGTTGATGCTCGGTTGCTTTGTGTTCAAATTATTATAAGAAGTCAATGGGATCTATCAGTTTTTATAGATTTCCAAAAGATCCTACACTCCAAAAATTATGGATCGTGAAGCGCAAAAGAGAGGATAAAATAAACATTGCTAACGCAACTGTCTGTTCGAGTCACTTTTCTGATGAAGATTTTGAAGAAGATTTTCGGGCTGAATTTTGAATTTGAAGCCGGTTAAACGATTAAAACAAGAAGCCAACGGCACAAAAATCTCACATATCATTAATACCGCAGTTAAAAATAATGTTTTTAATATAGCAGTATAAAAAATGCTTATGATTGACATGTTTCATTGATATGTAAAATAGGTGGTCCTGTAAGTAATCCAAAAAACAAAATTAATAAAATATAAACGACTTCATATGCAGTATCTAAAATATATAAAAATAATTTATATTTCTGATACTAACAATTACGGAGTTTTCTTTCTTTTTTTGGAGGGGAGGGGGGGGGGAGATATTAGCATTTTGTAAGCTAATTTACACAGTTTAGTTTATTGCAAAATGTATGTAAAGTTAATTTTAAATACCTTAAGCATTTTACTTTGTTATTAATATACATAATCATAAAACGCAATTCTTTAGTAATCATAATATTGACATTATATTCACATCATCTGAAGTTATGGGACATTTCGTTTTGATATGTAAAAAGCTTAGAATACAAAATTAAAATCATCAAAGTTGAAATATAATGCATAAAAAATTTATTTACAATAAAACTAAAAGGCAGAAGCACATTTTTCAGAAGAAATAAAAAAGTGGGAGAATACTTTCTTAGCATGGCGCATATATATCAAAACAGAAATGCGTCATTAAGAACTTGCAGTCAAAGTTAGCAAACATTTCACCTTCTATACCACTAAAAGCCATAACTTTGTTTTCACGAACCAGAACATTCATTCGCATTAAACACTTAAATAAGACTTTCATGCCACAATTAGTAGAGAGAAAAAAGCAAAGAAAAGCCTCTAAATGGTGTAAAAGCAGTATCATGGCATAAAAATGGTATGTATTGATTTATTATTTATGATCCACGTGAACATTGCTTTAAAATTTTAAAACTGTACATAGTTTATATATTTAAAACGCTATAAAGTTTAATAACATCAATTTTGCATGCTTAAAATATCTTTGTGAAACTGACAGATCCAGTGGCTTAACCAAGAGTCATAATACTCTACTAGCTCACAATCGTCTTTTTGTTGGGTAAATAAAATAAATCTATTGCCATTGACCATCCATTCGACCGTCAACTCCCCCCTTTTCCCAAGATCCGATCTACGCTTCTTAATATAATATATAGTTATGTAACTGCAAGATTGATGATATTTCATAGTCATCAATATATGTTATATGTATGTGGGATTTTTTACGCAATTAGATATTTTTGAAATACATATTTATATTACATGTAGAAAGTATTATCAATGTTTAAGATAATGGATACTATATTTTTAAAAATCCGATGATTAAATATTTATTCATATCTGTATTAAAACATTTGAAATATAAATTTTATATTTACTACACTTTTTACGATCTATTTCAGCTTTTATTATAAATAATATATGTATTATAATATTTTAATGATAGCCCTATGCATTTATGAGAAGAATCATTTAATTTCATTCTTCTAAAATTTTATTACGAATGATCTTATCTCCTTTTCAAATGATAAGCGCGAACTTTCTCAACTTTATACACGTATCTCTATGTCCCCTCTTCTTGACTTGTAATCTCAGTGACGTCACGCTTCAGGTTTCTCTCCCGGTCGAAAAGCAACCCCCCATCTCTGACTTACCTTATGTTTAAAGTACCTTGCCTCGGCCTATCCGTTTTGAGGTTTAATGAACTAAAAGGAATCCCCTCACGGGTTAAGTGCGCCTGCACACTGCTGTAGTCCTCAACGGACCCAGGAGTGATCCGGATCACTCTCCCCATGAGAAGACCCTGAACTTTGTACTCTAAAAACTTGTTTAAGTCCTCTATGAGGGCTCCCCAATTAATTGTGGAGTCCACATAGAAGGACGCGACTTTTTCCTTAGGGGGGAGGGGCGCATCAGTCTTTTCGACTTCCTCGTCACTTAATTTGCAAAATTTATTTTTGGTTTGAATATCCTGGGATTTTAGTTTAGAAGTAGAGGGTTTACTACTATCAGAAGTTTTTAACTTTTTGGTTGGGTGATATACCCTTCAAGAATACTAAACATTTCGTGCTTAAATTTAAGATATAACTCATCCTCAGATTTAGTTTTCCTATTTCTATAAATATCATATACAAGATTGTAAGATTTCCTATTCGTTAAAGTACTAAGATTAGGGTGGCTGGCTAGCAGATTGGAATCAGAGACGGTACCTGATAATATTGTCCTGATCATCAGGGCTCGGTCGAAGGCGCCTTCCGAAAGCAGGGTGACTACTTTTGGGGGTGACGGCTCAACCCGATTTCTCATTTCGCGACCTTTTTGGGACACATTTTCCGTTTTCGTTATATTTTCCGGACTTTCGTGACCTGCTGGTTAGAAATAATTTCATAAAAAACATCTGTATAAGATATCTTTTTCATCTTTCGCTAATTAAATATCGATATAACTATAATCAAGCTACGAATATTTTCAATAATAAGTTTTTCTGGTATTACTTAGTATTTTTTAGTTCTCGGGAAAGATATATGCCTTACCTGGGAAAGTATTTGAATCACCGGCTTGAGTGTGCGTTTGCCATCTATTAAATGAGCAATCTTAGCTTCAAAAGAACCTCACATTCTCATAACCGTAATTTGAGCAATAAGCTTCTCCATCTAAAAACAGCTCTACCAATATAAATAATTTTATTTACACCATGTTTTATATACCAAACTCATGTTTCGTAGTGCCTTTCAGACGCGACTAACTTTAAGAAATTAAAATCCAAATTATTATAATTACAGAGATGGGTCTAAATAAAAAAATCTGATGCGGGCAGCACATGACTTTCCTTATATAATGCAATAAATTTACAACTTTTACAGTAAAAAAAATAGGTTTTTCTTATAGTAGATACTTATATTCCTTGCAAGATATTGAATTTTCGACAATTAGTCGTCATTTTCATTGATTTAGCGTCATATTTATCCATTTGGCGAGATTTTCGTTAATTTGGCAACATTTCAAAAAGTCGCAAAGTTAGCGATATTCCGCCAAATTCGTCGCCAAAATCTTGCCAAGCGTTATGGACGGAGAAATAAGTTATTCTTATAGCAGATAAATGACTATTGGCGTTCAAATACAAAAGTATTACTCAAAGTATCTTTTCTCATGAATAGAACAAGCTAGATCCACGAGAATGATGTCACCAAATTTAGCGCATGATATTACATATGAAAAGTGAACATGTTTCTCAACAGTTAATATTTTTTTATAATTTATGGGATTTTTTGATACATTTATTGGAAAAATGTGCAATATCTCGAGAGCGGTTTATGCTAGCGTTCTAAAGTTTATGCCAATCGTTTTCTAAGGAAACATTACATAAGAAATGTCTATTTGCGTAACTTTATTAAAAGTTTTGATTTTTTGGTAATTTTTTCAAAATTTCACTCGAAATTTTAAGGGGGGTTCTGAACATTCGATTACGTTTAAAATCAATTGGCTTCCAGTATTCACGGATTGTGATTTTTGTACCAAATTCCATTCGAATCGCTCTATTGGTTCGTGAGATATCGTCTCCACAGACTCAATGACACACACACACACAGAGAGAGACAGGCATCACGTCAAAAATGTTCGATTCGTGATCAGGGGTGCTTGAAACATGCTCTCCCGTCGAAAACTCGAATTCGAATTTTCGACCCCGTCACAATACTTTCCTCATACATTATGTATATAAGGAAAGTAATTAAAGATTACATATGCTGAAAAGTATGAAGTAAATGCTTGTGTTTTATACGTAATATTTAACGACGAAAAAAAATATAAGACCAAAGCCATTGCGCTAGGTCTAACCGTTGAAATATTTAATTTTTTTCGTATTTTCGCAACACCGATTTTGAAAAGACACCCAATCGTGAAATGAAAATGAAAATGAAAATTGAATTAAAATTGCATATTCAGCGTCGTTTCAATAATTATCCTTGTAAAGGCCCTATCACATTCAACAACTTTTCCGGCAATTTTTCGGACAACCAACTTTTCGAACAATTTTTACGCCGAGTTGGGGGAAAACTCGTGTGAAATAAGGTCAAAAATTTGGGACAACTTTATCTGACCGGTGTAGAAAAAGTTGTTCATTTGGGACAATTTTTTGCCAATCACAGATGAGTAGCGAAGGAATCACGTATGTAGACAGGCCCGGTTTAAGGCGTGGGCAATTGCCCACGGCGGCCGAATTAGGGGCGGCCATTTGGAAGTGAAATTAGGTGTACTAAGAATGACTTTTGCGGACGCATTCAAAAAAAAATTTTAAATTAAACCAACTCTGTGCCATTTTAATATAAATGAAATTGATGTAACTTTTTAGAATCGTTTTCTCTCCTGTAATTAGGTCTTTCCCTAAGCCTGTAATCCCTAAGGGAGAATTTGTTTACCCCAAATACCGGCTACGAAAAAGCCCGAGGACTATTCTCATGATTTGCTCCTAGTTTCAAACTCAAATCGTAAACACGTGGATGCTGTCTCTATCGCACTTCTAAAAGGTTGTAAATTTGGAAGGGGCAGAAAGAAAGGGTATTTATTTATATGTCATAAAATATGTCGACAGCCGACCGGAGCCCCGGAGCGTCCCATAGGAATAGTTGCTCTTTTGGTCATTTGCCGAAGCTCATTTAGCTTGGCTGGAAAACAGCTAAAGCATTTTCCCACAGCGTATTCTGTACATCACAGACTATTATATATAATATAGTATTCTGTGCTGTACATTTTCCATTCAGATAGCACAGTGGCTAGAAGTGTTCAGAGTATTGCGTTATATCACTGACGTGCTGTTTATATGCCTGTCTTATTTCTTCTTTAGTGGAGAGTCTTCTAACTACTTAGGTAAATTTTTTTCAATTACTTAAAGTATTTTCCTAAAATTTCTTAGTTGACTGTCTTTTGCTAATATAGATTATTATTAGATCAAATATTTTGGTAAGTTTAGATTATGCAATTGACCACAGAATAATATTGATAAACAAAGAAATGTTTTCATGTTTTCATTTTAAGTACCAAAATAATACCTATATAATACTTTTGCAAGCACATCTAAAAATTTTTTGAAATTAAACCAATTGACAATTTATTGTACGGAGTAAAATGATCTTCATTTAATAATTTTTTCCAGTTTGATTTACATTAAAAAAAAGATACAAAAGGTTTTTGAGAAGTAAAATATTACCTTATGAGTATTTGCTTAAAAGTGCAAAAGTTGTTCTAAAATTGTTAGAGCTATTTTGCAAATTAATAAATTTATTCTATAGACACAAAGCTACGAATTTGACAAATTATTTTGCTCATGCATATAAATTTCTGCCTAGATATACATTTAATAATCTGTATATATTATTTTATTTTTGTATAGTTGCAATTTTAGTTATAATTATAATGTAATACACTTTTAGGTAAAGTATTAAGTAAACAGTCTCAGAATTTGTAAAATGCACATTCGATATTGTCATTTTTTTTTCTACCCAGACAATTTATTATCCTTATGCCTCTGTATCCTTATCTCTCTGTATCCTTATCCCTCTGTACACCTTTAGGCGTAGCCAATAACTCGACGATCGAATGGATGGAGTTAATAGAGCGGGTTTTCGTTTTCCAATATATCTTCTATAGAAAAGTAATGTAATATTTTAGCCAATCGGGGAGAGTTGTATATAGAATGTGTAAGTCTGTGACCTTGTGTACACGACCATTTTGTGATAAATCGTTTATGATTAGCATTTTTAGTTGAATAATCTGAGGCAAGTTATTCGTAGTCATGTAACTACCTTTAGTACATTCAGTACGCCCCCTCCCCCTTTGACTAATCAATTACATTTTTCATATAGGGGCCCTATTGGGACAATCAATTCCTCTCACTTTCACCCAGTGGCGTAGCGTCCATTGAAGCTAAAAAGCTGAGCTTCCCCAGCTTAAAATCTAGTTTAAAGAATTATTTAAACAACATACTTATATTTATTATAATTTTTTAAATAACATTCGAATATATATATACTATTTAGAAAATTTTTTACACGTTTCAAAATATTTTTTCCATTAAAACGCATATTTTATTGTTTTAGAAGCTCAAATCATCCAGCTTTCGCAGTCTATATAAAAAGCTATCTGCAAAATTGGCGTTCTTTTTTCTCCAACAAATGCAATTTTTTTAATTTTTAATACGCCCTATTTTTATTACCCCACTGGAAAATCATACTTTTAATTTCTATCCCCTTCCCCTTTTTTAATGAATTTGGAAGCATTCCTTGTGTTTCTATTGGGCCCATATATCTCTAAATTCTTTTCAGATGATTTCGTTTATTATTTTTTCCAAAATTAAAAAAGTATTGAGTTTTTTACCGCCTTGCCCTCCAATGATTGCAAATATGACTTTTTTTCCTCTCTTAATTTTGTGATGGCTTCATCTTTTGACATTAAATAAGAATATTTTTAATTTTTACCCCCCCCCCCCCCCTTCTTTTCTTCCTAATTGTTGTCCCACAATTTTTCCTACATTTGGATTAGATTTTGTATCTTCTAACATTTTTTATATATTTTCATTCACTTGTCACAAACTCAGGGACATTTTAAACATTACATTTCTATTGTCTTCACCCCCAGTGAATCTATAATAAAAAGCAGAATCTGTTTGTTTGTTTGTCCACAGTACCACGCGATATCTACCTCGCTGAATTTTTTCACACAGTCGCATCTCCGACCGTCCAAACGGTTACCTTACACCTTTCTGGTAGGTCGGACGGTCTGGGTCTCAACACAGTCGCATCTGTTCCTGAACTAAAGCGTCTCGAAGGCCTTTTTAAAAATTTAAATTAGATTTTTTTGCCTTTTTAAAAATTTAAATTAGATTTTTTTAACGAATTTTTAAATTCTAAAAACAGTCAAACTCTAGCTACCGATATGACCTAGCAGCTATATTCACGATTTAACAGTTTCAGAACCTCCAGTCATTGATATGATCTAACAGCTACCCATGCGATTTAACAGCTACCGTAACGATCTAATGCCACGTTCATCTCCTAGAGGTTATTAATCTTTCATTCATTTATTTTTTGCATTACGGAGAGAGTTGTTGTTGTTGAGACCCAGACCGTCCGACCTACCAGAAAGGTGTAAGTTAACTGTATGGACGGCCGGGAAGTGCCACCCAATTTAGACCGGAACCCAGTGGGGGAGGCATCCACAGGGACCGTACCCTCCTTCCCCTACCACCAACCTCTCGGAGCATTACGGAGAGAGTGTATTTTCTTTTTGCTTTGCAGATAGCGTACTGGTAATTTGTCGTTGAGGATTTGAAGAAATTGAGTAGTGTTGTCTGTATATGTATTATTTAAGTAGCGGGGGTTTATTTACGTCCCAGTCAAAACTGGTTAATTCGTTCCAAGTGATACAGTAAAACAACTGTTAAATTCGTAAAGGTGTAAAACTTTCTTGTAATTTGGCTAGTATTCCATTATTCTGTTATCTATGTCCCTGCAATATTTGAATCAGATTTTAGAGGGGCTTCAATGGACAGTCACAGACAGCTTCGAAATAGGATTCCAGGTTTTTATCTGGGAAATCAGAAACGCAACAAATTAAAATATTTTTGCGTTTTTAATCTAATATTTAAATATTAGTTATTTAAATAAATTGCTGATAATAACCTGTAAAATTCTAAATTATCCTGTTATATTATATCTTTGCTTTTTAGGGATTGAAATGCTTTTCCTTTATCTCTCCACTTTCCTAATTTGTTCATGAGATCATTTGTTTGATTTGTTTATAATGCTTCACTGCTAAGATGTACAAATAATTCATAAGATTTATGAAATTACAAATTCAAATTTTATTAGAAAAAATAATGGTGAGGGCAACTTTCATGGCCCTACATACAGTGCAGTAAGTTACTTCTGACTCCTGATAAATTCAGAAAAATATAATCGGCGGTGGCTCCAGTTCAATGGAGCTGAAATTGTTTTAAGTGAATAATATATTGTTAAGATAAAACTCCAGTAAAGTTCAATAAGTTTATTCGATTTCTTCAAATTTATTTGTTTCGTTTACAGGCTTGCAAAGCAATATGGATTACTAGCTAACTATTTATAGATAGCTAGCGCTTTTAGTTTTCGCCCCTATTTCCCCTGAAAACTCCGACCATAGACTCCACTTTAATATATTCGATTATTCTAACTTGATTTGCGGTATAAAAATTAAACTTACTCACGAGATTTTATATTCTAGCTAATCTATAAACTTGCGGCACATAAATACGTACTTGAATACGTATATTTCCACCTATTTTGTTCAAACCTCACCAATCATTAAACATCTTTAGAATCCCCATGCTCATCTAACTTCCTAATTATTTTTAAAACAAAACAAAATATCTTGTGATTGTGTACCAATATTTCACAAAAGAGTAAGTAACCAAACTGAGTTGCAACAATCGTGGCATTTCTAATATTACAGCCTTTCCACCCACTAAAAAATTTGAATTTTGAAGTATAGTGGTTATAATTTCGATATGTTAAAATATCGAAATTATAACCACTATACTTCAAAAACCAAGAAAGTGACCCAAAATCCAATTATATACAATTGTAGGATTTTTAAAAAGCAATAAATTCATGCTTATTGTTTATAGCTATCACTTCTAGTTTTTAAGATATAAGCATTACAAACTTGAAAAACGTCAAATTTCCAAACTTCTTTCAAACTTTCAAAAGACGATTACTTGAAAACTATAAAAGCTTTTTAACTATACATATAAATTTAGAAACTAAATTTCCTCATACATATTTTTGTCGCTTACTAATTATATCGATCTTTTATATATTCGAAGATATTTCGAGTGACATGGAAAAAAAACCCTCATTTTTAAGTTTCAAAGTTAAGTTTCCCCCCCCCCCTCCTCTTAAAAAAAAAAATTCGATCCAAAATCCAATTATATATACTTGTAAGGCTTTCAAAGAGCTTCAAATTCATGCATATTGTTCAAGGCTAGATCTTTTAGTTGAGATGTGACAAATTTGAAAATTGGAAGATTTTCAGTCTTCTTCAATTTGGCAAGGTGATTACTCGATAACTATAAAAGCTTTTCGTAATAACGAATACAGATTTTGATGCTAAATTCCCTAGTACGTATTTTTGTCATTTACTATTTATATCTATATTTTATAGTTTAAATGAAAACAAGAATAAAAAAAAAACACTCGCTCGGACAGATACTTTTTTGTTTTCTACAAAAAGTTTTAAGTATTGAAATAATTATTATTAGGGCCCAAAGATTTTACATTTTTCATAATGCTACGTTTTCCCTTCACAGAAACCCCAAATATAGATGTTAATCACTTAAAAAAAAAAAAAAAAAAAAAAAAAAAAAAAAAAACGCTTATATTCACGTCCTAGAATTTATTTCACAATAATAATAGTAGTATATTAGTTAACGTAAACAGAAATTTATAGCATTATTGAACAAAACAAAATTGACTTGTCTTTTCTCGTGAATGAAACGCGCTATATATACAAGAATGTCGATAATAGATATATTGTATAAATACTCTTTTATTAATTTTATGCATCATTTTTTATCCATATATTCGAAAAACGTGTAATAGCACAAAAACGGTTCATGCTGTCTAAAGTAAGCTTCATTTGATTTCTACTGAAAACTTACATATAACATGATTGTTTATTTAATATTTTTGGATGTCGTTTTTTTACGATTTATAAGAATTTTGAAAATTTGTGACCTTCCGAATGTTTTTTCCCTTTAAAATCATAAATTTTATCCGCTTCATTCCATTCATTCTAACATTATACTCACATACGCACAGACATCCCTATAAAAATAATTGATTCGGGTTAAAGGATGCCCAAAACGTATATTAATCTGTCGAAAATTTCAGTTTTCGACCCCATCAATATTTTTCCTATATATTATTTGTGTGCAGGGAAATTACAAATAAAGTCCAAAATTCAGTTATGTATTATAAATTATTGCTGTATTATATATATATATATGTATGTAGAAATAAATGTAAAGCAATGCATTTTCTAAACCGCTAATTAGAGCTATAAATTTAGATGAGAATTACATTTGATAGGTCATTAAAATAAAGTAATTTTCGTAAGGTGATGGTGATCCTGTTTCTAAGGGGGATTAGTCCCCTCCTGCTCTTGCCTGTCTAAGATGTTTTGCTCTAATAACTTTCTCGTATAATCATGAAAAAAGTCCAGATCTCATCCACACACTTATGCAGCATTCATCAGTACTGAGAGAGACGCGGGATTCGTTTCTAAACATGCCTCTAATCGAACAATGTCTAGGCCAACCGAGCTAAACACCAATCTAGGCGGCTCTGCCTATGTTGAGGGGTAAGTGGTAGACGCGTTAATGGACGTCGACACTTAATCCCACCTTCTGCCAGTCGTCTTCGAATTATACACATTGATACAGGATCCATGGGGATACCAAATACTTTCGATTGGCTAATAGAGACGCCATTGGAGTAGACGTGACTCCTCTCCTGACTGCACGATCCCCTCGAGCAGTTGTCTCTCTGGGGCATTCTGAACCTCTGCTACTGTTACATAGGTCTTCTCTGATCCACTGTTTTCATCACCGAGCAATTACCAAATCGCTTCGACCAAGATGGCGACTGATACGTCTGTTGAACCAACCAATTTCCCTTGGATCAATGATGCAACTCTTCTCAAAATCAGACAATTGTTCGTAGTGCTGTCGATTACGTCTCAAAGGTAACTTTGTACACAATTTTCAGTATTAAAGCAGAAAATCCAGTTCCAATTGCCCGTAAGTAAGAACTTCGGTTGTTTTAAATGCTGCACGATTCGTCGTGCATGAGCCCTGTAACGTCATTGGCGTTGACAGTTTGATCATTTGCATAACTCTTAAAACGAAATTTGCATGCTCAGTGTCGTGGCTGTAGCTCAATTTATATATAACTCTATTCTATGATTGGATTTTCATATTATATATATATGTGTGTGTGTGTGTGTGTGTGAAGGGCGGCCCCAAACAGGAAAATATCCTTGAACCGGCCCTGATTGGCCATCATCGTTCGTTTACCATTACTCCCTATGGTAAAAATAATGTCCTTACGTTGCTGCGCATTCTACTACACAGATTGTTTATTTAAGGTGTTGCCCATGCTCTAGTCTATAGATAAGGCTGCTATATATACTTGTATATTTAGGAGCCTTAAGTATAGAGCATGGGCATGTTGCGTCACTAGGACAATTTTGCCCTTGCGTTTCCAAAGCAAAATATTCGTTTGCTTAGCATTCTGGAACTTTTCATCATTTCTGTATTTAAAATCGGTTACTTAAGAAATTTAGATTCCCAGCAGCAAGGTGATGTTTGCAGCCTGTATTGGGAAACTTATATGATTTCTCCCTGAGGTCGCGACCCCTTCTCATTGGGCTTTGTGCTCGTCAAATTTGTAATATTCATGTAATGTGTTTAGTTAATTTAACTGCTTTTACTTTCCCTGCAATACATGGTAATGTATTGCAGGGAAAGTATTGGAATCATGTCAAAAATCGCAACTCGAACTTTCGACGGATCTGCACGTTTCGAGACCTGTAGAATACGAAGAAACTATTTTTAGTGTGGCGTCTGTGTGTTTATCTGTGCAATGTATGTATCCACTCTAACTTAAAAAATAATGGACCTAATTTTATAAAACTTGGTAGATAAGTCACTCGGATGTGACACTGGTGCTGATTTGTTTTTGGTACAATTCGTAAAAATAGAACCCGCCTTTTTTTGCGAAATGGCCCGCAAAAATTTCATTTATCCGCTATAGCTAAAATACTAATTGACCGACTTTCACAAATTTTTTTTGATAAGTCACTTGTGGATTACCCTGGTGCTGATTAGACTTTGGTATGATTCGGGAAGAATTTTTTTTTTTGCAAAATGTCCTGCAGAAATCGCCGGAAACTAAAACGAAGGACTACATATGCCCAAATGTATCAATTAAATGCTTATTTTATACGTAAGTTTTAAAGATAAAAAGAATAAGACCAACCCCATTATTCTAGGGTTGCTGTTCTCGAGATATTTTAGTTTATTCTCATATTTGCTACGACGGCTTTGAGAATACGTCCAGTTGTCGAACGAAAACTAAAATTGACATAAAAATGCAAATTCAGTGTAATTTAAAATAATTATGTGTTATTTCGTGCAATTGAACTCAATAAGTTATTAAATAAATAAAGAGAAAACTATTTTGAGTCTGTGGGGAAAGTGATGTGCTGCCCATATCATATTTTTTTTTCGAATATTAATTTCATAATTCCTACTGCATACGAGAACTGATATTGAAATAAAAATAAAAATACGTTGATTTGTTGTTTTATACTAACAAATTCGAAAGTCATTAGTGTGATGAAAAAATATTTTGAATGATATGAATGAAAACTAAAACTATATTAACATTAGGAGCTCAAGATTTATATATACTCATAGTTCATAAATGGCTGTACCGAAGACAAACTAGTGCAAACTTGAAAGCTGTAACATTATGTAGTCACTCCGACATCGACATCTGGGTTGCCAATTATGCCATTTTATGGATAAATATGGTCACACAGCCGTTATTTAGGAGTGGCGAGGATGGGGGGGGGGGAGGGTCAGAGGTCATTACCTCCAAGCTCTGGAAAACTTTTTTGGTTTATGACTGCAGAAAAAAATCTCTAACATTCGCTGAGATTTATTAAATTGTAGCCTGATTCCTGCTACGAAAAAGAAGGTATATCACCTCAGTAATTTGTTAATTTAGTGCCCTATTTCAATGAAAGTAAATGTCTTAACTCTTATCAACCGAAGACGCTTTCAGGTTGCTACTTCCGAATATCATAGCATGTCCAGTTTCAGGTGTGTATTTCTCAACCCCTGTAATCATTTTGTCAAAACCCTGTAATCGTTTTGTTGTATTGTCACTGGTTCTCGCCTTTGTGCGAAATATTTACATGGCATACAGAAAGTTTGATTTATTTAAACACTATAAAGAAAAGTGACAAGCCTTCCTTTTGTGGATCTCTTATCATCCCCACTTTAATCCCCTCACTTGAAGACAGAATGGCAAAGTTGTATTCATGGTTTATGCGCTTTTCATCCCTTACGCTACCCTTTTTAAAATAGTAGCATTTCATTCCTTATCCAATGTACACCTGTTTCTCACCTTTTCTCCCAAGAGAGAGGGGTGCAAATGACTCCCTAGGCAGGGGATGAGTTCCGGCGAGCTCCGTTGCACTTGCGATCACTTTGAAAATTGTCTTGTGATTGAAGGTGTCTCAGAAGGAGAAAATCCAAATGACCTTCGGCAGTCGTAAAATTAGTGTTGAGAAAAAAAATTAAAAATATTACTTGTAAATATATTGTTTGGCATTATTTAAATAATTTAGATAGAGTAAATCCTATCTTATCAGATATTCCTATGAAATGGATACTTCCAATTGTTTTGTAGTACCATGAATATATGCATGAAGTTTACAACTATGGGCATTTTTACCAACATGATATATGCAGAAAATCTGCGTTTCTTTCAGCATTAAAAATTATAAATATTCAACCAAATGTCAATTTTTTTTCATGAAATTAATAATAATTTTGTATTTGATTCTTTTCTTAAGCTATTGAAATACACAACTTTATTAAAAAAGAATCGACAGTAGCTCCATTGCAATGGAGCCGAAACGATTTCGCGTGAGCAACATCTTTCTTTGTGTGTGGTTTGTTTTCTTTAAACATTTTCAAAACAGTTAAAAAAAAAAATCTGACGTGGGCAGCACATGACTTTTCTTATATAATGCAATGAATTTACTACTTTTACAACAACAAAAAAAAAAGAGTTATTCTTATAGTAGATATTTATATTCTTTCCAAGATATTGAATTTTCGTTAATTAGTCGTCATTTTCATCGATTTGGCGTCATTTTTATCCATTCAGTAAGATTTTCGTTAATTTGGCAACATTTGGCAACACATGACTTTCCTTATATAATACAATGAATTTACTACATTTACAGTTTAAAAAAATGTTATTCTTATAGTAGATACTTATATTCTTTCCAAGATATTGAATTTTCTTCTTAGTCGTCATTTCCATTGATGTAGCGTCATTTTTATCCATTTGGCGAGATTTTCGTTAATTTGACAACATTTAAAAAAGTCGCCAAGTTGCCGACATTCCGCCAAATTCGTCGCCAAAATCTCGCCAAGCGTTATGGACGGAGAAATAAGTTATTCTTATAACAAATAAATGACTATTAGCGTTCAAATACAAAAGTAATACTCAAGTATCTTTTCTTATGAATGGAATGAGCTAGATCTAAGGAAATGAGGTCACCCAATTTATCGCATGATATTACATATGAAACGTGAACATGTTTCTCAACAGTTAATATATTTTTTTTAATTTATGGGATTTTTTGATAAATTTATTTGAAAAATGTGTAATATCTCGAGAACGGTTCATGCTAGCGTTCTAAAGTTTATATCAATCGTTTTCTAAGGAAAAATTACATAAAAAATGTCTATTTGCGTAACTTTATTAAAGGTTTTGATTTTTTGTTGATTTTTTAAAAATTTTACTAGAAAAGTTTAGGGGATTCTGGACATTCGATTGCGTTTTAAAGCAATAAGCTTCCAGTATTCATGGATTGGGATTTTTGTACCAAATTTCATTCGAATCGCTCCATTCGTTTGAGAGATATCGTCTCCACAGACTCACTGACAGACGCACACACACACACACATCACCTCAAAAATGTTCGATTCGTGATCAGGGATGCTTGAAACGTGCTCTCCCGTCGAAAATTCGAATTAGAATTTTTGACCCCGTCACAATATTTTCCTTATGCATTATGTATATAAGGAAAGTAATAATAAAATATCGAAATTAGAATCGCTATAGTTCTCCAATTAAGAACGCTATCCAAAATGCAATTATATATCCATTTAGAATTTTCAAAGGGCTACACGTTATTTTGTATAGTTTATAGCTAGTATATTCAGTTTTTGAGATATATAAGCATTACAAACTTGGAAAACGGAAAAATTTTAACATTCTTCAATTTGCAAGACGATTTCTCAAAAACTGAAAAAAAAAATTATAAATCTAGAAACTAGATTTCCTATTGAATCTTTTGTCGCTTACTATTTATATCATCTCTTATATTTACGAATATATTTCGAGTGAAAATAATCAAAGTGAAGCAAATCATTGCTCGGACAAAAACTTTGGTCTTTTCGAAAAAATATCTAAATATTGAAATCATTTTATATATTCATAATGTGCACCATATTTTCAACAAAAGAAGTAAAAAAAAATGCTTACATATTTAACTATTAGGTTTGGAGATATATGAACGTCCAAAGGGTTTATATTTATCGTACCGCTTCCATTAATAGCTAGTATTTTAAAAATAAGAATCTGATGTGGGCAACACATGACTTTCCTTATACAGGTATAATGCAATAAGTTTACAACTTTTACAGTAAAAAAAATAGGTTTTCCTAATAGTAAATACTTGTATTTTTTCCAAAATATTGAATTTTCGACGATTAGTCATCATTTTCATTGATTTAGCGTCATTTTTATCCATTTGGCGAGATTTTCGTTAATTTGGCAAAATTTAAAAAAGTCGCCAAGTTGGCGACATGCCGCCAAATTCGTCTCCAAACGTTATGGACGGAGAGACGTTATTCTTACATCAGATAAATGACTATTGGCGTTCAAATACAATCGTATTACTCAAAGTATTTTTTCTCATGAATGGAACGAGCTAGATCCACGAGAATGATGTCACCCAATTTATCGCATGATATTACATATGAAAACATGTTTCTCAACAGTTAATATTTTTTTTATTTTAAACTTTTTGATTTTTATTTTAGACTTTTTGACAATTAGTCATTTTCATTGATTTAGCGTCATTTTAATCCATTTGGCGAGATTTTCGCTAATTTGACATTTCTAAAAGTCTCCAAGCTGGCGACATTCCGCCAAATTCGTCGCCAAAATCTCGCCAAGCTTTACTGACGGAGAAATAAGTTATTCTTATAGCAGATAAATGACTATTGGCGTTCAAATGCAAAAGTACTACTCGAAGTATCTTTTATCATGAATGGAACAAGCTAGATCCACGAGAATGATGTCACCCAATTTATCGCATGGTATTACATATGAAAAGTGAACATGTTTCTCAATAGGAAATATATATTTTTTTATTTTATATGATTTTTTGATAATTTTTTTGAAAAATGTGCAATATCTCGAGAACGGTTCATGTTAGCGTTCTAAAATTTATGTCAATAGCTTATAAAAAATTACAGAAGAAATGTCTATTTGCGTAACTTTATTAGAGGTTTAGATTTTTTGACGATTTTTTTAAAATTTCACTCGAAAATTTAGGGGGGGTTCTGAACATTAGATTGCGTATAAAAACAATAGGCTTCCAGTGTTTACGGATTGTGATTTTTGTACCAAATTTCGTTCGAATCGGTCCTTTCGTTCGTCAGTTATCATCTCCACAGACTCACTGACTGACACACTCACACACACACACTTCAAAAATGTTTGATTTGTGATCAAGGATGCTTGAAACGTGCTGTCCCGTCGAAAACTCGAATTCGAAATTTTGACCCCGTCAAAATACTTTTTTTATATATTATTGTACATATGGAAAGTAAAAACTATAATACTGTTCTGGAGTAATATAATTTCGTAAAATAAAGCTGCAAAATTTAATGTCCAAAGAAAATAATTTTGAGCTTTTCTATCACTTATCAATTATTAATGTTATGTCAGTTAGCTAATACTTTAAAATAATATGTTACTTATGACATTTTTGAAAGAATGTTTAACGTTTCTTTGAGACAGAGGCACTTTTGCTTGTAATGAAAAAATAACCTAAATGTCAAAAATATTGTCGAATCGAATGCATCGATTGGGAAATTGCAAGTAAATTATTCTAAATCTTAAATAATAAAAGGCAATGTCTGTCTGTGTGTGTGTCTGTCTGTGTGTCTGTCTTATACACTATACGTTTCGCGACCGCGCGTCAGAGAGCTACGAAATTTGGCAATCGGAGACCCGGGGGGGGGGGGGGACACGCGAAAACCGATTTTTAAAATTTAAAATTTTTTTTGTTGTTTAATGTTTTATGCGATTTCGACTGTTTTTTGTCATTTTGGCCTTTTTTCTCCACGATTCAGACGTCGTAGAAGAAAACAAATCACACCACCGGAAAGAGCAGACAATTGCGAGTACAAATATATCAATTTCAAATCTCGACTTCGATTTCTAATATTTTTTAAAGACTTTAAAACAAAAGTCACTTTCGGTTAAAAAAAAACCAACTTTCGTTTTTAAAGCCTCTCATCGTAAAAACTACTCATAATTTCGACTAATAATTTACATTTTTAGAAAGGTCAAAATCTGGCATTCTTACAAGTCCAATCTGGTCAAGAAATAATTAAAATTTCCCGCAGGATCGCAATTTTAAAGACGTCATGATTTTATATTTCTCGCCCAATTCTCGGCGAAGCTCCGATTCTTCCAGACAGCCCCGCACTTTGTTAACTCTACGGGGTTGAGGGCGCGGAAGCCCAGTGTTTAGCGCGCGGGAATTGCACTCGGTAGGCCCGGGTTCGATTCTCGCCACTGCCAAAACTGCAGCCGTGTTCACATGGAGTACGAACACGTTAAACATGTGGGTCCGTAAGTCCATCCGAGAGGTTCGTGGTAGAGGAAGGAGGGTACGGTCCCTGTGGATGCCTCTCCCACTGGGTTCCGGTCTAAATTGGGTGAATAAAAGGAAAGTTATGGATATTGTCGCGGAGGGCGCGGTAGCCCACTGGTAGGCGCGCGGGAATTGCACTCGGTAGGCCCTGGTTCGATTCCCACCACTGTCAAAACTGCCAGAGTGTTCACATGGAGTACGATCACGTTAAACATGTGGGACCGTAAGTCCTTCCGAAAGGTTGGTGGTAGGGGAAGGAGGGTACGGTCCCTGTGGATGCCTTCCTCACTGGGTTCCGGTCTAAATTGGGTGGCACTTCCTGGCCGTCCAAACAGTTATCTTACACCTTTCTGGTAGGTCGCGCCAGCGAGTTTGCTACGGTCAGAATTTTCAAGGGAGGCGAACAGGCTGGTCGCCAAAGGCGGCTAGTAGAAATTAAAAATGTTCGTTTGGACAATTAAAAAAATCTGATGTGGGCAACACATGACTTTCCTTATATAATGAAATGAATTTACTACTTTTACAGTAAAATAAATAGGTTTTTCCTCTAGTAGATACTAATATCACAAAGATATTGAATTTTCGACAATTAGTCGTCAGTTTCATTGATTTTTCGTCATTTTTATCCATATGGCGAAATTTTCGTTATTTTGGCAACATTTCAAAAAGTCGCCAAGTTGGCGACATTCCGCCAATTTCTTCGCCAAAATCTCGCCAAGTGTTATGGACGAAGAAATAAGTTATATATATATATATATATATGTATATATATATATATATAACTTATATTGAATTTTCGACATATATTATATAACTATTATTATATATTTATATATTACTAGCAGCATACCCGTTCTTCGTACGGAGTATATAATATAAATAAACTTAAAATTCACAATCATGTGCAAATTCCTATAGTATACTAAATGATATGTTTAATCAAAATATTCTGTTAAAATATTTAATACAATGCTCCTAAAAAGAAACCTAAGGATCTCTGTTCTCACTATACAAAATTATCTTCACGGGTAGATCTGAAGAATAAAATATCCAAATAAAGTAAGCAAATTTATAAAAAGTATGGAATTGAATCAATATATGCAAAATAATAGCGTATTGTATGGGACCCGTACTACTTATATACGCGAATATTAGAAGATATAACCTGCATTAGTAGATTACATATATAAATTGAAAATATCAATAAATACGTAATCTTTAAACCAGTAGGCAGTAATTAATTCCAATATGTGCCCAAATGAAAGTGCTAAAATTTTATGGGAAGATTAACCCGTACTACTTATAATGTCATAGATTAGAAGATATGTCCTAGTGTTAGTAAAAGATTACCCGTATTATAATATTTAGTTTGAAAAAATTTTGCCAATATATAACAGATTACTTAATAAATTAAAAATATCAATAATCCCCGTGATCTTCATACCGGAAGGCTTGATTCCAATATATGCCAATATACATGTACTACTTATATTCTCTTACATTAGAAGATATACCCGTGCTTTTGTAGAAGATTACTCGTACAACGTACAATATATGAGTTTCAACAATTTTTGCCGCAATAAAACAATGCCATAAGAAATTGAAAATATCAATAATCTCTGAATCAATAATCCCCGAAAACATCAATAATAATAATGTTTAAACATGAAGATCGTAATTGATATTATCCAGTCAAAAATACGATGGCAATGAAATTTATTTTATATACATATCTTCATCATTAAAATCGGAAAAGATTTAATAAAAATCTTCTTCCTCATAAACACATTAAATTTAAATCCGTTGTTAAGCGACATGTTATGATTTGCTTCAAATAAATTGGTGATCAAAATATCGTCTAATGAAGGTATGAATATCTCTAATGAAGGTTTGGCGACATTTTAAAAAATCGCCAAATTTATCGCCAAGTGGGACTGTAGAACTGACAGTTCCACTTGGCGATGAATTGACGAACCATCATCAAAATATTATCCCCTAAAAAAAACCACAATTTCGTTTATTTAGGGCAATTTATCAATTTCAAAATATTTTTATTGATTTATAAATATTTTTATCAATTTGGTGACATTTTAAAAATTCGCTAAATGGGATACTAAGTAGGGCGGTTGGACTGACAGACAAATGCTAACGAAACACCATTTCAGTACTTTCTTTTAACAAAACAAAATAAAATTTATTGATTTACGTCATTTTTATCAATTTGGGGACATTTCAATCAATTTGGCAACTTTTAAGAAATTTGCCAAGTTAGCGATATCCAGCCAAATTCGTAGCTCTAAATTCGCAGATCTGAATAAAATATCGTGATTCAGTTTGTATATACTAAATGAAAACACTAAAATATTATTAGAAGATATACCCATTCTACTCTTTTTCTGTTTAAACAATTGGATAAATGAATTTATTGGGTAAACAGAATATAAGTTTATTAGCTAAACACAATATATAAGCTTAAAACCTCTTTGCTAAAATACATGAAAGTGATGTATGCAGTTCGCAATTAATATAATTAAAAAAAAATCAAACCGTTCATTTATAAGATATATTTTAATATCCATTTATTTATTATTCAAATCGAAAAAATAATAATAATCATTAACAAACACATTTAATTCCATTCCTTTGCCGAGCAACATGATATAAGATAGAATCTTCCTCATAAAATGCGAAATTAAATAACCATTTTAATTTCTTTATACTTCTAATCGTTGAGTAAAAGCTTGCGAAATTGTGAAATATAAAACATGGAGGTAGATTTTTCCATTTAAATTCATGTTTCAAACAATTCATGCTTTCAGATAGTGACTATTTAATGCAAAAATCCTGCATCAAACTCAAAAACAAAATTTTAATTCCCTTTGACGTTTTAAACAAACGATTTTTATCCTTTCTGTTTGGATAAACCATGGAGTTGGAGACTAGAACTCCTATAAAAAAAGTTCCGTTTTTCATTAATATCTCGACAACCCCTGGTCTTAGAAACTCGAAACTTGGGCAAAATTTATGGGGGGCTATTTCAAGGCCACCCACAAAATTTCATTAAATTCGGTTCAGCCGTTCTCTCGTGATGATCAGACAAACGAAAGTTTCGTTTTTTACTAATATCTCGAGAACCACTGGTCGTAGAAATTCCAACCATAGACTAAATTTTAAGTGGAGCTATTTCTAGGCTACCCACAAAATTTCATCAAATTCGGTTCAGCCGTTCTCGCGTGATGGTGTGACAAACAGACAGACAGACAGACAGATTTTCATTTTTATCTATATAGATATAACTTATTAGATATTGAATTTTCTACAATTAGTCGTCATTTTCATTGATTTAGCGTCATTTTTATCCATTTGGCGAGATTTTCGTTAATTTGGCAACATTTCAAAAAGTCGCCAAGTTGGCAACATTCCGCCAATTTCGTCGCCCAAATCTCGCCAAGCGTTATGGACGACGAAATAAGTTATTCTTACAGCAGATAAATTGGCGTTCAAATGCAAAAGTATTACTCAAAGTATCTTTTTTCATGAATGGAACGAGCTAGATCCACGAGAACGATGTCACCCAATTTATTGCATGATATTATATATGAAAAGTGAACATGTCTCTCAATAGGAAATATTTTTTTTCTATTTTATATGCCTTTTTATAATTTTTTTGAAAAATGTGCAATATCTCGAGAACGGTTCATGTTAGCGTTCTAAAATTTATGTCAATCGTTTTCTAATGAAAAATTACATAAGAAATGTCTATTTACGTAACTTTATTATTGGTTTTGATTTTTTGACGATTTTTTCAAAATTTCATTCGAAAATTTAGGGGGTTCTGAACATTCGATTGCGTATAAAAACAATAGGCTTCCAGTGTTTACAGATTGTGATTTTTGTACCAAATTTGGTTCGAATCGGTCCATTCGTGCGTCATTTATCGTCTCCACAGGCCCACTGACACACACACACACACACAAACATCACTTCAAAAATGTTTGATTCGTGATCAGGGATGCTTGAAACGTGCTCTGCCGTCGAAAACTCGAATTCGAATTTTCGACCCCGTCACAATACTTTCCTTATACATTATGTATATAAGGAAAGTAAAAATATGTCAATCTATATAATAAAAGGCAATGTCTGTGTGTCTGTGTGTCTGCCTTTTCCACTATACGTTTCGCGACCGCGCGTCAGAGAGCTACGAAATTTGGCAATCGGAGACCTGGGGGGGAGGGAAGGGGACACGTGAAAACCGATTTTTAAAATTTTAATTATTTTTTTATTTATTTAATGTTTTATGCGATTTCGACCGTTTTTTGCCCTTTTTTCTCCACGATCCAGACATCGTAGAAAAAAACAAATTACACCATCGGAAAGAGCAGAGAATTTCGAGTAAAAATATATCAATTTCAAATCTGAATTTCGATTTCTAATATTTTTTAAAGATTTTAAAACAAAAGTCACTTTTTGCTCAAGAAAACGATTTTTGGTTTTTAAATTCTCGCATCGTGAAAAGTACTCATAATTTCGACTAATAATTTACATTTTCAGAAAGGTCAAACATCTGGCATTCTTACAAGTCTAATCTGGTCCAGAAATAATGAAAATTGCCTTCAGGATCGCAATTTTAAAGACGTCATGATTTTAAATTTCTCGCCGTTCCGCTCGGCGTGACGCTTCGTTTCTCCCCCGCTGAAGCAGGGAAGGTGGTGGGTGGGGACGTCAAGGTGGAGGTGACGTCACGGTTCTGAATAGAGCGCCTTTGCTCTATATAAATTATTATATTTATATTTTAAATGATGGGACGATCTGGATTTTTTAAATGTATATTTTAACTTTTGGATATTTTAATTTTATAGATATTTTAAATGATGGAACAATGAAACAATGGAATGAGGATGATGGAATTAAGCATATGGTCATTTTAAATTGCAAATTAGCGCGCGGGAAGTTAGCGGTAGGCCCGGGTTCGATTCCCGCCACTGATGCGGAGTACGATCACCTTAAACATATGGGTCGATAATTCCTTCCGAGAGGTTGGTGGCAGGGAAAGGAGGGTACGGTCTCTGTGGATGCCTCCCCCACTGGGTCCTGGTCCAAATTGGGTGAATAAAAAGAAAGTTATGGAGATTGTCGCGGAGGGCGCGGTAGCCCAGTGGTTAGCGTGCGGGAATTTCACTCAGTAGGCCCGGGTTCGATTCCCGCCATTGCCAAAACTGCAGCCGTGTTCACGCGGAGTACGATCACGTTAAACGTGTCACGTTAAACGACGCCATGATTTTAAATTTGTCGGCTACCGGCTCAGTTCTTCAACGGCATTTCCCCCCCATCCGCAGTAGTTTCTTCCCCGTCTCCATGGAGACCGCGCTTTCGGTTTTAAATGAATTACGAGCATAAGTGTTGTATACATCGGGCGAAATTATTATATTTATATGATATTTTAAATGGATATTTTAAATAATTTAAATGATTGAATTATGGTGGTTTGAATTGTGGTGATGTATTTGAAATTATTATATTTATGGATTGGTGGAACGATATGGATGATTTTTTGATTTTAAATGGATATTTTAATTTATGGATATTTTAATTTATAGATATTTTAAATGGATATTTTAATTTTATGGCTATTTTAAATGATGGAACGATGGAACGAGGATGGTGGAATTAAGAGCCTAGCATATGGTCATTATAAATTTAAATTAGCGCGCGGGAAGTTAGCGCGCGAGAATTGCACTCGGTAGGCCTGGGTTCGATTCCCGCCACTGATGCGGAGTACGATCACCTTAAACATATGGGTCGATAATTCCTTCCGAGAGGTTGGTGGCAGGGAAAGGAGGGTACGGTCTCTGTGGATGCCTCCCCCACTGGGTCCTGGTCCAAATTGGGTGAATAAAAAGAAAGTTATGGAGATTGTCGCGGAGGGCGCGGTAGCCCAGTGGTTAGCGTGCGGGAATTTCACTCGGTAGGCCCGGGTTCGATTCCCTCCACTGACAAAACTGCTGCCGTGTTCACGCGGAGTACGATCACGTTAAACATGTGGGTCCGTAAGTCCTTCCGAGAGGTTGGTGGTAGAGGAAGGAGGGTACGGACCCTGTGGATGACTTTCCTACTGGGTTCCGGTCTAAATTGGGTGAATAAAAAGAAGGTTATGGAGATTGTCGCGGAGGGCGCGGTAGCCCAGTGGTTGGCGCGCGGGAATTGCACTCGGTAGGCTCGGGTTCGATTGCCGCCACAGCCAAAACTGCTGCCATTTTTACGCGGAGTACGATCACGTTAAACATGTGGATCCGTAAGTCCTTCCGAGAGGTTGGTGGTAGGGGAAGGAGGGTACGGTCCCTGTGGAAGCCTCCCCCACTGAGTTCCTGTCTAAATTGGGTGGCACTTCCTGGCCCTCCAAACAGTTACCTTACACTTTACTGGTAGGTCGCGCCAGCGAGTGTGCCACGGTTAGAATTTGCCACGGTCAGAATTTTCAAGGGTAGCGAACAGGCTGGTCGCCAAAGGCGGCTAGTGATTGTTAAGTGAGAAAAAATTTCAGATTGTTAATTTTTCGAGATGTTCATTTAATGTTGTCTTCATTAGCAATAAAAAATTTCTTATTATGGGCCTACTCATGAGCCATTTTAAATAGGGTGCAGTATACGTGGCCTTCATTTTACTACCCTAAATATTGAGTTTTGTATAGCGAGAATAGAGAACTTCCTTTTTGGAGCCTTAATTTAATTATTACTTTCCTTATATACATAATGTATAAGGAAAGTATTGTGACGGGGTCGAAAATTCGAATTCGAATTCGAATTTTCGACGGGAGAGCACGTTTCAAGCATCCCTGATCACGAATCAAACATTTTTGAAGTGATGTCTGTGTGTGTGTGTGTGTGTGTGTGTGAAAGTATGTGTGTGTGTGTGTGTGTGCGTGTGTGTCAGTGAGTCTGTGGAGACGATAACTGACGAACGAATAGACCGATTCGAACCAAATTTGGTACAAAAATCACAATCCGTAAACACTGGAAGCCTATTGTATTTATACGTAATCGAATGTTCAGAACCCCCCCCCCCCCCCCCTAAATTTTCGAATGAAATTTTGAAAAAATCGTCAAAAAATCAAAACCGCTAATAAAGTTACGCAAATAAACATTTCTTATGTAATTTTTCATTAGAAAACGATTGGCATAAATTTTAGAACGCTAACAAGAACCGTTCTCGATATATTGTACATTTTTCAAAAAAATTATGAAAAAGTCACATAAAAAAAAAAATTCCTATTGAGAAACATGTTCACTTTTCATATGTAATACCATGCGATAAATTAAGTGACATCATTCTCGTGGATCTAGCTCGTTCCATTCATGAAAAAATATACTTTGAATAATACTTTTGTATTTGAACGCCAATAGTCATTTATCTGCTGTAAGAATAACTTTTTTCTTAGTGCATAACGCTTGGCGAGATTTTGGCGACGAATTTGGCGGAATGTCGCCAACTTGGCGACTTTTTGAAATGTTGCCAAATTAATGAAAATCTTGTCAAATGGATAAAAATGATGCTAAATCAATGAAAATGACGACTAATTGTCGAAAATTCAATATCTTGGAAAGAATATTAGTATCTACTATAAGAAAAACCTATTTTTTTACTGTAAAAGTAGTAAATTCATTACATTATATAAGGAAAGTCATGTGTTGCCCACATCAGATTTTTTTAATAGAATGTTTTGAATAACAATGTCATTTAGAATACTATAGGAATTTGTACCTGATGGTGATTTTTAAGTTTCTTTATAGTATATTTTCAGTACGAACACGGGTATACTGCTAGTTATGTATAAAATAGACATAGATGAACATAGATCTTCCCAAAGGGAAATTATCTTTACTATATATTTTTTTGACAAGTAAAGCCATTCCAAATGGAACTACCGCAAGGGGAACAAATTTCCTCCAACAGGCGAAAAGAGCTATGAAGAGAAGAGACTATTGGGGAACGCACACAGTTTTCCCCTCTACCAACAGGTGAGGACACTACAAGGTAATTAGGAGGGGGTGCAGACAGGATGAAATGGGAATAACAAGAGACACAGGATGAAATGGGAATAACAAGAGACACAGGATGAAATGGGAAGAGAAGAAATGGCCCCTCACCACGCTTGCTTTCCTTTGTTGGCATGATTGCTTTGTCTTAAGATCTTGAAGGAGTCTGATCTTTATTTTCCGAGACTGGTTAATATCATAAATGATTTGTTTTATACTGAATTTTAATGAAGAGTTTACTATTTTTACAACAATGAGTCATTTACTTCAATTCTATGATACTGCTCACTGCATTGGAAGTATTATTCTTTTTTTTAATGCTTTTTATTTTAGATAAAATTGAAACGAAAATTATCTTGTGTTTTTATTGAGCATCATTATTTTTTCAGCTGCATATGTTAATAACTTTTTAACTAACATCTGCGTATGTTAATAATATATTATGAAATAAAATCTTGAATGTAAAGAAAAGGTGCCTTTGCTTACTTCTGGAAGGACTACTTCCGTGATGAAGAATAATTTGTAAATCACTTTAAATTGCTGATTTAACTATTTTCTATGAATACTGTAAATTTCTTTTTATAATTCTCATCAAAAAAGTTATGAAATTTGTGCAGGAAATGGATTCCTAGATACAGAAAAGTATGTAAGAATGCATGCAGTCCATAATAATTTTATTTTTTTCAGAATTTTATGGAATTGAATATCAGTAGTTTCTTCAGTACTATGACAATTAGCAATTAAACAGCACAGTGTCACAAGACAAATTTAGAATACTAATAATTTTTATAAGAAATATAACTTCCAAATATTCAGAGCATTTAAATATCTGGAAGAAATACTTATAAAAATTATAAGCAGATTGTCAATGAAAGAGATTTTAATCACTGAATTAAAAAAAAAAATTATCTTTGAAATTCATTAAAATATTATTTTAAACAAACTTATTTCTTTAAAATTTAATGAGGTTTTTGTCAGTTATAATAAACATTTTGATTAAAATTGATGTTTTATTATTTCTATAAAATGCATAACTTCATCCGAGTGTTTCAAATTATTCAGGGATTCCAGATAAAACTATAATCCTTATTATAGTTATACCTATTGTACTACTGTATATATATAACTATAAAATTATTCCTATATAGGAATGATAGCTTTCACACACATATATACAATATATAAATTATATATATATATATATATGCATTATATATATTACATTATATATATATATATATATATATATTACATTATATATATATATATATATATATAACATACATTATATACATTATATATATATATATAATATACATTATATATATATGTAACATACATTATATACATTATATATATATGTGTGTGTGCTTATACAAATTAATATTTAAGTTATTAAAGTGACTTTGCAATCTCCCAAAAAGCTACCAAAATAATTTTGTTTGATTTGTTAATTATTAATATTTATGCTAGTAATTAATAAAATTGTTTACAGTCAGTTTTTTGTTTTCAGTGCTTTTTATAATTATTTATTATAATTACAAACTTAATTGGAGGTGTAATTCTTTTGAATACTTGTATACTTAGCTTTTGGTAAATTAATACTTGAAAAAAAACTTAATTTTAATAAAAAATTCCAATTTTTTTATATTTATTTATTTTTACACATTGGTTGCAAGTAATATTCTACCGGTTGATACCATTGCTAATTTGTTTTATGCTGCATTTTAATGACGATTTTAGTATTTAGCTTTTTATAATAGGATTAGTACAATTACTAGAATTCAACTACTAAACACAGCACTGCACTCAAAAAATAGCCCAGTGTTATCCAATGCCATAATATATCAGTTATATGCTGATGATGATTCTAATAAGTATGAAAGAGTGTTACATTTAAATTACAATGATAGTACCATTGGAACCAATGACCAGTCTGCAGTTTTTAAAACACACTTCTGTTATCTCTATTCTTATTATTCTATGGTCTGTTTGTTCACATTAGGATTTATTTACTAGAACTTACAGTTTAAATATATTTTAAATCACTACTATCCAATCATAGACAAATTTTTTTTGTATATAGGATTCGTGGTACTTACTAGGTTATCATTGAAAATAATTGTAAAAAAATTTAGTTGAATCTTGCAATTTGCTTGCGAGTTATTATACTTACACACTTGAATAGTTTGAAGACCTCCCCTTAACCTGAGTACCCTGAAAATCACTCTGCCGTATTGAAACAATCATACAAAATTGCATTTGATTTGCTTGATTTGTTTAAAAAAAATCATTGAAATATGATGTCTGAATCATTTTATCAATGATTCAGACATCATATTTCAATGATTTTTCTTAAACAAACAAAAACATCATTTTATCAATGATTCAGACATCATTGAAAAAATGGTTGTTTCGTACATATTTGTGGATACTCAAAATGTGTAAATCCAACCATATCTGAAATTTAAATACTTTACACACCATCACAATGCTTTTTCTTTTTACACTGTTTTATTTAGGTTGTTTTCTCTGTTTATTTGGATTAAATATTGAAATCAATGTTTGACCCACTGCTATCGAGCAGATTTTCTTGAAATTTTACACACATATATTTGAAGTACGATCACGTTAAACATGTGGGTCCGTAAGTCCTTCCGAGAGGTTGGTGGTAGGGGAAGGAGGGTACGGTCCCTGTGGATGCCTCCCCCCACTGGGTTCCGGTCTAAATTGGGTGGCACTTCCCGGCCGTCCATACAGTTACCTTACACCTTTCTGGTAGGTCGGACGGTCTGGGTCTCAACAACAACACATATATTTGAGCCGGCCATCCAAATAGCTGCTCTAAGTCCTCGGACGAGTCGAGTGGTCAGGGCTTTCGACACATGTATTTGAGATGTCAATACAACCTTTCAATAAATTTGAGTTGATCTCTCCCCCAGATTCTGACTGTTTAGAGCCACCAAGCTTCACCCCCCCCCCCCCTCTCTCTCTCATCTCCACTCCACCAATGCTATGATGATAAATCTAAGCTGAAATCACTATATTAACTATTAAGTAGCAAATTCAAATAGTTTACTGTCTTACAGTTGAGTATAGAGGTTCAAAAGCAATGATGGACCAATTTTAAATTGGTATAAAAAAACTAGTTCTAAAACAGTTAAGGGAGTGGGGATAATTTATTTTTCCTTAAATTTCAAATTTTCACATTGGAAGTGCAACTACCTAAGTACTAAAGCTAAAGATTTGTTCCTACGGGATAAGAAGTCAATTGTCATTCTTGTTTGACAGGTAGGTGACAAAGGAGGATAATAAGATGCAGATTTCCTGTCTACCTGCTTTGAATTACTTGACTAAACAGAGGAATTTTTTCAAGCATGAAAAGAGTTCTTCCACGAAAGAAGATTTGTTGTAAACTAGGATGGAAACCTAGTTTGTTAATGACTTAATAAAAATATTCACATTAATGATTTTAAAAATAACAAAATAATAATAATAATTTAAATCAATGATTAAAACATTGATTTAAATCAATTATTAAAAATCAATTGATTTAATAAAATTATTAAAAAAATTAATTTCATTTAAATCATGTGATTTTAATATCAATAACACCCTGCTGAAAAGAAATGTGTAGAATCTAACTCAATTCCCTGTAAAATTTGAAAGTTTCGACAACGCAGCAAAATAAAATAGACTTTAGTATACACAAAATTCAGTGTTTTCCCATCTTTTGCAGAGAGGGAGGGGACAAAAATGCTTTGTACTTATTTTGGAAAAAAATATCCCCGAGAAGAAATTTATACAGTCTAATGCCTTCTATCCCCCCCTAATAAAATCGAATATTTAGACAATATATCTTAATAAAACGAATCTTATTACATATAAAACACAAAGAATTATTTTTCATCTTTTGCAAAAGAACAAAAATGTTTTGTACTAATTTTTAAACACTCTACAGATTTGTGATTGACTTTTCCCCCATCTTTAACAGGACATAAGATAGCCTGCCATACCCCAAGAAAGAGGGCCAGCCCCCTGAAAGTTATCTCATAGTGTAGCGCCATTGGGACATCCTATACATCTGCATACAGCTGAATAAAACGAACTTTATTACATGTAAATAAATCACAAGGTTTTATTTTCCATCTTTTGCTGGGTAACGAAAAGGCTTTATACTAATTTTGCAACATTCTACAACTTTGTGATTGACTTTTTCCCCATCTCTAACAGGAAAGATAGCTTCCCATACCCCAACAAAGGGTGCCATGCCAACCCTCAAAAAATTGTCTCATAGTGTAGCACTATTGGGTTATCCTATATATCTATCTGAAAAATATACGATAACTCTAATACGTCTCAGTATTTGCCTGATCCATGATGTTTTTTGACACACTGAATATATAGGGGGAAAAAAGAAAAATTAAACTAAATTTCATATAAACATACTCGAGTGTATGTATATATAAATATACAAAAATAATCATACTTGAGATGGGTAATTTTATATAAATATATGTTAATATAAATTTAGATAATTATTTATAAATATGCTTAAATATTTGAAAACATCTACTTACTTGTGCAAATGCTATTCTTATTAAAACGCTCTTTAATTAATTTATAGATATACAGTGCACTAATATTTATAATTAAATAATTTACAAAAAAATAAAAGAACAATTAAAAGATATTGCAATAAGTTGTTGGAGTTTAAAACCTTTCTTTTGCTCGATTCCAATAGGTTCATATTGCAGAACGTGCGGTATTCGTGAACCTTTGACTGTATAGATTACTCTAGCCTATACTAAGCGAATAGCAGATGGGCCTAACTTTTACATCAGTTTTCCTCGGATTACATCTACATTTTGTTTTTGCAGATATATATTGATTTATTAACATTTCTGAACTGATAAACATTAAAAACTAGAGCAATATAAAATGGAAGTAATTTGGACATTTAAATTTTTACATGTTTGTTTACTTTAAATATTTTTTTTTTACCTAAAAATACTTAAATTTTGAAATATGCTTGCTATTTAAATGTTTAGATTTGTTTACTTTTAAATATTATGTTATTTTTATTTACTTTAAAATAATTCAAATTTTAAAATGTTTTATTTATAAAAAGATAATTTAAATATTTAATTTTTTTATATTATTTTTGTTTACATTAAAATAAACTGAAATTTTAAAATGTTTTGTTTAAAATGAATCACCTAATATTTTAAATTTTAACTGTTCTTTTAACTGGACACTCGATTGCGGCATAGCATGACCGAATAATTAGGATAAGCAGAAATTTTTTTCAGTTATTCTGGTTATAATCAAACCTTGATCAAAATAACTTTCGAAATGGAAATGGTTAAGAACCTGAACAATTTTAATACAATAACTGAAACAATTTTTTTAATTCTCTGGTATGACCAGCGGCCACTGGTCATAACTGCAAACTTTTCACTGTAATTGGATAGAAACAATAGATAGAGACATTGGATAGAAACATTGGATAGAAACTGCAAACTTTTCACTAAATTGGATAGAAACAAGTTTTTAAATGCTCTGGTCATGACGGCAAGACTATTTTAAATGTTGAAAATTACGTATTATTTGCAAAATGCTTTTCCAAAGTTAAAATGCAGTAAAATAATAATGCTTTAATAGTTTTACTAAAGAAACAAAAATCTAAATCTTATTAGGAAATGATTTATTGGCAGAGTATACATTTTATACACATTCGAATTGTTCACCTTCCATGATTTGAATTATCTGCAATAAATATAAATGCATAGAAATGAAAAATAAGAGCACTAAATGATTATAAAATGCATAAAAAACTGTTAAATATAAATGTTAAAATCTGCAAGTCAAAATAGGCAAAATAACGATAACTTCACTAATATAAAATAAACTTATGTAACAGAATAATTAAAAACATACATAAAATTCATTAATTTCATTTTACTCTAGATTTTTCACAAAAGAAATTGTTAATACTATCCTTCTTAGGAATTCTTAATTTTTTATCTAGGGCATTAAAAATGATTTATGTATAACAAGTTAAAAACTCCATTAGTCATCAGAATAAAAAATGTATACAATATATATTGAATTTGAAAATTAATTTTTCTTAACAAAAGATCCAAAACTAAGCATTTAATACGATACAATAAAGCATCGTTTATATGCTCCTTAAGGAATTATTAGAAAAAAAACTGCAGCATATAAAATTACCTTAAAACCAACTGATATTTTTATTGAACATATTTTACATAGTGTAGTAACATATTTTGGCGTAAAAATTTATGTTTAACTAAAGAAATTAAAACTATTTATATAAATTAATATTGTTAGGTTTAAATGGACATAATTTGCAAATATGCTGAAATATTTAATATTCAGGCCTTGCTGTGGGATTTTTTTTTTTAACCATAAATTAGCCACTTTTTAAAATTTGTAGCCACAGATTGTGTATTTATAATTTCCAATATTTCTATTTTTTTTTTAATAAAAACTGATACTTTACTGCAATAATCTGAAAAATAAAATGAAATTTTCTGAAGTTATTTTAACACTTTTGAAGAAAGTACCCATTCTGGTTTTGTTTTTTTATCGCAAAAGGGGAATTTGGTGACCTGCATTGCGAGGTCTGAGTATTATTGCAATAGTATTTCGCATAATTTGGTCATGACTAGAATTGTTTTAAAGAGTTTTCTGAAACACATTAATGGTCAAAGCAATACGTAAAAAAAAAGCTAACATAGCTGTAATTAGCAAAAATTATATTTGCCTTTTGAAGACAGAATTAAAAAAAAAAAATCCCATAACATCCACAGATATTTATTATTTATAAAATTATGGGGAGGAGGATCTACTTTTAAAATATAGTACAGAATGTTAACAAATAATCAATTTTAAATTTTGTAAAACTCCTTTTTATTCTTTTTTTTTCATTACAAAACTTATGTGGAAATGAATGCTAAATAAGTTTCTGTCCAAAGAAAAAAATCTGATGTGTGCAGCACATGACTTTCCTTGCAGACTCAAATTCATATTTTCTTTAATAATTCATTAGATTGAGTTTAATTGCGCCAAATAACACTAAATTTGCATTTTTAACTCAATTTTTGTTTTTGTTTGGTAATTGGACATTTTTCCGACAGCGGCGTAACAAAAATGCAAGAAATCACAAATATCTTGAGAACGGTCAGTCCTAAAGTATAATGGAGTGCGTTATATTCTTTTTCTCGTCAAAAATTGCATATAAAACAAAAATTCATTTGATATATTTGAGCATATATAGTCTTCTTTTTCGATTTTGGCGATTTTTGCGGGCCATTTCGTAAAAAAGCAGGTTTGTTGTTCTCCGAATTGTACAAAAATCTAATCAGTACCAGAGTGTACCGCAAGCAACTTATGTATCAATTTTTGTGAAATTGGGTCAATTAGTATTTTAGCTAGTGTGGATAAATGAAATTTTTGTGCGGGCTATTTCCTAAAAAAGGCAGGTTGTTCTTTTCCGAATCGTACCAAAATCTAATCAGCATCAGGGTCGACCACAAGTGACTTATCCACCAAATTTTATGAAATTTAGTCGATTAGTTGAGTTTGAGTGGAAATATACAATTTTTGCGGGCCATTTCGAAAAAAAGGCAGGTTGTTCTTTTCCGAATCCTATCAAAATTTAATCAGCATCAGAGTGATCTACAAGTGACTTATGTACCAAATTTTGTAAAATTTGATCAATTAGTTTTTCAGTTACAGTGGATAAGGGCAATTTTTGAGGGTCATTTCGCAAAAAAAGGCGGGTAATTTTATTCCGAATAGTACCCAAAACTAATCAGCACCAGGGTCACATCCACGTGACTTACCTACCAAATTTTATGAAATTTGGTCCATTAGTTTTTAAGTTAGAGTGGATACATACATTGCACAGACACACAGACGGACAGACACACAGACAGACACACACACAGACGTCACGCTAAAAATAGGTTTTTCGTATTCTAGAGGTCTCGAAACGTGTAGATCCGTCGAAAACTCGAGTTGCGATTTTCGACATGATTCCAATACTTTCCCTATACATTACCATGTATTGCAGGGAAAGTAAAAATCAGAAAGTACATAAAAATTGCTCAGTGGTTTCAATTAAAAAAATATAAGTGTGGCATACAGAGCTACTGGATAACTTTGATAATGCTAAAAAATATTAAAATCAAATCCCTTACAGTTCAAGAGATTTGACCCATCTAATATATTGTGATCCGTAAAAATTACCATTTTTTAATAGAGAAATTTAAAATTCAATTGCAGATGCAAAACGTACAGATCTTAAATGCCAAGAAAATATTTTAAGGTACATAGGGAATTTGAAATTTCCACAGCTTAAATTGCTAGGGCCTAAAACAAACATATGAACTGCCTTTTGAAGAATGGATGCAGGAGAAAATAAAATAAATGCAAAAGTAGAAAATATTTCACTCATTAAACGACTTGCCTATAGAATAGTAAGTCTGTTGGAAAGTCAGATTGGTCCATAAAAATATACATATATAATCTTATGAAAGCAATTGGAGAATTTTTCTTCCTATAAATATTCGAAATATTATGCTAAATACCAATTAATATACCAATTTTCACTAATTAATATGCCTTTTGTGAATTGTATATTTCAAAGCATGGATCCACACACACAAACCAACATTGCAATCATAAAAATTGTCTGAGCTTTTTATTTTACCTCTTATAGTCACTATCTATAAATTAATTTTTAATTAATTATTTTTTAATAATAATGAATTTTATTAATGAATTTTATAATTATCATCATTAATTAATATATCCCTATAAGAGGTAAAATAAAAAGATAAATTTATGATAGTTATAATAAAGATAATTATGATAGTTATAATTATGATAGTTATAATATAATTGTACATAATCTTTATTACTTATATTTATGATATTTATGATAAACTGGATAATGATGAAATAGATGCAGATAGTGACTATAAGAGGTAAAATAAAAAGAATTAATAAATGTTCAGAACCCCCCCCCCCCCCTAAATTTTCGTGAGGGCTTAATTAATGAATCCCTAATATTAATTAATTTAATAATTCATTTATAATAATTATCATAAATCAAAAGATAAATCAGGATATATTAATTCTGAACATTTATTAATTCTTCTTATTTTACCTCTTATAGGGATATATTAGTTAATTTTTATAATTAATGAATTTTTATTAATTAATGAATTTAATAATTAATTAATGAATTTTTAATTAATTAATTAATTTTTAATTTATATTCAGTTATCCAGTTGCTCCTTTTCTAGACACACAAATCAATTTGAAAAATATCTACAGTATAAATAGAATTAGCATAACAATATTCATACACACTCAATATGTATCCCTTGAACTGATAAATTAAATTAATCTGACACTTACTGATTCAAAAATCAGATTGGTTTGTCCCTTCTCCTTAACAATTATCAAATTCAGCCAAAAATTTAGTTGCAAAATCAGCTATTAAGTTGGAAACTATCTGTGTGCAGTATATATGTGCATATCGGGAATTTCTTCTGGGAGGGGGGCACACAAGTTGTCAAGACTAAACAACGCTGTTTATATATACAACATACCATATAATCAAAAAACTCTTCTCTTTAGAATTTGGGGGTACCAGATCCCCATATCTCCCCCACCCCCTCATTGGATGTGCCTTTGCATGTACACCTCTATAATCTATAGTTTGGTAAAATAATATTCAGCTATGATATAAGAAACGAAGTATATATACTTGTTTAGCAATGTACATTTATAAAACAATATTAAAAATAAAACCGAAAATGGTTATTATAGTATACATAACATTTTAAAACCTTAAAACAGTTTCATAAATATAAAATGAACTTAATAAAAAAATAATACATTTAGACTTAAATGCAAAATAACCATATGATAAAACTTACAAAACCATAAGATAAAACTTGCAAAATTATTTGATTGATGAATCTTAAAATATAACACATCAAAAGATATGTAACACATATGCATATCAGTAAATAACTAAAAATCAGGTAACTCAATTCTTTTGAAAGCAAAGAACAAACAGTAAACAGATAAAAGTTGTTCATTTAATAAAGCAGATACAGTGAACCCCGGTTATAATGGCCTCGGTTATACCGTATATTCAGATATAATGCGAGTGAAAATAGATCTTCCTTTCTTTTAATTTGTTGCACCGTCTAATGTCTCTGTTTTCTAAGTAGAAAATTCAAAGTAGAACATTTGTTAAATTCTGGAAATAATGCAGAGGTTGAACCTAATGATATTTCTGCAGAAGAAGAAACTCTGAAGGGTATTGATTATTCTGCGGCGGTTTGAAGGGCTGAAAAGCACCACTTAAGAGATTAAGATAAATTCAATTAACCCCCATAAAAAGGAAAATTATCAATAAAAAATTTTCATATAAACAATTCAAAATGGAAGACTTTATGGCTTCCGTAGCACCATAATGAGTAAAACCATGTAAGTACACTACTGTTTGTACACATATTACATGTGCCATGACTTTAATATATAATATATATATATTATATATATATAATATATATATATATAATATATATATATATGTATATAATATATATATATATATATAATAAATAAAAATTGAAGGATTTTAATCGAAAATTATGCATAAACTACTGTATGTACAAAAAAACCCATCTCTAGCATATCTGTTACAAATGAGTAACTATAAGCCAAGTCTAAGGATAAAGATAGAAGGTTACATATCACTACATAGGAAAGGGGGATGAGAAGAATATTAGGATTCAAAAATCACAATTAAAAGTATATAAAAGTAAATAAAACTCTGCAAAAATGAGAATAGGCAATAATAATCAGCTCAAGACAAGAGATCAAGAATAGAGAACAATCAATCGAAACCACACAAAAAATGGCGGTCAGTTCGAAATTTATATATATATATATATATATATATATATATATAATATATATATATATATATAATATATATATATATATAATATATATATATATAATATATATATATATATAATATATATATATATAATATATATATATATAATATATATATATATATATATTTGAAATGTAATAATAAGAATTATGTAAAAATAAAAAAATAAAAAATAAATATAATATATATATATATATAATATATATATATTATATATATATATATATTATATATATATTTTTTTTTTTTTAGTATTTTCACTAAAAAAATTTAATTAAAATCTGTAGAATAGACTTTTGCATTTTATAAATGTCTGTGTTTAACAGACGACTAAATATAGAGCATTAAAAAACAAACAACTATATTTTAACATTGAAAATTGAGCATTAAAGTAGCACTCCTCGTTTCTAATGTGGCTGCCCTTATAACACGTGTGGTTTGACGTCGTCAAAAACCTGCATTATAACTGGGGTTCAGTGTATTATATGTTAAAGGCTGAGTAATAAAAAAGTAAACATTATGAGAAACCCAAACTGCTTTTGATTGTTTAACTCAAATACAATCCATGGTCCATTTAATATCGCCAAAAAGCCTTAACTCCTGATTTTAAATTTCTATACAATACATGGTTATGGTATTGTATAAGGAAAGTATTGGAATGGGATAAAGTATTGGAATTTGAGATTTCAAGAGATTTACACATTTTGGGCACTCTAGAAAAGTGGTCTTAGAACCTTTTTGGTTTGCGTACCCCTAACACTTACTCACATACTCTTATGGTATATACAGATGTGGAATTTTTTTTATTTTTCATTTTGAAAAAGTGTTGATTCTAATAGAGGCTCTGTATTAGAATAGCACAAAAATGCTTTTGTTCTAAATTGATGTTTTAATAAAGTAATATTCATATAATAATAATATTGTGTTCATGATCGTGTAATTTAAAATTCAAATTAATATTTGTTAATCTTATTTTATTTCTGTCAATATAAAATTTGACGCAGGGAAAACAAACTACAAAAAGAAAATATTAAATTTTCTTGGCATACTCCCATGTATAGTCTCGCATCCCCTTGGGATATGCATATACTACATCTCACTGCTCCAGAATACAAACAATTTTTAGCATAACATCTGTGTATGTACAATGTATATATTCACTCTAGCTCAAAAATTATGAGATGAAATTTCATAAAATTTGGTAGTTCAGCCACTTATGTGCTACCTTGATGCTGATTAGATTTGGCACAATTTGAAAAATAAATTGAACTTTTCGACAAAAAAATCGCCAAAATCTGGTATAAATTACTAAATATGTACAAATGCTTGTTTTACGTGTAAGTTTTTTTTATGACAAAACAAATAAAACCAAAGCAGCTACTCTAGAATAAATTGCTCTCAAGATATTTCAGTTTCTTAGAGTTTTGGCAAGTCCCTGACATTTTACATTTGCTAAGTTGCCAAATGTAGAAGAAAATATTTAAAAATTTCAAATTTAGTGTAAAATAAGTGCCCCTTTTAAGTGTTATTTTATATGATAAAACTCAGAAAGGGGTAAAAAATAAATTTCAGCCTGTCGAGAAAGTTAAGTGCTGCACACATCAGCTTTCTTGTTTTACCCGTAAATAACATGATTTATTTAATAAGACAGGAACTGGTTGACTAGAACTACAATGAAAACACTGGAGGTTATGTCCAGAATTTTAACGAGCAATTACAGATAAAAATAAATGCTAATAAAAATATCTGTTTATAATACTATAAACTTTAATGCCCATGGTAGCATGTATAGCTCACCTTAACAACTATTTCTCAGCTTGAATATAGCAAAAGAAAATTATTTTTCAGAATTATATCTGTTTCTTTTGTGCATCAACGAGTGTGGCTAATCTTGACAAAAAAAATACAAACCACATATCAAATTAAAGGACTTGATCCGTTGATATGAGTAATACACTTATTTTTAAAATCAGTTCAAATGAATTTTTATACAAGTTAACTTTGAGTGGCAACACTTTGATGGGATATTAACTAACAATCATTTTTGCATACGCTGCCATATGAAAAACCTAACTTTTACATTATTTAAAAAATATAATTGTAGGCGAACAAGCATTATTGATAAAATAGGTGAAGGCCTTTACCACATGAATACCATTGGGGCATCAAAACAAAGATAAACAATTTAAAATGAAGTAGCACCATTTATTGATGTCTAGATGTGAATAAAGTTCATTTTTAAACACAATGGTCATGAATTAAAATTTAAAAATGAAAAAAATCACTAAATTTTCACAGTTATTATAGTGTATGGGGAAGAACTCGTTGCAATGGATTAGAAGTTTAGTAATCCATCTTCTGTTATATTTTTTATATCTATTTTCAAATACTTCAAACTAACACACATATATTTTAGCATGAGTTCATTGTATATTTTAAAACTTTGAACCCAGATATTTTAAAACCATATTATATTAGGTAGTTGATTTTCAGCAGCTGAAAGTACTATTTTACCCTAAAGTATATTTATTTTTTAGAATGTAAAATTAATTTCATAAAACAAGTGACATGTCATAATATAAAGTTTAGATGACTTTCCATTTAATTTAATTAAATGCAATTGTTAATCTTTTTAATTATGCTTTGTATTCCACCTCTTCATAGGGTGCAATGCCTCCCCCCCCCCCCAACAGAAGAAAAAAGAGAAGAGGAAAATGGGGTACTATGGACCATTGTCCAATGTACCAACATATTTTTTAAATATAAATATCTTCCTTATGGGAAAAACAATCAGTAATAATTTTTTATAAATCAATATATTATTCATTTAAGATATAACCAAAATAAATAAAATTGGATATTTTGATTTATTTCAATTTTCCTGATCAGAAAGTGCAATAAAATATATGGTCATCTTTTACAATATTTGCCATTTAAATTTTGGTAAAGGGGAGTAATTATTATTTTCATAGTGAATTATTACATAAAACTACAACAATCACTTAAGTTATTAGGCATTAAAAACATTTCTGAAGAAATTTAATCATGGTCCACAGCACCCCCTGATGTAGACTCTGATTCTAAGATACAATGATTTCTGTTTAAGATTTCATATATATATATATATATCCACATACTATTTGACTTCACAATACTTTGCATTTAAATAGCCCTCCTTTCTTCATTAACGAATGAAAATTATTTAAAATAAAATTATTAAAGGAATTTCCATTATTAACCAGAAAGGAAAATATTAACTAATTACATAGTGAAGTTAAAAAGTTTGACCAATAAAATCATTATACAAAAGCAAGAACAAAATACTATGATGAATAAAAACAATTGAGAGTAAAGTATGCATAAAATTCAGAACATAGAATATTGGTTTGGGAAATGTCATGAGTACAAACTTCCAACAGATATACAAAATGTACATTGTTTCTATTATTGCACAAATCAACTGGTAATATATATATATATATATATATATATATATAATGCAAATTATTGGTTTAAAATAAATCATAAAAGAAATAAGATTTTGAAGTAAATTTAGTGAACAGTGTAAAAGCAGAAAATTAAAAATATAAAGTGATCCATTGTATCCTATTCTCCCCTATATACCATTATACAATATGTCAAATTTAATGTTCTTTCACTAGTTTCATTTAATTACATTTATCAATTTTTTTTATATAATTATTACATGCATGAGACACTTTTGTGTATATAAATGATGTTTTGAAAATGATCTAAGTAAGGTAAAATACATAACAATATATTACAATCTTATTCCATGATTAAAGTAGAAAATTTCTTCACTATATAGAGTTAATGCAAATTGATTTCATTACTGCAAATATACATACTTCTCAGTAACATTTATTATGACACATCTATATGTTTAAAATACAAAAGCTATGGAAAGCTGTCAAACATAATTGAAACAATAGAAAAATTTGAAATAAAAGGGATAAAAGTTGTGTTTTCTTTGATTTTGGAAGACCCAAGAAAACTATTAAATTAAATCATTTTGGTATTCCATCAGGCCTCATATAAATCGTTGTTGCACTTTGTGGCCCAGTTAAAGCTGCAATGGACTGATGAACTGGAGGTTGGAAGCATCGCACATGTTCAACAGGCAAACTGTCTGTGTCACTTGATTTCAAATACTTATTTAAAACGGCAAATATTTGGCTGTTTTGCACTTGGGATCTTCTTATTCGATTCACCATTCTCTTTAATGGCTAAATAAATTTAATATCCACTTTAAATAGTAATTATGAGCAATTATATACAACAAAAATAACAAGATTACTAGAAAACTATATATACAGTAGATGCCACTTATTGTGACCATATTAGGTCGTATGCGATGTGATAACATTAACCAAATGATAAGATTGAAAGGTAAAAAAAAAATTCCTGAAATGAGTTGATACAATGGAACAACTTTAATGGAAATGTGTTAAGAATGTTCAAATTCATACTTTTAAAGGCTTCATAAGAAAATTAAAATCACTCAAAAAAGTTGATCCAATGGAACAGTTTTAATGGAAATATATTAAGGATATTCAAATGTATCCTTAAAAAGGCTTCATTAACAAAGTAAAAAAAAATCACTCGAAAAAGTTGATCCAAGGGAGCAACTTTAATGGAAATGTATTAAGCACATTCAAATGCATACTTTTAAAGGCTTCATTAACAATAATGACTAAGAAAATTATTAATATTGGATTGCGTAAATGTTTCCTAAAATTCATTTATAAAGTATTCACATTTCCAGTTGTTTTTGAAAATTTATTGACCGATTGTTTATGAAGGAAAATGGTTTAGTAATGTGACAATAAATGTTATACTTGCTTTAACGGAAATATCTTGTTCCCAAAACAGTTTTATTTTGATTCTTTAGTATAGAAAAACAACAATTTCGATTGCAATCTTCTTAAATTTTCCTCCTCACCTTTAGCAACTTCGTATTGTCACTCATTTAGAAGAATGTCATCTCCAATTTAAATGAAGTGATTATGCCAAAAGCCCAATGTTAAAAAGAAAAACATATGGGCTGTCAAGAACATTTTGAACACATTAAGGAAATTACTGATTACAACAACCAATGGTTACTGTATACAACAAGGTGGAATTCAAGCAATCAAGGTAACAATAGATGATTTTTGATTTTATTATCCGTGATCAAAAGCCGCTGCACCTACTTATATGAGTTACAGTAAATTCTTGATATGGTGAAGAATTTTCAAATTTTGAAGTTTTATAATTCAACATATACAAAACTCAATATCTCAAATGCTAATCTAGCGTTTTTAGAGTTTGGAAGTATCTACTTTTTTGGAGAAGACAATAAAAGTTACTTTCGGTACTAGTTGTGTTAAGATGTCAAATGACATGATACCATAACAAATGGAAAGGGGTGTATTTAATGGAGGAGAGAATCAGGGGTTCAACCCCACATCCCCTTCTCCTAAAAAGAATTGGGAAAAAGCTTTCAGATTGCAAAAATATTTCTTTAGCCAAGCATGCTACGAACACCACATCACAGTTTGGTAGTATAACTATTATATAATTTATCAAATTATACAACCACACATTTTTATAATGTGGCATTTTGAGGTGAAAAGATGAAATTAATAATCTAGAAAATATCAGCTGGTGAACAAACATTTATAATCTTTTTTGAAAATCAGTTCAATAGATTCTCAGAAATTGAATTAAAAAAAAAACCTGTTTTCAGATATTAAGCAAACTACACTACCCAGGCGGTAGTTCCCAGTAACTTTATGTTTCTCTTGAAAATGTTTCAGATAATGCCCCCCCCCCCCCGACCACCACCACCACCATTTATTTAAATAACAAAGAAAAATGAAAATCAGGGTCAGCGATTAGAGGCTGCTGGTTCTATGATTCTATGCTGTATTAAGTCCTCAGAAAATGCTTTAAAATGATTGTTAGGGCAATAAACCAAAGATCACACCATGAGATAGTTTGAAATTATGCAAGCAAAATAACATTTCATATTATTTCAAGCAGTAAAAGAATTTAAGGGTCATTTATAATTTTAATTCTGGCAAGTTTCTCTAGCTATATGTGTTCAAGGAATTTATCATGGACTACAGATGCGACTGCACATTCAAATATGATCCGGTATCAAAATAATTAAACTGCACGAGTCTGAATCATAGACTTTTTCTTCCGACAAAAGAAATAAATAAATAAAATAAATTTCAGTTGCAAGCATTTTATTGCTAAGGAAAGCCTCCAAATTCTGCCAAATCAACCTTACTTTTATAGCAATATAACATAATCACTTGATTCGAAAGTTTGGTGAGAGACAAAATTGTTGGTTGGGGAAGGATGATTCAATACGGGTATTTTGAAAATGAAGTGAAGTGAAGAAGATTGAATATAAGTTCATTCTAGGGAAGTGAAGAAGATTCAAGAGACGTCCATTCAAGTGAATAAGAAGATTGAAGAGAAGTTAATTCAAGTGAATTTGAAAATTTAAAAGAAAGAACCAGATTCAAACAGAAAGGATGAATATTTTACAGTTCCAACAAGTATTAAATTTTATTTTGTTTATGAATTAATATTCTACTGTAATCAAACAATTCTCTGAGAACATAGTTATCTAGATATTTGATTAAAAAGATAAAAAGGATACTTTAGAAGTATTGGATACTATTACTAGTTGTAGCTGCATAACTGCAGAATACAACTAGTAATAGATATAATTAGAGATCAAATTTGAAACTCGCAATGAACTAAATAATTTAAATTCATTGCGAGGATAATTTCCCTCTTGCCATTTGTTTCATTTTTTCCATATTAATCTATGGAAAATAGTCCCTAATCTCTTAAGTTTCTAATTTTTTTTTTCATTTTTGCTGAGTAAAGATGCTAAGAATAGGAATGTTTGTGCTTTTTAAAAAAATGTTAAAATAATTAGAAGTTCTAATATCTTTATAAAGTGAAGGCATTACATTTTTATATATATTAAAAGTACTTCTAATGATGTTATAGATTTTTAAAATTGCATAAATCTTCTACTTTTCAACATCTATGCTTGGCAGGAGACAACGGCGCAAAAATCCTAAAAGCTAAACGAGCTGGAGATATTTTCCATAGGTTAACATGGGGAAAATGAAGCAAGCAGTTGAAGGCAGAATATCCTCCTAAGCCAATGAATTTAAATTGTTTAATATAAGTGCTCAATGAGTGTTATAACCCAAGAGAAGAGTTCCAGCAGCACTTATTTGATATCTCAAACTTTGCTTATGTTGAGAGTCATTTGTATTCTGTATAATTCAGAAACTCATAACAAAAGGTGACAAATAGATATAAATGAATTATATTAAAAATAAAATTGACTTACAATTCCTTTAACAACTTCGTCTTTTCCATCTATTCTTTGAACCTTTGAAACGTGGTAGCAAAAATCAAGCTCTTCAAATCGTCTCTGCTGTCCGAGTAGCTTTTATTTTTGGGGTATTTTAAGTCTTTCTCAAACTGGGTTAAGAGAAATAACAGACATTTTAGGGAAACCTTGTTGAAAGAATCCAGAAACTAATATTTGAATTAGAAATCACATATCTATACTAATAAAATCCACCTGTACATTTATATTTGATATATTCTTCATAAATATTTTACCTGAGCAGCTACTCTTTTAATTGAAACTACAGGTCTGTTAAAATTGCACAAATAATAGCAATTAGCTCTAAAACAATTTCTAGTTTCCGATAGGCACTACTGGTTTGCTATGGCACAATTTTATTATGTTTGTTTACCATAGCTTCCCTTTTCCTTGTGGAATGCATGAAGGAGGATTTTAAATATCATGTTTTATAAAAAGAAAGAAGATTTTGACTAGGGCAATTACAGAGGGACTTTAGTATATATATATATATATATTTAGTATATATATATATATATATATATATATATATATATATATATTATGTATCAACAACCAAATTCACTAATAACCCAACTCTAGTATACATAGAAAGAAAATGTTTTAAACCTAGGTAGCTATAGATACCTACAATATTAACATGGAAAATATTAGGTAGTAATTCATTCATATGAGGGGGACAAAACATGAAGTGTTATCAGTTACTAATTGAATATGGATAATCTAGCTTTAATGACATTTAATTAAAAAACACATCAAAAGCATTTTCATGAAATATAATAAAAAAAATATTAAAATTAGTGTAAATGAGGTAATATATATATATATATATATATATATATATATATATATATTATTTTTAAAATTTTATTTTGTTCTATCAGTTTGATTTGAGCAATCTTGGTGTGCACTATTTGTTTTTACATTCCCAGTCTTTTTAGTACATAATGGATGGGCATCAGGCATGCACTGGACATTTAGGGAACCATGTTGGTCACGTTATATAATCCCCATAGGTGTAATCCTTGAATATGAGATTGTCTAATGCAGCCTGATCATCTCAATCTTTAAGAAATATGAAGCTGACTGAATGCAAAGAGTATGAAAGAGTAATTATACACCCAAAACGTGCATTATGAAATGTAAAGAATATTGGAACTTCCTACAGCTTTAAATATTTTTTCAAGTGAAGTTTGCTAAAGACCACTGATTTAAATCATGTGCTCTATTATGGCTAATAATATCTATTATGGCTAAGAATATGTATTTGCCACACTTTTTCTACGAGAAGAAATATTTTAAGAGTTTTAGCTGCTAAAATGGTACATTGCAAAGAGGATGAAAGAGTAATTGCATCCCCAAAACGTGCATTATGAAATGTAAAGAACATTGGAAACTTCCAACAGTTTTAAATATTCTTTCAAGTGAAGCTTTCTGAAGACCACTGATTTAAATCATGTATTCTACTATGGCCAAGAATATCTAAACCTTAAATATTTCTAATTAAGTTTAATTGATTGTTGGAAAGGGTTAAAATAATACTGGAGGAATATATTTTTCTATTTATTTGAACTGTATCATTTTGGCATACGACCAGACTTGATATTTTCACGAATTATTAAGTAATGGGAACCAGGAAAATGTATTCTTTAGGGTTTATATATGCAGTTAATTTTTTATAGAGATATTAAAATAAAAAAATTGTTCTTTTGTTAAATTGCTCTTTTATGCTTCATGGGACAAAAAAAATGTTTGAATGACAGTTGACTTAAAAAAAAATTAAGTAATAGTTCTTGTTAAGTACTTCTACTTTTAAAGATATAAACATAGCATTTATTTAGTATCAACAATTGTAAACAAATTATTCATTCTAACTAGTTCAGTCACATGTGTACTCCAGTCAGAAAGCAATTGCGGTCCTGAAGTACCTGTGTACGAAATTTCATGGTTGTGCGATGCTTTGTTTTTCGTTACAGATCCCTCCCCCCCCCCTCCCTTACACACACACACACATAGAAACACAGACATCTTCCTTTATTATGAAAGTATCAACACTTGCAAAAGTATGAAAACATATGTTTATACTACTACAGTGTCATTAAGGTGCAAAATTAATGAGAAAGCTGTTTGAGGTGTCTTAAATGCATTTAAATTCAAATTAAAGTTATTTAAACGTTTAGAATTTTATGTACTACAAGAAGTTTATATATAAATAAAAATATCTCACAAAAACCATATTTTACATCATAACAAAAAATAAATTTCACTATAGCATAACTAATATACTACATTTTTACCTCGTTATTGTGCCTCGCTAATTCACTGATGTATCCTACATACTCATCTCTAATTGTTGGTAAATACTGTAGTAAATCAGACTGTGGACTAGGTGAACTAGAACTTGCCATAGGCCACCATGACTGATCGTAGTGTGAACTACGTTTAATGAAAAATAATAGTGCAATTTGCATATCACCAAAGAGAGGAACATTTTCAATTGCTGCAAATCAACAGAAGAAAACAATCAATAAGTAAAAACAACTTGTAAAGGATAAGGAAAATTAAGAACAGTAATTACATATAAATTATTAAACAATGCTGCATACAGATGTTTCGAGGATATATTGAATCCCTTTAGCAGTGTTAAATAGAATAACAAATTCATAAGCTAAAAGATGAAATGGACACAGCTGGAAGAAAAAGAATTGCATATAGTGTATCTTGGAAAATCTTGGAATGACCATTATTTTCTGAACCATTATAGTTGTAGATATACACAGAGCGTCAAAGAATTTTTAAGACTGGTTCTGTAAAATGAAATTGAAACATGAAATTGTTTGTTTTGGTTTTTTAACACTATACAACAAAGTTGAAAAGTGTTTACGACTTTGTTCATTCTGTCTGTCTGTTAGCACGATAACTGCCGTAAAAATGACTTAATCAAAATGAAATTTTAGTATATTGTTCAGACGGTCTGTTGGACCTATGGGAATATAAATGAATAATATCACCCAATTAGTTTTGGATTGAATCAGGGTTGAAAAAATGAAATACATTGAGCCCTACGGGATCTTATTTTTCAGACATTTTTTAAGCGGATTTAAAATTCACAAATTGCTTCGAAAATTTTAGGTAATATTCAAATTGTTCCATAAAATATATAAAAAAAAATTCAGCGAAATATATTCAGTAGTTTTTTAAAGAAAAATTAAAATAATTACACCTCTTATATGAAGCGATCACGTGACCATGATATGAAAATATCACATGACCCACTTCAAAATGATATATGGCATCCATCTTGTCTCAAAATCGTTATTTTTAAAGTTCTTTTTAATTCATATTGAGTGTTGTATCCGTCCTAAAACCACTTTATTTTTGCTTAAATTCTGTGCATCCACATACTGAAACAACGCAATTACAATATTTGAGTTTAAATGATCATCCAAATTTGATTATTTCTACAACGAAGCCTATTTTTCACTTATGTAAAATGTAAACAGCAAAATATGTAGAATAAGTTGTATTAGAATTGCTGTATTTCTTTAACACAAAATTATTTAGCCCATGGAGTCTACATAGCTGATATGAAATATTCATTGATTTTACAAAGAGAAGGACGATTTTTTTCGATGAAGTTTTAAGCATAGAGTTTAATTACTTGTAGCTCCATGGTCTTAATTTTTAAATAAAATAAATTATTATAGTATTGTGATGAATGAAATGAATGGGAAAATGTTACGAATGAAATTCTGTTTTTATAAAGAGATACAGGCGTGTTATATTTTCTATGACGTCATTTGAATGAATTTCAGTTGTTTTCGATGAAGTTTTCAAATATAATAAATTATCGTAGTATTATGATAGTTTTAAATATATTACCGAGGAATGTATCGCATTTTAAAGATGTTTAAACCTGGCAATTTATATTTGAATGCAGTCATTGGAATGAAGTTCATTTTTTTCGATGAAGGTTTAAGTTTCCAAATATAATAAATTAATGTAGTATTGTAATAAGTTTTAAAATATTATCGAGGAATGTATTGCATTTTAGACTTGTTTAAATAAAATTGCATTGAAGTTGGAAAGTGTTTCATAATCAATGCTTTAAGCATGATTGATCTTTCTTGTTTATTCAAAATAAGCCCCTTCGGCTTCAATACACTTCTTACAGGGATATAATAATGATTTGAATGTCTGTTCCAGTTCACTTTGCGGAATAGCCTCTAAAGCACGCGTCAAAATTGTTTGTATGGTCGAAATATCTTCAAAATAACAACCCTTTTAAATTCATTTTAAGTTTTGGGAATAAAGAGAAGTCACAGGGTGCTAAATCAGACGATTACGGTGGATGATTTAACACACAGACGTTATTTTTTGCCAAAAATCTACGAACAATAAGTAAGGTGTGACTGGGTTCATTTTCATGCAACAAGCACCAACTGCTTTTATCCTGATATTCTGGATGAATGCGACAAATTCTGGCTGTCAAACACTTCAAAACATTTAAATAATACTCACCAGTAATTGTTTGCCCAGTTGGAATAAATTCTTTGTGGATAATACCCTTACTATCGAAGAATGTTTAATGAGCATTGTTTTGATTTTGGATGGAGCTTTTCTTGTTTTTTTTGTTTTGTTTTGTTTTTTGTTTTTTTAGCTTGTGAGTTTTTTGACTTCCATTCCGCACTTTGTCGCTTTGTTTCAGGATCATACTGAAACAAGAAAGATTAATCATGCTTAAAGCATTGATTATGAAACACTTTCCAACTTCAATGCAATTTTATTTTAAAAAGTCGAATATGCAATACACTCCTCGGTAATATTTTAAAACTTATCACAATACTAGATTAATTTATTATATTTGAAACCTTAAACCTTCATCGAAAAAAATGAACTTCATTCAAATGACGGCATTAAAGTATAAATTGCCTGGTTTAAATATCTCTAAAATGTGATACATTCCTCGGTAATAATTTTAGAATTATCATAATACTACGATAATTTATTATATTTGAAAACTTCATCGAAAACAACTGAAATTCATTCAAATGACGTCATAAAAAAATAACACGCCTGGCTCTCTCTATAAAAGCAACATTTCATTCATAAATAATTCCCCCATTCATGTCATTCATCACAATACTATAATAATTTATTTTATTTAAAAATTAAGACCATTGAGCTACAAGTAAGTAAACTCAATGCGTAAAACTTCATCGAAAAATATCGTCCTTCTCTTTCTAAAATCAATGAATATTTCATTCATATCAGCTAAGCAGACTCCATGGACTAAATTATTTTGTGTTAAAGAATTACAGCGATTCTAATACAACTCATTCTATATATTTTGCTGTTTACATTTTACATAGGTGAAAAATAGGCTTAATAGTAGAAATAATCATATTTGGATGAGCATTTAAACTGAAATATATTGTCATTGCGTTGTTTTAGTATGTAGATGCACAGAATTTAGGCAAAAATAAAGTAGTTTTAGGACGGATACAACACTCAATATGAATTAAAAAGAACTTTAAAAATCACGATTTTGACACAAGATGGATGCCATATATCATTTTGAAGTGGGTCATGTGATCGTTTCATATCATGGACACGTGATCGCTTCATATAAGAGGTGTTATTATTATTTAATTTTTATTTAAAAAACTACTGAATATATTTCGCTGAATTTTTTTTTATATATTTTATGGAACAATTTGAATATTGCCTAAAATTTTCGAAGCAATTTGTGAATTTTAAATCCGCTTAAAAAATGCTTGAAAAATTAGGTCCCATAGGGCTCAATGTATTCCATTTTTTCAACCCGGGTTCAATCCAAAACTAATTGGGTGATATTATTCATTTATATTCCCATAGGTCCTATAGACCGTCTGAAAAACATACTAAAATTTCATTTTGATTAAGTCATTTTTACGGCAGTTATCGTGCTAACGGACAGACAGACAGACAGACAGACAGACAGACAGACAGAATGAACAAAGTCATAAACACTTTTCAACTTTGTTGTAAAGTGTTAAAAACCATCTTTCATCACCTGTAACAATCACTTTCAAAAAGTTGGGATCATTTTCAGCGGCTGAAATGATGTCTCTGCAATGAGCACTTCTTGATTTTTGTTCATTGGTTAAAGTGTGTGGAACAAATTTAGCACAGACTTTTGTTTTGGCCAAATATTCATGCAGGATAGTTCGAATAGTTTATTTGTTGATGTTTAAAGACTCTTCTATCATTTTTAGTGACGCACAGCGATTGTTTGCCACAAAATCACGCACTTTTTCAATAATCCCAGGTGTAGATGAACTTGGTCCTCCGGTATGCTTATCTTCTAGAGTATCTCTTCCATCTAAAAACAATCATTAACTGTGCTGTTAGATAACATTAAGTAAACAAAATACGTATCCTCATTCAGATACCGTTAAAAGTTAAATTATAGTTTGTTTACAGTTAACTGTTTAAAATCCAGAACATTAGCTTTGTGTCAGATCAGTTTTCATATGAGATCCTGCAGATTGTACCGGGGTTGAACCGGAATATGCTGATTTTCCTCATTAGCATACTCCGGAAGCATCATGAAATAGAACTTGTATAAAAACCCATCTTTGGAAATGTCAGTTCATCGAGAGAGAGTATCTCTCGGATCGAGCATCCCTTGAGCAGATTCGCAGTAAACAGATGTAATATTTATTGACAGCCGGTTGTGGCTATGCTCAAACAGTAGAGCAATGTTTGTCTAAATAAATTGTTACGAATTGCTGGTTGTGGCTACGCTCTGTTTGGTAGAGCAATGTATTCTGATGTTAACCCTTTTTCATGAACTGCATCGCAGTTAAGGATGCAGGCTCTTTTGTTTCGCTTATCATATTCTGTTTGTGAGCAATAAAATCATTATTATATTTACTCACTTTTTCGTGTGACTCTACTTCACTCCAGTGCCACTCTGCAAGCACAACGATGTTTCAAATTGACCATCCCGGAAATTCAACCGGAATTTTTTCGAATTTCCAACATGTGCCACAGGAAAACATTTGATCTACTTAAACAAAAATCACCGTAAACTTTTTTCATTAATTAGTACGTTTTTGAGGCACTTTTACCAAATTTTGCTTTAAATTTAATTACAGCTCTTTATTCCATCTCAAAAATTCAACATGAAAAAAAAGTTTCTTCTGTACTGAACCGTATCTTTTGAGTTAGTTTAGTTTAGCAAATGCATGCATCGAAACACTTTACAACAAAGTTGAAAAGTTTTTATGACTTTGTTCATTCTGTCTCTCTGTCTGTCCGTTAGCACGATAACTGCCGTAAAAATGACTTAATCAAAATGAAATTTTAGTATGTTTTGGCAGTGCGCCAGAAGACTGTCGAGGTTTATCACGCATGAGGGATTAGACTGATAGAGCCACGGTAAGCCGACATCTAGCGCCAGTCTTAAAAATTCTTTAACACACTGTGTATACTTCAAGTACAAAAAAAAATGTTTCATATTAGGTTATAATTTCTCTTATAATAGTTTTAAATTGATAAATGTATTTGTCCAAAAATACGATATCTAACTTTTATATAATCCATTAATCCTAAATTTTCCAATTACTAAAAGTTTCTTCATACATTAATATGTAAAAGTAAGAAAGCTAACCTCTTCTATGAGCAAAAATATATTGAGATATTGCAGCAATTTTATGCTGAGAAATTGGGAGCTGTACACAAATTGAATTGAATATCACTTCAATTTGTCAGAAAATACCTCATATTATGCATACCTATAGTCCCACTTTAAAACAAATTATTGTGTTAAAGGACTTTCTGGGACACCCTGTTAAATTCTAAAGATGTGCCATTAAATGAAATGTAAAACAAATATCGTGAAATGTGTAATTTTATTTTATACCACCCTTCAACACTAGCCTGAAATGATCAATTCACAGATATGAAAAGTAATCTAAGTCATAAAATTCAATGTTTCATCACTCAGTAAATTTTGACCATAAAAGAGATTCCCCTTTAACTTTTAGAATGTTTAATTAATTAATCCAAACTTATTGTGCATTATATAAACACTTAGTCCTCTTTCCTTTGATACATGTTTTGTACTTTTTGATTAAAAACAAATTCAATTAACACAAATTTTTATTACATTATAAATTTCTAAAACTAAACAGTTTTAGAACATTTTCATTAAATACATTCCATTGCATCAACTGATTTATATCAATTATTCATTTTTTAAATAATTTATTTCCCCCCCTAATTAATATTATAATTTCGTTAATGCTATCAAATAGCTCGAAACCCAAAGTAATCACAATAAATCCACTGTAGTAATTTTCGGAGGGTTATTTTTTATTTGTACAAGCTCAACGATCTTAATTTTCTTTTCTTTTCTTTTTTTTAATATCCAATATTTACTTATTTAATATGTTCAGAATTCTAGTAATCTATTCCTTATGTGATAACATTCCATAACTGTTATGGCTTAAAATGATGAATAATCATTCTCTTCCTTTTGCAGTAATTTCGATAATTTATCCAAATTTATTCTGCAGTTTATGCCTCTTACCCCTGCTTTCATATGATACTTAATTTGTACTTTTTGATTAAAAAACAAATTCAATTAACACGAATTTCTATTAGGACATTATAAATTTCCCAAACTCAAAATTTCAGCTTCAGCCATTTTAAAAAATTTGAAAGTTTGGCATTTTAGATCTTTTAACTATTTCATAAGTTTTTTTTTTTTTTTGGCTTTAAATTATACGATTATAACCAATCAAAAAACTAAAATTTTAAAGAAGAGAATAGCAATTTTAAAGCAGACGGAAATTGAAAAGAAATGAAGTGAAACGATTTGGAATATACGAATTCGGCAATAATTTAAAAATGGACGATTCTGAAAATATTAAATAAAGCTGAAAATAGAATAAAAATGAAAAATCACGATAAATCAACGAATTCTTAACAGAGAGCAACAAATTTAGAATCAAATTAAAGGGAATAAAATGGGTAATAAATGGAACCACAAATTAGCCAATTTAAATTGCTGAAACCTAAAATGAATGAACTTTCGCCATTTTTAACACAAAGCTTATTGGATAGAATCTATTTGGAACAGAAGAATATCAAATGCCTAAACAAATGGAAAATGGATAACTAAATTGAAATAGATAATAACTATGTAAATAAGACCCCTGACCCCGTTTAGATTAAAAACAAAACTCCTAAAATTGTTAAATAGCAAAAAGCAACCCAACTTTAACAGCTCAACGATATGTTGATGAAATCCTGTGGCCGTTTACGTTACTCTTCATGGCACGTCATTCTGGAGCCATTTTCCAACAAGATAATGCCCTGCCACATATGGCTCTCATATCTGTGAACTGTCTCCGTGTGTCCAAGGTCACCTGATTTTTTGCCAATCGAGCATGTATGGGACATGCTAGGCCGTCAGATTCGGTCACCCCGAAATGTAGCAGATCTGGAGCAACAATTAAGGAATGCCTAGCCGAATGTATCGCAGGATGACATTAGGGAACTTTATTACTCCTTACCTAGACGTATACAACCATGCATTGCCGCCAAGGGGTTTTTCACCAATTACTGATTTGAAATTCAATGTACAATTACAGCCATTGATGAGTCCTGCGGTCTTAATTTTGCAATCATTTCATTACCTGCATATGAGCTGCACACATATTTAATTTCAATAAAAACAGTCACTTTCTTCATGGTGCTTCGGTTTTTTTTTTTTTTGCAAAAGAGTGTATTACTGAATTTAAAAAAAAAATTTCAGTTTCTTAAATTAGCTAAACTTTATACAGAGTATATTTCAATTTTAAAACTAATAAATTTTACAAGTCTTAAATTATTTTAGTTCCTTAGTTTTCAAATTTTCCTTAAACTTTAAATTTTAACATTAATCTAAGTCCCCCTTCCCCCCCCCCCCCCCCCCCCATCTACCCATGATTTTATCGAAGAAAGATTTAATACCCTTTACAAAGTTAGTAAGTTTCTAAATACAGGATTCTTAACAAAGTGTTATGAAATGCATGCTTGGTTTATAAATTATTTCCGTCTAAATTTTATATTCGGCAATTTTATTTTTACTTTCAATTCTAAAAGTTGTTCTTAAATTTTATTCTAAATTAATAAAGCGCCATTTCGGTATTTCGGCCTTTTGGATTTTTCCCACCAGTTTTGGTAAACCTTGGCGTAGGGTTTTGTTCCCGCGCGTTTGTACATGTACCGCGCATTTGCATTTCATATCTTTTAACATGGGAACTCTTTCTTTCATCATGAACGCGCATGTATATTAAAGACGCTTCGGCGTTGTTGTTGATGAGACCCAGACCGTCCGACCTACCAGAAAGGTGTAAGGTAACTGTATGGACGGCCGGGAAGTGCCACCCAATTTAGACCGGAACCCAGTGGGGGAGGCATCCACAGGGACCGTACCCTCCTTCCCCTACCACCAACCTCTCGGAAGACGCTTCGGCGTGAAAATTGTGAATAGTTAAGGACTTAGCGATATGATTTGGTCGGGGTAAGACGTGCTTTACCCACGGGGGCAACTGAATCGAAATTCTATTTGTAAATTATCGACTTTGTTCTAAATTGAATATCGTCAAAAAGCTTTGCGAAAGTAACGCGTTTTCGGAGGCGAGATGATTAAGTGAAAAATTTAATATCTTCATTGATTATCCAATGTCGTATTGAAAACTTGTGACGGATATTCGAATCTTGTTCTAGAGTCAAGTTTTATATTCATCCATTAGATTAATGAAAAAATGTATCTTATTTCAAGAATGATTTACGACTGCATCTAATAAATCAAGTTATTTAAATTCAAGATTGTTTCCACCAATTTTATTTCATTAACGAAATGTTACATCCGACGTCAAGAAATTATTTCGGTTATCAAATTAATGACTGGTAAGTTTCAACACTTGTATTCGAGATGTCTTCAACAAATGCAACCTACATACTTTTCCTCCAGATCTAAGTGAACATCTCATGCCAGAGTTCCGATTCCCTGCGACTCTCAACTTACAATTTCTACACAACGCAAGTCCATTCGTTTTCTCGGAATTTCCACTCTTCGATCGTATCACATCAGCCGAACCGCCGTTTCCTGCAACACCGAATCACCTAACCATTCCTTACGATCATTGCCGCTGTGTGCCACTCGGATGCACACAATAAAAGTATCTTTATTCAGAAAACTTTCAAGTTATTTAATTTTTAAATAGGACATGTCACAAATACATTTAAATATGATAATTTTTAACTTAACAGGTTATGACTGATTATAAAAATCTGATGTGGGCAGCACATGTCTTTCCCTGCAGATTTATATCCACGTTCTCTTTATTTTGATTAAATTTAATTCACTTTTCATTTAATTTTCGTTCTCATTTGGTAACTGGACTTATTTTCAAATGTAACGTAGAGAAAATACGAAAAAACTAAAATATCTCGAGAACGGCTAGTCCTACTGTAATGGGGTTGATCTTATTCTTTTCTTCGTTAAAAATTGCGTATAAAAAACTTTTAATGGATATATTTCAGCATACGTAGCTTTTTATTTTAGATTTTGACGATTTTTAAGGACCATTTCGCAAAAAAGGCAGGTTATTTTTTTTTTCGAATCATACCAAAATCTAATCAGCACCAGGGTGATCCACAAGGGACTTATCTACCGAATTTTGTGAAATTCGATCCATCAGTGCTTCAGCTACAGTGGATGCAGGCTTTTGCGGGCCATTTCGCAAAAAAAAAAAGGAGGGTGCTTTTATCCCGATTCGTACCCAAAACTAATCGGCACCAGATTCGCCCGCACGTGACTTACCTACCAAATTTTATGAAATTCGGTCCATTAATTTTTTAGTTAGAGTGGATACAAAATCTGCACACACAGACACGCGTCACGCTAAAAAAAGTTTTTTTGTATTCTAGAGGTCTCGAAACGTGTAGATCCGTCGAAAACTGGAGTTGCGATTTTCGACATGATTCCAATACTTTCCCTATACATTGTATTTCCCTACCCATGTATTGCAGGGAAAGTAAAAATCTGATGTGGACAGCACATGACTTTCCCAGCAGACTCAAATTTATATTTTCTTTATTTCTTTAATAATTCATTAAATTGAGTTTAATTGCACCAAATAACACTAAATTTGCATTTTTAATTCAATTTTTGTTTTTATTTGGTAATTGGACTTTTTTCCAAAATCGGCGTAACAAAAATGCAAGAAATCTCCATTATATTTTAGAACTAGCCGTTCTCAAGATATTGGAGTGTGTTATATTCTTTTCCTCGTAAAATTTGCGTATAAAACAGGAATTTAATTGATACATTTCAGCATACGTAGTCTAATGCCAACGGCCCTACCGTGCTGAAAACACCGGTTCTTGCTTTCCGGCTTTGGCTTTCTGAACAAGTCAGTGGAGTTAAGTTCAGTAACTATTGCGTACTCGAGTCTAATTGTTTACTGATAAAAATGAAATCCACCTTTGATCTATGAATCTGATGGATATCCTTAATCCATCAGATAAAACCAACAATCGATCATAACAGGAAAAGATTGTTGCTGCTATCTGATGGATTAAGGATATCTATTTTTACATCTCCTTCAAGGGTTTCAATAACATTTGTAATAGTTTCTTTTGAGAAACTGCTCAATGAAAAATTTTAAAAATTACTCTTAGAAATTTATAAACCTCTTTCCCTTCTTTTGCTATCAACATCCACAGTGTTGCGTGCATTTAAAAACTAATGTGCAACAGAAATATCAAAAGCATCTGTTTTGTGTCTTGTTATGTCTGAACTAATACCCAAGTACCAAACCCAAGTACCAAACTATAACCCAAGTACCAAAAATAACTGCAATATTCTCATAAATGTACAAAAAATCTCACCTTAACCAACATATGTTTTTCACTTCGGAGCATATACATTTAGCTATTATACATTAGGGCAGCTATATTAACAACATCAGCAAGGAGTTCATCATAGCCAGGAACTTTCTCAAGTGTTTCTTTAAGTGTATCCCGGATCTTATTCTATGTAGCTAAAAACAAGACAGGTTCTAAGATTCTTGCAGTTCTTGAGAATCAGTTATTACTTTCAAAAACTGGGAAGCACTGAAAAAAATATAGATATTAAAGTATTTATTAATATTTTTGGGTACAAATAAGTATTTAATTTATGCTATAATCCTTAGGAGGAGGGGGGGGGGGATCTGTGAGAGTATACTTAGCGAACAGATTTAGCAATAAAATATCTTGGAATATTTTGTATGATGTTCTTATTTAAACAGAACTGGCATTTCATTCAAATACTTTTTTTTCAAATGTTTAAGTACAGTAGCACAAGTTTTAACAAGCTACTGACAGATATTGCTTAATATTTAATATTAATCACAATACATAAATACTTTTTCCAAGTATGTCCTTTCATATTCATAAAGAGTGCGTAAAATTATAAATTAATAATATATTTCAGAAACAAACAATACATTCAAGAAAAGCTTTAATATCCTTATGTCATCTGCCTACTTATATTGAAAGATTTTTTTTATGTGTATAGCTCAAGAGATAAAATATTTTTATTCTTTCTGTTACCATTTAAAAGTCGAAATATATTTGAATTGTTGCAACATTGTCCAATACTGACCACTTTATAAATACATAAGCAATATTGGAAAAAATAATGATTTCAAACAACTAGGAACTTGGATATATATGAAATACATAGAGATAATATTAAATCAGAAAAGTTGTTGTTTTCTGTCTAAAAACCCTCCAGGAATAGACATTGTTAAGATTAAGATCATTATTCCCAGTGTAGTAAACAGAACTTCTGATCCAATATTCTACTGTTATTAGAGCTCATCAGTAACAATTAGCAGAAAATTGAGCAGAAAGCAAGAATACTTGTTATTTACTAATATTTGGGATAATTGTTAAGTCAGGCATACCTCACTGATACATAGTGTTTGCGGTACATACAATTCTATGCTTCCAGTACAATTAATGGCAATTTGTTGTCAATAAGTTGAAATAACTGCAAAACCAATATAGCCATATTTTACTTCCTACATTCAAGGATGAGTCTAAAATTTGATTTTAGGGAATTTTATTTCCTGTATTTATTTTTATGGTCATGACATATTTGTTTGCAATTGAAGTTGATTTTAAAGCGCATTTAAATAATGTTAATACTATATAAAAGTTTCTATTGTAATGCCAACTATACATTTACATGTAATATATTTATATATATATATATATATGTATGTATTTATCATGCATGTATGTATGTATGCTTTCTTGTAGACGGATTTTTGGAAAATTTTTAAGCCTGTAGGCACTCACGGATGGTATAAGGTTATGGACCTCTCTTCCCGTGTAAAGGAAAAACTCATTTAATGACCACTAAAACTTAATTTCATTAGTAGCCAGTTCATTAATGCTAGTAGCCACTTTTACCTAAATCATTAGCAGAAAGTACTTATTACAAGACTTTGGATGCCTATTATATCTATAAAAATTAACAGTTTTTAATACTGATACGCAACTGCTATCCTCTCAAAATGAAGTCCATAAGAAGTGTCTGTCAGTGCCAGAAGTGGCTATTTTTGAAGCCAGTTGGCCATGGCACCAAGAAATCTAGTAATGACACCCAGTAATTTGGATTACATTAAAACCATTTCCGAAATTTTAATTAGCTTAAAATTTTACATTTAGAAAGCCATCAGAGCATGGGTTCATATAGGGTTATCTTGAACTTCCAATCATGACTGGAATCAGAATTGTATCATGTAATCACCAATGCATGGTTTCTTGTGCTCCACAAAAAATTTTACATTTATAAAGCCATCAGAGCATGGGTTCATATAGAGTTATCTTGAACTTCCAATCATGACTGGAATCAGAATTGTATCATGTAATCACCAATGCATGGTTTCTTCTGTTCCACAAAAAATTTTAAGCACTAAACAAAATAATGATTCAAATTATTAGTCATAAGAGACAAGATAAAACTTAACTTCTGTTAATATTAAAATGTTTCTATTATATTTCCTTTTTTATGTGTTTTAGTACACTTAAAATTAATTCATCAATTTAAATCAAAATTAAAATTCGATGATTAAATAGTGCCTTTGGTAGAGAAAAATTATATTTAGCTAAAGATCTAGAGTGACCACTGTAAAATGATTATAAAGTTTGTACATTTCATTTTCTTCCAATCTGAAAAATTATATCTCAGTTTTAAAACAGCTTGCATCATTTTATAAAAATTCAAAATCTCACTAATTCATTGAATGTGGTGTTGTATTAGAACATTATATAATCATGTGACGTGACAGACTGATTCCAGCAACTACCCATAAGCAGAGCAGATCATTCAGTTAGCGATGTGTATAGGAAGAATTGACATTTGATGGGAAAATATACGAGTATATAAATGTATAAATTAAATTTTAAAATGCATTTACTTACTTTTAAATTTTGAATTGTGTTTACTTTTAAATTCTGAACTAATTTAATACACAGTTTTTCTGCGGTTTTTGACCGAGTATAAGAGCCCCTGTATCTCCCCCCCCCCCTGTTTTTTATCACAATTGCCACTGATGATGGATGTATGACGTCCGAAAGCATTGTGATTTTTAATTTGATTTTAATATCTTATTAATTTGATTAAATAAAGACATTTCTTATAAAGTGTTATCCTTTAAAATATAAAGAAGCATATATAAGGTCTGGCAGAATTATCTCCCAATTTTGGAACATGAGAATAGAGACAACATTAATACTATTCAAAAATTTATTTTAGTGTAAGAAAGAACAATATTTGTCATTTTATATCATTATTTTTTTAAAGACTAGATCATCTAAATGTTTACCCTTACAAGTTATACACTTCTGAAGCCTCACCTTGAAATTCTGCAGCAGACGCAGAATTTCAGGATGGGGTTTCAGAAGTGTATAGCTCAAAGGTAAGCATTTCGACGATTTAGTCTTTAAAAAATAAAACAGAATAACAAATATTGTTCTTTCTTACAGTGAAATAAAATTTTGAATAGGAACTATGTTGCCTTTCTTTTACTTTTCAAAACCAGGCGATCATTCTGCAACATTGTGCCAATACAGAAGCATTGTGCCAATACAAAATAAAATACTTTTTGCAAAAATTTATTCTGAAACTGATCTTTAATTTAACATCATTGTATCTGTTTCCAAATACAAGGTAACATTCTTCATTTTAACTGCTTTTACATAAACATATGAGGAAACAAACAATCGAGCCAATTTTATAGCACTGTGGATTATATGAAATATTTTTCTGTTTTCCTGAAGAATATGCATGTGGATTATACACAGGAAATTGTGGTAAATTATAACTTATATATATCCCTCCCATTGATCATGTGACAAATGTACAAAGTCATATTCTACATATTCACAGTTCATGTAATAAAATTATTTAAGTTATCTTTCTATTACTTATTCATGTTGCATAAAGTGCCATACAATAGAATTTGTTAGTAAAAATCCATTAAACATTGTTCTATTCAGGTAAAAAAAGAATGAACACCAAAAATTTTGTATTTGAAATTGCATACCGTCTATAAGTCGCGTAATCATTTTTCACACTTGATTTCATGCTTTTCAATTCATCTAGTGCGGCAAACATGTTGATAAACTTTCCAAGAGTCAAAAGATATGCTTCAGAAACAAAATCTTTTCTTTTTTCAGCATGGCAAAGTCTTTTCACTTCAGTATTGAAGCGTTCAATAGCTCTTCGTTGAAAATACATGAAATTCAGTAGCTTGTTTACTTCGGGAGCTAAAACTTCCACGCCTTTTTCATAGATCTCAACGCTGTTTTGCTGTTCATTAGATTTTGGCTGTGGTATAGCCCTTGAGCAACAGCACCATGTATACAGCATAACAGCATGTTCAAGTCCTTCTTCGAGTATTTCATTCTATGATGTAAAAAAATTAATTAAATAACAAATAAACATATTAATTATCTATAAAGTTAATCAACAGCAGCTAATTATAAAGTTTAAAGCAGCAACTAATTATTGGCATTATCCACTAAGAAACAGAATTTAGAATGTCTTGTGACATGGCAAAGCCATGCAATACCATTGGTACCAGTGCATATGGCTTGAAAAATAATGCATTCTTGTAAAAGTCAGTAAAAGGCAAGTGATTTGACAGTTTATTAATACATGACACTTTTTAAGAGTATAAAAAATTTCAAGAGTTAAGACAAGTATCATGCACATGCTCTGTTCAGGAGGTATAATGATCACATATCACCGAGGTGGTACAAAATGCGAAATGCCACATCGTCAGAATATATTTTTTATTATAAATAAATACTAATCCATGGTGTGATACTTACAATTATGTAGGATATTTATGCATACTTACATAGTAAAATTATGCAAAAATTATGCAAAATCAAATTAAAATTATGCATACTTACATAGTATGCATAATGACATGTATGGAAGATATATTGATATTGGATAAACATTATTTTGAATCTAACAGTTGTGGTTTTATTTGGTTTTTAACAACTTCTATTTTTGTTCACTTCTATGTTTATGATGAAAAAAATAATGTTTTATTTGCTTCTATAGAATATTTTTTTTTTTGCAAATGTTACCTAAAATTTATACTACACTGATTAATTCAAATTACTGTAATTCTAATTTATTAATAAATCAAAGATTTTCTATTTTTATGATTTAGGCATTTGCAATACGAATTTTCATAACTTCACATTTTGTCAGTTATTTCAGATATTTCACAGCAGTTATTTCACAGTTATTTCATATTTTATCAGTTGTTTTATTTAATTTCACATTTTATCAGTATTTTCTAGATTGAACTGGTGAAAAATCCATATAATTACATTTGTAATCAGATAATATTCTACATAAAATCTAAATAATACATAAAAACCCCCATTTTTCAGAAATTTAACACTTGAGGAAGCTCCAAAGAGTTAAATTTGGTTTGGATGTAGATGAGATCTTAAGCCTCAGATTGCTGCTCTTTGACATCTAACGGAAATGGGGAGGGGGGGATCCTTATGTATTTTATTTATGGTCTCCAGTTATGCAATAAGTTGAAATTGTGTGAAAGGCAAAAGAAACAATGAAAATTCAGACTCAAGTGATGAATTGAGCCCCTCTCATAGCATGCAGTAGTATTCAAACACTTCAAACACTTCAGCAACATAAAATTTTAAAATTACAATAAAATCTTCATGAATGGTCACTCTGAAGATGGTCAACTCTGAACAATTGCCATATATTAATAGACTGGAGTATGTTGTATAGGATTAATATTAAGTCCAACCTCAGAACAAAGACATCTACAATGGCCACTAACAGGCAGTACCAAGAATTTCTTAATTGCTACTTGCATTTCAAACATATATATATATATATATATATATATATAAATTCATCTTCTGGCCTGAACTTTCTTATTGCTAGGCAACACCCCAACATAGCTTGTCGGAAAATAGTGAGGTTTACCAGCATGTTGCAAAACTCAAGATTTGGTTTTATTCTTTGGAATAAAAAAATTCTTAGGTTACTATATTTTATTTCAATATGCAATATCTATGTGCATTTTTAAATGATTTGCAATTAAAAAAATAAATGAATTTGTAATGATTGGTTATATCTATGAAATAGTGCCATTTTTAGTTTATTTGATATATAATGTTTAAACCAAAAAATAAGCAAAATGGTTTTTTTTCCCACGATATTTGGTACCACTCACACTTTTTATGACATGCTAGATTTAACCAACTAATTATATTTTAAAATCTAGTATACCTCGAATTACCCAGCATGCCATACAATGAAAGAGAATATAGTAAATTTGTGACACCGATCATGTAGCTATAGAAAAGGGCTGTTTTTAGTCCTTTGAAATTGGTTAAATATGGTTGCTGATTTGTTTTATGTTGTGTTTTAACAAAGGTTTTACATTTCAGCTATATTTACAGCAGTTTGAGTGATTTATTTTAGATAAGTTCACCGCCTACTTAAAGAAACACTGTGGCTCATCCAGTGTGTCTTGGGAAAACCACATCTGTGTGATAAAAACACTGATGTAGTAACATACCAATTCAGAATGCACAGTTGTCTTCAATATATTTTGTCACACCAGTGACAAAAGCAAGGAGATCTTCAAAATTAGTATCAAAATTTGCATGATACACTATGCTACAAGTCTGGGCTTCTATACAGGCTTGTTGATCAGGCAGTGGCGAGTACATCATCGAGTACATCAACATTTGAAAGAGCATCAGGCAGACACTTTTTCTGCTGCCATGTTTTCTGAAAGAGAAATTTTAACTGACAAAGTTTTCAAGACTAATGGACAAAAGATCTATAAGCACAAAGTAAAAATTTATGATATTCAGTATCAGAATTCAACATAAATGTAACTTGGATCATAGAAAGGGGAGTTAATGGTAATTTTCGCTTTAAGCAATAATGAGTATATGAAAAACCAATGTAAATAGTACACTAGCCTAGGAGTTATAACTCCCAAACCTCTGTCTCCCGTCCTGCTGCTCCAGAGAGAGTGGAAAGCATTTTGCCCTTAATGAACTCCACAACATCCATGTCCATAGGTGGGACTTAATCCCCCACAACACGGCAGCCAAGAAAGCATACGGAAACACTTAAACCTCTCAGCCAGCGGGCCAGCTTACTATTGAGGGTCTCTTTATAAAAAACTTTTGGGTTCTTAACACTCGAAAGTCATAAGAATATCTACTTTATATGGTATAACAGAAATGAGTAGGTTAAGTCAGAATTTTTTAAGCAAATAAGAAAAATTCCATGAAACTTTAGATATAATCCTTTTAGCGGTTATTTAATGTATAAAAATATGGCCTAAAATATGTATATAAAAATATTACAATGAAACACTATGATAATGCATACCAATATAGTGTGAATATAATACAATTAGCTATATGCTACCACCTTCTCATTCAAACAAAGTAAACAAATCTTTAATCCTACATTTAAGGCTAAATATTTTTACCACATTAAGCTATAGAGGAAATAAAAAAACTTTGCAACTGATACAGCATTTGTATGTAGCTGAACGGAAATGGAAAGCTGAAACTATAAAGACGTTACAACTCTTGAATGAGGCACGGAACGAGGTCCTCGGAAGAGGATTTAGAGAGCTGAGATATAGGTTCACAGACTGAGCTTCTCTCCCAATTAGGATTTTACATTGTGCGTTTGTCTGTGTGCTTCTCATGGGTGCCATCCCTGTGGTTTCTGGCCCTGGATCTTTTGCTTTGAACGGATGTTAGTTGCAGTTTTGTTTGATATGGGTTTTCTTTATTTTTTAATTCTTTAGGATCATTAAAGGTAATGCTGGCTGCAGAGTCTAAGCCAAAACCTCAAGGTTTTTTCTTTTCTCCCGATCCAGGGAGATCTCAATTGAATTGTTATCGTTTAAAAAGGTCAAGTTATGATAATAATCGTAAACTACTCTTTGCAATCTGGTCTAGCACGTGCAATGTAGTGTGGTGAGTAGGAATATGAATCAAATAAATATTTCTTCGTATTTTTGCAAAATAACCACGAGTTCTGGTAATTCCAAAGAAAATAATAACATGAAAACAAAGTCTTGTACAGAATAAAATTCTGAACTACAAAAGAGTCCTCAGCCTTAGCAAAAACGAAAATTGCAGCAAAGTTAGTTTATCAAACACAAGTGGCTGAAACACATTTCTGAAAAGAAAATACTTGTTTGTCCATGGTGCATTGATGCTGGGCGTATAAATACATTTAGTGTTGGTAAATCGAGCGATTTTCCAAAAGCCGACGAGTATTGTAAGCATGAAAAGACTGCGGATCACAAATTTGCAGTTTAAGCCAAAAAGTCTGCGGATGAACAGGAAATGCCATGAGCAAAAAGCAAAGTATATGAAAAATCGAAAGAGGCACCTATTACTACCATGTGGAATGTTTATCTCATCTGCAAAGAAAATTTGGCTAAAGAGAAGTTATTTTCATTGCAAGAACTGTTGATTCAGCAAGGTTGCTTACAATTGAAAAAATTAATAGCTGGAGATAAGATTCGAAATACACATGAATGCACGGATGATTTTATAGATGCCATAAAAACGGTAATTCGAGATGATGTTCTAAGCAAAATAATGTCTGCAAAATTTTGTGGTCTAGAAAAAGATGAATCAACTGACATTAACAGCAGTCAGAATTTGATGGTGTATGTTCGGTTGACGGAGTTTCTCTTTTTTTATTTTTAGAACAACTGGATTATGGCTGCACTACAGATAAAATTTACAATAAAATACTGGAGACTTTAAGTAAGATAGGTCTGCAAACTAGTGCTTTAATTTATCTTGCCACAGATAGTGCAAGTACAATGGTAGGCGGTAGAAGTGGAATAGTTTCAAAATTTAAAAAAGAAAAACCTCTTCATAATTCCGGAACATTGTGCAGCTCACAGACTTGCTTTGGTATGCGGTCAAGCTACCAGAGAGGGTGCCGTATTTGGCAAAGCATAGTCAACGAAATTTTTAAGCATTATAAATACTCTCCTAAAAAGTTGAATGTTTTGCGAAACTCCCAAAACCTTTTATGGGATATAATTTTAAAATTCAAGCGAGTCTTTCATACTAGATGATTATCACTTTATTCAAGTGTTAAAACTATCTTAGATTCTATTGATCCATTGATAACTGCTTTGGAGTCAGACATAGATTCTAACAAAAATAATGCTCGTGCTTTGGATTTAAATTAACCAGTATAGCTAAATTCCAGTTCTTAGCTGCAACACATTTTTTGGTAGATGCTCTAGCTCCATTACACACTGTATTTAGCATTATAGAATGCAGATTTGCTTTTTCGGATGTTATTGATAATCTAGAGTCATGTAAGCACGTGTTAAATAACATGATCGATGGGAACAAGTTAAATGTACAAAAATGCCCTACTTTGCAGAAGTTTGTAAATCTCAATTGCCTATTGATTATAAATCTATAACTCAGGTATGTTATAAAAGTCATGATGTAACTGTTAATTCAAAACAAGTACAATCATTTTTCAAAACAGCGAGCGATTGAATTTTTAAAAGGTATTGAAAATATTGATGAGGGTTTTTTCTTCCGACAGAGTATGTCAGCTATTTGATGTGTTAAACGTTAAACCTTAGTAAGTTACCTGAGGATAAACAAAAACTGTCCCTATTTAGTAAGGAAGAAATGAGAGAATTGGGTGAAATGTTTGGCAAAAGTAAAGTTAATGCGAATGGAGAATTTATATCTGCAATAATAGACCCAGTCCAGATGAACATTTAATGGAGTGGCAGTTATTTAAAACTATTATATTTAAACATAAAAATTTATCCCTTAGGGTTTTGGTTTTTAGGGTTTTCCCTTAGGGGCCTAATTTTAAAGAAATATAATGATGATACTGCATACAAAAATATTATCGATATAGCAAGAATTGGTTTCATATGTAGTATGACAACAACCAACGTTGAAAGAGGCTTTAGTAAACAGAAGATTATAAAAACTGCATTATGTAGTAACATCAGATTAAAAAATTTCAATGACTCGATACTTATAAATAGTGAAGGGCTAGATATGAAAGATTTTAATTTTGACGCAGCCTTTGAAAATTGGAATTTGGCTAATTTCCATGGCACAAAAATTCGACGCTTGTCTGGTTTATATGATAATGAAACTATGTGAACTATAAAATAAATTTGTCATTTTTGTAACTCATTATGATCTTTCATTGGTAAATACAAGTTTAATTTACAAATAGTACTAATAGTCTATTTAATGATTAAAAAAATTAAATCTACCTATCTTTATATTTTCTTTAGAATGAAATTAATATTGTTAGCTGCATTTTAAAATTAGCTTAAAAGTAGAAATTTTTTCGCCGATAACTTTGAAATTTGGCTAATGATTTTTGAATTTGGCTAATTTATTGGCTAACAGTTTGAAATTCCTAGCGCCGCCCCTGAATTATGCATATATTTACAACAAATTAAGGGAAAAAATGAAATGATAACGAATTTATTGGTATAAATAGGTACTTGCATATTAACCAAACCACATCCAACTGTGCGATAAGACAGTTGCTTCTATTGATCACAAACCTATATATATGTCATTAAAGTACACAAAGCGTACATTTGTGCCAAGTAGCAGAATGTTTCTAGCTGATCTGCGACGAAGATTGAACATTTAACTGCAGCTTGCACGTTGTCTTAGTTTTCATGTTCTTCATTAGTTATTTCCAAAATTGGGTCACATGTGTATTTTTTATATATATTTCAAGTTTTACGTACTTTAAATAATTATTAAAGTAAACAAAAGTGAAAAGTAAATTAATATTTAATTGCTTTCCTTATATACATAATGTATAAGGAAAGTATTGTGACGGGGTCGAAAATTCGAATTCGAGTTTTCGACGGGAGAGCACGTTTCAAGCATCCCTGATCACAAATCGAACATTTTTGAAGTGATGTCTGTGTGTGTGTGTGTGTGTTAAAGTGTGTGTGTGTCAGTGAGTCTGTGGAGACGATAATTGACGAACGAATTGACCGATTCGAACGAAATTTGGTACAAAAATCACAATCCGTAAACACTGGAAGCCTATTGTTTTTGTACGTAATCGAATGTTCAGAATCCCTAAATTTTCGAGAAAAATTTTGAAAAAATAGTCAAAAAATCAAAACCGCTAATAAAGTTACGCAAATAGACATTTCTTATGTAATTTTTCATTAGAAAACGATTGACATAGATTTTAGAACGCTAACTTGAACCGTTCTCGAGATATTGCACATTTTTTCAAAAACATTATCAAAAAGTCATATAAATTAAAAAAAAATTATTTCCTATTGTGAAACATGTTCACTTTTCATATGTAATACCATACGATAAATTGGGTGACATCATTCTTGTGGATCTAGCTCGTTACATTCATGAAAAAGGATACTTTGAGTAATACTTTTGTATTTGAACGCCAATAGTCATTTATCTGCTGTAAGAATAACTTATTTCTCCGACCATAACGCTTGGCGAGATTTTGGCGACGAATTTGGCGAAATGTCGCCAACTGGGCGACTTTTTTAAATGTTGCCAAATTAACGAAAATCTCGCCAAATGGATAAAAATGACGCTACATCAATGGAAATGACGACTAAGAAGAAAATTCAATATCTTGGAAAGAATATAAGTATCTACTATAAGAATAACATTTTTTTAAACTGTAAATATAGTAAATTCATTATATTATATAAGGAAAGTCATGTGTTGCCCACATCAGATTTTTAAAATTATGGAGATGTAGTACAGATGGTCATATATCAAATTTTAGTTTATGCTCCTGAAATGACTACATTTATAAGTGCTTCTCATTTTTTTAATTATTTTAAGAAAATATAATTTATTTCATAATTTATTTCATTAATTTTATAATTTATTTCATTAATTATGCTTGAGAAACAGAATGAAATATCAGGAGAGATTCAAAAGATTCACAAAATATAAATGGATATTACTTTTATCTGAAAATAATGCAACCAAAACGAAATTTTTTAGCAATTTTAACTATTAATATGCATTATTATTGCTATCTTCTAACTTTTTCGTATTTATTAAACTTTTAAAACTTACTTTTGGTCTTGTTCTAACTTTTTTTAATTAAAAGTTTATCTTTAGGCCATTGTTAGATTTATCCATTTCTTAAAAGGTTTCCCAAATTTACAGATTTATGTCTTATATTTTCCCAAATTTACAGCTTAAAATACAAGGTTTAGTGACGAATACAAGTCATTTAGGCAATATTAAAAATAGATTAAGAATACTTTTCTCAAGATATAAGACATATATATATATATATATATATATATATATATATATATATATATATATATATATATATATATATATATATATATATATATATATATATATATATATATATATATCAACATTCAGCGCTGCACGTGCTATGTGTTACAAAAATGTTAAAATTGCATTCATGAAATAAGACAAAATAAAAAATTAATTCACCATTTATGTTCTATTTTCACTAGTCACAGGGCCCTCGCTAAGACTTATCGGTAGGGGGGGGGGGAGAGCCGATAAAATTGCCAAGTCAAGTAATGATTTTTACCAACTTAAGTAAAATCTAGGGAGTTTTTTTTTTATTTTGTTTTTGTTTTTTTTGCACCGATAACACATTTTATATCGATATTTCATTCATCGATATATCGGTATGATTAATGTATCCATAATGTCTGTCAGTACTCAAATATCTTAAACTTTTTTTGCATAATACTATATCATAAAATTGACAAGAAAGAAAAATATTTTACCCCTTACCTACGGAGCTTTTTGAATCCGCTCTTGAGAACAGACAATACCAAGCTGCTAGAAACTGCTCTTTCAAGAAAACTGCTGGTTCAATTTGTAGGGGATTTGTAGGACTTTTCATCTATTGCACACAGATCAGCACTCCACAACTATTGTGACTTTTTAATAAAGGAGCGGCACGTTGGTAATTTTTTTAATAAACGAGTGACCTTTTAATAAAGGCAGCATCAGCATTATTATTAGAGACTTATTCGACACACTTGAAACATTGTAAGTTTTCTTTAATGCAAGTACTAAACGTTTCAGACAGTGGAGGAATAAAATCAAAGAAGTGGAGAATGCCCTTCTTTTGAGAAATATGTCTAATACTAGGAGGACAGCCAGAGCAGAGACTATAAAAGCTGTAAACACATCATTTGAACCTATCCTATCTGTATTAGAAGAATTTTCCACACAACAGGAATTAGACTGTGCCACAAAAGCAAAAGCGCACGGGTTATGCAAAAAGATGAAATCATTTGATTTCATTGTTAGCTTGTTTTTTATGAAAAATATTATGTATAAGATGACGATTTTGACAGAAACTTTGGAAAGCCCTGATCTGAATTTGATCAATGTATTACAGTTGTTACAAATTTCCCTTTAACAAGGATAATCTGATAATCAAAGCAATTGAAGAAGCTGTCATGATGTTCCCTCCAGCTACTAGGACTGATATGCATGCTCTATAAAGTGAATTAGAAGTTTTCTTTAACACACGCAGGGAGACACATATACTATCAATGGAAACATTGAAGAACGTCATGGTTCAATTCAAAAATGCATTAAAGCTGGCTTTCAAAATATGTCAATTGACTATAACAACTGGCTATGGAGTCAGCACAAATGATACAGCCTTCAGTCAGCTAAAGATTGTGAAAGGTTCCTTGAGAACAACAATGACACATATGAGGCTTAACAGCTTGATGCTTTTGAAGTGCGAAGCAGACTTGGGAAACGAAATCAACTTGGAAGATGCTGTGGAAAGGTGGTCTTTCTTGCCTGAAGCAAAGACGAATACATGTCTATGCAAAATAAGTTGAACACAGTAAAACCTTTTTCTATACATATTTCATTTATATGGATCTCTGGAGTGTATATCATGATATAATATCATCCGTCATAATATCATTGTTTAAAAGATAATGTGTTAGTGAGGAGGAAGAGAAAGTACAACAGTAATACCTTGAAGCCAGCCAGGGATGATACTAATTTTTAAATAAATTTTATCTAAAATGTACCAAGTTTGCCAACTTGGATCTCGATCGTACATTTGAAGTGTCTATCTTTCTTTCTTTCGCTGCCTTTGTGAAGGAGGCTTTACGGAAGCTTGCTGAAAACGCTTTAACTGCCGAAACACATTAGGCAAAGCAAATTGTCCATGGCAAAATATTCATACAAGCGCCACAATAACTAAAGTCGTTCAGTCGAAGAGGAAAAGCTATGAATCTCGTCTCAAAAAGGAGGATCCTCTTATCGATATAGACTTGGATTGGCCCAAATGTAGATATCTTAATGCTACCTTGCGGGAAAATAGAGCAATGAAGCTGAGCGCTGATTGGTCCGCTTAATGTAACATCCTTTTAAAAGCCTCCGATTGGTTCATTTCCTATACCATAGCTTGCTTCAACAGTCGTCCAAACAGATATTTCTCGCCACAATGGCAGGTGTCTTTCATAAGTTAGAATTAAACCATTAAAATGTTAAATACCCTCGGTGGAAATTAAAAAAACATGCCTCAGAGACAATTTTAAATAATATTTTCCTTCATAGAAATTTAATCATTGACTTTGAGTGATCGAGATATTTCAGATTTATTCTTTAAAATATCATTTAGGAACAATTTTGCTTCAACTTCAGTCAAACATTCAAGTAATATCGTCATAAGAAGTTCCCTATTATCTTCTTTGATCAATTTATATCCAAACATTTCACCATGATATGTATGTAAAAATAACCGTCGTTCTTTAATTTCAGTAAAACTGCATATGCTTTTAAATCTGTTAGTATCTCGAGCTTGAATATTGTTTAAAAAATAAAAGATGAATTTTCCTCCATTTTTATAGAATGTAGAAGAGTTGTCATTAATTTGAAATAGAGATCTAATAAAATTATTTGGAGTATCTTCTAGTAGTAATAATATCAAACTTTCATAATCATAGTTTTCGCAAATATTACCTCTCTTACTGAAAATAACGTTTTTGTAATAGATATTTACTATGACTGAGAAAATTTCTTTGTATTTCTCAGTGGATAAAATAGGCCACAATTCTTTAATTATTGGCGGTAAAAGATCCGCAAAAGGCCATTGTAGAAAAGGAATTAGAATGTTGCGCCCTGGCTGTCTAAGGGTTTCTTCAAAAAATGAAATTCTTACTTCCTTAGACATTTGACATAAGAGGAAACATAAAATGTCTAAGAAGGGCACCATAGCCATTAATATAATGTTTCTCACATTTTTCTTCTGAAAAATTTCCCAAATTTTTAACACAGTTGACCTAGCAGAATGTAAAATAATTTCTTGCCTTATATTAAAATTCAATTGTCCCCAAGAGTGAAAAAATGTTGACCTTGATCCTTCGCATATTGCGCATTTCAATAAATTTCTTAAAAACCCATCGCCATGCTGTAATTCTTGTATTTTACCCTCTAATTTGAAAGACCAAAGTTTCACTATTTTAGATTTGCTTTTGCGGGAAAATATATTTCTGGATAGAGGGTAAATTTCATGCCATAAGGGCAGAATATGGGTGGTTAAGCAATAGCAGCATGCAATCTCATACCTATAACAAAGGTCAATTCTTTCGTCGTGCACCAGACGCTTTGCTATTTTGTGGTCATCCAATATCATCTCTGGTGTCCAGTCTCCAAACCTCAAAACAGAAAATCCTAAATTAGGGGAAATCATAAATTCACGATGTCGATACATCCAGCAGATAATTTGCAGAACTGTTTGTCTAATGCGAGCCATCACCAGAATCTTTAGTGCAGGTGGAAGATGAATTCTTTCACAAATTACAAATGAAACCTCATCAATTGAAACAGTCCATGCCTCGGGAAATTCTCCTCTGCATGCGGTTTCTGACATAGTAATAATTTCACGTTTTAATTCTTCCCCTTGGCATAACGCAAAAGCTAACTTTGCGCTACTCTGCTCTTTGAGTGAAGGGATAGTTTTAACGCATCCATCGACTAGCGTCTGGTGCAAATTGAATTTAAATAAGCTCATTATAATTTTATGCTTTTACTTGCTTTTACTTTTAATAATTGGCAAAACAAATTAAGTGATCCTTTATTTCTAGTACCTGTAAAGGAAATGAAGCAAAATTAGTTAATTCCTTGGTATTTATGATCCTTAACGTTTGTACAAAATCAAAGTAAATATAGATTTTTTTTTCATATCGTAAGAAATACATTTTATAACCACAATTTGTGTATATCATACATGTGTATAAAGAGCAGAACTCTGAAGTTTCACATAATAGCATATGATACCAGATACATAAAGTGAGTCCATGATGTGGGCACATATGTGGGATTCCCACATAATACCATAAATATATATATATATATATACAGTTCTTTAACAGCAAAATTGTGATGTCACTATGGAGTTTTACGTCAAGCTCGATATTGATGAAACTATTGCGATGAAAATTTCATTCTCACTGGCAAAGAATAATTAATTACGTCAACACTCAGATATTCACATATATGTTTAAAAACTCAACACATTTTATTATCACCTTTTGGTTGAACTTGACGGTCTGGGTAATAAATGAACAAGAAAAATCAATCCTGCATAAAGCATTGATTATGAAACACTTTCCAACTTCAATGCAATTTTATTTAAGCATCTCTAAAATGCTATACATTCCTCGGTAAAATTTTAAAATTATCACAATAATTATATTAATGTATTATATTTGAAAACTTAAAACGAAAAAAATGAACTTCATTCAAATGATGGCATTGAAATATAAATTACCTGGTTTAAACATCTCTAAAATGCGATACATTCCTCGATAATATTTTTAAAATTATCATAATACTTCAATAATTTATTAGATTTGAAAACTTCATCGAAAACATATGAACTTTTTCAAATGACGTAATTGAAATATAAATCGGCTGACTCTTTAAATAAAAGCAGCATTTCATTCATAAACATTTTTCCATTAAATTTCGTTCATCATAATACAAAAAGAATTACTTTTATTAAAAACCATGGAGGTACAAGTAATTTAACTCTATGCTCTAAATTTCATTAAAAAATCGTTTGCTTCTCTGTAAAATCAATGATTGTTTCATTTATATCAGCTATATTGCAGACTCCATAGGCTAAATAATTTTGCGTTAAATAGCTGCAGCAATTTTTATACAACTCATTCTACATCTTTTGATATTTACATCCTCCATAGGTGAAAAGTAGGCTTCGTTATAGAAATAATCAAAGTTGGATGATGATTTAAACTCAACTACTCGTATATTGTAATTGCGTTGTTTCAGGATGTAGATGTACAAAATTTAAGCAAAAATAAAGTGGTTTTAGGGCGGATACAACACTAAATATAAATTAAAAAGAACTTTAAAAATCACGATTTTGACACAAGATGGATGCCATATTTTTTTTTTTTATATATTTTATGGGATAATTTGAATATTTCTTTAAACATTCGAAACAATTTGTGAATTTTAAATCCGCTTAAAAAATGTTTGAAAAATTAGGCCACATAGGGTTAAATGTATTTCATTTTTTCAACCCGGATTCAATCCAAAACTAATTGGGTGATATTATTCATTTATATTCCCATAGGTCCCACAGACCGTCTGAACAACATACTAAAATTTCATTTTGATAAAGTCATTTTTTTCGACGTTTTGATTTTATAGGTATAAAATCTAAACTAGCGAATAATTACATTAAAGTTTATTTCCATTTTTCAAAATCATTGGACATTTGCAACAGAGGGGCCGTATAAAAAGCTAGATTTCGTATTTTTATGCAACTATCTCCTCTAGTTTCGAAAATATTTTAGACAAACTTTTCTTAGGAAACAATTTTCAAATTGGAAGATGTATCTAGCACTAACTGCTCAAAAATTGTAAGTCTAGTTAGTCTTTTGGCGAAACCATTAGCATATAAGAAAATCTGATGTGGGCAGCACATGACTTTCCTTATATAATGCAATGGATTTACTAGTTTTACAATCAAAAAATAATGTCCACTGCGCTGTGTTTCTATCGTTGAACTGTACATTTAGCGATTTTCCGGATGACAGCATGTAAAACTATTTCAAAATACTCAATTAACTTATACTTCTCGCAACTCTAAATAAACAATCATAAATATTGATAACATCCTCAATAACCGATATATAGTCTATATTTTAAAATACTTTAATAATTACTTCATCAATTAGGCATCATTGTCATTAATTTAACGTCATTTTTGCAATTTTGACGATATTTTTGTCAATCTCAAGTGAAATATCGCCAAGCTGGCAATACTTTGCTAAATTATTCGCTAAGTTTGCCAAATGCACCACTAAGTGTTACAAACGGTGAAAAGAGTACTTCTTATATACTTGAAGGTATGCCCGTCATATGACTGAAATCAAAATTTGCGAGGCATTACTTTCCATTTGGTCCGAACACAGTAATACGAGGACCCGTACACACACACAATGAACCGAGAATTTCCGTTAGGGTTGGATTGGCAATTGTTCTCGGAATGGAGGATTTTAAGGAAGCGGCCCTAGTTAAGTGATGATAGGCAGGGCCCCCACAAAGGGGGGGGGGGGTCAGTTGGGGTTGTGGTACCGGGGCCCGGCGAATGATAGGGGCCCGTGAAAAAAATATTTTTTCAACATTATTTGTGCATATGAATTTGTAATAAAAAATATTTTATGATATAATATCGCATATTTTACGCAAGTTCTTTAAAACAATAAAAAAAAATCCGAAGAATTGTAAAAATTAAGCACATGATACGTTAAGCAACATGTGACACGTTTTATTTCTTTGATTCCATGTGTTTCAAAAAAAGGGAAAAAAAGACATCGTCCGTAACGTACAAAGAATACGCTATCCCATCAACAAAGGATCAGAAAATCCGGTAAGAAAATGATAGATAATAGTACTCCACATAAATTGCCCAGCTTTGAAGGGAGGGCTACAAAGCATTTTCCAGGGTGATAAAGTAACTTTTTTCTATTTAGCTTCAAAAATTTGCAAGCATTGAACTGATAAAATAAATGCCTTTACAACAAGAAAAGAAAAGCCTTCCACAGAGAGTCATCTCCTTGTGCAGAGGGAGTTTTTTTCACTCCCATACAGATGAGATAAGATCATGTGAATGGCCAGTTGACCTAAAGCAATTAACACATCAGGGGGTCCAGGCGTCACCCCCGGTAGAAAAGGCCGAACTACTTTCCCCCCCTGTACCTCGTGACGTATTAGCTGTAGGCCCAATTCTGGCCTTCGAATTCGAATTCCTCCGTCTCAACTTTTCTGGAAAGTTCTCCCCTAGTAGAGTAGCCCACACAAAGAAGTATCGTATGTGCAGTGCAGTACGTGGGCTCGCGCGTGTGGATGCATAACGGTCTTTTTATCGTATTTTTGAATGTCTTATATGTTAGTTCATCATTTAATAAACATTTTGACCAGCATACCTTCGACTACATACCTTATAACATTGGATTACTAATTACCTTATTTCTGTAATGTGAAAAACGAAAAATGCTATTTAGAAGTAAGTGCTTACCATTTTTTGCTTATTATCATGTCATTTAAAATTATATAGAATTTTAAATATATGGCAATCAAATTATTGCTATTCAATTAACGCTAACTGGATTCTAAATTGTTTTGTTGCTAATTATAACGTCAACAAACCTTTTAGAGTTTTCTTAGTTTGTTTTAAAATTTTATTGTTGTCATATTAATTAAGAACTGCCCAGGTACTTGTAAAATTAAGCTTTGCTAAGTAATTGTAAAGTATTTAAAATCATTCAATGTTTAAAATGTATATTTTATCAAGTTAGCTTGTGTCATTATACAGCTATTATACATGTGTCATTATACATAAATTATACAGTCTCCTGCAAATATTTTAAAATTACTTTAATAATGTTGTTAGTTGTGTAATATTTTATAATAGACTAGCAGCATGTCCGTTCTTCATACTGACCATATAATACAAGAAACCTAAAATTCAGAATTTGATGTGAAGTTTTAATATTTAGAGTCTCAATTTTTGAAATTTTATAATAATTCTAATGAAATGAAATAGGTGATCTCTACCGTGCTGAGATAATAAACAGACAGATAGATGTACAACATACAATTTTATGTATACTGTTAATAGCAGATATACCCGACATTGCCCATGATTTAATATATGTGCAAATTCCTGCAGTATTCTAAATGACATTCTTACTCAAAACATTCTATTAAAATATTTCATTTAATTCTCCTTTCTGTGTTTTCTATACAAAATTATCTTCAAGCAGATCTGAATAAAACATTCTCGTTTGAAAACAAATTATAAAATATATATGAAATTGGATCAATATAAACTAAAATAAAAGCGCTAAAATTGTATAAAAATGGTTATAAAATTTTGTTTTATATTGATTTCTTTATTATTTAAATCTTAAAAAATTTAATAATCGTCTGCCTAATAAACACATTTGATTTAATTGCGTTGCTAAGCATCATGATATAATTTTCTTAATAAATTTGTGGAAAATATATCATCTGCATAATTCTATTTTTATGGAAGGTTTAATTGTGGGATTTTTATTCATATCTCGACAATCCCTGGTCCTAGAAACTCGAAACATGGACTAAATTTTAAGTAGGGCTATTTCAAAGCTACCCACAGAATGTTCATGAAATTCGATGCAGCAGTTCTACCGTGATGATGAGATAGATAAATACACAGACAGATACATGTATTTTCAATTTTATTTATATAGATAAAAAAATGTCATTCTCTTTTTAAGATATTGTCAATAGTAAGAAATCGTAGCAATAAAAATGCTACACTAAAGTTATGAAAGTAAAATAATGTAAAATGGAATATTTCACACATCAAATAACATATTTTAACTGTTTGATAAGTAATTGCATATAAAAGATATAGTATCTTAATATATTGCACGTATATTTTTTATTATTTGTTATGGCATGCTGAAATTTTAGAAGAATAGGTTAGGAAGTCATTTGTGTTTAGGTTGGGCACATTTTATTTTTTATGTAGCGAGTTATTATGTTATTGAAAATTGTTAAAATAACTTGGAAAAAAGCAAAGTAACTAACTTACAATTTCAAGTTACCATTGTATATTTCATTATATTATAGTTAATGTTATTTTAATAATACAAAGCTAATTTAATCTTTCTTACATTTTCACTTCAATGGAATTGTAAATGAAATATTAATACCAAAAAGTTTTATTATACAGCTTTATTAAATTTTCAAAGCCCCTGAGGTATTTCAAACTCTATAATTAAGCAAAATTGTTTACAATTTGTTAATGTCTGGTAGTAAAAAAGGGAATATAAGATGTGCTATATTAGAAAACCTGAACTTCTACAATTTATAGTGCATAGGTTAATGAATGACATTCAACTAGTATTTTATCTTAATTCTAAATCATTTTACAATTTATAACAACAAAAAATGAATAAAATAAAATGAAATAAAAATAAATAAACACGTAAGCATATTAAAAGTTAAATTCTGAGTTTCTTTTTAATGATTATCTTATGATATTTAAAGATATAGTATTCAGTAATCATTTTAGTTTCTGCATACTTTATCTGTAAGTACGCATACTTTAGCTGAATGTACTGAAGAATTATTCAAATAAAATGCCTGATTAAGCAATAAATATACAGGGTTCTTTTTCAAACTTTTATTAAAACACTGACTGAATGGAATCCTTTCATCTTTGCTCCTACAGTGAATGAGTCATTATAAATATTTTATTTTAAGGAAATGTACAGCAATATTAATATTTTAAATCACCCATTTTAATGAACATTATCGAAAATACTTCCAAATTTCATGAATATTATTTTCTTTACTGATAAATTATGATTCCTTTACATCGAACAGAGAATTAAAAGGGAAACAAATAGCAAAAGCTTCGATCGCGATCTGGAAGACCTACTCGCAGTGGGCCTACAAGCCAAGACGTCAAAAATTAGTGCTCCGGCCTCTGCTTTCGGAGGTGACGGTCCAGGTCCAGTCTACAGTCTACGGACAATATCCGCGCTCTTTTGTAGCAGAAAATTCTGGGTATTTGGCAATGGATCGGATGACCCTATTTCCAGCTCTCATGTTCTGTAGTAGATGCCTGAAGGAAGAGTGTTGTATTTCATCCTGGGGAAACCAAGTGGTTAGCATTGAACACCTTTTGTCTAGCAAAATGTCCCTAAGCAATGTGGCAATGTTCATCTGAGTGCATCCTCTAGAAACGAATAGATACCTCGGCCTAATCCGATGAAACTGTGTTTTCATTTGTAAGATTTTGTAACTCGTATAAATTCTTCAATATTTGTAATTAATGGAAAAAATTTTTGCACAGGGTTCTGATATTAAGGTTTGTTTGAATTCTTATATTTTTTTCAATATTAGTTTTAATTGCCTTAAAAATATTGATCTTAGAATTAACGTTATTTATTTTATCAGAATACTATATAGTTCTGTAAAATTAATCTATACATTAAAAATTTGTATAAAACTTTTAAATGAATTTACTCATTGAGAATATCCCTGAAAACGTACAAACCAGTAATTTATTAATATATATGAATACAACACGGATTGAAATAATGATACAGAATGTCGTAGGATTATTTCAATCGTGTAAATAATCAGAATCCTATTAATTTTCAGTGAGGTCGGACCGGGGGAAGGCTTTTTCAATTATTTATTCTTAAAATTGAAAAGACATGCAAAATATTCATGTTACCAATATATGTACAGAAAGGGCCGTTTAATATGGAATTTATTTTTATATAAAAATGCAAATGACATCATTTATAGGATGTTCCATCATCCAGATATTGCATGTTTTCTTTATCTAAGTTTAAAAAATTATAAAAATGTTAAATATGGTATTTATTACCAATTGGGTGGTTAATTTAAGTACTTTTAACCAGAAATGAATTGAAAATATATTTAGGATTTATCCTAAACCACTTTTGAGGTATTAGAAATATTACTTTTTCTACAACGAGAGTGATATCTCTCAAAATAAGTAATTCCCATGCGATTAGGTATACTTATTTTAATCAGTGTCAGCATAAGACCTATTTATTTTCAACGAGTTTGCGTCATAAAGAAGTGCTGTTTTTTTTATTGTTTATGGATATCATAATATTTTCATTTGCTGAGAAGTTTTTTGTTAGATACATCAGATGTTTTAGTTACTGGGGCTGTGCATAATTTTTTTGTTCTCTGAGTAGTAAATAAAACAATTAAAATTTACAGAAAATTTGTAGATTCTTTCAAATTATCAAATAACTCAAGAAATTTTTTGCAACTGATGTATTGTTGAACCTGTTATACTACTGTGGAGGGCAGGAAGAATGAAAATTAATCATACCAAAAGGCCTTAAGATGCAGATAGGTCACTTTTCTTTGCCCATGCACATTTATATAGTACTACAAATAATTACTCAGAGTTGCCCGGGTCCTAGATAAGCTTCCGCTAGTTAAATAATACATGCAGATAAAAACCACTCAATTTGCAAATCGCTTCCTTCTTTTGTTCCACAACCGTGGAAAGCAGAAAAAATAAATAAATAAAAGAAACAAAATGAAATCATTTCGCTAGGCGAGAAGACTTAAACATAGTGAGTTCCAAGGCTTTGAGGGGCATGCTCACAAATGTCCACCGGGGAGAAAAATAGTATACACATTTCATTAACGATATCTACAATTTTAAATTTTATGCGTTTGTAAAAACTCACAGCAAATAAAATAATGTAGTAATTAAAATATTTCCGTTAGAATACGAGGAAATACACACATATTTAAGTATCAAATATTCTAAAATATACAAATTTCGATGTATTTATAAAAAATCCAATGTGGGCAGCACATGACTTTCCTTATATAATGCAATGAATTTACTACTTTTACAGTAAAAAAAATAGATTATTATTATAGTAAATATTTATATTCTTTCCAAGATATTGAATTTTCGTCAATGAGTCATCATTTTCATTGATTTAGTGTCATTTTTATCCATTTGGCAAGTTTTTCGTTAATTTAGCAACATTGAAAGTCGCCAAGTTAGCGACATCTCACTAAATTCGTCGCCAAGGTCTTTCCAAGCGTTATGGACAGATAAATAAGTTATTCTTACAGCAGATAAATGACGATTGGCGTTCAAATACAAAAGTATTACTCAAAGTATCTTTTTTCATGAATGAAACGAGCTAGATCCACGAGAATGAGGTCACAAATTTATCGCATGGTATTACATATGAAAAGTGAACATGTTTCTCAATAAGAAATATTTTGTTTTTATTTTATATGATTTTTTGATTTTTTTTTTTTTTTTTGAAAAATCTGCAATATCTCGAGAACGGTTCATGTTAGCGTTCTAAAATTTATGTCAATCGTTTTCTAATGAAAAATTACATACGAAATGTTTCTTTGCGTAACTTTATTAGAGGATTTGAGTTTTTGACGATTTTTTTAATATTTCACTCGAAAATTTAGGGGGGTTCTGAATATTCAATTGCGTATAAAAACAATAGATTTCCAGTGTTTACGGATTGTAATTTTTGTACCAAATTTCATTTAAATCGGCCCATTCGTTCGTCAGTTATCATCTCCACAGACTCACTGACACACACACACACACACACATCACTTCAAAAATGTTCGATTCGTGATAAGGGATGCTTGAAACGTGCTCTTCCGTTGAAAACTCGAATTCGAATTTTCGACCCCGTCACAATACTTTCCTTATATAGTATTGTATATAAGGAAAGTAATAAAATAAATTTAAAGGAATTGTCCTACTGATTCGGAACATTGTTAGAAAAAACGTTTTGCGATCTTTCCGATGGTGTCAAAATAGAAACTCTGCAATAACATTTTCGATCGCTAAGGAACCGATTTTTGTGAAAATCGCTCAAAATCGTGATTCAATATAAAATAACTAAAAACTAATATAAATTAAAAACAATTCATTGAGTAGAATTCGTCGAAACGTCCTGAAGCGCCTCTGTACCATATTCCATCGCTGTCCGCAGCTTAGATTTCTCGCTACAGACTACACACATGCTTTCTTATATTAAGTAAACTTAACTTTTTCGTACCCTATGGAGTGCTGATTTGAAGAAAATTAGAGACCAACTGATTTAGAAGATCCAAGCTATTATTACACATTATTAAAAAATCATTTATTACAAGTATATTTGCATATATGAGATTTTGATATGAAAAATCGATTGATACAGAAGATCAAGAGTGTTTTATCTGCATATCCTGCTTTGTTAAGAGAGTAGCAATAGGAATAGAAGTTGATTAAATAACGATTATGGAAGTTATTTTGGATAGATATTTTTTTACTTTATTGATGAATATATATTTACATTTTCATTTCACTATATGATTGCTTTTATTACTTTCCTTATATACATAATGTATAAGGAAAGTATTGTGACGGGGTCGAAAATTCGAATTCGAGTTTTCGATGGGAGAGCGCGTTTCAAGCATCCCTGATCACGAATCAAACATTTTTGAAGTGATGTATGTGTGTGTGTGTGTGTGTCAGCGAGCCTGTGGAGATGATAACTGACGAACGAATGGACCGATTCGAACAAAATTTGGTACAAAAATCACAATCCATAAACACTGGAAGCCTATTGTTTTTTTACGCAATCGAATGTTCAGAACCCCCCTAAATTTTCGATTGAAATTTTGAAAAAAATCATCAAAAAATCAAAATCGCTAATAAAGTTAAGCAAATAAATATTTCTTATGTAATTTTTCATTAGAAAACGATTGCCATAAATTTTAGAACGCTAACATGAACAGTTCTCGAGATATTGTACATGTTTAAAAAAAATTAACAAAAAGTCATAAAATAAAATATTTCCTATTGAGAAACATGTTCACTTTTCATATATAATACCATGCGATAAATTGGGTGACATCACTCTCGTGGATCTAGCTCGTTCCATTCATGAAAAAAGATACTTTAAGTAATACTTTTGTATTTAAACGCCAATAGTCATTTATCTGCTGTAAGAATAACTTATTTCTTCGCCCATAACGCTTGGCGAGATTTTGGCGACGAATTTGGCTGAATGTCGCCAACTTGGCGACTTTTTGAAATGTTGCCAAATTAACGAAAATCTCGCCAAATGGATAAAAATGACGCTAAATCAATGAAAATGACGACTAATTGTCGAAAATTCAATATCTTGGAAAGAATATTAGTATCTACTATAAGAAAAACATATTTTTTTTACTGTAAAAGTAGTAAATCCATTACATTATATAAGGAAAGTCATGAGTTGCCTACATCAGATTTTTTCTACTGTGTTTCTCTATTTTGTAGCTAGAGAATTCAACTTTAAATTATTTACAAAGACTGAGCAAATATTATTTTAAAGTTAACTTTGGCGAAAATGTGTTGGACACATGTACGGGGGGGGGGGGGGGGGGTAATCACTCCCTTAATATACATGGGGCCCGCGTCACTACTTGGTACCCTGTCCCACAATTTGATGTGGGGGGCCTGCACTCTGGTGCTGATTAGATTTTGGTACGATACAGAAAAGAACAAAAAAACCCGCATTCTTTACGAAATGTCCCGTAAAAATAGCCAAAATCTAAAAAAAACAAGAAAGATCAATCATGCTTAAAGCATTGATTATGAAACACTTTCCAACTTCAATGCAATTTTATTTAAAAAATTTGAAAATGCAATACATTCCTCGGTAATATTTTAAAACTTATCACAATACTACATTGATTTATTATATTTGAAAACTTAAACCTTCATTGAAAAAAATGAACTTCATTCAAATGACGGCATTGACATATAAATTGCGTGGTTTAAATATCTCTAAAATGCAATACATTCCACGGTAATATTTTTAAATCTATCATAATACTACGATAATTTATTATATTTGAAAACTTCATCGAAAACAACTGAAATTAATTCAAATGACGTCATAGAAAAAATAACACGCCTGGCTCTCTCTATAAAAGCAGGATTTCATTCATAACTTTCTCCATTTCATTCATCACAATACTATAATAATTTATTTTATTTAAAAATTAAGACCATGGAGCTACAATTCATAAACTTTATGCTTAAAACTTCATCGAAAAAAATCGTCCTTCTGTTTATAAAATCAATTAATATTTCATTCATATCAGCCATGCAGACTCCATGGACTGAATTATTTTGTGTTAAAGAAATACAGTAATTCTAATACAACTCATTCTACATATTTTGCTGTTTACATTTTACATAGGTGAAAAATAGGCTAAGTTGTAGAAATAATCAAATTTGAATGAGAATTTAAACTCAAATATATTGTCATTGTGTTGTTTTAGTATGTAGATGCACAGAATTTAAGCAGAAATAAAATAGTTTTAGGATGGATACAACACTCAATATGAATTAAAAAGAACTTTAAAAAATCACGAATTTGAAACAAGATGGATGCCATATATCATTTTGAAGTGGGTCATGTGATCGTTTCATATCATGGTCACGTGATCGTTTCTTATAAGATGTGTAATTATTATTTTAATTTTTATTTAAAAAACTACTGAATATATTTAGCTGAATTTTTTTTTATATATTTTATGGAACAATTTGACTATTACCTAAAATTTTCGAAGCAATTTGTGAATTTTAAATCCGCTTAAAAAATGTTAGAAAAATTAGGTCCCATAGGGCTCAATGTATTTCATTTTTTCAACCCGGGTTCAATCCAAAACTAATTGTGTGATATTATTCATTTATATTCCCATAGGTCCTACAGACCGTCTGAATAACATACTAAAATTTCATTTTGATTAAGTCATTTTTACGGCAGTTATCGTGCTAACGGACAGACAGACAGACAGACAGACAGACAGAATGAACAAAGTCATAAACACTTTTCAACTTTGTTGTAAAGTGTTAAAAACTGGCTATGCTGAAATGTATCAAATAAATTCTTGTTTTATACGCAATTTTTGACGAGAAAAATAATATAACACACTATTATACTTTAGGACTAACCGTTTTCAGGATATTTGAGGTTTTCTCCATTTTTGTTACGCCGCTATCAAGTTAAAGAAATAAAGAAAATATGAATTTGAGACTAGCGAAAGTCATGTGTTGCCCACATCAGATTTTTACTTTCCCTACAATACATGGTAATATATAGGGAAAGTATTGAAATCATGTCGAAAATCGCAACTCGAATTTTCGACGGATCAACACGTTTCGAGACCTCTAGAATACGAAAAAACTATTTTTAGTGTGAAGTCTGTGTGTGTGTCTGCCTGTGCAGGTTTTGTATCCTCTCTAACTAAAAACCTAATGGACCGAATTTCATAAAATTTGGTAGAGAAGTTATTTGTGGGCAAATCTGGTGCTGATTAGTTTTGGGTACAATTCGGGAGAAAAGAATCCGCCTTTTTTTTGCGAAATGACCCGCAAAAGCTTGTATCCACTCTAGCAGAAAAACTAGACGGACCGAATTTCACAAAATTCCGTAAATAAGTCAGTTGTGGGACACCCTGGTGCTGACTAGATTTTGGTACGATTCGGAAAAAAATAACCTGCCTCTTTATTTTGCAAAATGGCCCGCAAAAATCGGCAAAATCTAAAATAAAAAACTACGTATGCTCAAATATCCACTAAATGCTTGTTTAATGCGTAATTTTTAACGAAAAGAATAAGACCAACCCCATCACACTAGGACCAGCCGTTCTCGAGATATTTTAGTTTCTTCGTATTTTCTCTAGGCCACCTTTGAAAGTAAGTCCAGTTATCAACTGAGAACGAAAATTGAATTAAAATTGAATTAAATTTAATTAAAATAAAGAGAACGTGAATATAAGTCTGCAGCGAAAGTCATGTGCTGCCCACATCAGATGTTTACTTTCCCTGCAATACATGGTAATGTATAGGGAAAGTATTGGAATCATACCAAAAATCACAACTCGAGTTTTCGACGGATCTACACGTTTCGAGACCTCTAGAATGCGAAAAAAATTTTTAGCGTGATGTATGTGTGTGTGTGTCTGTCTGTGCAATGTATGTATCCACTCTGACTAAAAAAGTAATGTACCGAATTTCATAAAATTTGGTATGTAAGTCACTTGGGTGAGACCCTGGTGCAGATTAGTTTTTGGTAGGACTCGTAAGAACAGAACCCACATTTTTTGCAAAATGGCCGTAAAAATTTTATATATCCACTGTAGCTAAAATACTAATTGACCAAATTTTACAAAATTTGGTAGATAAGTTACGTGTAGATAAGTTACTTGTACCCTGGTGCTGATTAGATTTTAGTACGATTCGGAAAAGTACAACCAGTCTTTTTTTACGAAATGGCCCGGAAAAATTTTATGTATTCACCCTAGCTAAAATACTAATTGACCAAATTTCACAAAATTTGGTAGATAAGTTACTTGTGGGACACTCTGGGGTTGAAAAAAAAATGTATCCATTAAATTCTTGTTTTATACGCAATTTTTGACAAGGAAAAGAATATAACACACTCCATTATACTTTAGGATTAACCGTTCTCAAGATATTTGAGATTTCTTGCATTTTTGTTACGCCGCTATCGTAAAAATGTCCAATTACCAAATAAAAACAAAAATTGAATTAAAAATGCAAATTTAGTGCTATTTGGTGCAATTAAACTCAATCTAATGAATTATTAAAGAATTAAGGAAAATATGAATTTGAGTCTGCAGGGAAAGTCATGTGCTGTTCAGATCAGATTTTTTAAAATTAATTTGATATATTTACTGACTATAATGAGTGTTCTAATTGTATTAGAAGACTCAGAAAAGCGCATTTTACAAGCAACATGCAGTATTTATTTGTAGGACACAAATTTGCATGTTTCTTAGTACTAACTTATACGTATTTTTCCACTGATACTGCAGAACTAAGCATTTTGTTATTTTCTTGTGCAAATTTTAAAAACTCTTTACAACTATAGTCATAAATAATTGTTATCATTAGCTCTGACTTAATCAGTTGTAAGATGCTTTGATTTCTCTGACCAGTCCATTTGTTGTTCATCAGCGAAAAAACTCTTGCAGTATGTGCATTTGAGCCTGGGAAGCTTAAAACAAAGCCTAAAATCTTATTAAGGTTTGGCACATTTATATCTTTGTTCTTTAAGAGGAATCCTCAGTGTTTTAAGCTTTGATTCGCTATCACTAGATGGCGCAACGTATTTGTACATGAATCCGTTCAAAATTACAGAAGAGCGATAATTCGTCAAATCTATCTACCTCTGCCTCTTGGCGACATTCAAAGCGTGCCAAAAGATTAGTCCCATTTCCTCTATTGAGGAGGTGACGGATTTTCTGGGAATTCTCAGAAACTAGTTTACCAACCCCACCGCTGATTCTTTGACCGCTGTGCCTGGGGGTCAGGGAAGATCCCTTTGTGAATAAATAACTTGGGATCATGAGTGGTGAAGGCTTTGGGATTCAGTTCGGATGCTTATCTTATGGTACGAACTCATTATTTCGAGCGACGTTGCTTACTAAAGAATATAGTAACGCGTGTATATTAAAATAATAAAAACGTGAAATATGCAATTCTATATATTTTAATATTCCTTCCATAAATAATTAAAAATATTAATTTAATACAATTTATATTTTTAATTATTTATGGAAGGAATATTGCAAATAAATAATACAAATTTTAAAGAATTCGATTAAAGCGTTATTTTCTATGGAAAACAATGATATTTCTACGAACGGTATCATATTGGGTCAAACATATAAACAGGGCGATCGAGAAAAGATGGAAGCCAGGTTAATTTATGAAGAGGCCCTAGCCCCAAGGCGACCTCAATCGCTTTCCACGAACTTGTATATGAAATGTGTTCAGGAGTACGTATACTTTTCACCGAAATCTCAAATACAAAATATCTCGGAAAACATTACCTTATACTTCGATTTTGACTGACAAGGAAGTGTTCAGGAGTACTTATAACGTATTTTTTCCATTTATGTTGGTCCTATGTTTTAAAAGTGAAATGGTCCCAATCAAAATTAACAAACGTTTTATCAAATGGCAAGTGCTCTGTAGAACTCCAATTCATATTTTATGATTGGTCAAACATAGGGAAGTGTTTAAAATGTGTTCAGGAGTCCCTATAACGTGCGAATACAAAAATTGTCAGATAAACACCTTATACCTAGATCTTGATTGACGAATAAGCACAACTCCTGGATTCATGTCTACGATCAGGAACTGTTTTTTTCCTACTCAGAACATCCGAGAAACCAGAAATTGTAAAGTGACTGTTTGGGCGGTCTGAACAGTGCCATCCAATTTAGACTGGAACCTAATGGGTGTGGCAACCATAGGGTCTATACCATACTTTTACATACATTTAATACATATACATACTTTTAACCTCAAATGAATGGACACAATTATTTGGAAATCATCGAAAGTCGTCCTAGAGATATCGGATTCTTTTTCTGCATTTAGTGCTATACTAGCCGAATATCCATTGAAAATCAACGGTCTTGATTGAGGAAGAAGCACGATTTTTGAACTCCTGAACCCATTTGTACGGTACGAACTTCTTCCAATTGTTTAGACAACCAGAGGAATCACATGGGGGTGGCGTGGCAACTATTGAGACCGTACCATCCTTCCCCTAACCTCTTGGATTGAGGGCCAGGAATATCGAACATTTCAGCCATAACCAGTTTGATGTTTTTGAAATTTTTATTCACATACCACATGACGCAAATACACTTTGGGCCATATATATACATAAATGTGATCTCCCCCCCCCCCCTCTTTAAATCGAATGTTATTCCGTCACTCTACCCTCTCCCTCTTAGAAATTCTGAAAAATTATGTAAAACAGTCTCCTCCCCCAAACATTGGAAAAAATTAAAATAATTCTTCCTCGAAAAAAATTAATTTATTAATTCGCCCCCCCCCTTTAAACCGAATATTAAAATATTGAATCTAATGTAAGAATGTTCTTCTATAGTGGTCAGATGTCCTTATAACGATTCTTTACATTAATTTTTTGAATACAAAAATTATTGGATAAATACTTATACCATTATAAAGGCTTTGACCAATAAGCACGTTTTCTGTCAAATTTCTAATGCTACAAACTTCTTTTATTCATACCCAAACCATCCGATCTACCAGAAAGTATAAGGTAAAATTGTTTGGGCAACCAGAACAGTGTCACACAGTTTAGACTGAAATCAAATGGGGATGGCAACTAAAGACCGTACCCTTCTTCCCCTAACCTCTTAGAATAAAGCCCAGCAAAATTGAACATTTTAGCTGCAGCTAGTTTACTATTCACTAAATTGTGACCCATGATACAGCTACGTTCTGGGCCATATATATATATATATTTATAATTCACTTTGTTTTTATTATTTGTCCTTCCACTAGCCATTAGACAGTTCCAATGGTGTCCATAGGTAAATTATCGCCATTGTCAGAAACTGGCTATTCTATCAGTTTTAATTCGAATTGTATGGCTGTCCTGGCGAGAATGCAATTTCGAACTAACCGCCGTTTTTTATGTAGTTTCAGTTGATTGTTCTCCATGTCTTGATCTTCAATTTTGAGATAGTATTTATTATTGCCTTTTCTCATTTTTGCCGTGTTTGCTTTTTTATTTTATATATATTTATATATATATATATACCTTTTTAATTATGATTTTTGTATACTCATCCTCCCCTCATCCCCTTTCCATTATAGTGATAAGTTACCTTCTATTTTTATCCTTAGTCTTGGTCTATAGTTACTTATTTGTAACAGATATGCTAGAGATGAGATTTTTGTACTTTCCGTAGTTTATGCATAGTTTACGATTAAAATATTTCAATTTTTATTTATATATATTTATATATATATATATATAGAGAGAGAGAGAGAGAGTGAGACACTTTCTTACAATGTGATCCCCCCCCCCCCCCCATCGAATATTCAAAATATTTTTGCATAGCTGAAAATAAAATCTATCGATTAATTCCGCTGATCAGCAACCTCAAATATGACTAAACTATTTTTCCTCTAACTAATTTTTCGTATGGAAGGCCACAAAAACATAACATTTCAATCCTGGCCAGTTAGATTTTTTTTTAAATTTCCAATAATCAGACATACACATAACGAAGGCACACTCTGTGCTATATATATATATATATATATATATATATTATTTCTGTCTATATTTACAATGTAACATCCCTCCCCCCCCCATCCCCAATTGAATGTTAGAAATCAAAATTCTTGTCTAGCTGAAAATTAAAACAGTTGAAATGTAAAGACTTTTAGAATTTGAGTGCTTTGAAAGTGAAATGGTCTCACTCAAAATTAACAATTTTTGATCATAAGACAAGTTCTATTAGTAACTGTTCATGTCTTATCATCAAAATAGAATATACTAAATTTCTCGGAATAACTATACCTCATTGCTAGACGAATAAGTTCAGGAGTTCGTATAACGTGTTTTTTCAATAAAATCTCAAACACGAAATATCTCGAAACTATATCTTAGATCTTGACAGACTGATACGTATATTTCTATAACTTCTGAACACATTTCGAAGACATTTAGAGCCCATCTGTTTTATATGTTCAAGTGTTGTTATAACGTGTTTTATCATCAAAATTTCGAATGCGAAATTTCTATGAAAAACCATACCTTATACCCAAATTTTGATTGACGGATAAGTAACAGTGTACACGATGTGTAGCATAGCACAAAAACTATTGCACATGTTGAGTGTAGCAATTGTTCAGTAGCGTAGGCAGGAAGAAAATTGGGAGGGGGGGAGGCGTTTGCCAAATCTTATGTATTACATTTTTTCAAACATCTTTTTCAACTTCTTAAAATTTTATATAAAAGTAATTTGCATAAAAATTTGAAAACGAAGAATTAGGGGGGGGGGGGGGGAATATCTATTTAACCGGGGTCAGAAACTTAATCTTCATTCTTGCACAGTAAATTCACCACTGAGTAAAACGTTTAGGTGATGTAGTAATGATGTCAAATTGATGGCCTGATCAATCTGAAAATAAAAAAGCCTCTGATGACTTTCAGTGGAAATAATCGTATCAAGTTTCTTTCAATTTGTTCGAGAGATATCGTGTCTACAGACGGGCGTCTAGACAAAGTAGTTGATTTCTGGATGCACAGATCCATCAATATTGAATGGTCTTTTTTTTTTTTACTCCCTTTACATATATCATGTGTTGTATGGAAAATATATGAAAGGAACATTTATTTTTATATGATATGTTATTCCAAATAGATTGATTCTATTTATATGTTGCCAACTAGGAATGGTAATCCTTGAATCAGAGTCAAAATGTATATCCCACAATCTAGAGTATAATTTATGAAATGATTTTTTCTTAGTTCTGAAATTATATCAAAAGCGTTGTAGTGAGCGATGTCATCAATGTAATAGATCCACCAAAAAAGTAGTAGATTATTTTTGAAGAAATTGCCGATATCATATAATATACAATTAAAATTAGTTTTAATTCAAATCAGATATCCTCATGCAAAAATTAAAGTAAAAATATCTGATGTGAGTAGCACATGACTTTCCTTATATAATGCAATGAATTTACTCTTTTTACAGTAAAAAAAACAATGTATAAGTTCTACGGTACTGTGCTTTTAACGTTGAATTGTACATTTGGCGATTTTACGAAAGGACAACATGCAAGACTATTTCAAATTACCCAATAAACTTATATTTCACGCAACTCTATACGTATAAACAATTATCAATATGGATATCATCCTCCATAAGCGAGAGTCCATATATATTAATATATTTTATTAATTAACACATCAATTAGGAGTCATTTTCATTAATTTAGCGTCATTTTTGCAATTTTGACGATATTTTCGTCAATTTGGCAACATTTAAAAAGCCAGCAAGTTGGAGATATTCCGACAAATGCTTCCCCAAAATTTTGCTAAACGCTACGGACGGAAAATTAGGTTTTTCTTATATTCTTTCCAAGATATTGAATATTCGTCAATCAGTCGTCATTTTCATTGATTTAGCGTCATTTTAATCAATTTGGCGACATTTTCGTTAACTTGTTAATATATAGAAAAGTCGTCAAGTTGATGATATTCCGCTATTTCGTTATCATAATCTCGCTAAGCATTACGGATGGAAAAATAAGTTATTCTTATAGCAAATAAATGGCTATTGGCTTTCAAATAAAAAAGTATTACCCAAAGTATCTTTTCTCATGAATGGAACGAGCTAAATCCACGAGAATGATATCACCCAATTTATCACATGATATTATATATGAAAAGTGAACATATTTCACAATATTTAATAATTTTTTGATAAATTTATTTGAAAAACGTGCAATATCTCGAGAACGATTTATGCTAGTGTTCTAAAGTTTGTGTTAATTGTTTTCTAATGAAAAACTACATAAGAAATAACTATTTGCATAACACTTTATTAAAGGTTTTGATTTTTCAAAATTTCACTCGAAAATTTAGGGGAGTTCTGAATATTAGACTGCGTTTAAAAACAATAGGCTTCCAGTAATTTTTGTACTAAATTTCATTCGAATCGCGATATTCGTTCTTGAGATATCGTCTCCACAGACTCATTGACACACACACACACAGACATCACCTCAAAAACGTTTGATTCGTGTTCAGGGATGCTTGAAACGTGCTCCCATCGAAAACTCGAAGTCGAATTTTCGACCCCTTCACAATACTTTTCATATATATTATACTTGTATATAAGAAAAGTAATATATGTTAAAATTTTATTTAATATTTCACTTACTAACTGTTCAGTTTGACTTATTAAACGATCAAAAGAAATTTAATGCTGAATATTATTTTATTTGATACTGTTGAAATTTAGAGATTGACTGCTAAAACTGATGAAATAGCACTGTATAGCAACATGAAATATATTCGCTAAACCTGCTGTCTTAAATAATCTGAAATTAAAAATATTTCGTTATTAGTTACAGCATAAACATTTGGTTGAATATATCAATCAGTTTCAGAGCAACCACACCAGCAAAGAACTTCTTGTCTGAAGAAGGAGGGTATTTTTTGCTTCTGAAACGATTGATATATTTAATCAACTATTTATGCTGTAACTAACGGATTAATTTTAATTTCAGACTACAGAAACACTTCTTTAATCGGTAAAAATATGTTCTTTTATGTATAAAGTTTGCTATGGGAAGAAATCTATTATGTTATTATCGTTAAAAATATACCAAAGGAATACGTTGATCCAATTCCGTAGGCTAGCGCAAGAATATAGCCCCCTCCCCCCGTACTGCAGAAAGCAGAAACACAAGTTCTCTGAAGTTGAAGAATTCCGTTTTGCGGGAGGGATGGAACAAAGCGAAAATGACTCGACTCTTCCACCTCTGTGCTTCATTCCATACCCATTACCTTCGGATGGAATGAACTCGTCGATGTATTACTGCTTTGGCGGTCTAGTGGGTTGCTATACCTTAGTTAAACAGTTGGCGATTTATAAAACATAGTTACTCATTTTATATCTAGATGGCGCCACCACACAATAAGCCAGAATTAGGAAAGATGCCTTTTTTGAAAATTAATTTAATATTTTTACTAACTATAAAGTGTGTTCTAATTGTATTAGAAGATTCAGAAAAGCGTATTTTACAAGCAAAGTAAATTTCAGACTTTCATATTCAGTATTTTTTTATTACTGCTCATTTTTATAAAATTGCATTGATGGTATAGGGAGTCAATGAGTGAGACTTCCCCTTAAGAGGAATCCTCAGTGTTTTAAGCTTTGATTCGCTATCACTAGATGGCGCAACGTATTTGTACATGAATCCGTTCAAAATTACAGAAGAGCGATAATTCGTCAAATCTATCTACCTCTGCCTCTTGGCGACATTCAAAGCGTGCCAAAAGATTAGTCCCATTTCCTCTATTGAGGAGGTGACGTATTTTCTGGGAATTCTCAGAAACTAGTTTACCAACCCCACCGCTGATTCTTTGACCGCTGTGCCTGGGGGTCAGGGAAGATCCCTTTGTGAATAAATAACTTGGGATCATGAGTGGTGAAGGCTTTGGGATTCAGTTCGGATGCTTATCTTATGGTACGAACTCATTATTTCGAGCGACGTTGCTTACTAAAGAATATAGTAACGCGTGTATATTAAAATAATAAAAACGTGAAATATGCAATTCTATATATTTTAATATTCCTTCCATAAATAATTAAAAATATTAATTTAATACAATTTATATTTTTAATTATTTATGGAAGGAATATTGCAAATAAATAATACAAATTTTAAAGAATTCGATTAAAGCGTTATTTTCTATGGAAAACAATGATATTTCTACGAACGGTATCATATTGGGTCAAACATATAAACAGGGCGATCGAGAAAAGATGGAAGCCAGGTTAATTTATGAAGAGGCCCTAGCCCCAAGGCGACCTCAATCGCTTTCCACGAACTTGTATATGAAATGTGTTCAGGAGTACGTATACTTTTCACCGAAATCTCAAATACAAAATATCTCGGAAAACATTACCTTATACTTCGATTTTGACTGACAAGGAAGTGTTCAGGAGTACTTATAACGTATTTTTTCCATTTATGTTGGTCCTATGTTTTAAAAGTGAAATGGTCCCAATCAAAATTAACAAACGTTTTATCAAATGGCAAGTGCTCTGTAGAACTCCAATTCATATTTTATGATTGGTCAAACATAGGGAAGTGTTTAAAATGTGTTCAGGAGTCCCTATAACGTGCGAATACAAAAATTGTCAGATAAACACCTTATACCTAGATCTTGATTGACGAATAAGCACAACTCCTGGATTCATGTCTACGATCAGGAACTGTTTTTTTCCTACTCAGAACATCCGAGAAACCAGAAATTGTAAAGTGACTGTTTGGGCGGTCTGAACAGTGCCATCCAATTTAGACTGGAACCTAATGGGTGTGGCAACCATAGGGTCTATACCATACTTTTACATACATTTAATACATATACATACTTTTAACCTCAAATGAATGGACACAATTATTTGGAAATCATCGAAAGTCGTCCTAGAGATATCGGATTCTTTTTCTGCATTTAGTGCTATACTAGCCGAATATCCATTGAAAATCAACGGTCTTGATTGAGGAAGAAGCACGATTTTTGAACTCCTGAACCCATTTGTACGGTACGAACTTCTTCCAATTGTTTAGACAACCAGAGGAATCACATGGGGGTGGCGTGGCAACTATTGAGACCGTACCATCCTTCCCCTAACCTCTTGGATTGAGGGCCAGGAATATCGAACATTTCAGCCATAACCAGTTTGATGTTTTTGAAATTTTTATTCACATACCACATGACGCAAATACACTTTGGGCCATATATATACATAAATGTGATCTCCCCCCCCCTCTTTAAATCGAATGTTATTCCGTCACTCTACCCTCTCCCTCTTAGAAATTCTGAAAAATTATGTAAAACAGTCTCCTCCCCCAAACATTGGAAAAAATTAAAATAATTCTTCCTCGAAAAAAATTAATTTATTAATTCGCCCCCCCCCCCCTTTAAACCGAATATTAAAATATTGAATCTAATGTAAGAATGTTCTTCTATAGTGGTCAGATGTCCTTATAACGATTCTTTACATTAATTTTTTGAATACAAAAATTATTGGATAAATACTTATACCATTATAAAGGCTTTGACCAATAAGCACGTTTTCTGTCAAATTTCTAATGCTACAAACTTCTTTTATTCATACCCAAACCATCCGATCTACCAGAAAGTATAAGGTAAAATTGTTTGGGCAACCAGAACAGTGTCACACAGTTTAGACTGAAATCAAATGGGGATGGCAACTAAAGACCGTACCCTTCTTCCCCTAACCTCTTAGAATAAAGCCCAGCAAAATTGAACATTTTAGCTGCAGCTAGTTTACTATTCACTAAATTGTGACCCATGATACAGCTACGTTCTGGGCCATATATATATATATATTTATAATTCACTTTGTTTTTATTATTTGTCCTTCCACTAGCCATTAGACAGTTCCAATGGTGTCCATAGGTAAATTATCGCCATTGTCAGAAACTGGCTATTCTATCAGTTTTAATTCGAATTGTATGGCTGTCCTGGCGAGAATGCAATTTCGAACTAACCGCCGTTTTTTATGTAGTTTCAGTTGATTGTTCTCCATGTCTTGATCTTCAATTTTGAGATAGTATTTATTATTGCCTTTTCTCATTTTTGCCGTGTTTGCTTTTTTATTTTATATATATTTATATATATATATATACCTTTTTAATTATGATTTTTGTATACTCATCCTCCCCTCATCCCCTTTCCATTATAGTGATAAGTTACCTTCTATTTTTATCCTTAGTCTTGGTCTATAGTTACTTATTTGTAACAGATATGCTAGAGATGAGATTTTTGTACTTTCCGTAGTTTATGCATAGTTTACGATTAAAATATTTCAATTTTTATTTATATATATTTATATATATATATATATAGAGAGAGAGAGTGAGACACTTTCTTACAATGTGATCCCCCCCCCCCCCATCGAATATTCAAAATATTTTTGCATAGCTGAAAATAAAATCTATCGATTAATTCCGCTGATCAGCAACCTCAAATATGACTAAACTATTTTTCCTCTAACTAATTTTTCGTATGGAAGGCCACAAAAACATAACATTTCAATCCTGGCCAGTTAGATTTTTTTTTAAATTTCCAATAATCAGACATACACATAACGAAGGCACACTCTGTGCTATATATATATATATATATATATATATATTATTTCTGTCTATATTTACAATGTAACATCCCTCCCCCCCCCCCCATCCCCAATTGAATGTTAGAAATCAAAATTCTTGTCTAGCTGAAAATTAAAACAGTTGAAATGTAAAGACTTTTAGAATTTGAGTGCTTTGAAAGTGAAATGGTCTCACTCAAAATTAACAATTTTTGATCATAAGACAAGTTCTATTAGTAACTGTTCATGTCTTATCATCAAAATAGAATATACTAAATTTCTCGGAATAACTATACCTCATTGCTAGACGAATAAGTTCAGGAGTTCGTATAACGTGTTTTTTCAATAAAATCTCAAACACGAAATATCTCGAAACTATATCTTAGATCTTGACAGACTGATACGTATATTTCTATAACTTCTGAACACATTTCGAAGACATTTAGAGCCCATCTGTTTTATATGTTCAAGAGTTGTTATAACGTGTTTTATCATCAAAATTTCGAATGCGAAATTTCTATGAAAAACCATACCTTATACCCAAATTTTGATTGACGGATAAGTAACAGTGTACACGATGTGTAGCATAGCACAAAAACTATTGCACATGTTGAGTGTAGCAATTGTTCAGTAGCGTAGGCAGGAAGAAAATTGGGAGGGGGGGAGGCGTTTGCCAAATCTTATGTATTACATTTTTTCAAACATCTTTTTCAACTTCTTAAAATTTTATATAAAAGTAATTTGCATAAAAATTTGAAAACGAAGAATTAGGGGGGGGGGGAATATCTATTTAACCGGGGTCAGAAACTTAATCTTCATTCTTGCACAGTAAATTCACCACTGAGTAAAACGTTTAGGTGATGTAGTAATGATGTCAAATTGATGGCCTGATCAATCTGAAAATAAAAAAGCCTCTGATGACTTTCAGTGGAAATAATCGTATCAAGTTTCTTTCAATTTGTTCGAGAGATATCGTGTCTACAGACGGGCGTCTAGACAAAGTAGTTGATTTCTGGATGCACAGATCCATCAATATTGAATGGTCTTTTTTTTTTTTACTCCCTTTACATATATCATGTGTTGTATGGAAAATATATGAAAGGAACATTTATTTTTATATGATATGTTATTCCAAATAGATTGATTCTATTTATATGTTGCCAACTAGGAATGGTAATCCTTGAATCAGAGTCAAAATGTATATCCCACAATCTAGAGTATAATTTATGAAATGATTTTTTCTTAGTTCTGAAATTATATCAAAAGCGTTGTAGTGAGCGATGTCATCAATGTAATAGATCCACCAAAAAAGTAGTAGATTATTTTTGAAGAAATTGCCGATATCATATAATATACAATTAAAATTAGTTTTAATTCAAATCAGATATCCTCATGCAAAAATTAAAGTAAAAATATCTGATGTGAGTAGCACATGACTTTCCTTATATAATGCAATGAATTTACTCTTTTTACAGTAAAAAAAACAATGTATAAGTTCTACGGTACTGTGCTTTTAACGTTGAATTGTACATTTGGCGATTTTACGAAAGGACAACATGCAAGACTATTTCAAATTACCCAATAAACTTATATTTCACGCAACTCTATACGTATAAACAATTATCAATATGGATATCATCCTCCATAAGCGAGAGTCCATATATATTAATATATTTTATTAATTAACACATCAATTAGGAGTCATTTTCATTAATTTAGCGTCATTTTTGCAATTTTGACGATATTTTCGTCAATTTGGCAACATTTAAAAAGCCAGCAAGTTGGAGATATTCCGACAAATGCTTCCCCAAAATTTTGCTAAACGCTACGGACGGAAAATTAGGTTTTTCTTATATTCTTTCGAAGATATTGAATATTCGTCAATCAGTCGTCATTTTCATTGATTTAGCGTCATTTTAATCAATTTGGCGACATTTTCGTTAACTTGTTAATATATAGAAAAGTCGTCAAGTTGATGATATTCCGCTATTTCGTTATCATAATCTCGCTAAGCATTACGGATGGAAAAATAAGTTATTCTTATAGCAAATAAATGGCTATTGGCTTTCAAATAAAAAAGTATTACCCAAAGTATCTTTTCTCATGAATGGAACGAGCTAAATCCACGAGAATGATATCACCCAATTTATCACATGATATTATATATGAAAAGTGAACATATTTCACAATATTTAATAATTTTTTGATAAATTTATTTGAAAAACGTGCAATATCTCGAGAACGATTTATGCTAGTGTTCTAAAGTTTGTGTTAATTGTTTTCTAATGAAAAACTACATAAGAAATAACTATTTGCATAACACTTTATTAAAGGTTTTGATTTTTCAAAATTTCACTCGAAAATTTAGGGGAGTTCTGAATATTAGACTGCGTTTAAAAACAATAGGCTTCCAGTAATTTTTGTACTAAATTTCATTCGAATCGCGATATTCGTTCTTGAGATATCGTCTCCACAGACTCATTGACACACACACACACATCACCTCAAAAACGTTTGATTCGTGTTCAGGGATGCTTGAAACGTGCTCCCATCGAAAACTCGAAGTCGAATTTTCGACCCCTTCACAATACTTTTCATATATATTATACTTGTATATAAGAAAAGTAATATATGTTAAAATTTTATTTAATATTTCACTTACTAACTGTTCAGTTTGACTTATTAAACGATCAAAAGAAATTTAATGCTGAATATTATTTTATTTGATACTGTTGAAATTTAGAGATTGACTGCTAAAACTGATGAAATAGCACTGTATAGCAACATGAAATATATTCGCTAAACCTGCTGTCTTAAATAATCTGAAATTAAAAATATTTCGTTATTAGTTACAGCATAAACATTTGGTTGAATATATCAATCAGTTTCAGAGCAACCACACCAGCAAAGAACTTCTTGTCTGAAGAAGGAGGGTATTTTTTGCTTCTGAAACGATTGATATATTTAATCAACTATTTATGCTGTAACTAACGGATTAATTTTAATTTCAGACTACAGAAACACTTCTTTAATCGGTAAAAATATGTTCTTTTATGTATAAAGTTTGCTATGGGAAGAAATCTATTATGTTATTATCGTTAAAAATATACCAAAGGAATACGTTGATCCAATTCCGTAGGCTAGCGCAAGAATATAGCCCCCTCCCCCCGTACTGCAGAAAGCAGAAACACAAGTTCTCTGAAGTTGAAGAATTCCGTTTTGCGGGAGGGATGGAACAAAGCGAAAATGACTCGACTCTTCCACCTCTGTGCTTCATTCCATACCCATTACCTTCGGATGGAATGAACTCGTCGATGTATTACTGCTTTGGCGGTCTAGTGGGTTGCTATACCTTAGTTAAACAGTTGGCGATTTATAAAACATAGTTACTCATTTTATATCTAGATGGCGCCACCACACAATAAGCCAGAATTAGGAAAGATGCCTTTTTTGAAAATTAATTTAATATTTTTACTAACTATAAAGTGTGTTCTAATTGTATTAGAAGATTCAGAAAAGCGTATTTTACAAGCAAAGTAAATTTCAGACTTTCATATTCAGTATTTTTTTATTACTGCTCATTTTTATAAAATTGCATTGATGGTATAGGGAGTCAATGAGTGAGACTTCCCCTTAAGAGGAATCCTCAGTGTTTTAAGCTTTGATTCGCTATCACTAGATGGCGCAACGTATTTGTACATGAATCCGTTCAAAATTACAGAAGAGCGATAATTCGTCAAATCTATCTACCTCTGCCTCTTGGCGACATTCAAAGCGTGCCAAAAGATTAGTCCCATTTCCTCTATTGAGGAGGTGACGTATTTTCTGGGAATTCTCAGAAACTAGTTTACCAACCCCACCGCTGATTCTTTGACCGCTGTGCCTGGGGGTCAGGGAAGATCCCTTTGTGAATAAATAACTTGGGATCATGAGTGGTGAAGGCTTTGGGATTCAGTTCGGATGCTTATCTTATGGTACGAACTCATTATTTCGAGCGACGTTGCTTACTAAAGAATATAGTAACGCGTGTATATTAAAATAATAAAAACGTGAAATATGCAATTCTATATATTTTAATATTCCTTCCATAAATAATTAAAAATATTAATTTAATACAATTTATATTTTTAATTATTTATGGAAGGAATATTGCAAATAAATAATACAAATTTTAAAGAATTCGATTAAAGCGTTATTTTCTATGGAAAACAATGATATTTCTACGAACGGTATCATATTGGGTCAAACATATAAACAGGGAGATCGAGAAAAAAAGGAAGCCAGGTTAATTTATGAAGAGGCCCTAGCCCCAAGGCGACCTCAATCGCTTTCCACGAACTTGTATATGAAATGTGTTCAGGAGTACGTATACTTTTCACCGAAATCTCAAATACAAAATATCTCGGAAAACATTACCTTATACTTCGATTTTGACTGACAAGGAAGTGTTCAGGAGTACTTATAACGTATTTTTTCCATTTATGTTGGTCCTATGTTTTAAAAGTGAAATGGTCCCAATCAAAATTAACAAACGTTTTATCAAATGGCAAGTGCTCTGTAGAACTCCAATTCATATTTTATGATTGGTCAAACATAGGGAAGTGTTTAAAATGTGTTCAGGAGTCCCTATAACGTGCGAATACAAAAATTGTCAGATAAACACCTTATACCTAGATCTTGATTGACGAATAAGCACAACTCCTGGATTCATGTCTACGATCAGGAACTGTTTTTTTCCTACTCAGAACATCCGAGAAACCAGAAATTGTAAAGTGACTGTTTGGGCGGTCTGAACAGTGCCATCCAATTTAGACTGGAACCTAATGGGTGTGGCAACCATAGGGTCTATACCATACTTTTACATACATTTAATACATATACATACTTTTAACCTCAAATGAATGGACACAATTATTTGGAAATCATCGAAAGTCGTCCTAGAGATATCGGATTCTTTTTCTGCATTTAGTGCTATACTAGCCGAATATCCATTGAAAATCAACGGTCTTGATTGAGGAAGAAGCACGATTTTTGAACTCCTGAACCCATTTGTACGGTACGAACTTCTTCCAATTGTTTAGACAACCAGAGGAATCACATGGGGGTGGCGTGGCAACTATTGAGACCGTACCATCCTTCCCCTAACCTCTTGGATTGAGGGCCAGGAATATCGAACATTTCAGCCATAACCAGTTTGATGTTTTTGAAATTTTTATTCACATACCACATGACGCAAATACACTTTGGGCCATATATATACATAAATGTGATCTCCCCCCCCCCTCTTTAAATCGAATGTTATTCCGTCACTCTACCCTCTCCCTCTTAGAAATTCTGAAAAATTATGTAAAACAGTCTCCTCCCCCAAACATTGGAAAAAATTAAAATAATTCTTCCTCGAAAAAAATTAATTTATTAATTCGCCCCCCCCCCCTTTAAACCGAATATTAAAATATTGAATCTAATGTAAGAATGTTCTTCTATAGTGGTCAGATGTCCTTATAACGATTCTTTACATTAATTTTTTGAATACAAAAATTATTGGATAAATACTTATACCATTATAAGGCTTTGACCAATAAGCACGTTTTCTGTCAAATTTCTAATGCTACAAACTTCTTTTATTCATACCCAAACCATCCGATCTACCAGAAAGTATAAGGTAAAATTGTTTGGGCAACCAGAACAGTGTCACACAGTTTAGACTGAAATCAAATGGGGATGGCAACTAAAGACCGTACCCTTCTTCCCCTAACCTCTTAGAATAAAGCCCAGCAAAATTGAACATTTTAGCTGTAGCTAGTTTACTATTCACTAAATTGTGACCCATGATACAGCTACGTTCTGGGCCATATATATATATATATATTTATAATTCACTTTGTTTTTATTATTTGTCCTTCCACTAGCCATTAGACAGTTCCAATGGTGTCCATAGGTAAATTATCGCCATTGTCAGAAACTGGCTATTCTATCAGTTTTAATTCGAATTGTATGGCTGTCCTGGCGAGAATGCAATTTCGAACTAACCGCCGTTTTTTATGTAGTTTCAGTTGATTGTTCTCCATGTCTTGATCTTCAATTTTGAGATAGTATTTATTATTGCCTTTTCTCATTTTTGCCGTGTTTGCTTTTTTATTTTATATATATTTATATATATATATATATACCTTTTTAATTATGATTTTTGTATACTCATCCTCCCCTCATCCCCTTTCCATTATAGTGATAAGTTACCTTCTATTTTTATCCTTAGTCTTGGTCTATAGTTACTTATTTGTAACAGATATGCTAGAGATGAGATTTTTGTACTTTCCGTAGTTTATGCATAGTTTACGATTAAAATATTTCAATTTTTATTTATATATATTTATATATATATATATAGAGAGAGAGAGAGTGAGACACTTTCTTACAATGTGATCCCCCCCCCCCCCCCATCGAATATTCAAAATATTTTTGCATAGCTGAAAATAAAATCTATCGATTAATTCCGCTGATCAGCAACCTCAAATATGACTAAACTATTTTTCCTCTAACTAATTTTTCGTATGGAAGGCCACAAAAACATAACATTTCAATCCTGGCCAGTTAGATTTTTTTTTAAATTTCCAATAATCAGACATACACATAACGAAGGCACACTCTGTGCTATATATATATATATATATATATATATATATTATTTCTGTCTATATTTACAATGTAACATCCCTCCCCCCCCCATCCCCAATTGAATGTTAGAAATCAAAATTCTTGTCTAGCTGAAAATTAAAACAGTTGAAATGTAAAGACTTTTAGAATTTGAGTGCTTTGAAAGTGAAATGGTCTCACTCAAAATTAACAATTTTTGATCATAAGACAAGTTCTATTAGTAACTGTTCATGTCTTATCATCAAAATAGAATATACTAAATTTCTCGGAATAACTATACCTCATTGCTAGACGAATAAGTTCAGGAGTTCGTATAACGTGTTTTTTCAATAAAATCTCAAACACGAAATATCTCGAAACTATATCTTAGATCTTGACAGACTGATACGTATATTTCTATAACTTCTGAACACATTTCGAAGACATTTAGAGCCCATCTGTTTTATATGTTCAAGAGTTGTTATAACGTGTTTTATCATCAAAATTTCGAATGCGAAATTTCTATGAAAAACCATACCTTATACCCAAATTTTGATTGACGGATAAGTAACAGTGTACACGATGTGTAGCATAGCACAAAAACTATTGCACATGTTGAGTGTAGCAATTGTTCAGTAGCGTAGGCAGGAAGAAAATTGGGAGGGGGGGAGGCGTTTGCCAAATCTTATGTATTACATTTTTTCAAACATCTTTTTCAACTTCTTAAAATTTTATATAAAAGTAATTTGCATAAAAATTTGAAAACGAAGAATTAGGGGGGGGGGGGAATATCTATTTAACCGGGGTCAGAAACTTAATCTTCATTCTTGCACAGTAAATTCACCACTGAGTAAAACGTTTAGGTGATGTAGTAATGATGTCAAATTGATGGCCTGATCAATCTGAAAATAAAAAAGCCTCTGATGACTTTCAGTGGAAATAATCGTATCAAGTTTCTTTCAATTTGTTCGAGAGATATCGTGTCTACAGACGGGCGTCTAGACAAAGTAGTTGATTTCTGGATGCACAGATCCATCAATATTGAATGGTCTTTTTTTTTTTTACTCCCTTTACATATATCATGTGTTGTATGGAAAATATATGAAAGGAACATTTATTTTTATATGATATGTTATTCCAAATAGATTGATTCTATTTATATGTTGCCAACTAGGAATGGTAATCCTTGAATCAGAGTCAAAATGTATATCCCACAATCTAGAGTATAATTTATGAAATGATTTTTTCTTAGTTCTGAAATTATATCAAAAGCGTTGTAGTGAGCGATGTCATCAATGTAATAGATCCACCAAAAAAGTAGTAGATTATTTTTGAAGAAATTGCCGATATCATATAATATACAATTAAAATTAGTTTTAATTCAAATCAGATATCCTCATGCAAAAATTAAAGAAAAAATATCTGATGTAAGTAGCACATGACTTTCCTTATATAATGCAATGAATTTACTCTTTTTACAGTAAAAAAAACAATGTATAAGTTCTACGGTACTGTGCTTTTAACGTTGAATTGTACATTTGGCGATTTTACGAAAGGACAACATGCAAGACTATTTCAAATTACCCAATAAACTTATATTTCACGCAACTCTATACGTATAAACAATTATCAATATGGATATCATCCTCCATAAGCGAGAGTCCATATATATTAATATATTTTATTAATTAACACATCAATTAGGAGTCATTTTCATTAATTTAGCGTCATTTTTGCAATTTTGACGATATTTTCGTCAATTTGGCAACATTTAAAAAGCCAGCAAGTTGGAGATATTCCGACAAATGCTTCCCCAAAATTTTGCTAAACGCTACGGACGGAAAATTAGGTTTTTCTTATATTCTTTCCAAGATATTGAATATTCGTCAATCAGTCGTCATTTTCATTGATTTAGCGTCATTTTAATCAATTTGGCGACATTTTCGTTAACTTGTTAATATATAGAAAAGTCGTCAAGTTGATGATATTCCGCTATTTCGTTATCATAATCTCGCTAAGCATTACGGATGGAAAAATAAGTTATTCTTATAGCAAATAAATGGCTATTGGCTTTCAAATAAAAAAGTATTACCCAAAGTATCTTTTCTCATGAATGGAACGAGCTAAATCCACGAGAATGATATCACCCAATTTATCACATGATATTATATATGAAAAGTGAACATATTTCACAATATTTAATAATTTTTTGATAAATTTATTTGAAAAACGTGCAATATCTCGAGAACGATTTATGCTAGTGTTCTAAAGTTTGTGTTAATTGTTTTCTAATGAAAAACTACATAAGAAATAACTATTTGCATAACACTTTATTAAAGGTTTTGATTTTTCAAAATTTCACTCGAAAATTGAGGGGAGTTCTGAATATTAGACTGCGTTTAAAAACAATAGGCTTCCAGTAATTTTTGTACTAAATTTCATTCGAATCGCGATATTCGTTCTTGAGATATCGTCTCCACAGACTCATTGACACACACACAGACATCACCTCAAAAACGTTTGATTCGTGTTCAGGGATGCTTGAAACGTGCTCCCATCGAAAACTCGAAGTCGAATTTTCGACCCCTTCACAATACTTTTCATATATATTATACTTGTATATAAGAAAAGTAATATATGTTAAAATTTTATTTAATATTTCACTTACTAACTGTTCAGTTTGGCTTATTAAACGATCAAAAGAAATTTAATGCTGAATATTATTTTATTTGATACTGTTGAAATTTAGAGATTGACTGCTAAAACTGATGAAATAGCACTGTATAGCAACATGAAATATATTCGCTAAACCTGCTGTCTTAAATAATCTGAAATTAAAAATATTTCGTTATTAGTTACAGCATAAACATTTGGTTGAATATATCAATCAGTTTCAGAGCAACCACACCAGCAAAGAACTTCTTGTCTGAAGAAGGAGGGTATTTTTTGCTTCTGAAACGATTGATATATTTAATCAACTATTTATGCTGTAACTAACGGATTAATTTTAATTTCAGACTACAGAAACACTTCTTTAATCGGTAAAAATATGTTCTTTTATGTATAAAGTTTGCTATGGGAAGAAATCTATTATGTTATTATCGTTAAAAATATACCAAAGGAATACGTTGATCCAATTCCGTAGGCTAGCGCAAGAATATAGCCCCCTCCCCCCGTACTGCAGAAAGCAGAAACACAAGTTCTCTGAAGTTGAAGAATTCCGTTTTGCGGGAGGGATGGAACAAAGCGAAAATGACTCGACTCTTCCACCTCTGTGCTTCATTCCATACCCATTACCTTCGGATGGAATGAACTCGTCGATGTATTACTGCTTTGGCGGTCTAGTGGGTTGCTATACCTTAGTTAAACAGTTGGCGATTTATAAAACATAGTTACTCATTTTATATCTAGATGGCGCCACCACACAATAAGCCAGAATTAGGAAAGATGCCTTTTTTGAAAATTAATTTAATATTTTTACTAACTATAAAGTGTGTTCTAATTGTATTAGAAGATTCAGAAAAGCGTATTTTACAAGCAAAGTAAATTTCAGACTTTCATATTCAGTATTTTTTTATTACTGCTCATTTTTATAAAATTGCATTGATGGTATAGGGAGTCAATGAGTGAGACTTCCCCTTAAATCAGTGAAAATGTTGACTCAACTTTGTTCTATGTTCCTGTTTTTGCCAAAATCACAGCACATTTTGCACTAGAAAACTCTTCATACAGGTAGTCGTCATTTACAAAATCAAGATTGAATTATTTTACAAGGGTTTGCAAATGTCCGAAAGAAAGTTCAGTGGTTAAATTTATTGGCAAAAGACAATGGACAAGATTTGCATTTGACAACTCAAAATTCTTCGAAATGTACTTGTGCAAGTAACAGTAAAAATTAACAAAGTCGTCTCTAGCACATTTCTGCAGGGGTAGGTTCAAAGAGTCCAAAATTTTTTCAGTGACAGTACCAAAAAACCTGTCTTTATCCTCTGCTGAAGTTTATTACCTAAACATTGCATTACACTGTAGCATTTCATGATACTAAGATTAGGAGTTTCAAGGGTTTTGGCAGTTGGAACAAGTAATGCACCAACGTTGGAAAAAAAAAATTAAGATATGACTCAACAGCACACTCTTTTTCTGGATCTTCATCACTGAAATGTTTTTTTAATATTTTTGGACAGTCATTTGTGCTTTTGAAGTAACTCTTAATAGGTAACCAGTTTTGTATTAATCTATCCACAGCTGATATTATAAAAAGTCAATGAGTGGGTACATGACAAACCATCTCCAGCCACTCAGCATCATCAAAATCCAAGAAAGACTTCAACTCTTCTCTCCTTTTTGCTGATATTGAAAAGTGTCCATATATTTTTAAGATGAGCATTTCAATATCCACGTCTAATCCATCAGAGGCATGTTTTATGGCATTATGCAATATATGATTTGAGCAATTTGTTTTAAGAATACTTTTGTTGTCTTCTTGAAGTAGTTTGAATACAGAATTATGCTTTTCATAATTCACATTATCTGCACAATATGAAGTTACATTTTTTATATCTAACTTGTGTGTATCAAGTAAAGACATTATCCAATTATGGAAAGCATTAGCTGATTCATCAGCTTGTTCAATGAAGTCCAGAAGCCCGAGTTTAACATCACTAAGAAGGTCAAAATACCTCACAACCAGTGGGAATATCTTTCTGTTCTTGTGGTTGGAGACATCAGTTGCAATAGAGAAAAAGTTGCTTGATTTTCCTTGATCCTTCAACATATCAATGAAGTCTTGCACCCTTTTTGGTGCTAGAACATTTTTCACAATAGCCAGCCTCTGCCTTTGATCGGCCACAGGATATCTTCTTAGCCAATTTAGAGTCATGGAAAATATCCTTCGATAACTTATTTGTGCAATCCATGCTCCTGTAGCTGATATTGTGTTTTACAGTATGGAAAACTAATGCTAGCTCTCCTGCAATGTTTCTAAAGTCTTTGCTGCTGTTCCCGAATAAAGGTATAAATTTGAAGACATCTTCACATCGGCCTCCTTTCGTTTATGCTCTTCTGTGCAAGCATGTTGTCTGCAGTCAGTATTACCTCCGTGAGCGATGCTAAACTCACGTTTATAAGTTATGCAATAAGCTTTGTAAACGTTGGAGGATGCGGACTTTAACCATGAATATTGTTCTTCCCATTTTTTCAAGTAAACACGCATAAATTTAGTTTTCTTCTTAGGTGGAGTTTTTTTCTTTATTGCTTTCACTTTCACTACTCATTGTGAAAATGGATTCAATTTGGTAAGTTTAAATTAGCCTATTTGAAAGCATGAGGATGAACACAGCAGGAACAGAAAATATTACAATCTGAAAACGGATATTTCACTTCCTATACACTTTTTTGTGAACTTAAATAAAACCACGATCTTTATTTCTTTTATTCACAACTTAATCTCGATGTTCAAAAACGTTTCTGCTGTAATAACAAAATCCACGTTATCTGCTTCAGCCAAAATCAAACAGGTAAACAACGCACGAACTAAAAAGACGTAATGCCACCACGAGCCAAAGAAATAAAAAGCGCAAATTATTTACACGTAGTCGCGCCCACGTCTCTGATGATAAAGCGAAAATAAATCCCAATCCTACCATTTATACAGGAATGTATTTCGCGGGAATATTACATAATTCAAATTTTGCGTTCCTGATTTTTAAAGAAATATACGGGAGAAATAGAAGGTCAATACGGGAAGAGGGAGGATCTAAAAAAAAATCTCAAATACGGGAGTTCCCGGGAAATACGGAAGGGTTGGTCACCCTAGGGTTAGCTATCCATTTCCGTTAGTGCAATCTACGTCTGCTCATAACGCTGAATCCTGCGACCGCGTGATTGTCGAATCTTAATAAAAATTTGTTTCTACTGTTTATTTTAAGGAAATATATGTTTTGAATAATATATAAAACATGGTTTACAAATGTACAGTACCCTATGTATAGTTATCTAGGTGGCGTTGTTATTACCCTATTCCTGTGGGCGTGGTGTCCTCTATTAAGATGTTTCACCATATGCATACATATACACAGTGAAATATCTCAGCTAAGGACACTATGGGAAGATTCTGCCGAGTTTTTAACCTGCGTTTGTCAAAAACGAAAAAAGCTAACACACGGCCAGAACCGGGAATTAAACTTGAACTCAAATATCATAAATTTTACCGAAATACCCTATCCACTGCACCACAATCGTCATGTATGTAATTAATATAATTACCTTACATACTATTCCTTCAAAACAAGGTGGGGAAGATATCCCTCTGCCCTCTATCACACTATAATTGAGTTGTTAATTGTGAAGAGTTGGGATCAGGCGTTAAATAAAAAGTACTTTGCTTAATTTCAGCTAAATAATATTACTCGGTCAGAACCGAGCATTGAACCCGAACCTCCTCGCGATTGCACTGAGTTATACCCGCCAATAAAGATTTCCCCCAAAAATTGGAATACGCTCACATTGCAACTATTAGTATCCATGGGCCAGTTTCGAGTTTATTATGCATTCGTTAACGTGGGATAGCCGATACATTTATTAGTAGCAAGGGCACTTGTTGCAATTGCAGCATATAAAAAGTTTTCTTACAGTCATTGCAAGCATAATCTATTTACATGCTGACGCGTGCATAATAAGCTCGAAAATAATCCATGTATGCAGTTATCTGTCATGGGTGCATATTTAAAATACTAAAATTCTATATTGTTGCCTGCTTACAGATTTAAGTTTTCATGTTTTTTCTATCCTATAACGTGTAGTTATGGTGCAGTTTCCAGTAGGAAAGCATCCCATAGCCTATCCGCCTTATATGCTTAATTTCACATGTTAAATAAGACTAGCTAAAGAAATGCGATTAAAAACAAATACAAATTGAAGGGTGTATGTTAGAGGTCTACAGGAACTCGGATACGGCCCTTGGACTTAGGCCGGGCCCTACTCGTCGATCACTACGGGCTGAAATTTTCAATCACTGTTTCGGGCAGAACCAGACTCGCGCTTAGTTTTAAAAAATGTCGGGTCGGACCTGTCAGAACATATTTAATTTTGAATTACTTTTAAATGAATTTTAATAATGTTGAATTCAAATTTATAAAGATAACGTTTTAAAAAAATTTATCTTTATTATTTGTACAAAAATTCATAAATTCGGGTTTTTAACACATTTGAATATAAATCATTCCGGACCGGATCGGGCCGACAGTCAATAGTTTTCTGTGGTCGTGCTGAACGTTGGGCATTCATAAAATTTTTTGGGGTCGGGTCGGGTTTGAACACTGGTTCTATTGGACTTGGCCGGACGAGCGGAAGTCTGAAATTTCGGCCCGTGCAGATCTCTAGTGCGCGTGTTAGCAAGACAGTTGTAAAAGGAGAAATCCGTCAACGCAGATAGTGAGGGAGGTCATAACCATAGACGTAAAAGATGCTATATATGTCTATGGTCATAACCATTAGGGAAAAAAATTTCTCATTTCCTCCCATTAGGGGAAAAATTTAATTTAGTTATTCAAAGTTCATAATTTGAGTAGCCCGGATTCAGGTCTGTGGGGAAGAGGCACACGAGTTGCTGACACAAAAAAATTGTAAGAAGTATAAGAAAAACTGCATTTAAAAAATAAATTAGGACTCTGTGTGACAGACAGTAAGCGCTACTGAGCAAAAATAGCGGAGCAACCAATTCCTAGATTTGACGGAGAAAATTTCAATAGTTGGAAGTACTGTATTAAAAGTATACTTCAGGGAAAAGGATTAGGCTTGTATCTAACTGATAATCCGCCAGAAAAGGAAGCAGACCTAACTGAGTGGAAGAAATTTGATTCTCACAAGGGGAATTATTACATGCGCGTAAGTGATATGCAAGCTTGCTTGATTCTTACTTGTAATACTGCCAAGGAAATTTGGACTTCCCTAAGCAACAGGTATGAAGGTGATCTGAAAAGAATAGAAGCGAGAACCATGTGTCGCGATTACAGATGGAAAGGAACGAAAACTGGAACGACTATCTGTTGAGAGCCGAGAAATTGCTGGAAAGTGCACGTATACTGGGTGCAAATATAAATGAAGAATTTATAAGCACTTTGATCAAGGGACTCCCGCCAAAATATAATTTAATTGCAATGAAATTTGACAACTTTCAAGAAGTTACCATTTCTGATGTTCGTCGAATTTTCAAGTTGCGCGAGAAAAGATCTAACGAAGCTAAAAAGGCAAGTTCGTCTGTTTTTAGAGTACAGAATAGCAGAAGATATAGAAGTCCGAAATCATACTATGAACCAAATCGATTTGAACAAATTTATAGCAGAAAATTTGTATGCTATATTTGTAATAAAACAGGTCATAAAGTCGTGAATTGTTGGCATAATTCAGCTAATCAACAAAAATCAAGTTTTTTGAAGGATAGTTCTAAACAAGCAAACCAGCGAGGATTTTCGGAATCAAAAATTATGTGCGAGAGAAATGAATCAAAAGGAACTTTAAAAGCTGCAGAAGGTGTATTACAAGCCAGATGGATCTTAGACAGTGGAGCGACTAGTCTATGACTGAAAATCTTGACTGCTTAAATGAAGTACAAGAAGATAAAAGAAATATTTTGTTAGCTGACGATAGCAGGATATCTTCTCGAGCAAAAGGATCCGTGACATTATGAGAAGTAAGTGGAAAATTCAATTCAGATATAGTGCTAAAGGATGTACTTTATGTACCTAAACTAAAAGGTAATCTGATATCTGATCGAAAATTAACAGATAATATGAATGTTTTATTTGATGAATCTGAAGGGCATATTTTAGATAGGAAAGGCAATACAATATTAAGTACAAAACGATTGGAATTTTATGTTGCTGATTTCAAAGCGATCAAGGATAAGAATTTTATTTACAAAGCGGGTAAAAGCACTTGGGAAATGTGGCATAAAAGATTAGGCCATATTAATGAAAGTTATATGAAACTTATGTTAAAAAATGCAATGGTATATAACTTAGAGTGTATAAGCAAGACTCAAAATCCAGTGATTGTATTACTTGCATTCAAGCAAAATACGCTAGAAAACCATTTAAGGAAGTAATCGGTGAGCAATCGAAAATGCCTTTGGAACTTCTTCATATGGACTTAATCGGTCCGATACAAGAAGCTTCTTTAGGAGGAACTAAATATGTTTTAACTGTAGTGGATGATTTTTCAAGGAGAGTATTTACAAAATTTCTAAAATCAAAAGCGGATGTTTTCGAAACATTCAAATATTTGATATTTAAACTTGAAAACGGTACTAGAAAAAATGTTCAGAAAATCAGGAGAGATAATGGAACGGAATTTTTAAATGCAAAAATGGACCATCTTTGTAAAAGTAAAGGTATTGATCATCAAAAAACAACACACTTCTCATCAAGTCAAAATGATCGAAGGGAAAAAGAGCAAACAGAACTTTAATTGAAGGTACGCGAGCTTTATTAATAGAAGCTAATTTATCTATCAAATTTTGGGCAGAGGCTATGAATACATTTACTTACATTATGAAAAACATTACTCCTTCAAAATCACGAAATAAGTACACACCAGAGGAACTTTTTACTGGAAGAAAACCAAACGTTTCTTACTTTCGAGTATTTGGATATCAGGCTCATTATTGGAAACCAAAGCACAAAAGAAGCAAGTTTGATAAAATTACAAATGTTGGAATATTCGTGGGATATTCTGAATCAAGAAAAGTATATAGAATCTGGAATCCTAAAAATCAAGACATAGTGGAATTTCGAAATGTTAGATTCCTTTAAGAAACTAAGGGAAATGAACTGTTGGAACGAAATCGTGTATATTCAGATTCCTCGGCAAAAATCTTAGATTTTGGTAAAAATCTATTTGAAGAAGACAATTTTGATGCTGATAAAGAAGAATCGATTAGTAATGAAACCAGTCAACCGGAAAATGATCAAGATCCTGATGATGGTTGTACAACTCGCAGTTTAAGACCTCGCACTAAAATTATAAATTATAACGAATCATTTGAAAGTGAAGATGAAGCTACAAATCCAGATTATTATCCAGATCAAACCATATCATGTTAGGCGAGAAATCGACAAAATATACCATCAAGTTATAAGGAAGCTGTATGTTCTGATCAAAGGGAAAATTGGATAGAAGCAATGGATAAAGAAATGGAATCGCTAAAATTTCATAATGTTTGGACTTATGAAAAGATTCCAGAAGGAATCAAACCAATAAACTGTAAATGGGTATACAGCATTAAAAACACCCTAGAAGTATCTAACATGATATACAAAACGTGATTAGTAGCAATCGGTTGTTCTCAGAGGTTTGGAGTAGATTATACTGAAACTGATAGCTTAAGAACAAACACTTAGCATTTGCATTTATGAAGAATTGGAAAATTAATTTTTATGATGTTGAAACTGCTTATTTGTATGGAAAGTTAACTGAGACTATTTACATGGAAGATCTCAAAGGATATGAACGTAGAAAGAATAAAAATATGGTGTGTAAATTAAACCAAGCTATTTACGGATTAAAACAGTCTGGTAAAGTGTGGTATGAAACTTTATCTGATTACTTACTAAAGTGTGGATTCAAAGTATTTAAATCTGACAAGTGTGTTTTCAACTACGAGAAGGGAAATTCTCGATTAATCATTGGAATTTACGTAGATTATATGATAATTATAAATTCTGATGGTGAAATTTTAGATTGTGTAATTAGAAAATTGAAAGAAAATTTTAAACTAAAGGAAAACATTAATATGAAAAATTTCCTAGGATTAGAAATTTCAGTAGAAGAAAATCAAATGATCATCAAACAAGAAGCTTATGCAGATGAAATATTAAAGAGATTTAAAATACAAGATTGTAACGGCATTGCAACACCAATGGACATAAATGTGGACTTTGACAATTACGAAACTTCAGAAAAATGGGATTTCCACAAATATCAAGAAATTAGTTCATTATTGTTCCTCGGAATGAAATAGAGGAGTTGAAATAGTTGCTTGGAATGAAATAGTTGCTAAAGCATACCGAACATCGCGTATGCTTTAGCAACCTTGTCAAAGTACAATAAGGATCCAAGAGTTATACATATTACTGCTGTTAAAAGAATTCTTAGATATATAAAATGAACTAAAAACCAAGAGTTGGTATACGTTAAAGGGGATTTTAATCTTTCAGGATATGCAGAAGCTAATTGGAGATGCAAGAAATCAAACCAGAAATCAACAGGTTTTCTTTATCAAATTGGCCCAAATACAATTAGTTGGACTTCTAAATGGCAGGACACTGTATCTCTATCTACCTGATGATGCCGAAGTATCTGCATTGGTAAGCTGTATGAAGAAAGGGCTTTCTTTACAATTATTTTTTGACGAACTTTTACTTAAGACGCTAGTGAATGTAACACTTTATTGTGATAACAAATGGACGATTTTCATTTGTGAAAGCGGAGTAACTTCAAGCAGATCAGACCACATTATTCGTAAAGTTTTGCTAATGAGAAGTTAAAATCTCAAAATTTTGAACTTATTTATGTATTGAGTAATGACAATCCAGCAGATGTGTTAACGAAAGCTATAAGTAAAGATAAACTGTTAAGATTTAAACAAACATTGAATGTTATGTAATGTAATGGTTCTACTTGTATATCTATATTTGTAAAGTTCTTAACTGAAGTAAAATTACGGGAGGTCTTGTTGGGAAATAATTTTCCTTCAATTAACTGTAACTTAACCTTAAGGTGAGGCTGTAACTGTGGACCGTAACAGGAGAAAGTGTGAGTATAAAAGAGTGAAATGGGTGGTAACGGCAAAGAGAGAGGAGAAGATATATATATACATACACACACACACAGGAAAGCATTATGGTAGTGGATATGTTCTATGGAACGGTATTGTCGCAGGATGTGAATTCTAATTTATTATGTAACCTAAGATAGGTATTTATGTTTGTTAATAAATATTTATGTTATCAAAAGGTGGCTCTTTATATCACTCAAAAAACGCTGCAAAACGTGGTCGTGAAGAACAAAGGAAAGTTCAAGCAGTGCGTTTCGAAAAATAACATTGACTTGTGTTTTTGCCTTTAAAACAGCAATATTTCTGCATGTTTGTGGGCACAAGTGCTATAAACCGGCCTTTGCATGGTGACTTGAAAACATGGGCTTCACTAAGATTACAGCGAACGAGAGCTACACACCTGATTTCAGTTTTTAGAAATCTCAGTAATTCGTTGTTATGTTGAAAATTTATTTTCCAAGATTATAATGCTTATATCTCAAGAAGAAAGATCAACCATGCATAAAGCATTGATTATGAAACACTTTCCAACTTCAATGTAATTTTATTTAAACATTTCTAAAATGCGATACATTCTTCGGTAATATTTTTTAAATTATAATAAATAAATGTACTATTGTGATATTTGAAAACTTCAAACTTCATCGAAAACAATTAACTGCATTCAAATGACTGCATTGAAATATAAATTGCCTGGTTTAAACATCTCTAAAATGCGATACATTCCTCGGTAATATTTTTAAAATTATAATACTACAGTAATTTATTATGTTTGAAAACTTCATCGAAAACAAATGAACCTTTTTTAAATAACGTCATCGAAATATAAATAGCATAGCTCTCTTTATAAAAGCAGCATTTCATTTATAAACTGTTTTCTATTCCATTCATTCATCACAATACTATAATAATTTATTTTATTTAAAAACTTAAAACCATGGAGGTACAAGTAATTTAACTCCAAGCTTAAAACTTCATCAAAGAAATTGCCTGCTTCTCTGCTTAAAATCAATGAATGTTTCATTCATATCAGCTATATTGCAGACTCCATAAACTAAATAATTTTACATTAAAGAAATGCAGCATTTCTTATACAATACATTCTACATGCGTTGGTGTTTACATTCTCCATAAGTTAAAATTAGGCTTCGTTTTAGAAATAATCAAAGTTTGATGATCATTTAAACTCAAATATATTGTAATTGCGTTGTTTCAGTATGTTGATGCACGGAATTTAAGCAAAAATAAAGCGGTTTTAAGACGGGTACAACACTCAATATGAATTAAAACGAACTTTAAAAATCACGATTTTGACAGAAGATGGATGCCCTATTTTATTTTGAAGTGGGTCACGTGATCTTTTCATATAATGGTCACTATCTCTTCATATAAAGGGTGCAATTATTTAAATTTTTATTTAAAAACTACTGAATATATTTTACTAAAATCTTTTTTATATATTTTATGGGATAATTTGAATATTTCCCAAAACTTTCGAAGCAATTTGTGAATTTTAAATTCACTTAAAAAATGTTTGAAAAATTAGGTCCCATATGGTTCAATGTATTTCATTTTTTCAACTCTGGTTCAATCCAAAACTAATTGGGTGATATTATTCATTTATATTCCCATAGGTCCCACAGACCGTCTGAACAACACACTCAAATTTCATTTTGATAGTCATTTTTGTTGCAGTTATCGTGTTAGACAGACAGAACAAAGTCAAACACTTTTCAACTATGTTGTAAAGTATTAAAACTAAAAGCTCAAGAACTTGTAGCTCTTTGAGAATGCTCTTCAAGTGAATATAATTGAATTTTGGATCGAGCTCTCTTTTTTATAAAAACATTAAATGTATATGTCCGAACGAATTTTTTCTTTCATTTTTCTTAATTTCACTTGAAATATTTTCGCAACTGTAAAATATATAGTGTATTAATAACAAGTGACAAAAATGTGTATTAGAAAATTCAGTTTCTTTATCTATATATTTTTCAAAAAGCTCTTCTAGTTTTTGTGTAATCGTCTTGTCACATTGTACGAGTAATTTTCCGTTTTTCAAGATTGTAATGCTTACTCAAAAATTGAAAGTGCTAGCTATAAACAATAAGCAAGAATTTGTATCTCATTGAAAGCCCTACAAGTGTATATAATTGGATTTTAAACAGAGTTCTTGGTTTTCGAAATATAGTGGTTATAATTTCGATAATTTAGTATTTTAACATGGATGGATGGGAAATCTGTAATATTTAAGATGTCACGGGTGTTATACATCTCAATGCCTTTTTGTATTCCTTGGTGAAATATTTGTGCACAGATATTTTGTTTAAAAAAAAACTAGCAAGTTAAATTAACTTGTAGATTCGGAAGATGTTTAATTGTTGAGTTTTGAACACCATAAATGGAAATATGAGTATTTATGAGCCAGCAGGCAAATTCATAAATTAACTTGAATCTAAAATCTCGTCAGATATACAGCGATGGTGCGATGCCGTATCTTAATTATTACAGTAGCAATATTAAAACACACACACACACACACCACTTCAAAAATGTTTGATTCGTGAACAGGAATGCTTGAAATGTGCTCTCCCGTCGAAAACTCGAATTCGAATTTTCGACCCCGTCACAATACTTTCCTCATACATTATGTATAGAAGGAAAGTAAAAAGTGAAAAGAAATAAAATGTTGAAGGTTTGATGCTGAAACTGAACATTCCGTATAAAGACGATTGGAGTGTATTAAAAAGGAAATTTTTAACTGTTATTCGTACTATTGTATTCCCATAGCCTTATATGTAAAATGTAAACAATAAAATTGCACAGAAACCCAAACCAGGAGGCAATTTTAAGCGTAATTTTCGTGTTTAGCGACCCGAAATCGATACAGAACGTATATTTTCACTGTTGAACAGTGTTATTTATCATTAGTGAAAATTCCGATTTAAAGATCTGTAAAAATAATTCATTCGAGAATTAGGAATTCATCCAAGCATTTAATTGTCTTTAGAATCAGTAGGGTTCCAATATACACTCATAATAATCTTACCAAATTATGTTCGAAACGCTTCATTCGTTGATGAAATATCGCGTTCACACATTCATGAACACGCATTAACACTAGAAAAATGAAAGCGATCATTTTGACAGCATAACGACTTTGACCGTTGCCGTCTTTCTAGGAAAATAGTAGACTCTTGTAAAACTTTGAATAATTTTCTTCTGTGTTTTCAGTAACTTTAAGAAAATAAGGAAAGTCGTAAAATTTCAATGGGCTGGGATTAGAAGTTTTAGAGTAATAGTTTCTCAAAGTAGTTATGCGGTCAAAATGAACGCTTCAGTCGTTTCAGTGTTAAAATACATACATGCGCATCACAAAAGCATTCCATTCGAGTTCAAGGATTCTTGAAACGTCCTCAGTCAAAAACTCGCATTCGAATATTTAACCCCCGTCACAAATTTTCTCAATACATTATACTATGTAGGGAAAATGACATAGAACACAAATATATGTCGAAAGCCCAGACCGTCCGGCCCATCCTAGGACATAGAGCAGCATGGTGGGCGGCCAGACACAAATATATGTTGTTGTTGTTGAAACCCAGACCGTCCGACCTACCAGAAAGGTGTAAGGTAACTGTTTGGACGGTCGGGAAGTGCCACCCAATTTAGACCGGAACCCAGTGGGGGAGGCATCCACAGGGACCGTACCCTCCTTCCCCTACCACCAACCTCTCGGAAGGACTTTCGGACCCACATGTTTAACGTGATCGTACTCCGCATGAACACGGCGGCAGTTTTGGCAGTGGCTGGAATCGAACCCGGGCCTACCGAGTGCAACTCCAGCGCGCTAACCAATGGGCTACCGCGCCCAGACACAAATATATGTGAAACAATTGAAACAAATAAACCAACTTTGATATTGAAGAAAACATTGAACTAAATTAGAACATTTTCTGAACTCCATCTCCTCAGATTTTTCAACAAAATTCTATAATTAGCAAAAGCACGGAAATTAGAACTTTCTTACAAATCAAGATTATAATTGCCATCGATTAAAAGAAATGTATCGAATTCGTACAAATTGTCAGATTCTATTGAAAGATATAGAAAAAGTAAAATTTGTAATATCGCATTCATGCTTCAAATGTGACACAAGTAAGAAAACATAAGTTTTGAGTTACTACTGCAGATTAATTGAGTAAACATCCCCCAATAACAATCGCCAAAGATTTATTAAATTTCGAAACTAACTTTGAAAACTAAACAGATTGCGCTTGTTGTTGTTGTTGAGACCCAGACCGTCCGACCTACCAGAAAGGTGTAAGGTAACTGTATGGACGGCCGGGAAGTGCCTACCCAATTTAGACCGGAACCCAGTGGGGAAGGCATCCACAGGGACCGTACCCTCCTTCCCCTACCACCAACCTCTCGGAAGGACTTACGGACCCACATGTTTAACGTGATCGTACTCCGCATGAACACGGCGGCATTTGTGGCAGCGTGCAAATCTAGCGCGCAAACCACGGGGATACCGCACCCGAGATGGCCAACAGCACGCGGCGTTCCGAGGTGGTCACCCACCAAGTACTAACAGATTGCGCTTGTGTATAAATTGTCATAAAATTTTTCAGGACGTGATCAAGTATGACCTACAATGCACAATTCAAAATAGATGTCATTTTGCGTACCAACATCAAAAGTGCCACAAATCAAAATAGGAGTGTATTCTTTTTTGCAAAGGTTGTCACATAAAATAATTAAAATAAATAATTTAAACTTAATATTTATTGCTGCATATATAAATTAAAGGCGGACAAGTTTCATTAAAGTTTAAAGAAAAATATAAAATAATAACATTAAGATACTTATAATCACTTATTAAACATGTAATATGCAACTATATTGTGTACATTCAAGACGAACCAGAATAAGGCGGATGCTTAGGCAAATTATAAATGAAAATTAACACAATACAAGCAAAACAAATTTATGTGTAAATTATAAATATTATATTGTGTGAATTTGCAATGTATAATATGCAACTATTATACATTGCACAAGTTTGAGACCGACACGAATAGAGCTGATGCTTTGACAAGTTGTAAATAATTATTAAAGCAAAATATAAGAACAACTTGCGTTAATTTCGTAAATTCTGGATGAAAAATGTAACAAACAGCTTCATAGTTCTGAATAATATGAGCCGACTGAGACTCAAATATTTTTTGACCAGTCCGGGCATAATATTACAAAATATTTTCGTGCCAGGACCAGATTTAGATACTTTTATTGTCAGGGCGAGTGAAAACCTGAAAATTATTTTTCGTACAAACCTCTAACATTGTCACATATTCTCCATAAATAGCAAGCACGTAACTTTCACTTACCAGAATAATTAAAATTCAGCTCCTTTGCAACAGTCCAGAGTGGCATTGGGCCTCACAAACTTTCAGTGGGGACGTCTGGCTGTCGAACAAACAAAAAAAGTACACTACTTCTACTTTACACAGTCAATATTTTTACTGAAAAAGTAAAATTTGTAATATCACATTTATGCTTCAAATGTGACACAAGTAAGAAAACATAAGTTTTGAGTTACTACTGCAGATTAATTGGGTAAACATCCCCCAATAACAATCGCCAAAGATTTATTAAATTTCGAAACTAACTTTGAAAACTAAACAGATTGCGCTTGTGTATAAATTGTCATAAAATTTTTCGGGACGTGATCAAGTATGACCTACAATGCACAATTCAAAATAGATGTCATTTTGCGTACCAACATCACATATTCTCCATAAATAGCAAGCACGTAACTTTCACTTACCAGAATAATTAAAATTCAACTCCTTTGCAACAGCCCAGAGTGGCAATGGAAACCTCACAAACTTTCAGTGGGGACGTCTGGCTGTCGAACAAACAAAAAAAGTACACTACTTCTACTTTACACAGTCAATATTTTTACTGAAAAAGTAAAATTTGTAATATCACATTTATGCTTCAAATGTGACACAAGTAAGAAAACATAAGTTTTGAGTTACTACTGCAGATTAATTGGGTAAACATCCCCCAATAACAATCGCCAAAGATTTATTAAATTTCGAAACTAACTTTGAAAACTAAACAGATTGCGTTTGTGTATAAATTGTCATAAAATTTTTCGGGACGTGATCAAGTATGACCTACAATGCACAATTCAAAATAGATGTCATTTTGCGTACCAACATCACATATTCTCCATAAATAGCAAGCACGTAACTTTCACTTACCAGAATAATTAAAATTCAGCTCCTTTGCAACAGTCCAGAGGGGCAATGGAAGCCTCATTAACTTTCAGCGGGGACGTCTGGCTGTCGAACAAACAAAGTACACTACTTCTACTTTACACAGTCAATATTTTTACTGAAAAAGTAAAATTTGTAATATCACATTTATGCTTCAAATGTGACACAAGTAAGAAAACATAAGTTTTGAGTTACTACTGCAGATTAATTGGGTAAACATCCCCCAATAACAATCGCCAAAGATTTATTAAATTTCGAAACTAACTTTGAAAACTAAACAGATTGCGCTTGTGTATAAATTGTCATAAAATTTTTCGGGACGTGATCAAGTATGACCTACAATGCACAATTCAAAATAGATGTCATTTTGCGTACCAACATCACATATTCTCCATAAATAGCAAGCACGTAACTTTCACTTACCAGAATAATTAAAATTCAGCTCCTTTGCAACAGTCCAGAGTGGCAATGGAAGCCTCACTAACTTTCAGTGGGGACGTCTGGCTGTCGAACAAACAAAAAAGTACACTACTTCTACTTTACACAGTCAATATTTTTACTGAAAAAGTAAAATTTGTAATATCACATTTATGCTTCAAATGTGACACAAGTAAGAAAACATAAGTTTTGAGTTACTACTGCAGATTAATTGGGTAAACATCCCCCAATAACAATCGCCAAAGATTTATTAAATTTCGAAACTAACTTTGAAAACTAAACAGATTGCGCTTGTGTATAAATTGTCATAAAATTTTTCGGGACGTGATCAAGTATGACCTACAATGCACAATTCAAAATAGATGTCATTTTGCGTACCAACATCACATATTCTTCATAAATAGCAAGCACGTAACTTTCACTTACCAGAATAATTAAAATTCAGCTCCTTTGCAACAGTCCAGAGTGGCAATGGAAGCCTCACTAACTTTCAGTGGGGACGTCTGGCTGTCGAACAAACAAAAAAGTACACTACTTCTACTTTACACAGTCAATATTTTTACTGAAAAAGTAAAATTTGTAATATCACATTTATGCTTCAAATGTGACACAAGTAAGAAAACATAAGTTTTGAGTTACTACTGCAGATTAATTGGGTAAACATCCCCCAATAACAATCGCCAAAGATTTATTAAATTTCGAAACTAACTTTGAAAACTAAACAGATTGCGCTTGTGTATAAATTGTCATAAAATTTTTCGGGACGTGATCAAGTATGACCTACAATGCACAATTCAAAATAGATGTCATTTTGCGTACCAACATCACATATTCTCCATAAATAGCAAGCACGTAACTTTCACTTACCAGAATAATTAAAATTCAGCTCCTTTGCAACAGTCCAGAGGGGCAATGGAAGCCTCATTAACTTTCAGTGGGGACGTCTGGCTGTCGAACAAACAAAGTACACTACTTCTACTTTACACAGTCAATATTTTTACTGAAAAAGTAAAATTTGTAATATCACATTTATGCTTCAAATGTGACACAAGTAAGAAAACATAAGTTTTGAGTTACTACTGCAGATTAATTGGGTAAACATCCCCCAATAACAATCGCCAAAGATTTATTAAATTTCGAAACTAACTTTGAAAACTAAACAGATTGCGCTTGTGTATAAATTGTCATAAAATTTTTCGGGACGTGATCAAGTATGACCTACAATGCACAATTCAAAATAGATGTCATTTTGCGTACCAACATCACATATTCTCCATAAATAGCAAGCACGTAACTTTCACTTACCAGAATAATTAAAATTCAGCTCCTTTGCAACAGTCCAGAGTGGCAATGGAAGCCTCACTAACTTTCAGTGGGGACGTCTGGCTGTCGAACAAACAAAAAAGTACACTACTTCTACTTTACACAGTCAATATTTTTAGTGAAAAAGTAAAATTTGTAATATCACATTTATGCTTCAAATGTGACACAAGTAAGAAAACATAAGTTTTGAGTTACTACTGCAGATTAATTGGGTAAACATCCCCCAATAACAATCGCCAAAGATTTATTAAATTTCGAAACTAACTTTGAAAACTAAACAGATTGCGCTTGTGTATAAATTGTCATAAAATTTTTCGGGACGTGATCAAGTATGACCTACAATGCACAATTCAAAATAGATGTCATTTTGCGTACCAACATCACATATTCTCCATAAATAGCAAGCACGTAACTTTCACTTACCAGAATAATTAAAATTCAGCTCCTTTGCAACAGTCCAGAGTGGCAATGGAAGCCTCACTAACTTTCAGTGGGGACGTCTGGCTGTCGAACAAACAAAAAAGTACACTACTTCTACTTTACACAGTCAATATTTTTACTGAAAAAGTAAAATTTGTAATATCACATTTATGCTTCAAATGTGACACAAGTAAGAAAACATAAGTTTTGAGTTACTACTGGATAATTAATTGGGTAAACATCCCCCAATAACAATCGCCAAAGATTTATTAAATTTCGAAACTAACTTTGAAAACTAAACAGATTGCGCTTGTGTATAAATTGTCATAAAATTTTTCGGGACGTGATCAAGTATGACCTACAATGCACAATTCAAAATAGATGTCATTTTGCGTACCAACATCACATATTCTCCATAAATAGCAAGCACGTAACTTTCACTTACCAGAATAATTAAAATTCAGCTCCTTTGCAACAGTCCAGAGTGGCAATGGAAGCCTCACTAACTTTCAGTGGGGACGTCTGGCTGTCGAACAAACAAAAAAGTACACTACTTCTACTTTACACAGTCAATATTTTTACTGAAAAAGTAAAATTTGTAATATCACATTTATGCTTCAAATGTGACACAAGTAAGAAAACATAAGTTTTGAGTTACTACTGCAGATTAATTGGGTAAACATCCCCGAATAACAATCGCCAAAGATTTATTAAATTTCGAAACTAACTTTGAAAACTAAACAGATTGCGCTTGTGTATAAATTGTCATAAAATTTTTCGGGACGTGATCAAGTATGACCTACAATGCACAATTCAAAATAGATGTCATTTTGCGTACCAACATCACATATTCTCCATAAATAGCAAGCACGTAACTTTCACTTACCAGAATAATTAAAATTCAGCTCCTTTGCAACAGTCCAGAGTGGCAATGGAAGCCTCACTAACTTTCAGTGGGGACGTCTGGCTGTCGAACAAACAAAAAAGTACACTACTTCTACTTTACACAGTCAATATTTTTACTGAAAAAGTAAAATTTGTAATATCACATTTATGCTTCAAATGTGACACAAGTAAGAAAACATAAGTTTTGAGTTACTACTGCAGATTAATTGGGTAAACATCCCCGAATAACAATCGCCAAAGATTTATTAAATTTCGAAACTAACTTTGAAAACTAAACAGATTGCGCTTGTGTATAAATTGTCATAAAATTTTTCGGGACGTGATCAAGTATGACCTACAATGCACAATTCAAAATAGATGTCATTTTGCGTACCAACATCACATATTCTCCATAAATAGCAAGCACGTAACTTTCACTTACCAGAATAATTAAAATTCAGCTCCTTTGCAACAGTCCAGAGTGGCAATGGAAGCCTCACTAACTTTCAGTGGGGACGTCTGGCTGTCGAACAAACAAAAAAGTACACTACTTCTACTTTACACAGTCAATATTTTTACTGAAAAAGTAAAATTTGTAATATCACATTTATGCTTCAAATGTGACACAAGTAAGAAAACATAAGTTTTGAGTTACTACTGCAGATTAATTGGGTAAACATCCCCCAATAACAATCGCCAAAGATTTATTAAATTTCGAAACTAACTTTGAAAACTAAACAGATTGCGCTTGTGTATAAATTGTCATAAAATTTTTCGGGACGTGATCAAGTATGACCTACAATGCACAATTCAAAATAGATGTCATTTTGCGTACCAACATCACATATTCTCCATAAATAGCAAGCACGTAACTTTCACTTACCAGAATAATTAAAATTCAGCTCCTTTGCAACAGTCCAGAGTGGCAATGGAAGCCTCACTAACTTTCAGTGGGGACGTCTGGCTGTCGAACAAACAAAGTACACTACTTCTACTTTACACAGTCAATTTTGTTGACGTTGTAAAAAGTTCGTGTACATAAGTTTACTCCATTAGAACTCTAACCAATCAGGAACTATAATGACGTTGATTTGCTCTGGATAACGTAACAGTTGCTGCTGATTTAGATTGGCGCTCAGAAACTTTTGGATTATTTGCGTTTCAATCCCTGAGGCGGATTCAGATTCTGTTGAACTTACTGTGCTAAAGGTAAATTAATATACATCTTCTGGATTTATTAACGGCATTCCAAAGGTAAACAGTACTCGAAAGCGATATAACTTTTTCTGTATTTATAGATATCTAAAATTTGTTTAAACTAGGATTAAACAGAAACTTAATCGGAATCTTTTCATCCACAGTGCATAAATTAAGTAATTTTAGGGTCTTGTCCTTGTGTAAGTGAAATGAAAATTCGCTTAGAAATAATATATAATACATTGCGCAGTACGTATTGCGCAGTATGGTGAAATCTATAAAAATCCGCTAAGCAAAATAATCCATGTATTAAGCTATATTAATAATAAAAAACTAAAATTTATGTGCAAACCGATAGCTTAAGCTCAAGTCAATCGATTCTTAAAATTTAAATTCAAAATTATACTCATATTTTATCATATTTCATTAAAAAGTATATATCCTATTAGATTTTCAAAAGCAAATTTATATTCATGGTAATCATTTAGTTAATATATATGCATAATGAGCGTATTGTAATAAAACTAAGCAAAACAATCGTAGCTTCTATATTGTATTCAAATTAGATCCAACCAGCGCATCATGTTCTATGCATGCAAATATACATACATAACTGTGAAATTTGCTTAAAACTGACAAGTACTGGGAATGGTTTATTATGTTAATGTTACAAAATTTGGTCTTGATTGAATTAATGAACGTTTAGATGGTGTTCCAAACTGCCGACCGGCCATAACGGGCATTTTGCTTGGTCTTGAAAGGCAACGTGTCTGGTTGCACTAGTCTCTGAATGTGGTACAATATCCCCAACTTGACGAGTTTTGGTAAATGTCGATGAGTTAAAGAAATATCTCTGAAAAATTAAATTGAATTGCTTTAATTTTCTCTCTTCTCTCGCTTTGTGAAAACTATTAATTTTTTAATACTCTTGATTCAAAATATAGAGTATTTTACTGTTCGTGGGAGAGATATGTTTTATTTGGTGGTCGTAAATAATTCGAGTTTTGTTATGGGGATTTATACGAGTAGTATAGTAAACTAAGTGAGTTACACTATGAGGTTGTTTAGTAAGTAGTAGGTTTTGTTAGGGGATAGTGCCGTACTTAATATTACTGATCGGAACATTTGGATTTTCACGAAACTTTATATCAGGCTTTGTTATCAAAAAATCTAGAGCTAGATAAAAAAAAATTTAAATTCGAGTGAAAACTTCGAAATTTATTTGAAATCTTATATTTTTTTAGCATGGCATTATAAAACACAATTTGGCATAATCATAATCATAATTTAATTATTTAAAAATATTGACTGTGTAAAGTAGAAGTAGTGTACTTTGTTTGTTCGACAGCCAGACGTCCCCACTGAAAGTTAATGAGGCTTCCATTGCCCCTCTGGACTGTTGCAAAGGAGCTGAATTTTAATTATTCTGGTAAGTGAAAGTTACGTGCTTGCTATTTATGGAGAATATGTGATGTTGGTACGCAAAATGACATCTATTTTGAATTGTGCATTGTAGGTCATACTTGATCACGTCCCGAAAAATTTTATGACAATTTATACACAAGCGCAATCTGTTTAGTTTTCAAAGTTAGTTTCGAAATTTAATAAATCTTTGGCGATTGTTATTGGGGGATGTTTACCCAATTAATCTGCAGTAGTAACTCAAAACTTATGTTTTCTTACTTGTGTCACATTTGAAGCATAAATGTGATATTACAAATTTTACTTTTTCAGTAAAAATATTGACTGTGTAAAGTAGAAGTAGTGTACTTTTTTGTTTGTTCGACAGCCAGACGTCCCCACTGAAAGTTAGTGAGGCTTCCATTGCCACTCTGGACTGTTGCAAAGGAGCTGAATTTTAATTATTCTGGTAAGTGAAAGTTACGTGCTTGCTATTTATGGAGAATATGTGATGTTGGTACGCAAAATGACATCTATTTTGAATTGTGCATTGTAGGTCATACTTGATCACGTCCCGAAAAATTTTATGACAATTTATACACAAGCGCAATCTGTTTAGTTTTCAAAGTTAGTTTCGAAATTTAATAAATCTTTGGCGATTGTTATTGGGGGATGTTTACCCAATTAATCTGCAGTAGTAACTCAAAACTTATGTTTTCTTACTTGTGTCACATTTGAAGCATAAATGTGATATTACAAATTTTACTTTTTCAGTAAAAATATTGACTGTGTAAAGTAGAAGTAGTGTACTTTTTTGTTTGTTCGACAGCCAGACGTCCCCACTGAAAGTTAGTGAGGCTTCCATTGCCACTCTGGACTGTTGCAAAGGAGCTGAATTTTAATTATTCTGGTAAGTGAAAGTTACGTGCTTGCTATTTATGGAGAATATGTGATGTTGGTACGCAAAATGACATCTATTTTGAATTGTGCATTGTAGGTCATACTTGATCACGTCCCGAAAAATTTTATGACAATTTATACACAAGCGCAATCTGTTTAGTTTTCAAAGTTAGTTTCGAAATTTAATAAATCTTTGGCGATTGTTATTGGGGGATGTTTACCCAATTAATCTGCAGTAGTAACTCAAAACTTATGTTTTCTTACTTGTGTCACATTTGAAGCATAAATGTGATATTACAAATTTTACTTTTTCAGTAAAAATATTGACTGTGTAAAGTAGAAGTAGTGTACTTTTTTGTTTGTTCGACAGCCAGACGTCCCCACTGAAAGTTAGTGAGGCTTCCATTGCCACTCTGGACTGTTGCAAAGGAGCTGAATTTTAATTATTCTGGTAAGTGAAAGTTACGTGCTTGCTATTTATGGAGAATATGTGATGTTGGTACGCAAAATGACATCTATTTTGAATTGTGCATTAAAGTTAACTAAGTGAGTTACACTATGAGGTTGTTTAGTAAGTAGTAGGTTTTGTTAGGGGATAGTGCCGTACTTAATATTACTGATCGGAACATTTGGATTTTCACGAAACTTTATATCAGGCTTTGTTATCAAAAAATCTAGAGCTAGATAAAAAAAAATTTAAATTCGAGTGAAAACTTCGAAATTTATTTGAAATCTTATATTTTTTTAGCATGGCATTATAAAACACAATTTGGCATAATCATGCATAAAAGGGTTTATTTATGGCTCAATGATCATGAAATTTAATAGTTTCAATCATTGTTGTGAAAAATAGCCGCGATACAATTTGTTTTGTTTGTGACGTCCTTAGCCCTCCTTGGGTAAGTTACCCCTCAGAGAATACATTGCCAAGCATGGTATCAATCGAAACATTTTTTCTAGCCCTTTAAAGTGAAGGTAACACGCTATCGTTATATAATTTGAATCCATGATACTGATTTTTCAAAATTTTTCTTGTAAAATTTGAAAAAAAAAATGAATTCTGATATGAGAAAATCGAGTTGAGACACACTCAGGTTAATTTTTGATTCAAACTGATATCTTGATTATTAAATATTGCAATGTCATTTTGAATGATTTTTGCACAAATAGATTGCTTAGTGATCGAAAATATTATCGCAAAGTTTCTTTCGAGAATTATTTTCCAAAAATGCTTTGAACGGAATTCGTACTATCAATAGACAAGTTATAGTGACTGCAATTCACACAGTTCACAGTTAACGCATCCAATGACCATTATAGACTTCGATATGATATTTAGCTAGCAAAAAGCCGGGATTTGAATGGACATATGAAGTATGCAAACAGTGAAAGATTTCAAATTATAACTTAATGTAAAAATAACTATGAAATTAAAAGTATAAAAAGTTAATTTCAATATTTGAAAATCCTAATGCAAAAGAGCACATAAGTTTTTAGAATTCAAGTATTAGATTAAACAAAATGGAATGCAGGAAAACAGTAAAGTAACACATTTAAATCGTTACCACGTATTTCATAGATAGAACCATAAATCACGACTTTTGCAAGTGCACACACTTTGATGAGCTATTTAAAAGTTGTTTACTTGTAATTTGTAGGAACTGTAGTGAGCATGCGCAGTTTAAAATGGGCGTTTCGCCTTCTTACAATTCGTTTTAATAATTGAGATTGTGATTCTGCAAATCTGCGGGCAATTTCACGTATGTATGCAAAATTTCATCTCCTACCTATTGTAGTTCTCGAGTAAAAGGGGTTGTAAAATTGTTGATTTCTCTTCGTGATTTCGCTTTCGTTGATTTCGCTTCGTTGATTTCGCAAATGTTGATTTCGTTTCATTAGAAATGGAGAACGGACTTCGCTTCGTTCGTCCATCATATGGAGTTAGGAAGAAGGAGATAAAACTCCTATGGATGAAACGTTTGAAAATGCCATAATGCTTTGAGAAATATAACTAGGTGTCGCTAGTGTCAGTAAAGTAGCTGTTATTGTTTGACACAATAGAGAGGCGTAGTATTTAGTATATGTATTTTTGATTACTTTTAAATTAAAGGTTCCTTTATTATAAGTATAATTAACCAGTATTTTTACTTTCCTTATATACATAATGTATAAAGAAAGTATTGAGACGGGGTCGAAAATTCGAATTCGAGTTTTCGACGGGAGAGCACGTTTCAAGCATCCCTGATCACGAATCGAACATTTTTGAGATAATGTCTGTGTGTTTGAAAGTATGTGTGTGTGTGTTAAAGTATGTATGTGTGTGTGTGTTAAAGTATGTATGTGTGTGTGTGTGTGTGTCAGTGAGTCTGTGGAGACGATATCTCACGAACGAATGGAGCGATTCGAATGAAATTTGATACAAAAATCAGAATCCATGAATACTGAAAGCCTATTCTTTTAAAACACAATCGAATGTTCAGAACCCCTCCCCCCTAAATTTTCGAGTGAAATTTTGAAAAAAATCATCAAAAAATCTAAACCTTTAATAAAGTTACGCAAATAGACATTTAAGTAATTTTTCATTAGAAAACGATTGACATAACGTTTAAAAAGCTAGCATGAACCGTTCTCGAGATATTGCACATTTTTTTAAATAAATTTATCAAAAAATCCCTTAAATTAAAAAAATATATTAACTGTTATGAAACATGTTCACTTTTCATATGTAATATCGTGCGATAAATGTGGTGACATCATTCTCGTAGATCTAACTCGTTCCATTCACGAGAAAAGATAGTCTGAATAATAATTTTGTATTTGAACGCCAAGGTTCATTTATCTGCTGTAAGAGTAACATATTTCTCTGTCCATAACGCTTGGCGGTATTTTGGCGATGAATTTGGTGGAATGTCGCCAACTTGGTGACTTTTTTAAATGTTGGCAAATTAACGAAAATCTCGCCAAATGGATAAAAATGACGCTAAATCAATGAAAATGGCGACTAATAGAAGAAAATTCAATATCTTGAAAAGAATATAAGTATCTACTATAAGAATAAGAATAACATTTTTTTAACTATAAAAGTAGTAAATTTATTGCATTATATAAGGCAAGTCATGTGCTGCCCACATCAGATTTTTTTTGTAGTTGTAGGTTAGAATGCAGAATATAAGGAGATAAAAATAAATTTAAAGATAAAATAACTTTGAATGCGCAGGAATATTCTTTATTGTTTCAGTTCAACTTTGCTCTGCGCTTATAATTTATTTTTACAAAATTGGCAGTTAAAATAAATATTTTAGGCCTTTCATTATAGAAATCATACAATACAAGACTACTTATCTTATCCCAGCGCAACCTGATTGATTGTCTCAAACGATATTGGCGTTTTCTTAATATGAAGTTTTAACTCCTACTTTTATCTCCGTGGTCCATAATAATTACTGATTTTGGGCGTGGAATCATTTAGATTTTTTTTAAGAATTTTTACATAATGAATTTTTAGAGAACACACGTGCGTTTATGCAGCGGCCGACAACGGATTTTCAAAAATTAAATGAATGAATGTATTTAATCTCTGTATGAATGAATGCAATAAATTCCGGGCAACGTCGGGTACATTTTCTAGTGCAAAATAATCCTTTAACCGTGATTTCATATACCCAAAGCCATTTTCCGGAATTAACCCAGACACCGCCCCCCCCCCCCCCCACACACACACACACACCGCCCCATTCAATCCATTCAAAAAGTATTTGTTTAAATTTCTCAACATATTCAGCGAATTCAAATTTTCTAAACGCATTTAAATTTTATTCATACTTTATTGTTATCTCAATACTCCTTATAGAAGGGGGAAAATAATATAACCTCTTTTTGTTTCATTGTCCCAAATAGATTTTCCATAAAAAGGCACTTCCAGTCACTCTGGACGCTAAACACAGTACACTTTCTCATCTGAAATTATCAACATTGGGAGGTAACCATGGTAACGAGCACAAAAGGAAGTCATTTCTTCTCAACCTAAAGAAAATAAATTAGGTTGAAGAATTCACTATTCTGAGAAAAGGGGTTTAAAGTACAGAATCTGAAGAACAAAGTTTAACTGGGAAAAGTGGTCGGCCCTAACGACGAGATGGACGAAGCATATCATAACCTTTTTCCTTTCCCTAGATACATAGTATAATGTGTAAGGGAAGTATTGTGAAAATTCGAGACAAAAATTCAGGGTCGAAAATTCAAGTTTTCGACCGGAACATCTAAATCGCAGCTCGAGTTTTCGACGGATCAACACATTTCGAGGCCTCTAGAGAACGAATACATTATTTTCAGCGTAACGTCTGTGTGAGTGTATGTCTATGTGTTCGTGTGTGTCTGCGAAACGTATGTATCCCCTTGTTGAATGAATGAAAGTAGAAGCATGCACAACTCAAAAATATATTTCACCCACTCTGTCGATTTATTAATGGACAGTAGTAATAATATACAAATGGAAAACGAAAGCACAAAGATAATACACTCATGTATACACACTGAAAAAACGCTTCTCTCCAACTCAGATCCTCAAGAATAAAAAAAAAACCCGAAGTAGCGCGGCTCATTTTGAGAAGCGGCATCTCGTGGCACCAAACATACCCCCAACCTTGAAGCCTCCGAGGGTTCAACACTTAAACTGATTTTACTGAAAGAGAAAGGAAACATAAATACAACATATGAGTTAAGTTAAATAAAAAATGTCACTAAATTCAGTTCACGAATAGTCAGTTCAGTGGCAAAGCACACAGTTTAGAAATAGGTATTTTCAGCTCACCGTTAGCAGTACGTAATTTTACAACGCACACCTTATTATCCTTGCCTGGACAAACATTAACAATCCTACCTAACTTCCAACGTAAAGGAGGAAGATTCTCATTTTTGACTGGCACTAAGTCACCCGGTTGAAAATCACGTTGTAGTTTACACTAGAGCTCCTCTACTACAGGCTGACTTATCAAGCAGATTGAAGCCCACCCTAGCTGGAAGAGCCATCCATTAGCATTAGCTCTATTCGCATTTTCACTTTATTAAGTATTATTGAAATAATTATGGGTGGTTGTTCTGTATCGAACTGCTCTAGTCATTCTAGAAAGGGTTTTGGGCTATTTCGCTTTCATAGAAACGAAAAAAGAAGAAAACAATGGCTAATAAATAGTCGGCGCGATAATTGGATACCCGGTACTGGAGCATACTCGTGCGAGGCAAGTTCTACAATATTCTAATTGAAACTTCTTTTTTTATATAAAGTATTTATTTTAAACACTTATTTTATAATTTTTGTAACTGTAATATGTATTATTAATAATTTTTAGTTGTTTTAGTCTTATCTTAGGACACTTAGTTTGTAATGTAAACATCACCTTGAATGCATTATACTGTCTTCAAAACCTAAAAGTAAATAGCTTCAAATTATACATATATATATTAAAGATTTATTCCTGTTACAACAATATCTTTCAAGTTTTATACACTTTGTTGTATTTTTAGATCATAATGAATCACAGAATTGGTGAATTCTACTATCAACAAACTGTCGCCAAGTGGAAAACTTGCCATGTTATAGTAATTATGCAAACATAAGCTAAAATGGTAAATAAATCGAAATACGTTTATCATAAAAGGTTTTTTTAATAGCATGGGTGAATGTTTGCCTCACATATTTGAAAGTTTGTTAACTACTTTGTATTTAAAGAGGAAAATGCTAATAATAACCCTACTGAGCTCGGCTTTTTTCATCAAAGATTTTCAAACAATAGTTGTTTATTAAGTAGCTGTTATGATAAACGTATTTCGATTTATTTACCATTTTAGCTTATGTTTGCATAATTACTATAACATGTCAAGTTTTCCCCTTGGCGACAGTTTGTTGATAGTAGGATTCACCAATTCTGTGATTCATTATGATCTAAACATACAACAAAGCGTATAAAACTTGAAATATATTGGTGTAACAGCAATAAATCTTTAATATATATATATATAGCTTCAAATTATATATATATATGTATAATTTGAAGCTATTTTCTTCTAGGTTTGGAAAACAGTATAATGCATTCAAGGTGATGTTTAAATTACAAACCAAGTGTCCTAAGATAAAACTATAACAACTAAAAATTATTAATAATTCATATTACAGTTACAGAAATTATAAAATAAGTATTTAAAATAAATAATTTATATAAAAAAAGAAGTTTCAATTTAGAATATTGTAGAACTTACCTCACATAAGTATGCTCCAGTACCGGGTATCCAATTATCGCGCCGATTATTTATTAGCCATTGTTTTCTTCTTTCTTCGTTTCTAGAAAATCGAAATAGCCTAAAATCATTTCTAGAATGATTAGAGCAGTTCGGTGCAGAACAACCATCCATAATTATTTCAATAATACTTCCTAAAGTGGAAATATGAATAGAGCTAATGCTAATGGATTGCGTTTCCAGCTACGGTGGGCTTCAATATGCTTGATGAGTCAGCTCGTATATAGAGGAGCCTTAGTTTACACCACTTAGGCCTTTGCTACAATCTAGATAAATATTCGTTACTCCAACGTTTCCAAAAATGCTGGAATAGCTTTTGCATATTTCGCCACCGATCAATGTGACTTATTTTTTCTTGGGTTAAGTCTGATTCTGGAAGGGCACTCATTGATGCTCAGATCAAAAAGTGTCCAGGAGTCAGGACTTCTAAACCATTGGGATCCGTAGAAGCTGGAGTCAAAGGTCTTGAATTTAAGCAGGACTCGATTTGTGTGATTAGCGTCAAAAACTCTTCAAATGTTGGTACGACATTCCCAAGACATCTCTTTAGATGGTATTTTAGTGATTTAACTCCAGCCTCCCACAGACCTCCAAAGTGAGGCGCAGAAGGAGGGTTGAAAATCCACTTGATGTTTTAGGAAGACACATAACTATGAAGTCGATCATTCCGTTCAATATTTATAGCTCTTCTCAACTCCCCACTAGCTCCTTTAAAATTCGTTGCATAATCACTATGTATTTCAACAGGTTTACCTCTACGAGCTATAAGCCTTTTAAATGTCGCGATGAAGAATTTTGTTGAAAGGTCTCCAACTATCTCTAAGTGAACTGCCCTAGTAGAGAAGCAAACAAAAAGACACACATCACTATGTATTTCAACAGGTTTACCTCTACGAGCTATAAACCTTTTAAATGTCGCGATAAAGGATTTTGTTGAAAGGTCTCCAACTATCTCTAAGTGAACTGCCCTAGTAGAGGAGCAAACAAAAAGACACACATCACTATGTATTTCAACAGGTTTACCTCTACGAGCTATAAACCTTTTAAATGTCGCGATAAAGGATTTTGTTGAAAGGTCTCCAACTATCTCTAAGTGAACTGCCCTAGTAGAGAAGCAAACAAAAAGACACACATCACTATGTATTTCAACAGGTTTACCTCTACGAGCTATAAACCTTTTAAATGTCGCGATAAAGGATTTTGTTGAAAGGTCTCCAACTATCTCTAAGTGAACTGCCCTAGTAGAGAAGCAAACAAAAAGACACACATCACTATGTATTTCAACAGGTTTACCTCTACGAGCTATAAACCTTTTAAATGTCGCGATAAAGGATTTTGTTGAAAGGTCTCCAACTATCTCTAAGTGAACTGCCCTAGTAGAGGAGCAAACAAAAAGACACACATCACTATGTATTTCAACAGGTTTACCTCTACGAGCTATAAACCTTTTAAATGTCGCGATAAAGGATTTTGTTGAAAGGTCTCCAACTATCTCTAAGTGAACTGCCCTAGTAGAGAAGCAAACAAAAAGACACACATCACTATGTATTTCAACAGGTTTACCTCTACGAGCTATAAACCTTTTAAATGTCGCGATAAAGGATTTTGTTGAAAGGTCTCCAACTATCTCTAAGTGAACTGCCCTAGTAGAGAAGCAAACAAAAAGACACACATCACTATGTATTTCAACAGGTTTACCTCTACGAGCTATAAACCTTTTAAATGTCGCGATAAAGGATTTTGTTGAAAGGTCTCCAACTATCTCTAAGTGAACTGCCCTAGTAGAGAAGCAAACAAAAAGACACACATCACTATGTATTTCAACAGGTTTACCTCTACGAGCTATAAACCTTTTAAATGTCGCGATAAAGGATTTTGTTAAAAGGTCTCCAACTATCTCTAAGTGAACTGTCCTAGTAGAGAAGCAGACACACATAACATTTAGTAATTTTGACTCCTCTAACAGAACGATTCTTGATATTAAAAGGTCCAGCAAAGTCTACACACACACGAAAAAATTCTCTGCTTTGGGTAACTTTTGAAGCAGGAAGATCAGCCATCAACTGTGTTGCATTTTGGGCTAGAATTCTGCAACAGATGACACATCGATTTAAGCCCGTGTTCATGCGGAGTACGATCACGTTAAACATGTGGGTCCGTAAGTCCTTCCGAGAGGTTGGTGGTAGGGGAAGGAGGGTATGGTCCCTGTGGATGCCTCCCCCACTGGGTTCCGGTCTAAATTGGGTGGCACTTCCCGGCCGTCCAAACAGTTACCTTACACCTTTCTGGTAGGTCGGACGGTCTGGGTCTCAACAACAACATCGATTTAAGCATCTACGAACGGCATCTCTAGCGCTGATAATCTAAAACCTTTGGAGTAAAATAGAAAGAAGTAATTGTGAGCCAGCATGAAGATAAACTCGATGATAGTAACTGATTATCAAATTTGTAATATGATGATTCTTAGGTAAAATCATCGGGTATTTTCTGTTGTTTGATAAGTTCGCATTTGTAAGACTTCCGCCAACACGCATAACTCCTGAAGAATCTAAAAACGGAGGCAAAGATAAAAGCTTGCTGCATGATTTCAAAGGTTTCGCAGATTTTAGGCTAGTATGTTCCTCGGAAAATGCAGATTGCTGTACAATCTTTACAATTAAGGATGTTGCGGTAAAAAGTTCTTCTGTTGATAAGTGAATCTTTAAACGATTTTCCGGTTGTTTAAAACAATTATTTCTAAACCTCATACACCATGCTAATATTCTGCATAGCTTTATCCGCGAAGACAATTTTGAAATTAAAGTTGGTTCTTGAACATTTGAGACATGAGAATTATAACTCCTTTTCTCTTCCTTAAACACAATTTCACTGTACTCAGCGTCGATATCAATTTTTTGTTCTGTCATTTCAAGGGGTTGTTTTAGCCATTCTGGTTCTTGCAACCATAATGTGCTCTCCAAAAGTTCTGATGGAAGATAACCCCTAGATCTGCAATCTGCGGGATTCTCTACCCCATGTACAAAGTTCCATTTGACATTAGGAATAGCTTCTTGAATTTTGGACCCACGATTTGCAACAAAAGGCTGCCAACGACGTGGCTCAGAAGAAATCCACGCTAATGTGACACGTAAATCTGTCAATTGATAAGTAATTCAATGTATGAGAGAACAACCTTCAAAAGATTTGATAGAAACAAAGCTGCACATAGCTCTAGTCTTGGAAGAGACTGTATTTTTAAAGGTGCAACTCTGGTTTTTGCAGTTAACATATTCACATGCACTGAATGCTTAGAACTTGCAGATTTTACATATATGACAGCACAATAAGCTTTCTCCGAAGCATCAGAAAAGCCATGAATATCTATAACAATGGGATTGCAACACAAAACATAACGCGGAATTAGAAATTCTGATAACTGCGGCAAATCCGAATAAAATATTCTCCACTTTTTGTAGATTTTCTCATTAACAGGTTCATCCCAACCAATGTCATAACTCCACAATTCTTGTATTAAAATTTTAGCGTGCACAATTACAGGTGCCAACCATCCCATTGGATCAAAAATCTTTGCAATTTCTGAAAGAATAGCTCTCTTCGTGCAAGTTTTTTGGATGCTAGTGGATTCAGTAAAATGAAATGTATCTGTAGTTGGTTTCCAGTTAATTCCCAAGACCTTGACCTTTTTGTCACTATTAATTTCTATAGAAGTATTGTTATCTCTACATTTTTCAGGAATATCTTCCAAGACTCTTGGCACATTTGAAATCCATTTCCGTAATGTAAAGTTTCCTCTTTTCATCATTTCAAACATTTGTTTAGCTAAAAGTTTAGCAACCTCTTCACTCTGTGCGCCTGAAAGCAAATCATCAACGTAGAAATCACGAATAGCTACATCAGCTGCCAAAGGAAAATTGTCTTGTTCATCTAATGCTAGTTGTTTCATGGCCCTTGTAGACAAAAAGGGCGCGCAAGCAGTTCCATAAGTAACTGTTACTAATCTATAAGTATTCAACGGTTCGTTTGTATTTTCTCGCCACAAAATTCTTTGCCAATTTATGTCTTCAGGATGAACTCTGATTTGCCTAAACATTTTTTCCACATCCGTGCAAAATGCAATCTGATATGTTCTAAACCTAAGGAGAATGGGGAACAACTCTTGTTGAATTCTTGGACCTGTCATCAAAAGATCAGTTAAAGACAGACCTGAAGCTGATTTCGCTGAAACATCAAAAACGACTCTTAACTTGGTAGTAATACTGGATTCTTTCACTACACCATGATGGGGCAAATAGAAAGTAGAATCAGAAGACACCTCATTGTCAGGAACCTTTTCCATATGTCCTAGGTTATAATACTCACTCATGAAAGACTTGTACTGCTCATACGCCTCGGGGTTGGATAGCAATGAATTTTCCAATGATTTGAATCTACGAATTGCCTTGAATCACCAAGTAAGCTTGGGGACGAATGGAAAGACAATTTGACTACATAAAGTCCATTTTCATCTCTCAAAAAGGTAGATTTAAAATGATCTTCACAGGCTTGCTCTAGTTTTGTAAAATTAGAATATTCAGGTACAGAGTCTAGCTTCCAAAAATTAGTTAGTAACTCTTGTGTTTCTAATTGAATATTATTCACATGAATAGTAGGTTTTAACTCAGAAGGAATAGTAACACTACCTGAAATAATCCAACCTAGATCAGAACGAGATGCACAGTTGGCATATTATCTTCTCCCTTAATGGTTTTTCCTTTAAACATTGGCAGAGAAATATCTACCCCAAACAAAATGTCAATCGGCCCACTTCTAAAAAACGTTGGATCTGCTAAAGTTAGATCATTGAATAGCTCAATAAACTCCTTATCTAGAGTTAAATGGGGCAATTCTCCTATAATTTTATTAATTACGAACACTGGGGTTTTAAATGATAACTTATTTGAAAAATGTGGCACAAAGTTAATTTCTGAAATTCCATTAGTTTTAGCGTCTGCTAATCCCAGACATGAAACGAGAAATTTAGCTCTTTTCTTAGATAGATCTATCCTCTGCAAACAATCCTCAGTTATGAAACTAGCTTGACTTCCAGGATCGAGCAATGCTCGACAAAGTTGTAACTTCCCAGAAAAATCCCCTACTCTGATAAGGACAGTACACAACAATACCTGTTTTTGACAATTAAAATCTGAAACACAAGAATTTATACATGTAGGAACACCTTCAGCTATTGATGAATCTCTATAATTATCAGTATCACTATTTAAAACAGGTGTTGATTGTGGACAAAATACCTTAGCATTTACTGATAAAGAATTAGAACTATTCGCACCTTGATTATTCACTTCAATGTTATTCTCAGGTTGACCATAATGCAGCAAAGTATGATGATTTTTAGTACATTTTTTACACTTGTAAACACTTTTACATTGAGATACTCTATGATTTGGAAGTAAACAATTGAAGCACACATTATTTTTCTTCACAACATTTACACTATTTTGAATGCTTAAGCTCAAAAATTTATTACACGTCATTAAAGAATGATTAGCCTTGCAATAAACACATTGAACATGGATCTCCGAAGCTAATGTTGAAACCTTTTGAGGAATGTTTTGTTTCCTAATAACCAGTTGTTCACTAGTTTGAAGAGTTCTTGAATGAGATTTTAAAAACTCTAACAATTCTTCAAGTTTTGGAATGTTATCTCCCTTCAGTGAACGTTCCCACCAACCTCTTGTCGATACCTCTAATTTGAATTGCACAAAAAACATTAAAATAGTATCCGAAAAATTCTCTACTTTATATTGTAAAGTCTCGAAAGACTGAATGCATTATCTCGCAGTATCCACTAGACTCAATATTTGTGAAGGATTTTCTGATTGTAATGAAGGTAAATATAAAAGTTTTCTTATTAAAGCACACATTTCTCTTTTATGTGAAAATCTCTGTGAAAGTAACTCCCACGCAATGTCGAAGTTCGTATCCGAAATTGGTAGCGATTGCACAATTTTTAGAGCTTCACCTTTTAAAGAACACTTTAGATACTTCAATTTCTGTCCACCAGACAACTTCTCATTATTCGAAATCGCAGCTTGAAAAAGGTCACTGAAAGATAACCATTCATCAATACTACCGCCAAAATTAGGAAGTGTTAACTTAGGTAGCTTGATATCTGCTGACTCAGAACATCTGGTTTCGTTAGGGTTAACAAGAATATTATTTTTAGAATTAGCTCTAGAAACTTTAAGAACCAACTCATCGATTGTATCACAAAAATTTTGCTGCTCCGTAATGAAAGAATCAAGTTCTGATTCCTCACATGAATCAAATATATTGTTAAACACATTTGTTAATTCGTCACTAATATTCCTAAGTTTTCATTTAAAAAGTTCAAGTTCTGCCGAATCAGCACTATCAACACAAGAAGCCACTTTATCTCTCAATTTCGTTAAATTAGCTTTAACAACTTTCTTTCTAGTCTTCAGTGCTTTGAGATCCATTTTCAAAAGAAAAAAAAGGATTACACTTTCTCAGCTGATGTAAACAAACTGAGGCTCTGACGGACCAAATTAAATGTTGAATGAATGAAAGTAGAAACATGCACAACTCAAAAATATATTTCACTCACTCAAGTGTCGATTTATTAATGGACTGTATTAATAATACACAAATGAAAAACGAAAGCACAAAGATAATACACTCATGTATACACACTGAAAAAACGCTACTCTCCAACTCAGATCCTCAAGAATAAAAAAAACCGAAGTAGCGCGGCTCATTTTGAGAAGCGCCATCTCGTGGCACCAAACACCGCTCATACTCTATTCCGCTCTATTTCACAAAATAGGATAGACAATTTACTTGTCAGTTTCCCTGGTGTTGATTAGATTTTAGTACGATTACAAAAATTATTTTAATTATTTATTTATTTACGTGAAACGGCCGAAAAAAATTCTCAAACTTTGAATTAAAAAGACTAAATGTGCTTAAATATTCTAATTAAATTATTATTTGATATATAATTTTTAGCAACGAAATGAATGAGACCAACTCCTTTACTCTATAATGAACCATTCTCGAGAAATTTAAAGTTTGTCTGGAGTTTTGAGGAGTGGTCTGCATTTTACACTCGTACAAAAACTATTCGATGAAATTTCTTAAAATTTGGTAGTTAAATTAGTCAAGAGTTAACCTGTAGCTATTTATATTTTGATACGATTTGAAAAAATATATATAATCAACCTTTCTGTTTCAAAATGACCCTTTAAAATAAAATACATCTTAAGTGTAAATCTAAATATGCTAAAATACATTAATTGAATGCTGGTATTATGATTAATTTTCAATTAAAATTTAATAAGATTGTAAATAATAATTTGTAAATAAAATACTATATGCGCTGAAATGCATTAATTATACGATTGTTTCACACGTAATATTTCTAGCCAACGGCCCTACCATGCTGAAAACACCGGTTCTCGTTAGATCACCGAAGTCAAGCAGCATCGGGCTCCGTTAGTACTTGGGTGGGTAACCACCTGGGAACACCGCGTGCTGTTAGCACATTTCGGACGCGGTAGCCCGGAGGTTTGCGCGCTGGATTTGCACGCTGCCACAACTGCCGCCGTGTTCATGCGGAGTACGACCACGTTAAACATATGGGTCCGAAAGTCCTTCCGAGAGGTTGGTGGTAGGGGGAGGAAGGTTCGGTCCCTGTAGATGCCTCCCTCACTGGGTTCCGATCTAAATTGGGTGGCACTTCCCTGCCGTCCAAATGGTTACCTTACACCTTTCTGGTAGGTCGGACGGTCTGGGTCTCAAACAAACATACACGTCATATTTCTGACGATAAAGCAAGTAAGACCAACTCTATTACTCTAAAATAAAACGTTCTCGAGATATATTCAATTTTTTAAGAATTTTGATCTGCTGGTGACGTTTCAAAATTATTTAAATTGGGAAGTGAAAAGAATATGTATTGAAACAGCAGATTTTATATAATTTTAAATAAATATCCCTGTCACTTTGGGCAATTAGCACTCCATTTAATAGATAATGAAGGGAAAATAAGTTTGAGTCAGTGGGAAAAGTCATGTGCTGCCCACTTCAGATTTTTTATCCTCTTTATTACAACCTAATAGATTTCCATAAAAAGTCACTTCTAGTGACTTTGGAAGCTAAACATGGATGCAACACTATAACAAACGCAAGTGTAACCGCGGCAACAAACGCAAAAAAAAAATTATTTCCCAAACTTCATAAAAGAAATTAGAATTATCTATTTTAAGGGAAAAAACGTTACAATATTCAAAGCACAAACTCCAATGTTAAAGTTTGGCTGACCTAAATGTAGGGGGCTAACGACTTAAGATGAAGTTCTTTACTATTATTTGCCCATCCTTTTAGTAGCTCTTTTTGTATATTAATACTTTTTCTTAACATTTCGCTTCACTGTTTTTCAATTCTTATGAATGGCAACAGTAAATGGTTTTTTATTTTTTCTTTACGAATGGCAACACTGGGTCTCTTCTATCAGTGTTCCCTGTATCGACTCGAATGTACATACGCTATGCTTTTTCCAGGTATTCATTTTTTCTTTTTTATTCCTTCTTTATGTATGTCGTCCAAGTAGAAATAGTTTATATATATAATCTATCTATTTCTTCAGAAACATACATTTTTGTGTTTGCTTCTACAAAAAACTTGGACATGATTAGATTTTTGTAGAAGTTAACAATTCATGATTTAGGCTTAGAGCTTCGTCCACGTGTATGGCGTTTGTGCTTGATTTCGTTTGTTATACTTATTTCGATTCCATACCTTTGTATTATGATATTTTTCATTGACTTGTTGATTCGATATTTATTTTTTTTTTTTTTTTCCATTTGCTTGAGGATTAGTTGATTTTTACTTTTGTTTTGTAAGCCAGTTAGATAGTTGAATTTAGTTTAAGTTTTTCTTTTTTGTTCCCATACCTTTTAATTTTGTTGATTTTCTGTAACTTGATAGCTTGTGTTTTGTATTTTTTATCCATTTGATTGTATATATATATTATATATATATATATATATTATGTTATTATATGTATATATATATTATAATATATATATATATTATAATTAAAACAAAATGTTAGGCATTTCGCCCCAATTTTTCTGGGCAAATGAAATGTGATCAAAACTTGATCAATATATATAGATCAATATATAGATCAATTTACCCAGAAAAATTGGGGCGAAATGCTTAACATTTTGTTTTAATTATAATGTATATTTCATATTTTCTTTCACATAGAATTAAATATTTTGGATTTACTTTTTTTTGTGTGGCGAGCAAGTAGTTTTTGTAATTTGTAGTTTTGTGAATATTTATTTCAAAGACATTTTGTAATACATATACGTTTCAGTTTTCGTATGTTACAGACCCCATTCCTTTTTAAATATGAGTCTTTCATCTTCAGGCAAGCATTCTCTTAATATGGAGGTAAGTAGCTCGTAATTACCTTCTCTAGACAAATCGCAACAAAATTTTGCTCCCAAATACAATGTTAAAAATGTTCTTCTCTCTTCTAGTGTTACATGCTGCCATATACGTTTAACAATTTCTCTATATTGAATCTTATCGATTCCTTTCTTTAGTATAGTATATAATAGTCTGCCCTCTATAATGGAACTTTTATAATCATAATTATTATCAAATACATGGCGTTTAAAATGATCTGGACTTTCTTCCAATAGCTCTATTAATAAATATCCATAATCGTAATCCATGTAACCCTGCCTTTCATCATAAAGTTCTGTAATAGAATAGCGGGCTGCTAGGCTGTATATAAGAAAACTGTAATCCAGTACAGGTAAAATAGACCATAACTCAATAACAATCGGGAGCAAAAGATCCAAATACGGCCATTGTATGAAGAGTGGAAGTACCCAATTCCCGTCCATCTCTGTATTTTGAAAGACTCTTTGGAAAAATAAAATCCTTTGTTCCTTAGACATACGCGTTAACAGAAAATATAAAATATCGAGGGACTGCCCTTTAAAGATGCTATGATCGGACCGATAACATTTTTCCACCGAATCCATTGCAGTATCTATAAGCACTTCCTGTCTTGTGCTTTCTTTCAATTTACCCCAGCTTTGAAGCACAGATGACAATGATCCTACAAATACTCCTACTTTCAATAAATCACTCCAGAAGTCATCATCAGATGGAGTCAGCATCATTCTCTTAAAGTTCCCAGATAAGCGTAGAAACCACAGATGAATTACTGCATTTTCGTCATATTCAAACATTCTTTCACGTCCTTCATGGGGAATTTGATTCCATAAGGAAGGAATAAACATTTCTAAACAATGAAAGCATGCCATTCTGAATCGTTGAACAAGTGGAATTCTTTCGCCTTGGACCAAACGTTTTGCAATCTTCCGTTCGTCCAATTTCATATCTACTACTAGCCAATCCGAGGGTCTCAGTAAGCTGTCGGCGAAAACTGCAGAAAGTTTAAACAGGCTTTGTAGCCTGCTCCAGTCGTACAGTTGCAGAGATATGGTCCGCATGCGAAGAACCAATAGTGTTTGTAATGCAGAAGGAAGTGGGAGTTTCTGGCACACGCAAGTCGAACTTACATTAATTGACTTATACCACTTAAGCCAAAAAATACATGTACCACTTGGTAGTTCTCTCTGAAATATGTCTTTCTTTAGTTCATCATTTTGACATAACTGAATGGCTAAACTGGTAATGGCTTGCTCTTTCAGTGAGGGTGGAACCTTTACATAACCTTCTATTATTTTTTTAGAGATATCCAGCTTACTAAGACTCATTTTTGGTTCATCCATCTTCTAGCAAAATATTAGATATTTGGATATTTCATAAAATCGAAAAATAATCCCCAAGTTTCTACGACCTGTAAAAGAAATAAGTGAAAATTAGTTAATTCCGCAATACTGAAAAGCCTTAATATTTGTATAAAATCAAAATGAATGCACCAGAGTTTTATTACTTATATACAATAATGTATAAGGAAAGTTTTGTGACGGGGTCGAAAATTCGAATTCGAGTTTTCGACAGGAGAGAACGTTTCAAGCACGATTAGAACATTTTTGAAGTGATGTCTGTGTATGTATGTGTGAAAGTATGCGTGTGTGTGTCTGTGTGTGCGAAAGCATGTGTGTGTATCAGTGAGTCTGTGGAGACGATAACTGACGAACGAATGGACCGATTCGAACAAAATTTGGTACAAAAATTACAAACACTGGAAGCCTATTGTTTTTATACGCAATCGAATGTTCAGAATCCCCCTAAATTTTCGAGTGAAATTTAAAAAAAATCAAAACCTCTAATAAAGTTAGGCAAAAGTAATTTTTCATTAGAAAGTAATTTTAATAGAAAGTGCATTTAAGTAATTTTTCATTAGAAAGTGCATTTAAGTAATTTTTCATTAGAAAACGATTGATATAAATTTTAGAACGCTAACATGAACCGTTCTCGAGATACTGTACATTTTTCAAAAATATTATCAAAAAGTCTTGTTAAATAAAAAAAAATATTTCCTATTGAGAAACATATTCACTTTCCATATGTAATACCATGCGATAAATTGGGTGACATCATTCTCGTGGATCTAACTCGTTCCATTCATGAAAAAAGATACTTTGAGTAATACTTTTGTATTTGAACGCCAATAGTTATTTATCTGCTGTAAGAATAACTTACTGCTAAGTCCATAACGCTTGGCGAGATTTTGGCGACGAATTTGGTGGAATGTCGCCAGCTTGGCGACTTTTTTAAATGTTGCTAAATTAACGATAAACTCGCCAAATGGATAAAAATGACGCTAAATCAATGAAGACTACTCATTGACGAAAATTCAATATATTGGAAGAATATAAATATCAACTATAAAAATTATCTTCTTTTTTTTTTACCGTAAAAGTAATAAATTCATTGCATTATATAAGGAAAGTTATGCGCTGCCCACATCAGATTTTTTTTTTATATTACAAGACATAAGGTGCACCAAATCAAGACACACACACACACACTATTAATGGGGTAATGTTTTATTCATTTTTCTTTAATATTCGCAGAAACTGATTAGTATAGTTCCATATAATTTCGTGAGAGAATTACTTTAATATCATCACAGTTTATCTTCATCAAGAATTCAACAAAGCAAACCAAGAATTCTGACAAACAGAATATGTGAAGCATCAATACACAAAATAAGTGCTAGATGTAATCACCATATTCAAAAGTGAGCACCAAATTCGTAAAAGACTTTCGCCAAATTCGTAAAAGTTTTGACGATTACATTGACGTAATATTAATATATAGAAAAGAGAGCGAAATAAGGGGGGGGGAGGTATTCTGCGATACAGTAAACATCTGTTTTTCAGTTATTCAATGTTTCGCCCCATTTTTAACACTTTACAACATAGTTGAAAAGTGTTTATGACTTTGTTCATTCTGTCTGTCTGTCTGTCCGTTAGCACGATAACTGCCGTAAAACTGACTTTATCAAAATGAAATTTTAGTATGTTTTTCAGAAGGTCTGTGCGACCTATGGGAATATAAATAAATAATATCACCCAATTAGTTTTCTATTGAACCCGGGTAGAAAAAATTAAATACATTGAACCCATGGGACCTAATTTTTCAAACATTTTTTAAGCAAATTTAAAATTCACAAATTGCTTCGAAATTTTTAGGAAATATTCACATTATCCCATAAAATATATAAAAAAAATTTCAGTAAAATATGTTAAGTAGTTTTTTAATAAAAAATTTTTTAATATAGGGAAAAAACAAATTCAATAAATTCTGACTTTTGGGATATCCTCCAGAAATAAAAAAGAGATAAATTATATAATAAATATCTTTCCAAGAGTTTAATCATTTTGTATATGAGAGAGACTTCACATTTTAAAATAAATTTGGTAGATAACAATTTTTCAAATTTTTCTTTAATTTTATATAACTTTTCATGATATACTTAGTTGATGGCATTTTTAATACACTTTCCTTCGTCCTAGAGAGTTAAAATTTGGTACACAACTTAAACTTGTTGAACATTTTATTCTACAAAAATTTGTTGGATATTTAAATATAGATCATACATTTTTTTTTTCGAAATGACCTGCAAATGATCCCCGTTCACGTCTATAAATCATAGTTGTCTATAAATCATAGTTGTAATATTGTTAAAAATTCTGATGTGGGCAGCACATGTCTTTCCCTGCAGACTCAAATTCAGGTTCTCTTTATTTCTTCAATAATAATTTGAGTTTATCTGCACAAAATAACAGCCATAAGTATTTTAAATGACATTGAATTTGCACGTTAAACTGAAATTTGGTTCTCATTCGATAGCTGGACTTATTGTCAAATGTGGCGTAGCGAAAATGCGAAAAAACTAGAATATCTCAAGAACTGCTAGTCCTGGAGTAATGGGGTTAGTCTTATTCTTTTTGTTGTCAAAAATCACGTGTAAAATAAGAATTTAATTGATATAAATGAGCACACGTAGTCTTTTATTTTTATATTTAACAATTTTTGCGGGCCATTTCGCAAAAATAGCCCGTTCTTTTTCCCGAATCGTACTAGACTAACCTACAAATGATTTATATACCAAATTTTGTTAAATATGGTATATAAATCACTTGTAGATTATTGAAATATTATACACCAAATTTTGTTAAATTTGTTCCATTAGTTTTTAGCTAGAGTGGATAAAGGCAATTTCTGCCGGCCATTTCGCAAGGAAAGCAGATTCTTTTATTACGAATCGTACTACAATCTATTGAACATCAGGATTTCCCACAGAAAACATACCTACCAAATTTTATGAAATTCGGTCCATTAGTTTTTCAATTAGAGTGGATGTAATATCCTCACAGACACACAGAAACATACACAGATACACCCAGGGGCGGCATTTCAGCATTCCATTTGGGGGTGCGAGATTTGTATGTATGAAAATCCATAATATGGAATAAATAAAAGTCTGTTAACAGTGGGGGGGGGGGGGGGGATCACAAAATTGAATTGATGTTGAGAAAAATAATGTTGTTAACATAATTTTTGTAGATAATTATGTTAACATAATTGTTGCTAACATAATTTTTCTAAACACAAATATCTATATTTATTTACTTTTTATCGAAGTTTTAAACGCCGGTTCTTAGAATCTGGAAGAAGAGAAAATTTTGTTACAATAGCATCATAATCCAGTCGCATATCTTGTTCTATAGCTAAAGCAGCTAAATATGAAAGTCTTTCTTGTCCCATTGTACTGCGAAAATAATTTTTCAGCCTCCTAAGACACTAAAAAGACCTTTCACAACTGGCTGAGCTGATTGACAGAGTCAAAAACAATTTAATTAATAATGTTATGAGAGGAAACGCATTTTTTAAAATTCTGCTCTTTAAAATAATTCAGGCGACTTTTAAAATTGGGATGGTCTATGTTTTCATTCTTCACCATTGAATAAAACAGTCGCAATTCACACAACAGTCCCTCTTTCTGGAAGTCTTATATTTTGAATATGGTTGAAACATTTTGTTTTTCTTTTTCGACATCTGACCCGGATAATACTGAACTAAGGGCAAACAAAACAGATATATTGTTCTCATTAAATCTTGTCTCAATTTCATTAGATACTGAATCTACAATTTCATATTGAATATTGATTCTGTGATATGATTTAACATCATCATGGGGAGTTTTTTCACCGCCTCCGAATTCGCTTGGATTTTTTTTACGCCTTTTCAGTTTTGGTCCAGAATAAGAATTTTTTTCGCAAAGTTATGTCACAAAACTCCACACTAGATTGAAATATGTATCTGTACGAAAAGAACTAACCGTTTCAATATTAGCTTTAGCCAAAGCTTGCACAGCCTGAAAATTAAGATCAGATGACTGAAAATGCTTTGAGAGAGTATTGCATTGATTAAAAACACTGTTCAATACAAACGAAATGAACAAAAATTCGAACGATGTCATGCATGTTAAAAGGGCTTCGGCTCTTCCATCATGGAGAGAATCGTTTTCAGATAATTCTTCCAGTGTTAAAATCACGACTTCAAAATTATCAAGTAGTGCTTTTATGGCTTTAACTTTGGAAGACCACCTCGTATCACTTAGTGATTGTAGAGTTGAAGAGCCTTCAGAAAAAGTATTTGTTGATGAGCGAATCTTTTCGAAAATAGTGTGTCTTTTATAGGATGCTTCTATGAAAGAATACAATGCATTGAGCTGCTGAAATGCATTTCTAGCGGAAGGAAGGGATGAGCATGCGCTAACTATACATACATTTAATCGGACACTTGAAATTTTTAAGTGAAAAGGAAAACATCACCCAAATTTTTTTTAAGTAGAAAAGGATTCGTTCCAGCCGGAAGTGGGAACTTCACTGTGAAGGTTGGATCTTTTGAAGCTCCATAGCGTGATAAAACTGACCAGTGGACAGTCGATAAAAAAAGGGAGAAGCCGATAGACGATGAGGAAAAATTTGGGGGCGCGACCGCGCCCCCTCGCGCCCCCTATTTGCCGCCCCTGGATACACCCTTACACACACTAACGTCTTCCTAAAAATAGTTTTTTTCGTGTTCTAGAAGTCCCAAAACGTGTAGATCCTTCGAAAATTCGAGTTCCGATCTTCGGCACTATTCCAATACTTTGAATACATACACACGCACACACATATATTATCTGTGTATCTAAATTCCGTGCCTGCACAATTACAATAGTTGTAATTTTAAATGATCCCTAAACTTTTATTATTTCTTCAACGAAGCCTAATTTTAACTTATGCAGAATGCAAATATCTCAAGCGATTGTAAGGCGAGTTACATAAGAATTGCTGAATTTTTATCACACAAAATTATTTAGCTCTGGAGTCTGGAATAGAAGTTATATGAATGAAATATTCATTGATTTTGCATAGAGAAACAGATGATTTATATTTCGATACAGTTTTAAATATCTAAGTATAATAAATTACTGTAGTACTGTGATAATGTAAAAGATATCACCACTGAATGTATCACAGTTTAGAAATTTTTAAATGAAATTACATTTCATTTGGAAAGTGTTTCATAATCAATGCTTATGCATGATTGATATTTCTTGTTATTAATAACCTAAACTTAATCTGTTATTTTTTACCTCCATTGAATAATAAAATTTATATTTTTTAGTTTTGTATCACCCAACTATAATGTCATAATATAACTCAGAATCTCATATTCTGCATGTTGAGGATGAAAGGCCATTGACCTCGCTAACCCAGTGGATGATAATGACGATGATGATTTCAAGTCATAGTCAAACTTAAATTCAAAATTCAAGATTTTTTTTCCCAAATTCAACTCAAAAAAACACTTTTTGTTCTTGTACAACTCATCAAACAGATGTAAAGATGTATTTATAAAGAAGATGCAAAAACATTTCTTCTGTTAAAGAATAAACGAAATGTTTAGTAATTTAAGCAAATGTAAAAATAACCATAGTGACTTTTTGGAGCGAAGAAAATAAACAAATACATGTTTTAATTATGTGTACAAATTTTAATAATTTTGTATTTCATTGAATGTATATTAGTATTTTCGTATAAGTGCATAAATAAAAAATCTGATGTGGGCAGCACATGACTTTCCCTGTATAATGCAATGAATTTACTTCTTTCACATTGAACATATTACGGCACGACATTCACACACAGCGTTTTTAACTTGGAGTTGTACATTTGGCGTTTTTTTTTTCGGATGAAAACATGTAAAATTATTTCGAAGAACCCAATTAACTTATATTTCGCGTAAGTCTAAATTCGCAGTTGTCCATATTTATAGCATCCGTAATAAGCAAGTATACATATTAAAATATGTTATAATTTAATTCATCAATTTGGCGCAATTTTTGCCATTATGACAGCATTTTGATTAATCTTGAGATCAATTACAGCTAGTTGCCGATATTTTACTAAATTAAGACCCCAAGCCTGCCAAATTTATCGCCAACCTTTACAGATAAATTGAGAACTTTTCTGATGTTTGAATGATTATTGACAAATTGCTAGGAGTCAAAATACAGAACTATTACCCAAAGTATCTTCTCTCGTGAAAATGAAATGAACTAAATCCACCTCAATAATGTTGACAAATTTGTCGCATAAAACTATATATAAAAAGTGAACATATTATTGAAGGTTCTGATTTGACAAAATCTTTCCCCATACGTGCCAATCTCCCAGCGGCAGAGGAAGGGAAGGGGGGGGACAAATTTTAACCGGATGAGGTATAACGACATCACGAACAAAATAAATTGTATCGCGACAATTTTTTCACCGCAATGATTTCTGGGTTGGTGACTGTGTGTCTGTGTAAGCATGTGTATGTGTGTGTTCGGAAAAGCTGTGAAGACGATATCTCGCGAAGGAATGGAGCGTTCTTGTTGTTGAGAGCAAGACCGTCCGACCTACTACACGACGAATGGAGCGTGTCGAACCACATGTCATACAAAGATTACAATCAATAAAAGAAGCAAACCTATTGCCCTTAAATGCAATCGCATGTTCAGAACATCATTCATTACTTTCGAATGAAATTTTGAAAATATCATCAAAAAATCACAACCTTCAATAATGTAAGTTAAATAATCATTTTACTTTCCTTATATACATAATGTATAAGGAAAGTATTGTGACGGGGTCGAAAATTCGAATTCGAGTTTTCGACGGGAGAGCACGTTTCAAGCATACCTGATCACGAATTAAACATTTTTGAAGTGATGTCTGTATGTGTGTGTCTGTCAGTGAGTCTGTGGAGACGATAACTGACGAACGAATGGACCGATTCGAGCAAAATTTGGTACAAAAATCACAATCCGTAAACACTGGAAGCCTATTGTTTTTATACGCAATCGAATTTTCAGAACCCCCCTGAATTTTCGAATGAAATTTTGAAAAAATCGTCAAAAAATCAAAACCGCTAATAAAGTTACGCAAATAGATATTTCTTATGTAATTTTTCATTAGAAAACGATTGACATAAATTTTAGAACGCTAACATGAACCGTTCTTGAGATATTGTACATTTTTCAAAAAAATTATCAAAAAGTCATATAAAATTAAAAAATATATATATATCCTATTGAGAAACATGTTCACTTTTCATATGAAATACCATGCGATAATTTCGGTGACATCAATCTCGTGGATCTAGCTCGTTCCATTCATAAAAAAAGATATTTTAAGTAATAGTTTTGTATTTGAACGCCAATAGTCATTTATCTGCTGTAAGAATAACTTATTTCTTCGTCCATAACGCTTGGCGAGATTTTGGCGACGCATTTGGCGGAATGTCGCCAACTTGGCGACTTTTTGAAATGTTGCCAAATTAACGAAAATCTCGCCAAATGGATAAAAATGACGCAATATCAATGAAAATGACGACGAATTGTCGAAAATTCAATATCTTGAAAAGAATATTAGTATCTACTATAAGAAAAACCTATTTTTTTTACTGTAAAAATAGTAAATTCATTACATTATATAAGGAAAGTCATGTGTTGCCCAAATCAGATTTTTTTTTTATATAAATATATCAAAGCGTCACATAAAAAATCTGATGTGGGCAACACATGACTTTCCTTATATAATGCAATGAATTTACTACTTTTACAATTAAAAAATATGTTATTTTTATAGTAGATACCGTATATTCCGGCGTATAACGCGCAAAAAAAAAAATTATTAAAAAATCAAATCAAATAAAAAATATATTAGTTATTGTGAAATATGTTCATTTTTCATAAGTAATATCATATGCGATAAATTTTGGGACATTATTCTCGTGGATCTAGCTGATTCCATTCATGAGAAAAGGTACTTTGGGTGTACTTTTGTAGTTGGACGCCAATAGTCACTTAACTGCTAAGAGTTTCGATCGAATCATATATATAATAATCATCAAGAATCTTAAATTAATGGAAATAATGCTCATTAAAACTTACCACGTGCTAAATATACGAAACAAACGCAAATAGGGATAGGAATAGTTATGCACGTGTTAAATATACGAATCAAATGCAAATAAAAGATATACGAATCCTCAGACAACGATCGTTTAAAGGAAAATTAAACGATTAAAAGAAATTAATGGAAATAATGATTATTAAAATTTACCACGTGCTAAATATACGAAACAAACGCAAATAGGGATAGGAATAGTTATGCACGTGTTAAATATACGAATCAAATGCAAATAAAAGATATACGAATCCTCAGACAACGATCGTTTAAAGGAAAATTAAACGATTAAAAGAAATTAATGGAAATAATGATTATTAAAATTTACCACGTGCTAAATATACGAAACAAACGCAAATAGGGATGGAATAGTTATGCACGTGTTAAATATACGAATCAAATGCAAATAAAAGATATACGAATCCTCAGACAACGATCGTTTAAAGGAAAATTAAACGATTAAAAGAAATTAATGGAAATAATGATTATTAAAATTTACCACGTGCTAAATATACAAATCAAACACAAATAGAGACAGGAATAGTTATGCACGTGCTAAATATACAAATCAAACACAAATAGAGACAGGAATAGTTATGCACGTGCTAAATATACGAATCAAATGCAAATAAAAGATATAGGAATCCTCAGACAACGATCGTTTAAAGGAAAATTAAACGATTAAAATAAATTAAAGGAAATAATGATCATTAAAAGTTACCACGTTATAAATATACGAATCAAACGCAAATAGAGACAGGAATAGTTATGCACGTGCTAAACATACGAATCCTCAGACAACGATCTATTAAAGGAAAACTAAAGGATTAAACGAAATTAAAGGAAATAATGATCATTAAAACTTACTACGTGCTCAGATTTTCTTCAACACACCAACGACCAACAAACAAAACACAATACTGAATATTTTCCTTCAAGATTTCCCTCACAGAATACTATAGTCTGTGACACAGAATACTATATTCAGAAGGTGCACTCCCATAGGACCCTATGGCAACATTTTTAATATGGGATGTCGCATAGACACTAGAGCTCGTGAGTTGGACCAACTGAACTACGATGCGTCTGCCAGATTTGGCGCGTTATCGCTCAATTGGCGATTTTTTTTAAACGGGAGGGGAACAAAATGTTGAGGACTGTACTTTTATAATTTTTGAAACTATAGAAAGGATCAGGATTTAAAAATACATTAATCTGTAACATAAATATTCATTAGTTTAAGAATATTTAAATAGACATAGTTATATATTTAATTCAAATAATCATAAAATAGATTAAAAAATAGACACATTGCATTGTCTCACTACAAAAAAAATGCACAAAAAATTACAAGCTAACATACTCAAAAGACTGAAATATTATATAATACTTTCAGTCTAAAAAGTATACTAGCGTGTTGATCGTTAATTACTTGATCCTTAATTTATTCTGGGATACTGATAATAGACTTTTTTTTTTTAAATATAAAAATATTCATATAGTAAATATCAAATTTACATAAATGCACTATCGAAGTTGTGGAACTCAATCATTAATTACCCGAGGGGGGGGGGGGAATTTTTCACCATAAGGCACTTAATAAAACTTTTACATAAATATATACACATACTATATCACTTTGCACGCTGCCACAAATGCCGCCGTGTTCATGCGGAGTACGATCACGTTAAACATGTGGGTCCGTAAGTCCTTCCGAGAGGTTGGTGGTAGGGGAAGGAGGGTACGGTCCCTGTGGATGCCTCCCCCACTGGGTTCCGGTCTAAATTGGGTGGCACTTCCCGGCCGTCCATACAGTTACCTTACACCTTTCTGGTAGGTCGGACGGTCTGGGTCTCAACAACAACATACTATATCACATTCAACTAAGAAAAAGCTATCCAAATATCAATTATTTCACATTTTATAAAAATACGGAAAATATTTTTTAACTAATTATACCACTACCTCTTAAAATTTAGTCTAATCCGGCAGTAATAACAACACAGCACTAATTTCGTATGATGAACACATGTATACTTATATGAACACGTGTATACTTATAATGAACACGTATGTAGGATGGTGATAACTAAAATTATTTCAATTTTAATAAACATAAATTACATACCCTGCAACCAGTTTTCTTTTATCAATCCATTTCTATAAAATGATCTAAACACTTAACAAATAATCCTTTTTCACGTTACTCAAACCACGCTAGTCTGCTGTTCTAAGTTTTCGCCGAGCGAAATAGGGTTATAACATTGAAAATCGGCTTGGACCCAAACCAGATCATCGCCAAGCGCTCGGATCAAACCAGACCATCGCCAAGAACGCGCCAACCCAATGTTTGGTCTATCTCTAATGGCCGCCGCGAAAACGAAACTATCGAGAGTGACAGGTCTGTATAGTAGTCTGTGGTCTGTGATTTCCCTATTCCTCAAATTCCCTACAGCATCAGCGCCATCTAGTTGGTTTCAAAATTTAACATTACGGAGTCTTCCTGCCCGTAACTACTTTGATTTCTCCCTCCATAACGCTTGGCAAGATTCTGGCGGAATATCGTCAACTGGGCGACTTTTTATGTTGCCAAAATAACGAAAATGTTGCCAGATTGATAAAAATGACGCTAAATCATTGAAAATGACGAGTAATTAATGATAGTCAATATCTTGGAAAGTGCATAAAAGTAGACTATAAGAAAAACCCATTTCTGCGTCCGTAACGCTTGGCGAGCAATTCAGCGGGACATAGACAACTTGGCGACTAATTTAAATATTGCCAATGTGACAAAAATATTGCCAAATTGATAAAAAACCAAATTGAACTTTGCGAATAATCTAGCGAGATACAGCCATCTAGGCGAGATTTCACCCCAGATTGGCGAAAATATCGTCAAAGTTAATGAAAATGGCCCCTAATTGATCACTTATATGCTAAAATATTTTAATATATGGACTATATTGCTTATAGAGGATGCTATCAAAATTGATAATTGCTAATTTACAGTTGTGTGAAATATAAGTTAATTGGGTACTTTGAAATAGTTTTACATGTTATCATCCAGAAAATCGCCAAATGTACAATCCGCCGATAAAAAACACAGTACAGTGGATCTGATACCTTATTTTTTTACTGTAAACGTAGTAAATTTATTGCATTATATAAGAAAAGTCACCCGGTGCCTACATCAGATTTTGTTACCAGTGCCTGCAAAATCCATTTTAATATTTTATATCGAAGACTATTATTATTTTCAATAGATCTTAGTATTTATGTGGAAGAATTGCTGAAATTGAGATAATTTTATTTGATGCAATAATTAAAATTTCATAAAATATGTGTTTCAATTTGGACGTTCCCATTTAATTATCATATACCTAATAGAAATAATACATTTTCTAATTTCCTATTTATTGCTTACGATTAAAAAAATCTGATGTGGGCAACACATGACTTTCCTTATATAATGCAATGAATTTACTACTTTTACAGCTAAAAAAACGTTATTCTTATAGTAGATACTTATATTCTTTCCATGATATTGAATTTTCTTCAATTAGTCGTCATTTTCATTGATTTAGTGTCATTTTTATCCATTTGACAAGATTTTCGTTAATTTGGCAACATTTAAAAAGTCGGCAACATTTAAAAGTTCGGCGCCAAAATCTCGCCAAGCGTTATGGACGGAGAAATAAGTTATTCTTACACAAGCGGCTAGGGACAGAAGGGCTCCTAATGTTAAAACTTAGAAATTTTTTTGACTACTGAAAATAGGGAATTTTTGAAAATCTGTAGGGAAGATATAGGGATTTTTCTAGACAGAACGGCTTTTCGGCAGTACGATTGGACTTAGCTTTTTTTTCACAATTGGGACAGAACGGCTTCTGGGGACGGCTCCCAATTGGGATATAGTAACTTTGGAGATATAGTAACCTTGGAAAGGGCGAACCAACGAGTTAGTATATATGGAGGGAGTGCGGTGCTATCTTCCCCATGCTAGTAGCATGGTCAAACACAGAGAAGGTGTAGTAAGGACCAAGGTCTATTGAAAGGTAAGGTTGGCCAAAGATTGTACGCCAACAGCTGGAATTCTCCCCTCCCTTCGCGACTGACGTCACTGGTCCCAAAGACAGGTCCGTAGCCCGTTGCTGTCATAAGAAATACATTGATACCGCAACAATTTTCTTAATTTAAATATACATCATATAGTATATTGAAATTTCTACCGAGTAAATGATAGATTAGATTTCATTATTCATATATAAGAATATATTAAATAAAACTAGTTATGGTAAATTTTATTTAGGACTGTATTGTTAGAGTTGTTTTTAAGCATCTCTAACGATGACATTAGCAATTGCGCTGTTTAAACTATGCTAAAATATTTTCTGCATTTTAAAATTGTTATTAATTTTTCTTTAATAAGTGCATAGTAAAATATCGGAGGATTTAGCTAAAATACAAGGTACTATTATTCTCTCTGAGACTAGAATAATAAGCCACCAAAACCTGTCCATTTTTATCGAACTGCTTTAAAATATCATGCTTGTAGACTTGACATGATAAAATAAATTAGAAGACAGTGAATGACTTGCTGAATGTAATTCAAATATAGTTTTCAGAATTATAGAAATATATAAATATGTGACGTCCTTAAAGATTTCAGGCAGAAAAATGCTCGTATTATTTTTTTTTCATAATGAAATTGATATGTGTACGAAATCCAATTATTTAAAGATTTCTCCGAATGCGAACAAATGTGAAAATCATATTTTGTACGATACAAAAGATCAGTACAATTGTTTTCTTTAATTATGTATTATTATTATTTCATGATGGTCAAAAAATTGAATTATTCAGGAAATTAAATGAGCACTGAATTTCATATAACGATAGGCAATTTTTGAATATGGGTACTTCATGTTAAAAAAAAATTTAAAAATTTAAAAAGTAAAGAGATAGGACGAGATATTGATTAGATAAGTTCAGTTGTGACCAGATTTTGAAACTGCCTTTCATAAAGGAAAATCTACCGAAATTGTGCCTTATTTACGCTATATGTTTGAAAATCAATGAAAACTAACAAGTCCAACCAGTCAGTAGGTTTTAATCAATTGCGTCGACAGAAAAAATGGGGGGGGGGGGGCGATAATGAAATGAGTTGTTTCCTATTTCTCCTAATACCCTTCCTTCTAACTTCAATAGTTTTCGATAGGTTTCTGGGGGGGGGGGGGGGGGGGTATATCACCCAATACCTCTTTAGTGACTTTACTAGATTTGATCTCACGATCTTTCAACTAATTCTGGTGTTACAAAGGTCAGTGATCAAATGACTGGGTTACGGATTTTCCCCTATGGGAGAGAAGGATAATTTTAAAAATAGCCATTCTATAAAGGAGGAATGCTTTCATGGAGGACTTTTTAAGGGAAGCTGCGTCACATTTATGTTATATGTTAGGAAAACTATGAAAACCTAACACACGCAGCCCGTCAATTCATAACTACTAGGTCATGAATAAACCTTAAAATGTAAAGCTCTCTCTCCATTGCTTATTTTTCATTTCTTCGCGTGAATGACCAGAAATTCTTTCAGCTTTTCTTTTCATGGCGTTTCCTTTCATCTATTCATATATGTGCCTTATTCGAAAGAAGGTTCTGGTTCTGGTATATGTTCTTACAACATCAAAGCTATTTCAGGAAATTATTCTTTTATTTTCAGTTGGAGGTTCTCTAAAATATTTCTTGAATTAGAAATAAAATTTCCGTGTAGTTTAAAAAAAATATCTTATAATTTGGTGACTGTTTCTACCCAGGTATCATGTGGAACAATTAAACCACCTCTTGATAAAGATTCAATCCATTTTTTGTCATTTTCGGATGTTGATTCCACTAGATATGAATCAGTTCCTAACTGCGCTTCTTTGTGACGATATGACAAATATCCTGCAAAAAAAAAAAAAAAAAACGCAAGGCTTCCTTTTCATTTACATCAGGACTGAAATGAATGTCATGTTGAGGCTCAATATCTGCAGTGATGCTGACTGCATCGTCTTTTGCTTCTAATTTGAAAAATAAAGTCGCAGTTAGTATTTCATCTTGGTCATTTTCCACATTTGTATTTATTGGCATAGGAAGCTTAGACCCAAACAATAATGTTTTAAATCAGGATTTGCAATGAGTAGCAAGAGGATGGTTATAAAATCGTCCAAGACCTCTCATTTGGGAAAATATATTTTCTAAAGCATCTTGATTGACTCTACTTGTCATTACGTATTTAATATTATTTTCTTTCATGTCATCATAAAGTCCCTTTAAGCTTACTATTGAAACAAGAATGCCTTTTTGGAAAGGCAGTATTGAAGTTTTAGAAATGTCTCGGAGTTCCGTAATATCCGCTTACATTTGACTCAGAATTTGCATTTGGTCATTTATATCATTTCCAAAAGCTGATCGATTTGATTTATTTTCATCATTAGGAATGCGAGAGTTAAAAACATCGACACATTTTCCCATGCTTCGGAAAGGTCCGGCTAGGGACCAGTGACGTCAGTAATTCCAAGAACTCTGGGCAGGAGTAGGTTGCCAGAAATGAATGGCCTACCTCTCTTGCTTCCATTTACCTTGAGTAAGGACGAGGAGGAGAAGGACTTTAATGATTTGGCGATTTATCGCCTAAACTGTGTAGTGTACCTTCTGTTTTTTTTTTTAACTTCTATTAAAGTCGAGGATGAATGGGAAGTTATTACACGTGTTATACGTTATACGATTTTAAAAAATATGTATGAAGAAAAATACAAAATAGGATTAGAATATTTTTATTACCAAAAAATTTTATTACTAAAGAAAAATTTTGTTAATGAAGTCAATTTCTTCAAACAAAATTGAACTGTAAATCAATTGCAAATAAAATATGATATGAAATAGATTACAAGTATACAAATTGAAAAATATGTATAATATATTTAAAAACAATTATAAAGTATATGAAAAAATTGTGTGCATGCTTGCTTAAAATGTAGAATTCTCCACTTTTATCCAGATAAACTTTATCTCTGAAAGTTATATTAGCATTATCCATATCTGCTTTGATGCGTAATACGACAGAGTCATTTTTACATCTAATTTATTTTAATATATTGTATGCGTACCGTCAAATATAAAACGATGTAATATTTGCAATAATAAAATATTTAACTTTATTTGCATTTTTTTTTTGTTTATAAAATGACATTTTAAAATAAAATACAAAATTATGCCTAAATTCATAAATAGGGGCTCAGATATTGAAACAGCTATGATTCTTAAATTTTCAAAACATGTTCGGAAGGTTCTTGCATGTTTAATGCATATAGAATTTGGAAATTGTTTAAAAATGTTTTTCTATAAAGTATTAGGACATAAATAAGATTATAATATAGTATGGCACAAAATAGGAAATTTGTATTTCATTATAATAGTTTCAGAGATTTGGTTGCTAATATATCATTTGAAAAATGCTTTAAATAAATATTGTGATATTTGCATCCAGAATTAAAAAGACCGTAAGCACAATTGCAGTGGGCTAACTTAATATGGCATAAAAATAGCAAATGTTGTACAATTATATTAAATATTAAAAACTTATAGCAAAAATTAAAGCACAATCTATCCAAAAATAATTTCTAAAAATTTTAAAAACAACTAAAGCATTAGGACCAAAATTATAATTAAAGCTATGTGCAGAATTTTAAGTTTTAATGACCTTTAAATAGAGTTAATTGTGTATTAATGCTTCTGCATTTTTTTTTTTTTTTTTTAAGTTTCGCAGTATGACACAGTCTTATTTTAAAATATTCAAAGAGTACGGATTTTATTAACAGAACTTTGTGGTTTTGTATTGGGTGGCGGTTTAAAATGTGATCATTTAAATTTGAGAAAAGATATGGATCCATCTGCATCATTGTATAAGTTATAAGTGTGTGCATAATGTTGTGTTTGTGTAATTTTCCAGCAGCTTCAGTTATACGAAAAGATTTTTCTGCAACTTTGCAAAGTTTATGTATATCATCACCAGGCGATATTAATCCATCTCTGTTTTTAATTTTAATTAAATTGGAAAAAGAAGAGTTCACTGTTAATGCCAAAATACATTGTGAGCACTTGAGGGATTTGGTTAATTTTTTTATGATGAATTCTGAAATGTAGCCTACAACATCAGTAATAAAAAGGTTCAAATTGCTTAGGTCCATTATATTATTTTGTATGTCTCTAATATTTTGTTCTATCGTTTCATTACTAAATATAATATCTTCATTTAAAGTATTAGTGCATTTGTTTATAGATGATGAGACATTCAAAATATTGGTTTCATCTAAAGGCAAGCAATTTGAATTAAGGGAGGATGTAATCTGGTCAATAATATCTGGTCCTGACAACATCTTTATTAATTCCCATTACTCCCCCCCCCTCCTTTATTTGAGTTTTTCGTGTGATATTATTTCATTTTAATCATGTTGTAATTAGTTGATGAAGATGATATATGTAGTCCTATTTCAATATAAAAAATCTGATGTGGGCAACACATGACTTTCCTTATATAATGTAATGAATTTACTACTTTTACAGTAAAAAAATAGGTTTTTCTTATAGTAGATACTAATTCTTTCCAAGATATTAAATTTTCGACAATGAGTCGTCATTTTCATTGATTTAGCGTCATTTGTATCCATTTGGCGAGATTTTCGTTAATTTGGCAATATTTGAAAAAGTCGCCCAGTTGGCGACATTCCGCCAAATTCGTCGCCAAAATCTCGCCAAGCGTTATGGACGAAGAAATAAGTTGTTCTTACAGCAGATAAATGACTATTGGCGTTCAAATACAAAAGTATTAATTAAAGTATCTTTTTTCATGAATGGAACGAGCTAGATCCACGAGAATGATGTCACCCAATTTATCGTATGGTATTACCTATGAAAAGTGAACATGTTTCTCAATAGGAATTTTTTTTTCATTTTATATGACTTTTTAATATTTTTTTTTTAAAATGTGCAATATCTCGAAAACGGTTCATGTTAGCGTTCTAAAATTTATGTCAATCGTTTTCTAATGAAAAATTACATAAGAAATATCTATTTGCGTAACTTTATCAGTGGTTTTAAATTTTTGACGATTTTTTCAAAATTTTATTCGAAAATTTAAGGAGGTTCTGAACATTCGATTACGTATAAAAACAATAGGCGCTTCCAGTGTTTACGGATTGTGATTTTTGTACCAAATTTGGTTCGAATCGGTCTATTCGTTCGTCAGTTATCGTCTCCACAGACTCACTGACACACACACACACAGACATCACTTCAAAAATGTTTGATTCGTAATCAGGGATGCTTGAAATGTGCTCTCCCGTCGAAAACTCGATTTCGAATTTTCGACCCCGTCACAATACTTTACTTATACATTATGTATATAAGGAAAGTAAAAATTTCAATATAAAATTATTACTTTTGAATCACCTAAGCTAGGTGCCCCAATAGCTTTATTTTCGTCAAATTTCTGTAATTATAATAATTTGGACTTCAATTTATATTAGTCGCACTTGAAAGACTCTGAAGCACGACTTTGGTACATAAAACATGATGTAAGTAAAAATATTCATATTGGTAGAGCTGTTTCTAGATCAAAAAGCCTATTACTTAAATTGTGATAAGGAGAATGTAAGGTTCTTTTAGAGTTAAGGGTGAGCGTCAGTAAATCTTCTGCCCTATCCGTGCTTTGTTAACTTTCGCGACACACATGTTTCGCCGAAATTCTGCTCAAACAGTTGCGAAATATTTTCTGATAGATAAAATGCAACGCTTAGATTATATTAAAATTAAATTTAATACCCAATAAAACATAAAATATATTTTTATTTTAATTCAAAATATTTTTGGTGCTGCCATCTGTTGTTGTAATTCAATTCATACCAACTATTTTTATTTTTTAATGAACATTTTTAAATGTCTATTCCTTCTAATACGCTATTAAATACAACAACAGATCCTATATAATAATGCCACAATCACGGAAACTTAATTGAACTTGAAGACAAAAGAACTTGAAGACAAAACTGCAGTCCTCAGTGATGTACATTCAGATACCCTTATCAAATTTATAGAATGTGAAATTACCTTTCCGTGATTGTGGCATTAGTATATATGATCTGTTGTTGTATTTAATGCTGTATTAGAAGGAATAGATATTTAAAAATGTTCATTAAAAAATAAAAATAATCGGTATGAATTAAATTACGACAACAGATGGCAGCACCAAAAATAAAAACACCAAATTTTAAATTAAAATAAAACATATATTACATTATGTTTTATTGGGTATTAAATTTAGTTTTAATATAATCTAAGCATTGCATTTTATCTATCAAAAAATATTTCGCAACTGTTTGAGCAGAATTTCGGCGAAACATGTGTGCCGCGAAAGTTAACAAAGCGCGGATAGGGCAGACAATTTACTGACGCTCAGGGTGAGCGAAAATTACGACAACAAATGGCAGCAATTAAATTACGACAACAGATGGCAGCACCAAAAATATTTTAAATTAAAATAAAACATATATTCTATGTTTTAGTGGGTATTAAATTTAGTTTTAATATAATCTAAGCATAGTATTTTATCTATAAGAAAATATTTCGCAACTGTTTGAGCAGAATTTCTGCGAAATATGTGTGCCGCGAAAGTTAACAAAGCGCGGATAGGGCAGAAAATTTACTGACGCTCACCCTTAAGATTTCTCGTTTAATAGATTGCTAACGCGTGATCAAGAAGTCGGTGATTCAAATACTTCTTTGGGCAAGGCATATTTCTTTCTCGAAAACTAAACAAGAGTGTAATACCAAAATACTTCTACTACACTGGGAGTTTGATGATATATCCTTTGATATTTAATTTGTGAACAATCGAGATGTTTATATGAAATTAATTCTAACCAACATCGGCATCTATAGAATTTATGCGGAGACGGTGAGGGGGGGGGGGAGCAATCTCAAGGATAAGATTAATAACATCGACTTATTAAGTTCAATTTACTCTGAACTAGAAATGAGATCATGCTCATATTTCAGATCATATATCCTTAGATAAAATGCACTGAAAAATTGTGATGTAAAATCTAACTGACATTTTCAATGAATGTAAACTATTGTATTTTATTTTGAAAGTAAAATTTTATCATACGACACGTCTTTACGCTCATTATCTAAATTCCCTGTGTTTCTTCCCAATCCACCCAATCACAGACTATTATACAGACCTGCCACTCTCGATAGTTTCGTTTTCGCGGCGGCCATTAGAGATAGACCAAAACGTGGGTTGGCGTGCTCTTGGCGATGGTCTGGTTTGGTCTGAGCGCTTGGCGATGGTCTGGTTTGAGTCCAAGACGATTTTCAATGTTATAACCGTATTTCGCTCGACGAAAACGTAGAACAGCAGACTCACAGACTATTATAGTATTCTGTGCACCCAATCTTGCCAAACGTCGCCAAGTTCTACCTCAAAGGGAAAACATATAAGGATACCGAAAATAGCTCTATAACTATCACAAAAATACTCCGAATGTTTTTTTAAAGTGTTAGAATGATATTATAAGTCTTCTGCAATATCACAAACACCAAAAATAGAGCAAAACTTCTAATAATATAGCATTAAAAGCAATGAAATTAATAGCCAAATGAAATGCACCACGCTAAAATCTAGCAAAATTACTTCTTAACTATATTTGTAAGATATATAATGAAAAAAAAACTTACCCATGGAAAGAGTAAAGTCCTCCTTTTACATGCTTTTCTTTGCAGCCGTAAGCACAACAGTACATAATCATTATTTTACTATTTATATTTCTCAAACACGCTCTCGGTCAGAAATCGCCATTGAAATGTACAGGGTCACAGTCGGAAGAAAACGGGTTCTCAGGAAATTCGTCCTGACTACAACTCCCTTCATCTCTGACGGCGATTGGATAAGTTGTGTGCTCAAAGAGTTCCAAGCCTCACGGAGAGCAGTTTTCAACCCCGGAACGGAGCTTGGTGGGTAGCGTGCTGTCTCCCGAGCATATCCCATACATGATCTATTGAATTCAGATCAGGAGAGTTGGCAGGCCACTGCATGTGCTGGATATCTTCAGTTTGGAGGAAGTCATCATCCAAGGCCGCACGGTGAGGAGGTGCGTTATAATCCATGAATATGAAATCAGGACCAACAGCACCTCGAAACAATCGAACGGTAGACTCAAGGCCTTCGTCTCTGTATCTTTGACCGGTAACCGACCCCGTGTTAAAGATGTGGAAGTTTGTGCGGCCGTCCATCATGACTGCCCAGACCATGACTCCCCCAAACGGTAAACGATGTCTTTCCGTGATGTTTCCCGGATGAAAACGCGTTCCACGTTCTCTCTAGATCGTGGTACGACGAGAATCAGTGTGCAGGCTAAACCTGGGCCCGTCACTGAACATGACATTGCCCCACTGTTGTCCACTCCACTGCCGATGTTCCAAACTCCACTGTAAATGCGCGTTTCTGTGCAGACGTCAAGGGAATGCAAACTGCTGGTCGTCTGGCATAGAGACCAACGTGTCTGAGTCTCCAGGAAACAGTTTGTTTCGAAACAGTGACTCCTGTGGCGACTGTCAGGACTGAACCCAGTTGTTTGGCAGAACGGTTCCTCTGACGTCGCACACTTATCACCACATATTGGTCTTGCCGAGCGGTTGTTACCCTTGGCCGACCTGGCACTGGTCGTCTGGTAACATCTCCAGTGGTTTGGAACCTCTGCCACAGTCTGGAAATCACACACTGAGGCACGTTCAGAATTCGAGACGCTTCGGTTTGGGATCTACCGGATCCCAGCATTCCAATAATTCGTCCCTTCAAAAACATGTCCATTTGGCCATCTTTGTGACATCTTCCGTCCTTTTTGATTGATAACAAAGCTCCGTACCACAGCAATTGCGAAATTCTGCCTCAACTGGCCATGCCGTTCGAGGCCGTGTTATACCGTTACCTACGTAATATACATTATCACCTTCCAATATATGCCAAAATCATTATTATAACGTAGGCAACGGTTATACTCGTTCCGAAGTGCACCGGTGCTTTGCGCAACTGATACAATGATTTACCTTCGTCCCACGATTCTGCACAACTGATTGTAAACCATTGCGTCCATATTAACTCCGAATTTTTCGCATTTTACGAATTATGCTTAATTTGGGGCATGAGTGTATATATTGTTACTCAAGATTTTTAAATAACTCATTTTCAGCACAAAAATGAATTTCGTTGTTAAATAGTTCCAAGTTTCAATTTTCATTTTACATCATCATCAATTTACCATTACCTGCTATGATAAAAAGAAAAAAAAAAATTCCCTTACGTTTCTGCGCATTCTACTACGCAAGCTGACAGCTGTTATTTACGGTCGTGCCCATACTGTATTGCGTCTCGAGTGCAACGTATAACTATGTGTCTTCAGTGTATGGTTGGACAGTAGGTAGCAACCATTGATCAAACCGAACCGCATTTTGCACGATGCAGCATGCGTCCTCAATGTGTGCCCTCCCTAAAGAGCTTGAGAAATTTTTTCGATTGATACCACCCATCACAACGGGGGGGGGGGGAGATACTCCCCCCCCCCTCGTGATCATTGAACCATAAATAATTCCTTTCATGCATGATTATATCAAATTTTGTCCTATGCTGCCATGTTAAGAAAATATAAAATTTCGAAGTTTTCACTCAAATTAAAACAAATTCCATTTAGTTCTAGAATTGTCGATAACAAAGCCCGATATGTAGTCCCGTGTAAACCCAATAATATTTGTAGCAGCTATAGTGTATACAAGAAATCGACCACATACATCAGACAGACAGGAAGACACCACTCCAAGAATAGTAAAAACGTATTCAGGAAGTCCTAAAATATATATTGGCATCAAAATCTCGAAATCGAAAATTTTCGTGAAAAAACAATACTTTCTCAATACTACATATGAGATAGTAAATATTATAGAGTACTTTGACAAGCATTGCAGGTGTCACCATGTTAGAAGCCCTACCTTTTGACAGGCATTTATTGCCTTCCATATACGCATTTCGCTAGTTCCTGGAATCGAATTATACATACTACACAAACACAATGCTCTAGAACTTTGTAATTGGCCTTTTCCTCTATCTTGCTTTGTTGCCGAGTTCCTTATCCTAACTTTTTAAATTCAGCATTACGGGCACTACAGAAACCTTCATTCGATCAGGCATGATCAGTACACTATAGACAAACTTAATGTGTACGCTCATGAACATTTTTTTACAAAGTTATATAGGGGATTTAAGGACTTTCTCATAGGACCCATGTATATGACAGGAGCAACCACAGAAAATTTCTTTTGCAATCTTTTGCTGTTCAATTCACTCTGCTTCATACCTTCAGTTCAATAAACAGTTATTAATAAATTTCTTCAGTCCAATAAACAGTAGTTGATATCCCAGTGAAGCATTAACACTACAAAATTATAATGTATTTGGTATTTAAATTTTCAGGGACTTGGAAAACACGTATATTGTAGTTTTATCAAAAACTAATATCAAAAGTATTTAGTATTAATAGTTTATTTTAAAAATGTATTTATTTCATTTTGCTTTTATATAATAAAGGCTACTATAGTTAACATTATTATCAACTGAAATCACATAATTCTATTAATTAAAATATTTTATCTGCACAAGGTAACAGGTAAAAAAAAAATTGTTTATAAAGCACCGTGTTGACTTTTCTCATATTGGAGGTTCTCACTATTGACTTTGAGTGGTCCATTGAGAGTCCGACTTAACTGCACCCACGTACCCATCATGGAATGAGGAAACCGAATTCCGACAACTTTATAGTAAAGTTATCCTTAGCTATAAATGACCAGGAGGAATGATATCATTTGTGACCAGTCAGAAAATAATTCGAGTAGTTAATGGTAAAGCCCCTAGACCCGAATGCGGTTTGAGAGACCATGCCCTTCATCAGTGGTGAAGTGAAAAATTTTATTTCACCACTGATGAAGGGCATGGTGATGCCAGAAAGTGCTTTGGCTTTGTAAATTTATGTACGTCGAGGAAAGGAGTTTTTATTAAATGACTTTTTAAACCTATTTTGGTTGTCTTTAATTTTAAAAGTTTAATAGTAATAGGTTGAAAATCCCTGCTTTAGATAGTAAACAAAAAAATGTAAATATTAATAGAAGTCTAGTGAAAAAACATGAAAATGGCAATTTTTTTCAATCGACCCATTTATTAAGCATGACTATTTTTTATGTGGTTCTTTGAAAAATATTTTCATAACATCAAAGGAATTGTACTGCTCTAGAGGAATATCTGCTATTTTTATACTGATCACATTTTTGTGGGTCGATATCATGTTTCCAATTTTGAAAACCTGATAGTTATTTAGAGGAGTTTTATTTTATTTAGAGGAGCTTTCATTCTGGCATTATACAACCAACAATCTCAGTATGATTCTATGAGAAAAGTGAGATATTTACTACACAATCACTAATAGCACCTATGGAAAAGGATCTAAGACACTTGGGTTGGGAGAGTACTGCACAGATGCTGTAAGTTAAGTGCTTTATGGTAACTAAGATTTGAAACTAACTGTAACCAGTACAGTGTAGCCATAGACAGTCACTAACAGCACCTATGGAAGGGGACCCAAGACACTTGAGGGAGTAATGCACAGATGCTGTGTATTAAGTACTTTATGGTAACCAAGATTTTAAATTAACTGAAACCAGTGCAGCCATAACTGTAACCAGTGCAGCCATAAACAGTCACTAATACCACCTATGGAAGGGGATCCGAGACACTTGGGGGAGTAATGCATAGATGCTACGTATTAAGTACTTAATGGTAACCAAGATTTGAAACGAACTGAAACCAGTGCAACCATAACTGTAACCAGTGTGGCTATAACTGTAACCAGTGCAGCCATAGACAGTCACTAATAGCATCTATGAAGGGAACCCAAGACACTTGGGGGAGTAACACACAGATGCTGTTACTTTATGGTAACTCAGATTTGAAACTAACTGAAACCAGTGCAGCCATAACTGTAACCAGTGCAGCCATAGACAGTCACTAATAGCACCTATGGAAGGGAATCCGACACTTGGGGGGTAATGCACAGATGCTGTGTATTAAGTACTTTATGGTAACCAAGATTTTAAACTAACTGAAACCAGAGCAGCCATAGACAGTCACTAATAGCACCCATGGAAGGGGACCCAGAATACTTGAAGGGGTCATGCACAGATGCTGTGTGTGTTAAGTACTTTATGGTAACCAAGATTTGAAACCAACTGTAACCAGTGCAGCCACAACTGCTTTGCAAGATCAAAATCAACATAAGTGACAAGATTTTCAATTGATATTTCAATTTTTTTTTTCTTGGTGGGTGAAATTTTCTTGAATCACACTTTTGCTATGCATTTTAAACTAACTGAAACCAGAGCAGCCATAGACAGTCACTAATAGCACCCATGGAAGGGGACCCAGAATACTTGAAGGGGTCATGCACAGATGCTGTGTGTGTTAAGTACTTTATGGTAACCAAGATTTGAAACCAACTGTAACCAGTGCAGCCACAACTGCTTTGCAAGATCAAAATCAACATAAGTGACAAGATTTTCAATTGATATTTCAATTTTTTTTTTCTTGGTGGGTGAAATTTTCTTGAATCACACTTTTGCTATGCATTTTAAACTAACTGAAACCAGAGCAGCCATAGACAGTCACTAATAGCACCCATGGATGGGGACCCAGAATACTTGAAGGGGTCATGCACAGATGCTGTGTGTGTTAAGTACTTTATGGTAACCAAGATTTGAAACCAACTGAAACCAGTGCAGCCACAACTGCTTTGCAAGATCAAAATCAACATAAGTGACAAGATTTTCAATTGATATTTCAATTTTTTTTTTCTTGGTGGGTGAAATTTTCTTGAATCACACTTTTGCTATGCATTTTACTAATTTATTCACAAAACTTTACTATTGAATCATAAATTGTGAAGTGATACCACTTAGTGCAAGCCCTACATTCAGCAACATTAAAACTTAGAAGAGGTAGGAGGTTCATTAAATATTTTCACTTCCAGTTTTGTTTAATAGATGCTTCAAAAATATTTCTTGAAACACCTATTTCTCAAGACTAGCTACAGATAGAGCTTAGATAATGACTGATATTGATTCAGTATCAAATTCCAAAAGGGGTTGGTAGTTCACTAAGGATTTCCACTTTCGGTTTGGGAGATGTCACTTCTGGTTTTTCCAGAAATTCACATGGCTATGAAAAAAACGTATGAAAAAGAGAATAAAAATGCTTAATAGTTCTGTCAAAAGTGTACCCATTATTTGCCACCAACTGAAACTGAAAACTCCTTTAATACATTTCTTATCTATACTGTTTTTGTTGAGAATGTGTAAAAGAAACAATATTAATACAACTTTGGTATATTTAATATATATAAACATAAAGAAATAAATAAACTGTACATAGCTCTGGTATGTTTCATCTTCATATATTTTGTATCTACATGCACGGACCTGTAAAATTTTGAAAATGTCAAAATTGCACATGTACTACAATTTTAAATTAGATGATAAACTATAATTATATTAATAAGTAAAAAACACATTGTACAAGGGATAGAAAAGATTTTAGTAGCATATTTAAGCATTTAGTTACATATTTGTTAGCATACATGGACCAGTTTCACATTTTTTTGGTACACCTATAATGCCAGCAAGAAAACTTGCTATACGCTACATTTGAATTTCTATACATACCCCTATGGAGACTAACAAATTCAGTCTTAGTCTAGGAATGTCCCCTTTAGCTGGATTCTGTGTGTATATGATGTTTATAAAGCTTCAAAATGCAAGATTATTTTTAGCACTGTAAAAAATATACCTATTTTCTTCAAATTCCAAACAGAAAATAGAAATTAATCTTAACGAGACTAGCACAAAGACAAAATTTAAAAGAAACAATTACAATATTTTCAAAATTCAATTTTTAAAGCTAATTTACAACAGAACTTAATAGAATTCAAATTATCAACATCAGTTAGTTTTTTTCAATTCTTAATTCAAGTTTTCAACATTAGTTACAGTGTTTAAGCAAATTTTTAAAAGCAGTAACATTCTAACTTTACTGAAGACTAGCAGTATACCTCACAGAATACTATATTCAGAAGGTTCACTCCCATAGGATCCTATGGCAACATTTTTAACATGGGATGTCACATAAACACTAGCGCTCGTGAGTTGGACCAACTGAACTACGATGTAAACAAAATACGTCTGCCAGATTTGGCGTGTTATCGCTCGCTTGGCGATTTTTTTTTTAAACGGGAGGGGAACAAAATATTGAGGACTGTACTTTTATAATTTTTGAAACTATAGACGTGATCAGGATTTAAAAATACATTAATCTGCAACATAAATATATTAAATAGTTTAAGTAAATTTAAATAAACATAGTTGTATATTTAATTCAAATAATCATAAAATGGATTAAAAAATAGACGCATTGCATTGTCTCACTATAAAACATAATGCACAAAAAATTACAAGCTAACATACTCAAAAGACTGAAATATTATATAATATTTTCAGTCTAAAAGGTATACCAGCGTGTTGATCGTTAAATTACTTGATCCTTAATTTGTTCTGGGGTACTGATAATAGACTTTTTTTTTTTTAAATATAAAAATATTTATATAGTAAATATCAAATTTACATAAATGCACTATCGAAGTTAAGGAACACAACCATTAATTACCTGAGGGTGGGGTAAATTTTCCACCATAAGGCACTTAATAAAAATTTTACATAAATATATACACATACAATATCACATTCAACTAAGAAAAAGCTATCCAAATATCAATTATTTCACATTTTATAAAAATACGAAAAATATTTTTTAACTAATTATACCACTACCTCTTAGGATTTAGTCTAATCGGCAGTAATAACACAGCACTAATTTCATATGATGAACACATGTATACTTATATGAACACGTGTATACTTATGAACATGTGTATACTTATAATGAACACGTATATAGGGTGGTGATAACTAAAATTATTTCAATTTTAATAAAAATAAATTACATACCCTGTAACGCAACCAGTTCTCTTTTGGCAATCCATTTCTATGAAATGATCTAAACACTTAACAAATAATCCTTTATCACGTTACTCAAACCATGCTAGTCTATGGTTCTAAGTTTTCGTTGAGCGAAATAGGATTATAACATTGAAAATCATCTTGGGCCCAAACCAGACCATCGCCAAGAGTGCGCCAACCCTCGTTTTGGTCTATCTCTAATGGCCACCGCGAAAACGAAACTATCGAGAGTGGTAGGTCTATATATCTGTGGTATACTTGTTCTATGTATGGAGTATATAATATAAAAATAACTTAAAATTCACAATCACGTACAAATTCCTATAGTATACAAAATGACATTGTTATGCAAAATATTCTATTAAAATATTTAATCTAATGTTCCTAATAAGAAGTTTAAGAATCTCTGTTCTCGCTATACAAAATTATCTTCATAAACAGATCTGAAGAATAAAGCATTCTGGTCTCGTTTATAAACACATTTACAAAAAATATGAAATTGAATCAATATGTGCAAAATAAAAGTGCTAAAATTGTATGGGATCCATACTACTTATATTTACGAATATTAGAAGATTACACATACTACAACGTATGAGTCTTTGCCAAAAAAAAAAACATATGACGTAATAAATTGAAAATATTAATAATTCTGTAATCTTTAAACCTGAAGGCCATAATTGATTCCAATATATGCTAAAATGAAAGAGCTAAAATTGTAAGGAAAGATATACCCATACTGTCGTAGATTAGAAGATATGCCCATGTGTTAGAAGATTACCCATATTACAATATGAGTTTAAAAAATCTTTGCCAAAATAAAACAGATGATGTAATAAATTGAAAATATTAATAACCCCTGTAAAGATTATATGTACTACAACACACGAGTTTCTAAAATCTTTGTCAAAATAACAATAATCCCTGAATCAATAATTCTAGAAAAAATATCAATAATAATAATCTTTAAACCTGAAGACTGTAATTGATAATCCAGTCAAAATAAAATATAATCCAGTCAAAAATGCAATATCAATTAAACTTATTTTATATATATATATCTTTATTATTTAAATCAGGGAAGATTTAATAAAAATCATCTGCTGCATAAACACATTGGATTTAAATCTGTTGCTAAACGACATGATATAATTTTCTTCAAATAAATTGGTGGAAAAAATATCGTCTGTATAATGCTATCTCTATGGAAGGTTTAATTGTGCATTTCTAATTAATATCTAGATAACCACTGGTCCTAGAAACTCGAAACATGGAGGCTATTCCAAATCTTTGCAAAAATTTCAATCAATTCAGTGCAGCCATTCTCCAGTGATGATGAGACAAATACACAAATAAACAGACAGATTTTCAATTTTATTTATATAGATTACCAGAAGCACTATTTAGCATACCTATCTACATATATTCAATGTCCTTTCTCATTTTTGCTTTCCGAAAAGAAATTCAAAACACAAGCTTTTTTATCTAAGATTTTTAAAAGAAACAAAACATTCAACATTCCATTTGAAGTCTTTACCATTTTATATTCTTCCTCAATAATAATATGAAATGGTAAACATTGACAAACTCTACATGAAGCAGAGTGAATAAAATTGATGCAAACACATAATATTAATGCTAATGTGAATGATTAACAGCCTCCCATCTTATACATCTAATGTGATACTGGTATCGCTTTTTTTTTTGTGACAAGCTCTTTGTTATCAAAAGTATATATATAACCTGTGAATGTGAAATATTTGCAACCCTAGCAACCCTATTTCAAGTTCTGCTATCTACTAATGAAAGAGAAGTTATTAATTTTAACAAAAGCAATATGATTTGGCAGAGTACCAGATTGCCAGCTAACATCAAATATTGACACATGTTTTTCTCAGAGTAGTAGGTAGCTTTGTGTAGGAAAAAACAATTGAGTTATTTAGTATAGCAGTTTGATCTGCTTTGTAATAAAATGCAAGATTCGCAGCTTATCAAAAGCTAATGTAAAATTTAACATCTACTTTTCACCGATCAGTGGGCATCTGACCATGAGGGAAGGGCAGACACGAACAAGATTTACAAGGAGGGGATGTTTCACAAGAAGAGCGATTCACAAGGAGGAGGAAAATTAAACATTGAGAGGACCCATCATAAATACTTGTATGGGCAATTGCAAATATTTAGCAATTTATGAAAATACTTGTTAGCTACTAGCAGCTACTATTTATTTGGCATACACAGTGTTAATTTAGCTGCTATGTGAATAGCAACCCATCACTATACAAAATGCATTCAAATAAAATGTATATTATCATTAAAAACCCTTTTTATCCAGCTTCACTTTCTATGCATGATTTATTTCATTGTCTTAATGCCACTGATATACATTTTGGTAACAGTGTAATTAATTTTTAAAATGCAAGTATTTTTTTCTTTTGGTAACACCTGCAGAAATTATTGTTTAGATTCTTTGAAATAACTTCATCCGAATAAAAAGTGGTGTAAAAATTACAAAAATATTATAAAAGAGCAACGGTCAGATTTAAAAACTAAAAGTACTATGCCCAAAGTCAAACTAATATTTAAATTTTGTACACACTTCAAAGTATTAAAAATAAAAATACAGAAAGTATGTACTCTGTGCTCTATCTCCTCATCAGGGAAATTGCTTTTATATATATAGAAAAATATTCTAAAATTTGCAGAAGACAATTGTTATTTTTAGAATGTTTTCTTGTAATTTGAATCAACTTCAAAAATTACTTTGCGAAATATACGTCTCTAGAAGTTTATAGAAGTCTTTTGAAGTTTGCAAAATAATCTCTTACTGAAGAAGAAGGCCTTTTTTATGTCCTTGAAACTGGTTGACCAGTTATTTTTGTATATATGTTGTATTTTATTAAATTTAAAATTACCATATTACGCTATCATTTGTACATGAAAACTGAAACAAATGTTAAGCTTGAAGTATCCTGGTAATAAATATTGAGTTCTTCCCCAATTACAGTAATGCTCGAGCAGGTTGTTGGCCCCAATGTTAAGATGGTGGTGTCAATAAGAATACAATTGTGTTAGACTGTACTCCCCAGCCCCCCCCCCCCCCCCCCCAAAAAAAAAGAGAGAGAGAAAATAGTGCCAATAAAAAATTATAGCTCGTTATATCAGTATTACATACGATTAGTTTTAAAAATTGCCAGAAATTTTATCTTCCCATGCAAAACAGTTGCCTTTCCTTTCATGAAATCTGATGTAACATTGGTCTTCCTCATCTCTAGTCCAATCATAACTCATCACAAAGCATACAGGTGAGGCTAAAAGAATGATTAAAAACCAAGAAACAAAAATTGCTATAGGATAAAAAAGATGGGTTTTTAGACTGAGAAGTAGGCATCCCACATTAGGCACTAAAGAATGTGAGATTCACTACTAAGCTCACTAGTTCAGTGGTTTAAGCAAAGGTGAGTTAGAACTTATATGTGAGTAGTGAATCCTCATAAGGCAGTATTAAATGGTGATGTCTTCATCTTAATGCTATGATGCTGGCCTACAATGCTTTAGTCCCAGGATCAAACTTCAGCACTACCAAGTTGGTGATTTTGCTTTTATTATTACATGTGCATTCAAGATATTAATTTTTTCTATATCTAAGAATACATAGATTATTAAATTGTGAGAAATTATTTAAATTCTTTATGAAAAATATTTAAAACAAAAATGTTTGTCAAAATTTTACTCAAACACAAAAAAGAACACTTATATAGAGCACAATATATATGAATTATGAATAATGATATATATTAGCCTATAGAGCTTACAATGCAAGAAGGGTAAAGAGTAACAAAATAGAACTTATTACTTTTAGATAAAAAATTAAGAGGAAAAAAGAAGTGAGCTGAAAATAAAGTCTTGCAGGTGAGTGTGAAAAACCCAGACCACACGACAGACCCGAAGGCTTGCAGGTGAGTGTGAATTTATTTTAACAATGAAAAAAAATAAATAAATAAACTAGTTTTCTAAAATAAAAATAAGAAGCCTTTTGCAAGATTCTAAGCAAGAGGGTTATACATACCAAATCTACACACTTTTATTACAATTATTCAGATTAATCTGTTCCAAAATATTTTTGACCAAAATGGTTTGGAGCCACTGGATGAACTTCTGATGTCAGAATAGTCATACCTGGATATGCTTTCATGACAGAAGTGGCAGCTAAAGAAAGGAAAAGGAATATATATATATATACATATACACACACTCATATATATATATATATATATACACACATGTATGTATGTAATTTAGAGATATCATATCTAGTGGTATTTCAGTTGTAATGAGAAAATTAGAAACTTCTGATATGTCAGTACTATGTTCTAACATATCATTGCCATGTTCCCTTTAAAATCTATATTTGTGTTGTGCGATTTCTGCTAGTATTGTTTTTAGAATATTATACTTTGATACAATGCATTAACTAAATTTGAAAAAATATAAATCTTTTTTCTTTTTAATTTCATGCTAAATTTGCTTTTGTAAGAATAACTCTTAAATGAAACTACGTATAAAGAAATAATCATGAATAAGCATGCTATATAAAGTACTTATAAGACTTATCTTAATGTATGCTTCAGAGACCTGGACTCTCACGGGACATGATAAAAAAACTCTTTGCATCTTTGAACAAAAAATTCTGTATAGTATTTTTAGTGGAATTTGGGAAACTGATATTTGGAGAAGATATAATTTTGAACTATACAAATTATACAAAGCATCTGACATAATTAAATGTATGAAAATTAACAGAATGCAATAGGCAGGACATCTGCTGGGAATGGATGATAAAAGAATTACAAACAAAATTTTTATATCCACAATGATCAGGAAAAGATCTAGATCTAGAAAGGATGGCCACAATTGAAACGAATTGATTGTGTGAACAAGGAGCTTGTTGAGTTGTGGTGTTGTGGATTAAAAATTGGAGAAGCATTGCTCCAAGAGGAACAGCTTGGAAGAATCTTCTAAGGCCAGGGCCTACAATGGGCTGTCAAGTCATTGATTATGATGATGTCATTAATTACAAAAAATAATTAAATTTCAATTATATTATTCATTAAATATTAACTCTTTTAAAACATTAAAAAGTAATAGTGGTTGATTTAGTATACTGATTTATAAATCATGCATAATAACTATATTAACAGTTATACCAAGGTACAATTTTTAAGAAATGATTGTAACGAATAATAGATGTAGTGAAGAAAATCATCCAGTCCCTTGATGTTTGTTACATTGTCTGTGAAACAAAAATTTGTCTCAAAAAAGTTGAAAATTATTAATGTTTTATCTAGTGAAGACATTGTCTCAAGGTGTGATAAAACATTTGAAGTGAATTACACTTTCATCTTATGCAGAAGCATTTAATGTATATTATAAGGTAAGTTAGAATTATAAGTTAAGAATAAGATAATTAGAATTAAAAATTAAGGCTGAGATTAGAATTACATGAAAGTTATAATAAAATTATAAAAAAATATTTGTAAAAATCAATAACTGAACATTGTCCCCAGATTATCTACTCTTCCCTACCATTTAAAAAGAAGATACTATTAGAATCTAAAATAAAATTTTGAAATAGCAAAATTAGTTTATTTACATGTCTCTCTCTTCAAAATTAACTTTTAACACAGTCAAGTACTAACTTTTGCAGAAGCATTTAATGTATATTATGAGGTAAGTTAGAATTATAAGTTAAGAATAAGATAATTAGAATTAAAAATTAAGGCTGAGAATAGAATTACATGAAAGTTATAATAAAATTATAAAAAAATATTTGTAAAAATCAATAACTGAACATTGTCCCCAGATTATCTACTCTTCCCTACCATTTAAAAAGAAGATACTATTAGAATCTAAAATAAAATTTTGAAATAGCAAAATAGCAAAATTAGTTTATTTACATGTCTCTCTCTTCAAAATTAACTTTTAACACAGTCAAGTACTAACTTTTCCCCTATGAAATCATTTTTGTTCAAGTGTGAATGCAAGGATTCAAAATGTATTCAAAGCTTTAAATTTCTTGGAATATAAATACCAAATGAATAAAAAAAATTCTAGTAAGCAAAAACATACCATGAGGAGTACAAAATAGGTTCAAAAGTATAATATTATCTTCTTTAACACCATGTTCTTTCAGAACTTTCACAGACTTAATGACTGTATTTCCAGTACCTTAGGAGGGTATAAAACATTAGAAACACATATAACAAAAAATATGATGTGCAAATAGCATTCCTTACAAATTAACAAATTATGATGTTGTAGCAAAATAAATTTAGAGCATTTTATACACTCTTATCTCATTGAAAGTTAAACAGCAAAAAATATATTCTTCAGAAACTGAATATACACTCAATACAAAAGCTTATACCTCTATTTAAAATATAGTCTAAAAATGTACCAATAATCAATATTTTATGATATTAAAATGAATTAAATTTCATTAAAAGAATAATCAGGAAAGGAATTTGCGAACAAAATTTTAAGAAAATCTTCAACAGACAACAGTGTAGAAACAATATGACATAGAATCCTCTGTGGAACTTTCACATATCCTTCTTTGCAACATTTAAAGAAAATAACTTAGTAATTAAATAGTTTTATGGAAACGACAAAAAATATCAACTACAATAAAAATATCAACCTTTTCAATAAATAATTTAAATATAAAGTATTTAATGAAAACATTACTCAATAAACTTATTTTATCTCTTTATACTATAGTATTTAAATATGTCAGCAATCAATATACAATGGAATTCAAATGATTTATACTTTTAAAGAAAGAATCAGAGATTATTTTGAGAAATTTTAAATAAATGTTCAAGAGAGATCAGTCTCAAAAGAATATGACATAGAACCATCTTTGTTACATTAATATATCCCTCTTTGTAGAGGGAAAAAAATACATAGATCTTTTATTTTTTTAATTACTTTTGGGAAAAAAAATTTCAATGATGAATACCTTCAAATCTCTTATAATGTTATGTTTAAATATGTTAGCAATCAATATTCAATAAAATTCAAATGGTTCATGCTCATAAGGAAAGAATACTCAGAAATTGTGAGAAATACATTTTAACTAAATGTTCAACAAAGACCAGTGTCAAAAGAATATGACATAGAACCATCTTTGTTGCTTTAATATATCCCTCTTCGTACCATATAAAGTATTCAACCATTAAATGGTTTCAAGGGAGGGACAAGAAATATCAAATAATATATGGATTTTTTTTTTTAAATTACTTTTAGAAGAAAAAAAATTCAATGTTAAAACCTTGCTATCTCTCCATAATAAATCAGAAATTATTGTGAGCTTAAATATTTTAGCAATCAATAATCGATGAAATTCAAATGTATCATGCTCAAAAGGAAAAAATAATCAGACATTATTGTGAAAAATAAATTTCAAATAAATGTTCAACAGAGACCAGTGTCAAACCAATATCACATAGAACCATCTTTGTTACTTTAATATATCCTTCTTCGTACCATATAAAGTATTCAACCATTAAACGGTATCAAGGGAAGGACAAGAAATATCAAATAATATATGTATCTTTTTTTTTTTAAATTACTTTTGGGAAAAAAAAAATTTCAATGCTAAGCCCTATATATATATCTTTATAATATAACATTTAAATATGTCAACAATCAATATTCGAATAAATTCTAACGATTTATTCGAACCTTTAGAATTTATTCACCATTAAGAAAAGAATTATACTAATTTATTCACCCTTAAGAAAAGAATCAGAAATTATGTTTAGAAATAAATTTTGAATACATGTTCAACACAAACCAGAGTCAAAAGAATATGGCATAGAACGATCTTTGTTGTTTTTATGTATCCCTCTTCATACCAATTAAAGTAATAAACTATTAAATGCTTTCAAGGAAGAGACAAGAAATATCATATAATATTAAGATCCTTTTTTTTAATTATTTTTAGAAGAAAAAATTAAAGATAAAACATACATATCTCATTATAATGTAGCATTTAAATATGTTAGCAATCAATATTCAATGAAATTCAAATGATTTATGATCATAAGGAAAGAACAGTCAGAAATCAATTTGAGAAATAAATTTTAAATAAATGTTCAACAGAGACCAGTGTCAAAAGAATATGATATAAAACCATCTTTGTTGCTTTAATATATCCCTCTTCGTACCATATAAAGTATTCAACCATTAAATGGTTTCAAGGGAGGGACAAAAAATATCAAAAAATATATAGATCTTTTATTTTTTTAATTACTTTTGAAAAAAAAAATTCAATGATGAATACCTTCAAATCTCTTCATAATATAATGTTTAAATATGTTAGCAATAAATATTCAATGAAATTCAAATGGTTCATGCTCATAAGAAAAGAATACTCAGAAATTGTGAGAAATAAATTTTAAATAAATGTTCAACAAAGACCAGTGTCAAAAGAATATGACATAGAACCATCTTTGTTGCTTTAATATATCCCTCTTCGTACCATATAAAGTATTCAACCATTAAATGGTTTCAAGGGAGGGACAAAAAATATATAGATCTCTTATTTTCTTAATTACTTTTGGGGGAAAAAATTTCAATGATGAATACCTTCAAATCTCTTCATAATATAATGTTTAAATATGTTAGCAATCAATATTCAATGAAATCAAATGGTTCATGCTCATAAGGAAAGAATACACAAAAAATGTGAGAAAAAAATTTTAAATAAATGTTCAAGAAAGACCAGTGTCAAAAGAATATGACATAGAACCATCTTTGTTGCTTTAATATATCCCTCTTCGTACCATATAAAGTATTCAACCATTAAATGGTTTCAAGTGAGTGACAAAAAATATATAGATCTTTTATTTTTTTAATTACTTTTGGGGGGGAAAATTTCAATGATGAATATCGACATATCTCTTCATAATATAATGTTTAAATATGTTAACAATCAATGTTCGATGAAATTCAAATGGTTCATGATGATAAGGAAAGAATACTCAGAAATTGTGAGAAATAATTTTTAAATAAATGTTCAACAGAGACCAGTGTCAAAAAAAAAATATGACATAAAACCATATTTGTTGCTTTAATATATCCTTCTTTGGACCATATAAAGTATTCAACCATTAACTGGTTTCAAGAGAGGGACAAGAAATAGCGAATAATATATGGATTTTGTTTTTGAATTATTTTTAAGAAAAAAATTTCAATGATAAAAACCTAAATACCTCTTCATATTACATTGTTTAAATACGTTAGCAATCAATATTCGATGAAATTTAAATAGTTTATGCTCATAAGGAAAGTATAATAGGAATTTATTTTAGAAATAAATTTTAAATAAATGTTCAACAGAGAACAGTGTCAAAAGAATATGACATAGAACCATCTTTGTTGCTTTCATATATCCATCTTCGTACCATATAGAATATTTAACCATTAAATGGTTTCAATGGAGGGACAAAAAATATCAAATAATACATGGATCTTTTCTTAAAAAAATTACTTTTGAGGAAAAAATTTCAATGATGAATACCTATATATCTCTTCATAACATAATGTTTAAATATGTTACCAATCAATATTCAATAAAATTCAAATGGTTCATGCTCATAAGAAAAGAATACTCAGAAATTATGAGAAATAAATTTAAATAAATGTTCAACAGAGACCAGTGTCAAAACAACATGACATAGAACCATCTTTGTTGCTTTAATATATCCCTCTTCGTACCATATAAAGTATTCAACCATTAAATGGTTTCAAGGGAGGGACAAGAAATATCAAATAATACATGGATCAATTCTTAAAAAAATTATTTTTGAGGGAAAAATTTTGAATGCTAAACCCTACATATATATTTATAATATAACATTTAAATAAGTCAGCAATCAATATTCGAATAAATTCTAATGACTTACACCCTTAAGAAAAAAATCAGAAATTATGTTGAGAAATAAATTTTAAATAAATGTTCAACACAGACCAGTGTCAAAAGAATATGACATAGAACCATCTTTGTTGCTTTAATATATCCCTCTTCGTACCATATAAAGTATTCAACCATTAAATTGTTTCAAGGGAGGGGAAAAAAATCTTTTATTTTTTTAATTACTTTTGGGGGGGGGAAATTTCAATATAGAATACCTTCAAATCTCTTCATAATATAATGTTTAAATATGTTAGCAATCAATATTCAATGAAATTCAAATGGTTCATGCTCATAAGGAAAGAATACTCAAAAATTGTGATAAAAATTTTTTTAAATAAATGTTCAACAAAGACCAGTGTCAAAAGAATATGACATAGAACCATCTTTGTTGCTTTAATATATCCCTCTTCGTACCATATAAAGTATTCAACCATTAAATGGTTTCAAGGGAGGGACAAAAAATATATAGATCTTTTATTTTTTTAATTACTTTTGGGGGGGGGGGGGAATTTCAATGATGAATGCCTACATATCTCTTCATAATATACTGTTTAAATATGTTAACAATCAATATTCGATGAAATTCAAATGGTTCATGATGATAAGGAAAGAATACTCAGAAATTGTGAGAAATAATTTTTAAATAAATGTTCAACAGAGACCAGTGTCAAAAAAATATGACATAAAACCATATTTGTTGCTTTAATATATCCTTCTTTGGACCATATAAAGTATTCAACCATTAACTGGTTTCAAGAGAGGGACAAGAAATAGCGAATAATATATGGATTTTGTTTTTGAATAATTTTAAAGAAAAAAATTTCCAAGATAAAAACCTAAATATCTCTTCATATTACATTGTTTAAATACGTTGGCAATCAATATTCGATGAAATTCAAATGGTTTATGCTCATAAGGAAAGTACAATCAGAAATTATTTTGAGAGATAAATTTTAAATAAATGTTCAACAGAGACCAGTGTTAAAAGAATATGTCATAGAACCATCTTTGTTGCTTTAATATATCCCTCTTCGTACCATATAAAGTATTCAACCATTAAATGGTTTCAAGGGAGGGACAAAATATATCAAAAAATATATAATCTTTTATTTTTTTAATTACTTTTGGGGGAAAAGAATTCAATGATGAATGCCTTCAAATCTCTTCATAATATAATGTTTAAATATGTTAGCAATCAATATTCAATGAAATTCAAATGGTTCATGCTCATAAGGAAAGAATACTCAGAAATTGTGAGAAATACATTTTAACTAAATGTTCAACAAAGACCAGTGTCAAAAGAATATGACATAGAACCATCTTTGTTGCTTTAATATATCCCTCTTCGTACCATATAAAGTATTCAACCATTAAATGGTTTCAAGGGAGGGACAAGAAATATCAAATAATATATGGATTTTTTTTTTTAAATTACTTTTAGAAGAAAAAAAATTCAATGTTAAAACCTTGCTATCTCTCCATAATAAATCAGAAATTATTGTGAGCTTAAATATTTTAGCAATCAATAATCGATGAAATTCAAATGTATCATGCTCAAAAGGAAAAAATAATCAGACATTATTGTGAAAAATAAATTTCAAATAAATGTTCAACAGAGACCAGTGTCAAGCCAATATCACATAGAACCATCTTTGTTACTTTAATATATCCTTCTTCGTACCATATAAAGTATTCAACCATTAAACGGTATCAAGGGAAGGACAAGAAATATCAAATAATATATGTATCTTTTTTTTTTTAAATTACTTTTGGGAAAAAAAATTTTTCAATGCTAAGCCCTATATATATATCTTTATAATATAACATTTAAATATGTCAACAATCAATATTCGAATAAATTCTAACGATTTATTCGAACCTTTAGAATTTATTCACCATTAAGAAAAGAATTATACTAATTTATTCACCCTTAAGAAAAGAATCAGAAATTATGTTTAGAAATAAATTTTGAATACATGTTCAACACAAACCAGAGTCAAAAGAATATGGCATAGAACGATCTTTGTTGTTTTTATGTATCCCTCTTCATACCAATTAAAGTAATAAACTATTAAATGCTTTCAAGGGAGAGACAAGAAATATCATATAATATTAAGATCTTTTTTTTTTAATTATTTTTAGAAGAAAAAATTAAAGATAAAACATACATATCTCATTATAATGTAGCATTTAAATATGTTAGCAATCAATATTCAATGAAATTCAAATGATTTATGATCATAAGGAAAGAACAGTCAGAAATCAATTTGAGAAATAAATTTTAAATAAATGTTCAACAGAGACCAGTGTCAAAAGAATATGATATAAAACCATCTTTGTTGCTTTAATATATCCCTCTTCGTACCATATAAAGTATTCAACCATTAAATGGTTTCAAGGGAGGGACAAAAAATATCAAAAAATATATAGATCTTTTATTTTTTTAATTACTTTTGAAAAAAAAAATTCAATGATGAATACCTTCAAATCTCTTCATAATATAATGTTTAAATATGTTAGCAATAAATATTCAATGAAATTCAAATGGTTCATGCTCATAAGAAAAGAATACTCAGAAATTGTGAGAAATAAATTTTAAATAAATGTTCAACAAAGACCAGTGTCAAAAGAATATGACACAGAACCATCTTTGTTGCTTTAATATATCCCTCTTCGTACCATATAAAGTATTCAACCATTAAATGGTTTCAAGGGAGGGACAAAAAATATATAGATCTTTTATTTTCTTAATTACTTTTGGGGGGAAAAATTTCAATGATGAATACCTTCAAATCTCTTCATAATATAATGTTTAAATATGTTAGCAATCAATATTCAATGAAATCAAATGGTTCATGCTCATAAGGAAAGAATACACAAAAAATGTGAGAAAAATTTTTTAAATAAATGTTCAAGAAAGACCAGTGTCAAAAGAATATGACATAGAACCATCTTTGTTGCTTTAATATATCCCTCTTCGTACCATATAAAGTATTCAACCATTAAATGGTTTCAAGGGAGTGACAAAAAATATATAGATCTTTTATTTTTTTAATTACTTTTGGGGGGGAAAATTTCAATGATGAATATCGACATATCTCTTCATAATATAATGTTTAAATATGTTAACAATCAATGTTCGATGAAATTCAAATGGTTCATGATGATAAGGAAAGAATACTTAGAAATTGTGAGAAATAATTTTTAAATAAATGTTCAACAGAGACCAGTGTCAAAAAAAAAATATGACATAAAACCATATTTGTTGCTTTAATATATCCTTCTTTGGACCATATAAAGTATTCAACCATTAACTGGTTTCAAGAGAGGGACAAGAAATAGCGAATAATATATGGATTTTGTTTTTGAATTATTTTTAAGAAAAAAATTTCAATGATAAAAACCTAAATACCTCTTCATATTACATTGTTTAAATACGTTAGCAATCAATATTCGATGAAATTTAAATAGTTTATGCTCATAAGGAAAGTATAATAGGAATTTATTTTAGAAATAAATTTTAAATAAATGTTCAACAGAGAACAGTGTCAAAAGAATATGACATAGAACCATCTTTGTTGCTTTCATATATCCCTCTTCGTGCCATATAGAATATTTAACCATTAAATGGTTTCAATGGAAGGACAAAAAATATCAAATAATACATGGATCTTTTCTTAAAAAAATTACTTTTGAGGAAAAAATTTCAATGATGAATACCTATATATCTCTTCATAACATAATGTTTAAATATGTTACCAATCAATATTCAATAAAATTCAAATGGTTCATGCTCATAAGAAAAGAATACTCAGAAATTATGAGAAATAAATTTAAATAAATGTTCAACAGAGACCAGTGTCAAAACAACATGACATAGAACCATCTTTGTTGCTTTAATATATCCCTCTTCGTACCATATAAAGTATTCAACCATTAAATGGTTTCAAGGGAGGGACAAGAAATATCAAATAATACATGGATCTATTCTTAAAAAAATTATTTTTGAGGGAAAAATTTTGAATGCTAAACCCTACATATATATTTATAATATAACATTTAAATAAGTCAGCAATCAATATTCGAATAAATTCTAATGACTTACACCCTTAAGAAAAAAATCAGAAATTATGTTGAGAAATAAATTTTAAATAAATGTTCAACACAGACCAGTGTCAAAAGAATATGACATAGAACCATCTTTGTTGCTTTAATATATCCCTCTTCGTACCATATAAAGTATTCAACCATTAAATTGTTTCAAGGGAGGGGAAAAAAAATCTTTTGTTTTTTTAATTACTTTTGGAGGGAAAAATTTCAATAATGAATACCTTCAAATCTCTTCATAATATAATGTTTAAATATGTTAGCAATCAATATTCAATGAAATTCAAATGGTTCATGCTCATAAGGAAAGAATACTCAAAAATTGTGATAAAAAAAATTTTTAATAAATGTTCAACAAAGACCAGTGTCAAAAGAATATGACATAGAACCATCTTTGTTGCTTTAATATATCCCTCTTCGTACCATATAAAGTATTCAACCATTAAATGGTTTCAAGGGAGGGACAAAAAATATATAGATCTTTTATTTTTTTAATTACTTTTGGGGGGAAAATTTCAATGATGAATACCTACATATCTCTTCATAATATAATGTTTAAATATGTTAACAATCAATATTCGATGAAATTCAAATGGTTCATGATCATAAGGAAAGAATACTCAGAAATTGTGAGAAATAATTTTTAAATAAATGTTCAACAGAGACCAGTGTCAAAAAAATATGACATAAAACCATATTTGTTGCTTTAATATATCCTTTTTTGGACCATATAAAGTATTCAATCATTAACTGGTTTCAAGAGAGGGACAAGAAATATCGAATAATATATCAGTTTCTTGCTACTACAGGACAAATCAGTTTCTTGCTACTACAGGACAGTGGATCTTCCAAAAAACTGTAGCCAGACATTTGGGAGAAGGAGGACTATATGCCCACAGACCTATTGTGTGTGTCCCATTGTCCAGACTGCACCGTACCACCTGTTTGCAATGGTGTTGTGAGCATCGCAATTAAACCGAACAGGATTGGGCTTGCGTACTATTCTCAGATGAGAGTTGGTTCAGTTTGTTATTGGATTGTAGACACCAATTGATCTGGAGTGAGAGTGGTACTGCTTATCATACAGAAAATATCCAAGAAAGGGACCGATATTTGACATGCAGTATCATGGTATGGGGCAGTATCATGATCAATGCCCACACGCCCCTACATGTGGTTGCAACTGGGACTATGACTGTCCAATGATACATTGATGAAGTTCTACTGCCTCATGTTCACCTTTTCCGTGGTGCTGTCGGTGATAAATTTGCTTTCATAGATGACAATGCACCATGTCATCAAACACTCACTGTTCAAGATTGTCTAGTCAGTGAAGATATTCAATGCCTCGTATGGCCAGCATGTTTTCCAGATCTAAAACTCATTGAAAATGTTTCGGATGCTTTGGGGAGGCGACTTGCTGGTAGAAAATATCCTCCAACAAACAAGAACACCCTGATCTGTGCACTGACAGAGGAGTGGAATAACTTGCCTCAAGAGCTGCAGGAAAATGTTGTGCAAAGTATAGCACCATGTGTGGAATGTTGCACTCCAAGGTGGACATAACCCATACTGACACCTTTCTCAAAGGTGCCTGCTGTCGTTCATATGCATTTTTCCATTTCTCCGTATACAGCATCAAATGAACACTTTTCTCCTTTCAGATGTTTCAAAGCCTTCTATATTTTCCAGAACAATAAATGATCTTTATTCTAATGTCCGAACAGTGTGGCAACAATATTTTACCCTGATGGGCCTCCACCCCCGCTTAATGTTGTGCTACATTGCAATTTGTGATCCGTCCTTAGCAATTGTCCAGCAGTGTATATCTCTTTATAATATAACATTTAAATATGTCAGCAATAAATATTCGATCAAATCCTAATGATTTATGCCCTTAAGAAAAGAATCAGAAATTATATTTAGAAATAAATTTCGAATAAATGTTCAACACAGACCAGTGTCAAAGGAATATGACACAGAACCATCTGTGTTACTTTTATATATCCCACTTCGTACCAATTAAAGTAGTATTAAACTATTAAATGGTTTCAAGGGAGGGACAAGAAATAACAAATAATATATGGATATTTAAAAAAAAAAAAATTATATTTGGAAAAAATTTCTCTATGATAAATCCTATTATCTCTATATAATATAGCAATTAAATATGTCAGCAATCAATATTAAAAAAAATTCAAATGATTCATGCTCTTAAAGAAAGAATCAGAAATTATTTTGAATAATAAATTTTTAATAAATGTTTAATGAGATAAATGAGACCAGTGTCAAAAGCGCTTGATATAAAAGCATCATTGTTGCTTTTTTATATCCCTCTTCATACCATTTAAAGAATTCAACTATTAAATGGTTTCAAAGAAAGGACAAAAAAATTAATGTTTGCATGGGATAAAAATAATTTTAATTACATTTCAAATGCATTTAAACAAACCGTGAGCCTAAAACAATTAGTTGCAGCACATGCCTGAATTGCTAAAATCATTAAACATAAATAAAATTTATTTGCATCTTATTACAGCCATCTATAAAAACATTTTTAAACCAGCCTTCTACACCAGTGGTTCTTAACCCCAAAAGTATCGTTAAGACGTATCCTCTCAAATCGTGGGTGTACTCCCAAGATACAAAAATGAATCCGAATTTCTGGATAACTAACTTTTATTTAAAAAGCACCGTTAAGCATAAACAGGAATATATATACAGCTAATAACACTATAACTATCTCACACAATTATAAAACTATCAGGTACATTAAAGCAGCAATTAAATGCTTCATAAAATAGTAGAAACGCTTCTAAAAACTCTGACATATTTGACAATTCAATTTGACTACTACATCAACTGTGTCCAAATGATTGATGACTCAATACGTTCCATAGAATCCTCTAAAACAGAAATTCTCAATCTTTACATAAATATGCACCAACAAAACCAAAATTACAAAAATTTCAGCCCCACCAACAAAAATATGTCTTGTATGCATATAGAAATTCAAGACTAGTATATACTTAATCAAGTTATTGTCATATTTTTATTTTGTTTCAAATAAAAAAATGAAGAAAAATAATAAATATTAACAAATAAGATTAATATTATGATTAACAATTTGATTATTGATAAACAATATTATTAACAAAATGATTTAATGTACTTGTACTTATTTGACAGAAATTGGTTTCTTTATATCTGGTTCTTTTTTAATTAGTTTAAAATGCAGCTTTGGTTTCAAGCCAAATCTCATTCTTTATTAAATGCCTGATTGAAAAAAATCCTGCTTCACATAAGCACGTCAAACAAAATGGCATTAAACATGTAATTGTTCTTTCTAGAATGTCTGTAAAATTTTTCTTTAATTTAATCCAGAAGATGAGGAAAAAGTTGATTTTAAAATCATTCATTAAATTTCTGTCATTTGAAATGCCAATGAGTAACTCTATTTCTTCAGGTGGTAAACTTTTTATACTGTATATTGTACAAATATCCACACACCATCAGTCACCTTCTCGCAGATCAACAGTAGTATATGTATCACTGACTGAGAACCGATGCTCTAGAAAGATATAGTATCTTTGAAACTAATGGATATATCTAAAAAGTTCCAGTGATTTCCGAAACTTACCAAAAGTCACCACATTGGGAGTATTTTTCCAGACCTCGAACCAAGATCACAAAAATGTCACCAAAGTAAGGTAACCATACCTTCACATAATAGCGATGGTTGCCTGTAACAGTGTTTTCTCCTTGTGAGAAATAAAAGCACTGTGCAACATTTTACATATTTGTAACAGTGCCATGATGTTGTTTTTGAGACCCAGACTGTTCAACCTACCAGAAAGGTGTAAGGTAACTATTTGGACAGCCGGAAAGAGTCACCCAATTTAGACTGGAACTCAGTGGAGGAGGCATCCACAGGGACCATACCCTCCTTCCCCTACCAAGTAAGGGTCTGTAAGTTCCTCCCTTCTCGGAAGAACTTACAGATCCACATGTTTAAAGTGATCGCACGTCACATTAACATGGTGGCAGTTTTGGCAGCGGAGGGAATAGAACTCGGGCCTACCGAGTGCAATTCTTGCGTGCTAACCACTGGGCTACCGCACCCTGTAGTAGATTTTAACAAGTCTCCTAAAGTAAATTGGTAATGTCTTAAATTTTATCCCATAGTCCAGTAGTATGGATATTTTGCATTCTGTTAATCATTTTATGCAAGTTGATTGGAATCAAATAGAATTATGAAGGGATTTGGGAGGTGGGATATTAATAGAAAATTAGCTTTAGCTAATTTTCTTTTAATCCTATCCTTTCTATTAATATCCTATCCTTTCTATTAATATCCTTTTCTATTAATACAGTTTTAAAATGCTATTTCAGGGAAATTTACCTGGAAATTTTTCAGGAGGATAAAACACCCTGATTCCTTTTTAAATATGCCCCTGTACAAACAGCAATTTTTTTCCTCACTCACAATTGATCAATAATAATATTAATCAGGAAAAATACATAGTCTGCATTGTGTGCAGAAATTCATTTTCAGATACAAAAATAACCAAGATTTGCAAATTAGATACAGGGAGAGGTCAGTTTGTTATCTTTTATTGTTGTCTGATGAACAAGTTTACAGTTTGGTCAAGTTTGCAGCTAATCAGTAAATAGCAACTAAATAAAAATTCCACTTTATTTTAATAAATAAATAACTTTATCCTTTTGCTATTTATCCAACTTTATTTTCAAAGTAAACATCTATCACATTTATTCTGCAGTTCTAAAAAAAACCAATAGTACACCAAATTTTCACTAATATCTAGTTGGCAGATCTCTAGACTCTAAGGTAATAAAAATTATTTAGAATGTATAAACAATTATCATATTAATATTTCTTTGAATAGATATTTCCAGTAAAATATTCATCTGTAATTAAAAACTTGTCTGCAGATCAGTCAGCTGAGAAACACTATTCTGCATAACATTTTAATAAGTTAACAAACCATTATTATGCATAAAAAAGAAAACCAAGATCTTTGTATGTCTGTCATGATTGGCGACAAATTTGGCAAAAACCTGGCAACTTTGGGAAAATGTCACCAAGTTGATAACAATTAACTATCTCTGAATATTAAATGTAATTTCTGATAATCTCTTTCACTTTGTAGGATTCATTAATTTAATAATTTTGATTCAAAATATAGAAAGTTTTACTGCTTGTGGTGGACAAATTTCGATTTTGTTAGGGGATCATACAGAATTTTGTGTTTTGTTACCCAGGGGAGAGTTTAGAAGATCAAAAAGTAATTGTATTTTATTAGAAGATCATTAATAAGTAATAATATTGATAAGGAGAAATACGAGAAATACACAGTCTCCATGTGGGGCGTGGTAGCCCATTGGTTAGCGCGCTGGAGTTGCACTCGGTAGGCCCGGGTTCGATTCCAGCCACTGCCAATACTGCCGCCGTGTTCATGCGGAGTACGATCACGTTAAACATGTGGGTCCGAAAGTCCTTCCAAGAGGTTGGTGGTAGGGGAAGGAGGGTACGGTCCCTGTGGATGCCTCCCCCACTGGGTTCCGGTCTAAATTGGGTGGCACTTCCCGACCGTCCAAACTGTTACCTTACACCTTTCTGGTAGGTCAGACGGTCTGGGTTTCAACAACAACAACAGTCTCCATGTGTCCAAAAATTTTAGGAGTAGAAGTACTACAAGCAAGCAAATAAAAGACTTGAACCCTACACTTACAGAACCCACCTAAAGAGGAGGGTAGGTCTCAAAGCTATCATTGCACTCCCATTGCATATAAAAGCATCCATGGACTAATTTCATTCTTTTTATGCACCCTTTAGCATTGAATAACTGATACCTGAAATGCCAGTAAGAGAACTTGCTATGTGCTACACTCTTATGCACCCTACTCTATCACATCTGCAAATATTCTTTAAAAAGAATTTTTTTGTTTTTAAACTGAAAGCAAAATTGGCTCAGCAGAGACAATTGTTGAAACAATACAACTTATAAGCATAAAACTTTATTGCTTTCATATGTCACTCTTTGTTCCAATATAAAAAAAAAATTAACAATTAAATGATTTCAAAGAGAGAAGGGATACTTAATACAAAATCAGGATAAAATAAAAAAATATATCAATTTTTACTCAATACTGTCAAACATTTAAACATATTTACTCATGATAGGGTACATCAAGAGCACTTTTCTAGATGCAATATCTTCTGGAAACTTAGCATAGACAACATGGGCTTCATGGGTATCTTCATCACTTTGTATCAATATCTTTCCAATGCGAATGGAGCGGCAGCAGTCTCGCAAACCCTGCTCCATAGCCTCCCCTGAAAAAAATTGGAATAAAATAAGTTAATGACACATACAAATATATTATGAAAAACTAAAAAAAAAAAAAATCTGACTGGGATAACACTAGAGTTAGTAACATATGACTAATTTATTAGTTTTATGAACAAACTAGCTTTGTCAGAGATACAGTTGAATAAAATAGAAAATTCTATAGCCTTCAACCTTACACTGTGTATCTTATTTATTCTAGAATTATTTATATATATATATATATATAAGTTAGAAAAACATTAAAAAAGATTGAAAAGAGGAGGGCGTGTAAAAGGGGGAGGGGAATGTTAACAACCTTGTATTAGCCTTTGTAAGATAGGTTCTGCAACCTACAGTTACAGGGCGGAATTTGAAGGGATATTTGTGCATCTTCGGAATCAGAACTAAGTAGGGAAATTTAACTTTTCCTATATCATATCAGATTCTTTTATAAACTGCCTTGATACGATTTTCCACCGTTCTATTTGTTGATTCAAGTTTTGTATACATAATATCGTTGTCATAGCATTTACGAAGGGTTTCCACATAATATTTTTTACAAACAAAAGCATAATTAGAAGGCACCTTATCCATGTAAGTAATTTCATATTTATCTCGTAAAGGCATCATTTTATTCCTCACAATGCTTCTTTCATTAACAGCATTTTTGTTGTAAATACTACAATAGTGAAGTTTAAATCCCTCAACAACTGTATCTCTGCATTCTTTGAAAGTATCAATGGGGTGACAATATTTGAACGCCATTCTATAAATAAAGTTATCAACCTCTTGAGCAAAAGTATTGTCACATTTATAAAAGTTTTGATTGAGGTATTTTGTGTCCAGTTTTAATAATTTTTTTATTTCAACATCTTCCATCATTGCCAGTTTTCCGGTGACAACGTGCCCGTATGTATGACCAATGTCTTTATTCGTGTCGGCCTCTTCGGCACAACTACAATACATGTTCTCATATTCGTTTAACTTTTTGCCGATTTCATTATAATTAAAGATGCTGCGTGCGTTAGTCTTTACATATTTGTAAGTAATCTTGACCTCAGTATCTTGTATAGGTAACAATATATCTCCTTTTTTCAATATACTTTTGAAAGCATAAATATAACATAAATATATATTGTCATATATAGTAAATATATATAGTTTTGATAACATAAATATATCCATCCTCGGCATTGTCATTGATCAACGTGAGAGATTATGGTGGAAAAATATCCATATTAAGCAATACAGATCAATTTTCCCTTATGGATTGAATTCAATCAATTTTGAAAAGGTGCATGGGCTTGAATTCTATGCCATGTTAAATAATTCAAGCCCATGCACCTTTTCAAAATTGATTGAATTCAATCCATAAGGGAAAATTGATCCGTATTGCTTAATATGGATATTTTTCCACCATAATCTCTCACATTGATCAATGACAATGTCGAGGATGGATATATTTATGTTATCAAAACTATATATATTTACTATATATGGCAATATATATTTATGTTATATTTATGCTTTCAAAAGTATATTGAAAAAAGCAGATGTATTGTTACCTATACAAGATACTGAGGTCAAGATTACTTACAAATATGTAAAGACTAACACACGCAGCATCTTTAATTATAATGAAATCGGCAAAAAGTTAAATGAATACGAGAACATCTATTGTAGTTGTGTCAAAGAGGCCGACAAGAATAAAGACATTGGTCATACATACGGGCACGTTGTCACCGGAAAACTGGCAATGATGGAAGATGTTGAAATAAAAAAAAAATATTAAAACTGGGCACAAAATACCACAATCAAAACTTTTATAAATGTGACAATACTTTTGCTCAAGAGGTTGATAACTTTATTTATAGAATGGCGGTCAAATATAGTCACCCAATTGACACTTTCAAAGAATGAAGAGATACAGTTGTTGAGGGATTTAAACTTCACTATCGTAATATTTACAACAAAAATGATATTAATGAAAGAAGCATTGTGAGGAATAAAATAATGCCGTTACGAGATAAATATGAAATTACTTACATGGATAAGGTGCCTTCTAATTATGCTTTTGTTTGTAAAAAATACTATGTGGAAACCCTTCGTAAATGCTATGACAACGATATTATGTATACAAAACTTGAATCAACAAATAGAACGGTGGAAAATCGTATCAAGACAGTTTATAAAAGAATCGGATATGATATAGGAAAAGTTAAATTTCCCTGCTTAGTTCTGATTCTGAAGATGCACAAAAATCCCGTCAAATTCCGCCCTGTAACTGTGGGTTGCGGAACCTATCTTACAAAGGCTAATACAAGGTTATTAACATTACTGAAACCTGTCTTCAAGGAAATTAAAAAAGGAGGTACTGGCATAATATCAAACAGTTATGAAGTAATTGAAAAACTGTGCAATATACCCGATAAATTGTATTTTAGATGTTTTGATTTTAGAGACCTTTTCAATCATGTTAATTTAAATGATTTATTCTACATTTTGGTCGATATACACGAAATTTACAACTTACAATCTACGATCACTGCCAACAAATACAAACAGTTCATAAAAATTGTATTATACAAAAACATCTTGTATAACGGTATAACGGTATTGATCCCGTCAAATTCCGCCCTGTAACTGTGGGTTGCAGAACCTATCTTACAAAGGCTAATACAAGGTTGTTAACATTACTGAAACCTGTCTTCAAGGAAATTAAAAAAGGAGGTACTGGCATAATATCAAACAGTTATGAAGTAATTGAAAAACTGTGCAATATACCTGATAAATTGTATTTCAGATGTTTTGATTTTAGAGACCTTTTCAATCATGTTAATTTAAATGATTTATTCTATATTTTGGTCGGTATACATGAAATTTACAACTTACAACCTACGATCACTGCCAACAAATACAAACAGTTCATAAAAATTGTATTATACAAAAACATCTTGTATAACGGTATAATGGTATTGATCCCGTCAAATTCCGCCCTGTAACTGTGGGTTGCAGAACCTATCTTACAAAGGCTAATACAAGGTTGTTAACATTACTGAAACCTGTCTTCAAGGAAATTAAAAAAGGAGGTACTGGCATAATATCAAACAGTTATGAAGTAATTGAAAAACTGTGCAATATACCTGATAAATTGTATTTCAGATGTTTTGATTTTAGAGACCTTTTCAATCATGTTAATTTAAATGATTTATTCTATATTTTGGTCGGTATACACGAAATTTACAACTTACAATCTACGATCACTGCCAACAAATACAAACAGTTCATAAAAATTGTATTATATGAAAACATCTTGTATAACGGTATTGATTTTTACAGGCAAATACAAGGTACACCTATGAGCAGAAGATGCTCCTCCATCCTCGCCGATATATATCTTAATAAGTATGAACAGGGGACCTTTTTACTTAACGAAGTACCATTCTTTCATTTCTTGGACAATGTATTGATAGGTACATCGGACCACAATTGCCAAATTGACTTTGGATTCTACCCAAAATCTTGGAACTAATTGAATCTCAACACACTGAGGAAGGAACCGTTGATTTCCTGGACATAAGTATTTATTATAATACACAAAAAAAAAAATATGTTTCAAGCTTTATGACAAATGTAACAACTTCAATTTTGATATTAATTACATAATCGACTGGAATTCGAACTTGAGCAATGGTATCTTTAGAAATGTGATAGTTAACCATCTAAATCATTATAAAAGACTTAATACAGAAAAAGAAGAACGGGACCGATGTGTAAGCAAATTAATGAAGGAAGCAGCGAAACATCATTATCCTTTACGTTATCTCAGGCATTATGGCAGAACAATCTATGATAAGACGTATGTACACCTGAAGTGATAACTTAGATGTTGTCATACTGTTATATAAAGGGTGTTTATGCTGAGTGTGGACAAGAATGGGATGTATTATAGTGGTGTAATTAGTTTCTTTCTAACTTGACCCTTTGTGAATTCTGGTTCGTTTTCCTCTTGGGTGTTTCATCATTTTTCATCGGACAAAGAAATGCTTCGGGAAGGCAGAAGTACCGGGAGTGTTTCCATGGAATAAAAGCGCTTTAACCAGGAACGGGGGGGGGGGGGGGGGAATCACAATCCCTCCGGCCTTTTTACTGCCGTTCCTGTAAGCACTCTCTAAGCTTCCCCTCTCCCTTTTACATGCCCTCCTCTATTCAATCTTTTTCAACGTTTTCCTAACTTATTTCGGATTATATTGAAAGTGTGGCATTCAGCCTTACAATACTTTGCTTTTAAGTCTTGGTTTACTTGTTCATATGTTTTTATAATATTTTATACTATATATATATATATATATATATATATATAAATAACCTAAAGAGTTACAATATTTACTTACCACTCCTTACAATGCTAACACCACAGTTGCCTTTCAAATACTTAAGACCTTCATACGTCCCACCTGAAAAAATAAAATTATTCCTCCAGTAAAAAAAAGCAATAAACTCAGAAAATCTAACTAATTACCGAATTAGCAATTAGCATATACTACTATTATAATGGGTCATTCCACAATACATCATCCAAAATAAATTTCTATGTAAATAGCGCAAATTAAAAATACGGTTGAAAAAACACATTAAAAAATTATCAATTTTCTTATGAAAAATTTTATAAATTTATAAATTGAGGGGAGGGGGACACTACTACATGAGCAAAGCAGCTCATTTAGGTAGTAAAAATTATATTTTACTATAATTTTCTTTCTGTTGTCAATGAATTGTCCTTTAAAATTTAATACTCCAGAGCTATAAATGCATCCCTGACTCTTAATAGTTGTACATTTATACAACTATTTGCTAACAAACCATTTAGAAATTTTTCATTAAAAAAGCATGGTCTTATTTTATAGATATGTTGTGTGATATTCTCTTATTTTAGAATGAAATAATTTACAAAAACAGAACAATCTAAAAATGCTCAGAACAAGTTAGGATTTAAAGCTATTCTTTACTAGATATCAATAGGTTCATATCACAAAACATGCAATTTCTGAAAACTCTTAACATCATTAATGTCTGTTTCCATCAGCCAATAAAGATGGGTATTTCATATCAATTTAACTTAACTAAAACCTGACAGAGAAAGATAAAAAATTGTTCGTTAAACATGCATATCTATCTTACTATTAAAACATGATTGCATATGCATGTATGTCATAGCTATTCCAAAGCCCCCTACTCAGCTTAAAAGCTCACAAATTTTTTTTAAATGAAGTTATCGATCCGAAGATGATACCAAAACTTTCAAATATACCTATTCCTGAAAAATTTAAGTTTCCATGATATTAATTTTAAAAATTAGCAATTAAGATTTAAATTCTACTCAATTCATATTGAAATGGGCAGGGAGGGGATCTTTAAAATCAATGTTTATATCAAGTTATTTGTTGGCAAATCTTGCTTCGATTTTTATGCAATTTTCATGTTGTATTTTTTACTTTGCAATGGACACATTCGACCTACTTACACTAAATTTGGACCCAATTTCATTGCTTTATGACTTTAACACCCACGTAAGGGGATCATTGAAAAGAGGGCAGAGGCTGTGAGATAGAGATGGAGGCTTTTGCACCCAGTACATGGGTGCAGAACTTGCTAAAGTACTGATTGCTACCAAATCTGGTTGCTATATATAAGGGGCAGTTAAATGAAAGCAAGACAGACTATATAAGGGGCCTGGCACGGAAGTTGGTAATGCAGGTAGGGTTGTGTATAGAAGCAGCCCTCTTTTAGGTATCAGGAAGGAATGTTAAGAGCCATGTTATTCGTCTGTTAGACGTGCTCGAAATGAAGTCAGCGAGTCGTGTGTGCATCCGACATCACTATGGAGGCCAGGAAAGAGTAACAGCGTGCTGTAGAGCGTTTTTTGACTGCGGAAGGAGTGTCAAGAAGTTAAATTCGTGCCCGAATGTCTGCTGTGTATAGCGAATACAGTATGTCACGTGCACGTGTGTTTGAGTGGACTAAACGATATCGAGACGGTCAGGTGTCATTGAAAGACAACAGTCGGCCAGGACAAGCTCATCCTGTCATTACCCCTTCTGCTATTGCTGCGGTGGATGCTGCCATTAGAAATGGCCAACAGTGGACGACATTAGGACCTGCAATTCCTGAAGAAAGACATTAGTGGCCGTCGATTTGCCTCAGACGAAGAGGTGCATGCCTGGGTACAATCATGGTTCCGTAGGCAACCAAAAACATTTTTCCATAAAGGCATTGACCGTCTTGTCTCACAGTAGGACAAATGCTTTAACAGTTATGGCGATTACTTTTGAAAGAACAAACAGTTTATGTACTTTTTTTCCATCTGTCTCGCTTTCATTTGACTGCCCCTTATATTTAGTGATCACTAGAAGGCAAAAAGGCCTACTGCTTTGCAAATCAAGATACAGGGGTTTAGAAATTAAGATACAGAAAATCAAGTAAAAAGGCTTCAAAAAGTTCCTAATGAATGATAAAGGATGACCATTCCATATTTATTTATAGCTTCATGCTCAAAACCAACCTACGTGTTTTGAAGCAAGTGGTAGCATATTTCTATCACTTTTAGAAGTTGAATGTCATAAAAAAAAACAGTACTATTGGGTAAAAAATACATATACTATAAAAGAATAAGCAATTTAAAAATTGAAGAGATAAAGCAGGGAAATTTGTCAAATAAAGTGCAATCAAATTGAAGCATTTGTAAATCTACTGGAAATGTGTGTTAAATTGCAATTTCAGTAGTTGCATAGAAGATTTACAGTGCAAATACATTTCAACTATTTTATATTTATTATAACGCTTTCATAAGAATAAACTATAAGCATATATAGCTATATCTCACTATAATGCACCAATTGCAACATGGAAATTTGCATGGAAAAAGTATGTTAAGTAAGCATAGGAAAATTACATTTAAAAGTTTAGATGCACTTAATGTTTGAAATAGTTTAAGCTTACTTATGTACATTATGACAAGAATTGGTATGAATGTTGAAAGTGTATTACAAAGAAAAATATATTAAGCCGGTATACATAAAGAGGGATATTATAATTGTAATGTACAATAATTTTATTATAAATTTAATTTTAATTTACATAGTCTAAATTTCACATGTTTTTAGCAGTTTTCATAAACAAAAACAAAGTTTTTATTTTGTCTCGTTTGGCCTGTAATCATGTTATTTAATTTCTAAATATATCAAACAAATAAGTTCTGAAGAATCACTTACATTGGCTCACCTAAATTCTCAAAGGAAAACAACACAAATAATCACAACCAAGTAAGTGCCTTATAAAACTTTTGTTAAAATAACAGTAAATGAAGAAAAACCCATTTTTTGGGTTACACATTTATTTTGATAATATTCTTTCAAAATTACTTTAACCATTGAAAATAAAAATGTGAATAGTTTTAAACTCGTAACTAATAATTAGTAAGCATTTCTAAAATTAATGAAATTTACATTTCCCAGGTCTGGATGATTCTTATGTCTGAAGACCTGAGTATAGATTTACATGAAATTTTCTCTTCCCAAGAGCTGCCAAGTTAGTGAAACGTTTCCTACAATGAGTGGTACATGCTTATGTACTGAGGAGCAAGAAGCTAGTGTATTGCCAAAAAATGCAAGGCTGACACATGACGTACATCATCTAGCTACCTGGCATGTGCAACCCTACCAACCTAAATAGCTGCTTTTTCCATCAGAGTAGTTCTTGATGCTTAAAAGATGTGCATTTTTAATGATTTTCGTGAATGAAGTGCTCTGTGGCAAAGAAAAACTTATAGGGGATGCCGGCATATTGGGTGAATGATTAAAGTGAATAATTAGTGTTGCAGATAATTACGTGTAATTTAGAAAAGTGAAATACTAAAACGGAATGGTAAATTAACAGTAACATGAGCTAAATCCATGAAATAAACAGATAAAGTTAAATTAATTTGGAATTTTGAAAAAGGGTGGAAAATATGGGAATTTAGAATTTCAATAATCTAGAAAAGACTGCATCTCTGAAAATTAATACAAGTCTAATGAAGCAAAGGTCGTAAAATATGAATGTGAATTTAGATAAGAATGCAAAGAATATAAAAAATTAGTAGAAACAATTATAGAGACAGTGAAAATTTTTGAGACTGGAGAACCAGTTATACCTGAAAAAAAATTTAATGAACTAAGAAAAAAATGTAAAAAGTTAGAATCAAAATATCATGCTTTACAACTTAAAACTAGAAGAAAAATATGCAGATTACAAAGTATAATTCGAGAGTTTGAAAAGCAAATATTAGAAAAGACTAACAGGAAGAACTTATTATTAAAAACTAATTTGACATTTTGCTTATGGGGACTTATCGCTGTATTTTCAGCCACAATCATAAAAAAAAATTTCCAAAATATACTTCATATATTAAAAAATGTCCAGACAAAGTTTAAAAGTTGTATATAAATTATTTACTCTAAAAATAGTCTTATTATAACAACATGCCATTCAAATATCATTTCTGATCACTAGTGCTACAATATTTAGATTATTTTTAATTTATCATTTATTTTCAACTCATATAAGCAAATGCTGCTGTATTGTAACTGTAATAGAATCTTAAATTATAACTTTTAAAAGTGCGAATTGTCATATTTTCATATTCTATTTTTAAACTAAATGTATGAATCCCACAGTATTATATAAGAATGATTGTACTGACATATTTCAATGACAGATTGTATAAAAAATTAATCTGAATACTCTTCAGTAAAATATTAGTTTCCCTTTTTAAATATAAGATCACCTTCCTAGGACTTGGGTGAGTATTCTAGCAGTGATGTTACAAGAGAGAACTCCATTTCTCCCTTACTGAACAACCTTACCTATCTATAGATCTTGGATGTACGCTATTAGTACCTGCAACTTTGCCAACACATGCATGTGCATTATACAAATGAAACAATGCATTTTTTAAATCTAAAAATGAAGATATAACCAGATAGTATTTAGTATTAAACTAACTGCACCATGGCAGATTTACCTGAAAGTATCCAAAATTAGCAGATTTTTTTCGCCCCTCAAATTCTCAATCTATTTTAGCAATTGTTATGTAATTATTAAATTGTTATTAAATTGAACAAAAGAGCTATGCAATAAAATTAACAAGTAAACATCTGCTTCAGCATTAAACATTATTGTAGTCAGTTCAATACTCAAGTACTAATAAGATCTACTCATACTTTTTCATAATATTTGTAATAATTTTTTAATGACTTACCTGTTGGGGTTGTTATAGTGCATCGCTTATAAGGAAGTTGATTCAAACCTTCTTCAACAACTAGTCTAATCTAAAGAATGAAAATTATGATTCAGTTTTACCATTTAAATTTCACTATGATCATAAAAAATAAAATATTTGAATTAAACATAAAATATTACACTCTATAACTTATCATATGTAAACTTATAATGTATGTGACTTATTGTATATGTAAATTGTGACCCAAAAGACAATTGAGATCCTGCATGAAACTCTTAAAGACTCTCTTATCTAGATGGGTATAAAAACATTCTGAATAAATTAGCTGAAAAAGGGGTTATCTAGGACTGACACATTTAGAGATTCGAATTGCTACTATTTACCACATAAAGCAGTTTTTAAGATAACTATGCAATGAAAATCAGGCCCAATTTTGATACTTCTACAAAGAAGAAAGAACTATGTACCTTTAAAAGATTGTTCAGAAAAGGGTCCCAATTACCTCAAATTGATTTACATTTTAAAGAAATTTTGCATTGAAAAATTATGGATCCTAAAAATTGAGATTTTCTAAGACTTATGGTGGGAGTAAGGAGATAAAAGTTTTTGGCATTATGTGTTGTGTTCAGAATTAATGAAAATCCATTTCTTCCTGCTGTGACCTTGAAATACAATTTTGAGTATACTCCAAACCATCTGCATATGTTGCCATGGCACTTGCAACTTGACTGCCGATATACCGTCACTAGAAACCTGTCATAAGGGGGCTACAGGATCTCAAATATAAAATTCTTGGATTTCTAGATAATATCTACTTCAACTGAATATCAGTTTAACAAGAATAAAAGAAGTCAATTAACAAAATTAAAAGTGATAATTAAGAATACATAATTAAAATTAATTACTTTCAGCATTGAAAAGTATAATAAAGTACAATATTTATGCAAGAGTTATATAAGAACAGTATTATTATAAAAATGTTAATCTTTCAAGCTAAAAAATTCTAGATAAGCTATAAAATTCAGCAGTGTTATGTAAGTATCCAGTCAAGAATTCATGTTAAATATCACTTACTGCAATAAAATTATGCATAAACAGAAACAGTATTTTTTTTTAATCTGCTTTTCCTGTCATAGAAAATATCTTGACTATATTCAAACCAATTAAGATGAGAGAGCAATCACTGAAAAACATTGAAATTTTAAAACTCTCTTCTTTTATTATTGAGATATCCAATAGAGTGTTATTCATCACATGAAATTCAAATAAGGAATATTGGCATGAATCTGAAAAAAGCTGTGATTACCTGAAAAATTCCAAATTTCCCCAATTTTAAAGTTTTTTTTTTTAGAATTCCCTGAAGTTTACCTAAATTCCAGGCTCTGTAACCATCCCTTGTACCCTTTCAGTGCCCGATGATGAACATGATGATGCTACCAGTTCAACAATCACCACTAGAAGCAGCTGGAATGTGAAGTCCATCAAAAGACTTTAATTTTTAATTTTAAAATAAACCAAAAATTCAAAAGTGAGAAGATGTTGGAAATTATCCTGACTTACTTTCTCAAAAACATCTGTCAATAGACTAATTTCGCATACCACTATGTATCGATACATTTCTGTTTATGTGTTTAAAAAGGATTTGAATAAGATGTGAGGTAAATGTAAATTGTCAAATAATACCCCTTTTATGCATAATAGTGCCAAATTTTGTCCTATGCTGCTATGTTAAGAAAGTATATTATTTTGAATAAATTTCAAAGTCTTTGCTCGAATTTCAAAAAATTCTATCTAGTTCTAGATTTTTTTGTTAACAAAGCTGGATATAAAGTTTCAAAAAAATCCATCCATGTGGCAGCAATTGTGTACACAAGAAATCGACTACAGACAAGCAGACAGACAGATGAACATTACTCTAAAAATATTCAAAATGTATTCAGGAAGACCTAAAACATCTGGCATAAAAATTTTCATGGAAACAATACTTTCTCGTTATGGACAGGTACCATATCAAGGGATGCTTGGCTTTGTATGGGGAATCCGAAGTGAGAATATATTGGAGTGTTAAAAACCCGCTGATGAGACATTGACTTTTGTATTTTTTTGTGTTCTTTGTTGTAAGACGTTTGTCATTTTCTCTTGCCATTGGAAATAAGAAAAAAACAATACTTTCTCTATACTATATTGTATAGTATAAGAAAGTAAACATTTAAAAGCCTGATTTTACTTAAATATGTGTATGTTTTATGTCAGGCAGAATTAACTTTAAACACTAATTTAGTTTGATATACTAATAAAAAGATATTATAAAATAGTTTTAAAAATGCACAATTTAAAATTAAAAGATAACTTTTGCTTACTAAGCGATCTGCATAGAAAACGAAATCACTCCTTGAGGTATTCCTGTAAAAATAAAAAGCTAGTTTTAAAACTGTGTTTTTCATCAATATATTTTTTCTGTAAGGATATAAATTTACTTTGCATAATACAGGGTGGATAAAAATCATGATTTTTTTTAAAAAATCAAAAAAATCGGATTTTTTTTATTTAAATCTGATTTTTTTGATTTAAATCGGATTTTTTTGATTTATATTACCCTTTTTCAAAATTAATTTTTTATATTTTTCAGATCAGAAGATAGGTTAGACTATATTAATGTGTGTGTGTGTGTACTGTATAATTTAAAAAAATTTAATTGAATATATATTAATATAAGATTAAAAAAAATATGCAGGGGTTAAAAAACCAAAGACTTTTTAAATAAATACGTTTTTTTTTAATTGGGTTATTTTATTCAATTTATAAATCTAGGCTATATTAATTATATGGAACTATTATGCGGTTTTAAGTTCTTTATTTGCATTTATATTAATAAAGAGCTATGATATCTCAAAATCAATTAGGTTTGATATTATGAAGGACTTGAAAAAAAGGGAAGGGATTATGACAAATTAAAAAGTCAAGATTTTAGAGAAAGATGATGTTTTTAAGTATTGATATTTAATACCTTTTTCATTTATATAATAAAAACTTACCATTTAACACATTATCCACATAATTTTGACTTTATCCAGCTAATGAAAATGGGCATCTACATCATGACTACAAATCTAGATAATTTTGACGTAATCTATATAATGAAAATAGGCATCTAGATAATGCCTTGAGTTACGTAAAAACAAAACTCCGGTATAGAATGAAAATAAAGCTACTGAATGCCATTTTAACATTTAAATTAGGACTATTAAGACAACACACACATATGGGAAATGTCATGATTACCCCCCCCCCCCCCCCATTTTTGAAGGACATAGAAGCTATGGTTACATATCGAAAATGTACAACAAATGAAGTTTTATTGTTTCTCAGTCAGGCACTTCAAATTTTACAGATGCGGATTATGATTCGTTAATGTGGAAATAAAGTGTTTTATATTCTTATCAGAGGTGGAGCTACAAATTTCCTCAGTTGTTTTTTCTACTGTGATCAAGAGCAAAAAGTACCAAAAAGCCTTAGTTTTTGTACTGTATAGGTTGGGGACTATGGAATTGAAGAGAGGGAAGGACAAAGAGGATAATGCCCAGGGGCCCTACGATCCTAAGAGACCTCAGAGTGATTTTTTTAAGTCCTTAAAAAATAGGTGAGGGTAGGGATTGGTGGGGGAGCCCAATCTGCTAAACTGCTTAAGGGCCCCATCAATCCTATTCCCAACATTGTTTGCTATATTGGTATGCGCCAGCAAAAATCACAAAAAAAGGAAGGAACCAAATTTTCTTATTTCTATGGTAAAAATTATTACAGCACATATAAATAACATTTCAAAAGGTATTTTAAATTTTTGTAGCTTGAAATATGCATGTAAAAACTGTATCGCAACCACTGATCCCAATAAATGATCACAAGAACAATTAAAATGTTAAATATTGTCTAGCTATGTTTTTAGATAACCGACAGAAAATGTAGATAATTCTAGATATATTTTGAGTGATTTTTAGCTATAAAATTAGAAAATAGGTTGGCAACACTGCTCAGTTGTCATTGCTACTTGATTTTATACTCCAAGCAATGAATAGTGTTATCTCCAGTGACCGAGAGTTAAGGAAAGGATTTCAGTTTTTTTTTTATATACTCTAAAGATGTCTTGATGTGAAATTTTATTATTTTAAACATTTATTCTGTTCCATGTTATTTTAGCATAAAAATATAAAAAAAAAACTTCAAGAAATGACAAAATTAAAAAATGATTTTAATCAATGATTTTTTTTTAAAAATCAAGTGATTTAAATCATGATTTAAATCATGATTTAAATCAAGCCGATTTAAATCAAACAACCCTGGCATAATACAAAAATACAAACCAACTATCATACCATCATGGACTGTAAATTTAAACTATCGTGGACTGTAAATTTAAACTATCGTGGACTGTAAATTTGCATGGTGTATTATTTTTCTTAATTGAACCACAAGTTGTTTTTTATATAATATAGTATTTTGATAATTTTTACAAATATTTTGTTTTCAAGTAGAAAGATTTTGAAGGGATTTTAACCAACAATCACTTCTGCAAGTGTTACTATATCCAAACATTAATTCGCATTCCCTAAAACAATATTAGGTAAAAAAGCATTGTTTATTATTTAAACAGATCAACATCAAGTCATTGCCAAATCAATATGATCAAAACATCAAAATATAGGTAGTACTACATATTCAAGGTGAGGTAGTGGTAGGACCATCTAATACGAGGGCCAGTACCTAAATTTTTCGTATGTAGCAATACCAAAAATAACAGCTTTCAGTGTAGGTGATTTTTTTAAATTTATAAAATTTGAACTTTCATGTTCATATTGGCTGTGAATCGGAAATGCTATAAAATGCTTGGAATGAGAAATGCTATAAAATTCTTCTTACAGCATCATTTTGAGGTTAATAAGATAGTGACAAACCATGGGTTTAATTCAAAGGGATTTTTGAACTATGATTTATTATGATTTTTGACAAATGTTGACATAGCAAGATTGTGACCGAATGAATTCAACTTTTGGTGATGAAGCACCATCCAAAGCAACAATTTACAACTGATTTAAAGGATCCCATCTTGAAAGTAGGAGTCTCAGTGCTTGATTTTGTGAAAGTTGACCAAGAACTGCTGTGATGCAAAAAAGCATTGATGCTGTGTAACAAATTGTCACTTTAGATTGTCATGTTATACTTGATGAAACTGAGGCATCTTTGAACATTTCAAGGAGCCAAGTGCATTCAATTTTGCATGATCATTTAAAACACAAATATGTGAGTGTTTAATTCCACACACTTTCACTCAAGCTCAAAAGGATGCTCGTGTCAAATGGCACAAACAAAATCTTCAACTCTGATGCCTCAAAACATGATTTTGACATTGTAACATGTGATGAAATATGGATTTATTCCCATGAACCTGAAACAAAACAACGATCTACTGTTTGGGTGTTTCAAAATGAATCAAATCCTATAAAAGTTGTTCATACACAAAGTATTTTAAAGAAAATGATTGCTTCATGTTTTGGTAAATCCTGCTGTGTTGTAACCATTGCTTTGGAGAATCTTAAACAGCAAATGCTGATTGGTATATTCACAAGACAATTCACCAGAAATAGTTGCTCAGATTATAGAAAATAATGCGAAACATCGCATCATTCTTCATCATGACAATGTAAGCTCACACACTGCATTTCAACCTATCAATTATTTTAAGCATGAAAAAATTAATTTATGAAGTCATTGTTTTTATTCGCTTGATTTAGCACCATGATTTTTTCTTGTTCCCAATAATAAAAAATAAAATGCATGGTCAATGATTGAATAGTCTAAAAGAAATAGTTACGCTTATAAAATCACATGTTTCTGCTATACCAACTTATGCATGGCATAACTGTTTTGAAAATTGGTTTATTCGAATGAAAAAATGTATTGATGCTAAAGGAGAATATTTTGAAAAGCAATAAAATGATTTATTTCCATACAAAAATATTTTGTGTATTACTTTCTAAAAACTTAAATACTAGCCTACCTAAGGGAAAATAATATTAATTTCTCAACATAGTAGCTAAGTAATCTTTTAAAAATTGAGTTCACATTTTTTTTTCTTTCAAATCTGAAGTGGGCTATGTGGTAGGATTAAATTTAATAGTAAAGACTACACTGTTAAAAGCAAAAGTCTTTTTTAATATTACCTACACCATTTAAGACATTAAAATAGTATTACAATTAAACCAGAATGCTTTTGGACATCATAACGTCCTCTGTCAGTGATAGCCATTATGATGTCTGAAAGCACCCTGGCCAAATTATAATGCTATTTTATGACCTAGTTGTAATACAATGTTTTTAACTGCTCAGACATTTTAGTGTTCATATTTTATAAATTATTTATGGATTGAATCACTCTCCCATTGCAGATACTAGCACCAGCATTCATGGATTGGTTTTATACAATTTGCACTCTTCTGCACTGAATACATAATTGCCATAGCAGCAAGAAAACTTGTTATGTGAAAAAAATTTATAAGCTTCTATGGAAACTCTGTTGCATGGTATGACATATCATGCAACTAACTTCAAATGAGCTCAAGCTGCAATAACCAAGTTCTTAGTCAAAGAACCTGCCTATTTACCATGGCAGTAAGAAAATGCTACATATATCACAAATTTGTAAGTCTCGGTGAAGACTGGCAAAGCCAATCCTACTGACCTCCTCTAGTATAACCGGACTGAGTATAACCAATATACCACTAGGAGCATAGTAAAACAATGTCGAAATATGCCAAGTGGCATGAACCATAGATTTTACCATTGTTATGTCACAGTCCAGAAAACTCTGCCTTCCTAAATTGCATAGCATGCAGAATAAATTTCACTTCAAATTACTCGAGAATGGGTTCAAGTAATGTGGAGTTCAATTCTCTTCAGGCACTTGATGCACAGACTAGTTATAGCAAAAGGTCAATGATCATACCATGTAGCTAGCTTCAAATGTGTTCAGACTGCAATGGGTAAGTCCTCATAAAACTTGCTTATTTATTGATGGTTGATTGAACTTATGCGATGACACCATTAAAATTCAAAATAAGACTGAGTTTCTGCAAATATGCTGGAGAAAATTTTATCTCCAAAGCAGGCAATTCCTTGCCAAGCATGGTAGTCGTTATATCAGAATGACAGCATGAAATAGGATGGGGTTTATTTTTTTGCCAATTTGTAGCAATGCAGTGATTTCTGGACAAGTATGATACGTTCAATGAACTGTACAGTTGGTTTCAATCAGATGGTACACAATATTTATTTGTTTCATCCATTTATGATATATTTAAAACTAGGTGCTGATTTACTGATTTCATTTAAAAATGGAAATATACAAATATAACACTGTTTTGATGAACTTTAGTAAAATAACGATATTATAAAATATTTAGGAGTTAATGAATACCTTTAAAAGGTATAAAAACCATGGACTGACCGGAAAAAAAAATATTTGTTTTAACATGTTTGTGCCATACTGTAGCCAGAATTTTACAGCTAGGTGTATGGGGGGGGGGAAGCAATCAAATGGAGTACAAGTGATGGATTGTATTTTGCAATAGGGAATCTATTGATAACTGATGTCAATGCACAGCAAATGATAAAGGGGTCATGACCTCAAACGCTCCTGCTTAAGCCACTGGTACTGTTTGCAGAAAAATGGTTGCAAAGGAATAAAAGAACCATGGTTTGAATGAAAACTTGTATATAAATATAAGATAATGTATAGGATATTGAAATATTTTTAAGTATCTGCACAGTTCATAGGCGCAGCCAGAATTTCAGAGAGGGAGAAGGGCGATGATCGAATGAAGAACATTTGCATTGCTGGTTGTTGCTTTGGTACAGGGCCGAACATAAGGGGGATCGTTTACCACTTGAGTGGGAGAACACATTCTCCAATAAATATTTTTGGAAAGAAATTAAAAAAAAGGCCATGGATTGAGCGGAAAACTTGTAGTAGGATATTAACATTCTTTTAAATATCTGCATAGTTTATAGGCATAGACAAAAATTCAGAGAGGAGGAGGGCCGATGATTAAATGGAAGACATTCACAGTGATGGATTTCATTTTCCAATTGCGAATGCTGGTCATTGCATTGGGACAGGACTGCTCATCAGGGAGAACTGACACCACTCAAATGGGAGGGCCCGGGCCCCAATGAATACTTTGAAAAGGAATAAAAGGATCATGGATTGAACAGAAAACTTGTAGTAGGATATTGAAACATTCTTTTAAAAATCTGCATAGTTTATAGGTGTAGCCAGAATTTCAGAAGGGAAAAGGCGATGATCGAATGGAGGATATTTATAGTACCAAATTTTGTTTTCCAGTGTGCAAATTTATGGATGCTGGTTGTTGCGTTGGGTCAGCACTCACTATAAGAGGGGACAGAGACCACTCTAGTGAGAAGGTCCAGACAGCAATGTATACTATGGAAGGGAATGTGGAATATTTTATAATATGGGAATATTTTATAATATGAGAATATTTTATAATATAAGCAAAGATGTTTATTTTACTAAAGTTCGTTAAAAAGGCGTTATATTTGTATTTTTCCAACCTTAAATAAATCATTAAATCAGTACGAAGTTTTATTATAATGAGTAATGTTTGCAAAATAACGCCTTGCAAAAACGCCAAGCGTGACGATCATTACCGAAAATAAATACAACCCCAGAATAATGGCAAGCGTTGGCGACTATTGGCAGTCAAATGCCGTAACGGCGCATTTCCGGAAAGTCAACCCAAAATAATATTAATAACCTTTCTGACCAGAATAAAAATAGCATAAATTGAAAAATATTTTGTAATTGAAATTCGGTATGCAGCACTTTAATAAAATAAAAACGTGCGCATTGTTTGTAGCTTTTACAATTAAAAACTTACTTATCTCTGATTACAGTTTGTAGCTCTCTTATTTGATCGTTCATCAAAATAATCTTAAAATTTGGGCCAAACTCATCTGTTATGATAGCATTAACGTTTGCTTGCTGAATTGGTTTCAACACATCAGGCACATCAGCGTGCATTCTAGTCAATTTTTAAAAAACAAAGTTTTATAAAATACTAACTTAATATTTATTACAACAAAATAAAATGGCAAACAACTATATAATAAAATATATTCCCATTAACATTTAAACATCATTAAATTTATTAACAAATTTCACATTCATAAATAAATATCTTGGCGAGAACTAAAGATAATATGGAGGTTAAAAACTCTATGTTTGGAGCATGGCTCGATAGCCTTCATGGTTTGGAGTAATGATGCTCTCGTTTATTATAAAGAAGAAATATTTAAATAGTAAAATTTCAAAGGAGTATTAGTAGAAGAAAAGATTTTTATTTGTACATTTTAATTCAATAATGAAATTATTTCCTGAATAAAGAATTGGAAGTTATTTTTTAAGAAGTGAAAAATTGTTAGTTAAATATGGCAACACTATGTCACCATAGTAACTGAATAAAAAAACAACATGGCTAACGTTAAGCGTAATGACGATGACATCAAATTAACTCGAGACGAAATCCATAAGTTAACCGAGGCTTTTCATGATAAAACTTTCCTAAAACTATTTCAAGATTATGTAGAAGATGTAAACAGTGCAGAAAGTAAACAAAAATACGAGGAAGATATCATATTGCTGGAAAAAGATAGAGGATACGATGTGAAATTTGTTCATCCGGTTCCATGTTACGTCATGAAATTCGTATTAAACGAAAAAAAAATATTTGTTAATGTTTGCAAAAATCAATATGTTGGGAAAGCTACGTATGAAAAGCGAAACGGTGGTAATTACTAATTTATTAAATATATAGTATAGATAGAATGTTAATTTAAAAAATACATAATGTATTTGGGTATTTCCCTTTTTCGACGACCTAAATACATTCATATTTTCTTTTCTGTGTAAGACACATATTTTGTATTTTTGTGAATGTTGATTTTAAGAGTATTTAGTGTTTTTGTATTCTATTTTTTCCTTCCCATTCTGTTTTTAAAAGTAAATAAAACATTTTCATAATTTAAAAGAAAACTAACATTAAAAGTTTAAATATTCAAACTTGAAAAGTTACAAAAGCTTTATAAAATTTACACTACTAAAAAACACTGAGTTTGGCATGTAGTATAATACCATATATAAACTACACAAGTAGCATCGCAACACAAGAAAAAATTTTGGGTGTGGGATAACGATATATATTTTTTTTTTTCCATTTCCCTAAATATCATTCTTCGAAATTCAATGGATTTCAAAAGGACTTGTAACCCCCCATCCCCTTTGGCAACGACACTGAACTACACGATAGGAAGTTCAAAAGTTGGTGCTACTATTAGCTTCCAAATGTTATTACACAGTCATTGTAATAACTGTTTCCTTTAAATGTCTGGAGATTGCACCATTTAGCTTTTTTCTTTATATTGATGCCTCAATGATATTGGCATGGCAATAGCTTGATGAGAAATGCTTATTCATCCGTAATTTTTTTAAATAATGTAAAAATTGGTTTTTTATATGGCAACGCCATTTAGATTGAAAATGTAGAAATTCAAAAACTATGGAAATCCATAGTCCAATTTAAAAAGTAAGCATACACATCAGTGTTAGAAATTTGAACTAGGCGTCATTTGACGCCTATAGTTTTGACTCTAGGTGTCAAATAGTCACAACTAGTTGCCATTTTTACATACCTAACAATAACAATTATTTATTAAATGTCAATTTTTGTTAAAGATCTAAACAAAAAATAATTCAGATTTTTGTATTACAATTTGTTTTAAATTTCCTTAAAATTTAAAATAAACTGATAAAGAAACCCAAGAGAAAATAAATAGAAAAAATTGTTAATTTATTTTTACTTGGCAAAAAGGACATAAAAAACAGCAAATTAAAAAAAAAATTCTATTTAACAATTTTTAACTATGGTCATCTTGTACAATCATTGCCCCAATACCCCTTCATTTCATGCTTGAAAATTAATTTTCCTGAGTTAAAATAGCAATTAATATAAAAGTTTTAGTTGATGAAAACACATTGCAAAAATGGAAAATACTTGATAATAAAACGGGATAAACCAAAAATCATGTATAAATGCCCATTTTAGCGACATTTCCATATAATCTTTCTCATATTACTTACTAGCCGCCTTCGGAGACCAGCCTGTTCGTTACCCTTGAAAATTCTGACCGTGGCAAACTTGCTGGCGCCATAACCCCGTGGCGTTAACAAAGTTTGTTTTAGTTTAATGACGTTAAAACTAATAATGAAATTTTAAGATGAAAAATAATGTTCTAGGGGGGAGTTCTTGAAAATTGATTTGCAAAGTGAATTTATTCTAATGTTTGTGAACTGTGAGATTCTGAAGATTTCTATACCTGTAACCCTAGGAAAGGGATCCTTTTGATGTGTACTCACAACCGGGATCAGTTAGTTGTTCCTATGTTTTTTTATGGAGGTATGCTCCTCTATTTTTTGTTTTACATAAAAGAAATTGTAACCGTTTGTCTGCAGTTTTAGTATTGCATCGCAACTGACATGAAAGTATTTTTGCGACTGATGATGTTGAATGTATATTTAGTATTTAAGAAATAACGATGCTGTTTAGCGAAAAAAATTTTTTTTTGTCCCCACCACCCGATGCATAAATGCACAGCAACAATCTCCATACCTTTCTTTTTTCTTTTTACTTATTTTTTATTTCTTCAGTGTTTAAGTTTTTCATTGTGGTCCCAACCACCACCCGATGTAAACAATACGTCGCCACAATTCAATCCAGCATAATGAACCAAAAACTTTATAAAACGCAAACACTAATTCGGTTTTTAATTGTCCCTAGGCCAAAAACCGTACAAAAAGCAAACACTTTCTCGGTTTTTAATTGTCTCTAGCCAAAAACCCGTTTAAAAAGCAATCACTGATGACATTTGCAAATATAATTTAATACCCATGCGAATATCCTCATCGGGATATTCGCACGGGTATCAAGAGCATGGCCCAAATATATCAGTCAGATACCACCAAACACTAATTCGGTTTTTAATTGTCCCTAGGCCAAAAACCGTCACCATAGCAGCACAGTGCGTCTGCGCGCGCATGTGGGTAAAAAATCGAACTCCTTTCGCCGTTTCGCCGAGAAATTGAAAATCATGACTTCCTTAAAATCCGGATCGTGCGGCTATTTATTATTATTTCTTGACCAGATTGGACTTGTAAGAATGACTGATCTTTGAGCTTTCTAAAAATACAAATTATAAGTCGAAATTGTCGGTATTTTTCCCAACGCGAGGATTTAAAAGCGAAAGTTCGTTTTTTTTTTAGCCGAGAGTGACTTTTGTTTTAAAATCTTTAAAAAATATTATAATTTGTCCCTGAGATTTGAAATTAATATATTTTTACTCGCAATAGTCTGCTCTTTCCGGTCGTGTGATTTTTTTTCTACGACGTCTGAATGGTGGAGGAAAAAGAGGGAAAAAAAGGTCAAAATGCCATAAAACATTAAATAACAGAAAAATAATTCAAATTTTGATAATCGGTTTTCACGTGTCACCTCCCCCCCCCCCCCCCCTCCTCACGGGTCTCCAATTACCAAATTTCGTAGCTCTGCGACTCGCGATCGCTGAGCCTATACTGTATTAGACAGATAGACATTGCCTTTTATTATTTAAGATAAATATAAGAATTAAACACATTTAAAATAAAAATATTTTAAGGGAACTTTGAGCGAAATTTAGTCATTTTATTTTTGGCCAATTTCGTCAAAATATGGAATTTCATTTTAAAATATGTTTTACTATAATATTCATCTTAAAGGTTTAAAAAAAAAGGGGGGGGGGGGGGAGAATTTGCATATTTGCCCGGAGATCGGCAGTCAATGCAAATATCGGAGTTTCACGAAGAAATGCAGAGTTGGCAGTTAGGGTTCAGTATTTGCAAGTCAATAAGTTTTTATGTTTCATAGTTGCTACACTTTTTCTTGTCGCTTTGACAAAATATAAATCATACTCTTGAAACTCCTCTAGACCCTTTGAGTGAGCTAGACAGCCTGGGTAATAATGAAACAAGAAAGATCAATCATGCATAAAGCATTGATTATGAAACACTTTACAACTTCAATGAAATTTTATTTAAACATCTCTAAAATGCGATACATTCCTCGGTAATATTTTTTAAATTATCACAATACTACATTAATCTATATATATAAAGAAGAAAAGTATGTATGTATGTATGTATGATCCAACATCACGAGAGAACGACTGAACCGAATTTGATGAAATTTGGTGGGTAGTCTTGTAATAGTCTCACTTAAAATTTAGTCAATGTTTCGAGTTTCTACAACCAGGCGCTCTCGAGATATTAGTGAAAAACAAAACTTTCGTTTGTCTCATCATCACGGGAGAACAAACTGCAGCGAATTTAAGGAATTTTGTGGGTAGCTCTGAAATATCCCTCCATAAATTTCCAAGTTTTGAGTTTCTAAGACCAGGGGTTGTCGAAATATTAATGAAAACGAAACTTTTACCTAGGAGTTCTACTCTCTAACTCCATGATTCCCAATGAAAAAAGTTGGACATCGTTGGTTTAAAACGTGAAATTAAATCTCTGAGTTTTGTGGGTATGTATGTATGTATAAGATTCACAACCATGTTCCGGTGTAATTTTTATCAGAATTTTGCGCCGTAAATTCCGAGCAACGCCGGGTAATCGCTGCTAGTTTATTATATTTGGAAACTTAAAATTTCATCGAAAAAAAATGAACTTCATTCAAATGACGACATTGAAATATAAATTACCTGGTTTAAACATCTCTAAATTGCGATATATGCCTCGGTAATATTTTTAAAATTATCATAATACTGCAATAATTTATTATATTTGAAAACTTCATAAAAAACAAATGAACTTTATTCAAATGGCGTCATCGAAATATAAATCGCCTCTGTATAAAAGCAACATTTCATTCATAAATTTTTATCCCTTCATTTCATTCATCACAAACAATACTATAATAATTTATTTTACTTAAAAACTTAAGACCATGGAGGTACAAGTAATTAAACTCTATGCTCAAAACTTCATCAAAAAATCGTTTGCTTCTCTGTAAAATCAATGATGAGCTAAATAATTTTGCGTTAAAGAAGTGCAACAATTCTTATACAACTCATTCTACATATTTTGCTGTTTACATTTTCCATAAGTCAAAAGTAGGCTTTGTTGTAGAAATAATCAAAGTTGAATGATCATTTAAACCCAAGTATATTATAATTTCGTTGTTTCAGTATGTAGATGCACAGAATTTAAGCAAAAATAAAGCGGTTTTAGGACGGATACAATACTAAATATGAATTAAAAAGAACTTTAAAAGTCACGATTTTCATACAAGATGGATGCCATATTTTATTTTGAAGTGGGTCACGTGATCTCTTCATACAATAGTCATTTGATCTCTTCATATAAAAGGTGTAATTATTATTTTAAAACTACTGAATGTATTTTGCTAAAAAAATTTTTATATATTTTATGGGATAATTTGAATATTTCCTAAAACTTTCGAAGCAATTTGTGAATTTTTAATCCGCTTAAAAAATGTTTGAAGAATTAGGTCCCATAGGGTTCAATGTATTGCATTTTTTCAACTCGGGTTCAATCCAAAACTAATTGAGTGGCATTTTTCATTTATATTCCCATAGGTCCCACAGACCGTCTGAACAACATACTAAAATTTCATTTTGATAAAATTATTTTTACGGCAGTATCGTGCTAACGGACAGACAGACAGAATGAACAAAGTCATAAACACTTTTTAACTATATTATAAAGTGTTAAAAGGTATGAATCACATTAATTTCAAGGATTGATATAAAAAATGCATAGATGCCCACCTATCAGAAAGAAAGATAGGAACATATTGCACAAGGAAAAATCAATCACAAATGCCGTTTATCGAGATACTGCTGCAAAATAGGCAGCTTTCATGTCATTAAAAATACGCTTGAAAAATGGCTTTCTGTATAATATACGACATAATTACAAACATTTAAACGATGCAAATAGATTGCAGAAGTGGAAAAATATTTTCACAATAAAACGAAATATAAGGAAGATCGTGGACAAATGCCGTTTACCCCGGTACTCGTGCAATATAGCTTTTCATTTCTTTAATAATACGTCTGAAAGATAGTTTTCTTGTATAGAACAAGAAATAATCATAAAAATTTTTGTCGATGCAAATGTGTTTCTCCCAGATAAATTAGAAACAGACGCGATCACGTGGAAACGGATTTGTAGCTGAAAAAACAGGAAAATTTCGATCTTAAAATTCCTGACTGTTTCTCATTTCGTGACCTACTTCCGATTTTATGACTTGTAGATACTCTTATGCAGATGAAAAATATGCAGATGTGCATACAATAAAATATAAATGTTATGTAAATGAAAAATCGGACTACTTTGGCTCCAAATCGGATTCCCGGAACAAGTATATAAATATCGGAACAATTGGCAGCTATAAAAACGTCATTTTCAATGTCTCATAACAAAAAAATTACCTAACCAAATTTGCAAGACGCTGGAACGATTTAATCTGGAACGCAGTGTAATTTAGAAAAGTAAGCAATTACAATGTAAAGACTCTCCAGGATCACCCTCCTTTTCTTCCAAGTGGGATAAGTACAAGGTACTTTAAACATAAGTGGGATAAGTAGATGTACGAGGGGATAAAGTGAAGGGGAGCCCAGCAATAGAAACTCGTTAAATACCCGGAGTCTCGGACATCGGAATGTCTGAGGATGAAGCAAACAAATAAATTCTTCAGAAGTGCAATTTCAGGTCTTAAAGGGGGGGGGGGGGGGTGAGATGAAGTACAATAGAGATCTCAAGATCTCAATGTTGTTCTTCCCTGAATAGACAGAGGGGGATTTTACTGTCTGTGTACCGTACTGTGTGTTTACTGTATGTTTAAAGTACCTTGTCTGTTGTTGTTGTTGAGACCCAGACCGTCCGACCTACCAGAAAGGTGTAAGGTAACTGTTTGGACGGCCGGGAAGTGCCACCCAATTTAGACCGGAACCCAGTGGAGGAGGCATCCACAGGGACCGTACCCTCCTTCCCCTACCATAGGCGCCGACTACGGGGGGGCAGAGGGGCACGAGCCCCCGCTGAGCTTCTCCAGAGGGGGCTTTGCCCCCTCTGGGAAATTTCAAAAGTTTTTTCTAACTTCATATTTTACTAAATACCAAAAAATGAAATTTTTTAAACATAAAAATAATTGAAAGAAAATCCTAACAACGTAAATGTCACATTTCAGTTCAGTCTTGTTCACATCGTCCTTACCATAGCTCCCTAAACTATCTCGCACACAAACCAAGCTCATCTTTATTCCCAGGAAACATGTTTACGCTAATGACAAAAACACCTGTTTACCAGAACTTTTTCGACTGACCACCTAATTCAAAGAGAAATGGAATATTTACAACCATGTTATTAGCATTTCCAAAAAATAACTATTTCCCTCCAGTAATAACTATAAATGATTACCACGAAGTAGAGATGACTTATTTTGTCTACCTAAAGAGATCTTATCTGTAATTACTCCTGGATTCTATATACCAGTGCTGTCTTTACAGGTGGCATCCATTCCGTTTGAAGCTGCAAACCCCGCGGGCACCGTATTCGTCAGGCAAGGGCCAGAGGGAGCTAAGCCCCCCCCCCCCCCCCACACACACACACCACACTATGTATACTCAGCTCACCCCCCTGATAAAAATATTAAAGTTTTAGTTGTGATAAGAAATGTCAACCAACATGTCATCCAAATTTTGCATAAAAATATTATTTATGAGATTTTTCTTTATAAATTGCTTTGTTTCAAAGATTTTTTAATTTAGCTGAATGTGTGGTTATAGTGATGATCAATTTATTTACATATTTAATTTAAAAATATTTAAATATAGACAATAGTATTTGGATACTTTTATATTATTGCTGGGTTCATTGTTTTAATTTAGTGTGTCAACATCAACTGATAGATAGTAAAGAGTTGATATTAAGCGTTAACGTATATTAACTTTTAGATTTTTTTTGATTAATTAACAGCTTTGCTACTAGTTAATGCTTATATTAAAATCCATTGTAATTATTATATATTATAATATTGATGCATAGGAACTATATGGATTTTCCTAATCAACTCTTAGCTTACAAATATAAATAGGCATAAAAATATTAAAAATGACTTTCATACCCACAAATTTAACGTGCCCGTACACGGAAACAGTTTAGCCAAAGCCGGAAATCTAACTCGGGTCCTCCGAGTACAATCCCCGTGACTTAACCACTCGGTTACCTCATTCCAAAACTGTTGCTTGTAAGACAATAACTTACAAAACTTCCTTGAGGAAAGCATATATATGTCAGTTAGGTGACTACAGTTGCTTCGATGGCATTATAACCCTCCCTCTCTTTTCAGGCCAAAATAACAATATGCGCTCTTGACAACCACTACTGCCGTTCGTTGGGCAGTTCGTTCTTGGCGGTTGTTAAGGGCGCATACTGTTCTTTTGGCCTGAAGAAGGGACTTAAAATGACCTCGAACCAATTGTAATCACCTAACTGACATATGCTTGCTTTCTTTAAGGTTGCCTTGTAACTTTTATATAACTTTATCGGATTGTGCCCCCCCTGAGATTTTGAAAACTCGGCGCCTATGTCCCCTACCACCAACCTCTCGGAAGGACTTACAGACCCGCATGTTTAACGTGATCGTACTCCGCATGAACACGGCGGCAGTTCTGGCAGCGGCGAGAATCGCGCGCAAACCACTGGGCTGCCGCGCCCGAAAAGAGCCAACAACACGCGGTGTTCCCAGGTGATCACCCACCCAAGTACTAACCGCGCCCGATGCTGCCTGACTTCGGTGATCTAACGAGAACCGGTGTTTTCAGCACGGTACGACCGTTGGCCAGTACCTTGTCTGTGTACCACCTGCAGATTTATCGCCAAATACCTTGCGTCTGACTAGTGTATAAAATGCCGCTTTTTTTTCCGACTGCTGTCCAGTCTTGTACTAGGGATCGTAATTTAGTCAAAAGGAAAGGGAAGACTGATATTGAACAATAGCATTGTTAGTCCTCAAATTGAAATTTCTAGTCGCAAATTACAACTAACGACCGCTAACTTCGAACGCTAATGCACACTCAGGTTGATTTAATTTGATTTGTATTTTTTCACCATTTATTCACTGAGATCTTGATTACACAATAAAAAATCTGGTATGTACAATCATGGCTTTCCTTACATACTGACAAATTTAGACATTACAGGAAAACATTAGCACAAGTTAAAGTTTTCTGATAACTCAACTAGAACTAATCACCCAGCATTGACCGTGTCCCGAATAAGTTCCCCATACGTAAATAATACAGACACAAGTAACATTATACTCAATTTCCAAATCACCTGTTTTGAACTACAATTATTCTCACAATAAAAATAAAATTCCCAAATCACAAAATAAGGATCACAATTGCTCATATCTTCCGTAAACAACGTAGTTTTTATATTTCCAATACTCCATTTTGACCATTTATAAAAACTCAAAAGGAACTAAATGGCCTCCACCTATGATCATAAATCAAGACCTTTCCTACCTCCTCAAAGCAGAAAAATATATGTTTCAAAACATCTTTCTGGAAGTTCTCCCCGAATTCCAAGAACAAATCCATTATGTGAAAGCGCTTAGCCCTTTTTTAAAATGGATCAAATGCACTTCAACGGAGGCAGACCCCCCTCCGTTGAAGTGCAGGCGGTCCATTGAAATGACTGAATGTGATTACTTACAAAATTACAATTACTTATGAAATCAAAAAAAAAAAATAAAAAATTGTCAAAGTGCTCATATATATATATATATATATATGGGAATATTTTAGCCAAATTATAGAATTGTGATAATCTTAATTTTTCCGATGCAACAGTATATATATCAGATCTGTAAAAAAGGCAAATTTTAATATATTTTTTAAAAAATAAGTAAATATGAAGGAATTGTTTCCCCGGATTTGATTCAAACATTGTTTTCCGATGATGTCAAGATGAAAACTCTGTAGTAATGTTTTCGGACGCTAAGGAATCGATTTGTGTACATATCATTATCAACCTAAATAGGGGGTAAAACATAAAATAACTAAAAAACTAATTCGAAATAAAAAAAAAATAGTAACACCAAGGTACACATATTCGGGTTTTGAAGTGTAACTGTGTACCAAATGTCATGGTCATATGACATTTAGATTTCCCACCACAAACTGTACATACACACAGACATCTTGCTTTATTATGTAAGATTTTGTTGAAAACCAATATACTTGTTACTGATTAGAAAAAGCAAACCAAATATGATGGAAATTGCTTGATTCTTTTGAAAGATATCTTAATCCCTGTGTGAAAAAAAGAATCTATCTCAAGAATAATCCATGATATCTCTTAAACAATGAGGTGTTTATTCCTTTCTCCCTAAAATTATTTATAGAGCATTCATTCATTTGTAATAGTGAGTATACAGAGTGTCTCAAAAAGATTGAAACATGCTTTAATTCTTTACCTGTTGGAGATAAAGTGGGCAATGTAAATTGAAAAATTGTTGGAAGTAAGGTAAGAAATAAAACTGAAATAGTCCTCCCATTCATTTTCAAAAAGTTACACTTTTTAAATTTTTATACGATCCCCTTAGACAAATTGGGTCAATCAGAAAATTTTTATTTTTAATGCAACAAGATCATTAAAAAAACCGCATATCTGTATCTTTAAAATTGAGCGAGTTATAATTAATTGAAAATTGAACACAAAAAAGATAAAACTGGATGATAATACATAGGATACACAACCGACCGCGTAGTGAGTGCTTCTGCTTTATATGATCTCTGTCTATGTAATGCTTTATTTAGATGCATTTGGGATAAAACATTTTGACACATATTTTTGATCTAAACAATTTCCATCGTCAATTTGTTTATGATCCCTATTTTCACTGGCGAAATAGCCTTTCACATGGTACGGAAAAGTTGCATAAGGCAGATTTTTTTCCTTTATCATAATTCAGTTGATTTTAAAGATATAGGTATGCGGTTTGTTTTAATGATCTTGTTGCATTAAAAATAAAAATTTTCTGATTGACCAAATTTGTATAAGGGGGCCGTATAAAAATTAAAAAGTGTAACTTTTTGAAAATGAATGGGAGGACTATTTCATTAACGTAGTCTTATTTCCTACCTTACTTTCAACATTTTTGCAATTTACATTGCCCACTTATCTCCAACAGGTAAAAAATTAAAGTGTGTTTCAATCTTTTTGAGACACCCTGTATTTATTCTTTTGATTTTTTCCATTTTAGCGAAATCATGCAATATTTTGAAAATATCACATCTTCGTGTTCTCTTTTAAATAAAAATCACATATAAAATAACTATTTCTGCAAAATACTTTAACATAGATATTTTTGAAACATTGTTTTCATTTTTTAAGAAACAATGTTCAAAAACTTAAGGGCCTGATCTGTTTTAAACCCATCAAACACCAATAAACTCCCAAGATTTATTAACTCACAGAAATCTTATGTTCTAAATTACTTTTAACAATTTAAAATTCCAACATCTAATATAATTTTACAGGATTTTAGAATAAATCATATAGTGTTTAAATAGAATACGATTTCAGTAATGAATAGAAAATAATGGCCTATCAAGGAAATTTTTATTTCTTTGCAGGAACCCAATGGAAAATCCCTGTAATTCTCTCGAAACCACGTGATGATATGGATAAAAAGGGCTCAAAATGCAAAGTTTATGATGTAATGTTTCACCCTCAAACCACTCAATTAGCCCTGACACATATACTCTTTAAGGGCATTGTTGAAGATACAGCTTTATCGATGATTTGTGAAAAATTTGGCATTTCTCTGGACATCAAGACAGCAAAATATCCCAAGATGAAATATAAGGGGAAACCACCACATGTTGTTCTTCGTAAAAAGACAGGGACTAAAGATAATAGTACTGATTGTGAATCATTAGAAGAATATTATAAAAATCATTTAGAACCCCAGATGAAACAAAACCCATTACTTGCTAGTGAGCAAACAACTGATTTAGTTAATCAATCAAAGGCACCAAAAGAACCAGACACTTTAACACCAATAGTTCCTACATATATCGTTAAATATAGAGATATAATCGATATGAAAGATTTTAGTCTAATGGGATATACAGATAAATGTGCTCCAAAGGCAATTGTTATAGAAATTTCATTGCCTGGTGTGCTGAAAGCAACTGATGTTGAAATAGATGTATTTGAAAGGAAAATTTCTTTGAGAAGTTGTCAGAATGTCAATCACTACTATCAGTTGGTTTTGGATCTGAGTTACGCAGTAAATACAAAAGAAGGAAAAGCCAAATTTGATAAATCAAATCATAAACTCAGTGTAGAATTGCCACTAAAGGACAGAGGAATTCCAACACTTTCCAACGAAAATGCATCTGCATAAGTAAACTGGTATGGATTAAAATAAAATTTGCTCTAATAAATAATAAAGCATTTACATTACATGGAGTGTTTAATATAAATCAATAATTCGAAAATTTAAAAATATATCATAATCCACCAATCACAAACTGATAAAAATCAATATTAACTCCAAAAACTGTATGATGAATAATAATCAAAATGCATTTTTATATTCACTTATCAAGTATAAAATGTCACCTAATCAACAGCATCTAGTTTTTAGCATAACTTCAGATCCCCCCCTCCCCCCATAAACTGAAAATTCAGTGCACATATTTTGGTAGTGTGTATTACAGGAAACATTTTATTTTTTCAATCTTAAAATGTGTTCATTTCACTTGAAATAACCCATATGGTGAGATATAATATAAAGTAAAGCATTTCCTCGCATCCACCTACTCAGAATCTGTGGACATACCTGATCAATATTAATTATTATACGCCTCCTAACAAAATACAATTTCTATATGACCTCCTAATAAAATGTAATTACCATACGACCCTCTTAGAAAATGTGCAATTTACATTGAATCATCTCAAAACTAACATTGCTACCACTAAAATATACATGAATAAAAAGAGAATATATAAATCTAAATTATTCTGGCTCCTTTACCTTGTTAATTTATGAAGAATCTCAATTAAAATAAAGTAGCGAAAAGTATTTATGCATTACTTGTTGCAACAATCAAACACAATTGGAAGTATTTAAAGATCCTTAACCAAAATAGAACATACAACTTAAAATATCAATAATTCCCTATATCTTATTTTATCCCATTGAAACAACCAATAAAACACAATCTAAAAAATCCCACAGATTTATTAAATTTATTTTTCCAACATTTCCTTTATATTTCAAATTCAAGGAAATTAAAAGAAAAATAGTTTGATCATAAGTGCTTTATTTAAACATGAATGTTTTTACAGAAAATATTTATTTCTGTTAATCAGCTAGATTTTTTCAAGTAAATAAACATTCTGTTTAATGCTAATCCCACAGAAACTGTTTATCAATACCTAGATAAATTCTTAACATAGAAACTTAAAAGCAGTTATTCACACTAAAGAATCCTTTTTTTTTGGCCAAAATCTGGATTTGATTATGGAACAGACTTTAAATTTTATATACAGGGGTGGTTCTTTCCTTTTATGTTAAAAAGGTATCTCCTTCATTTATTATTATTATGTATTTTTACAATAATTTTTTCCCATGATTTTAGAAGTTAGTTGTTGATAATACTCACATACCTTCAGAAGCCTGTCGTTTACCTATTAATCACAGAGCACCTATTTTGTAGTTTTATTCATTAAAAAAGTGCTTTGAACCTGCAAGGATCTTTAGAGGGAAAATACAGTGATTAAGAACTATTGCATTGATGGACCTTTCACAATCAATAAAGAATTTAAACACATCTAGGAATTTGTAGTATCTATATATATATACTAATTGCCAAGTGTCCATCTGTCTGTCTGTCACACTTTTTTTAGGCACTTCCCGAATAGATAGACTTGACCGTACACAGGTCAGTCATTTGATAAAATCCCCTGGAAAAATCTAATTTTTCAAAAATGTTCTGTAAAGGGGGTGCTCCACACCAAAACATTCGAAAAGTGAATTGATAGGAAAGCATGCTTTGCGATAAGAGACTTCAAATTTAGTATATGGGTAAACCGTTCGAAATGAAGGTGTGCAATTTCAGATTTCCAATATTTTCTACTTAAAGGGATGCCACACACCAAAATGTTCGATTTTCCGAATAAATGAGAAGCGGCTCCTTTAAAATTTGATAGAGGCTTGAAATTTGGTATATGGACTAACCATTTGAAGAAAACACCCAAGAATAATATAGTTATTAAAAAATGTTCGTTTAAGGGGGGTGCTTCAGAGGAAAATGTTCGATAGGTGAATTGATAAGAAAAAACATGCTTCGGAATGAGAGAGATTTCAAGTTTAATGTACGGGTAGATAGTTTGGAAGGAAGGAAGAGTAGAATTTCAGTTTTCCTATATTTTCTACTTAAGGCGGGGGGGGTCTGCACACAAAAATGTTCGATTTTTGAAATAAAGGAGAAACGCCCCTTTTAAAATGTGATAGGAGCTTGATATTTGGTACATAGGCGAATCATTGATGAAAACATCCAAAACAAACATGTTTTTCAAAAATGTTCTTTTAAGTGTGCCACAAACCCAAATGTTTGATTTTTCAAATAAATGAGAAAATCCTCATTCAAATTTTGATAGAGGCTTGACATTTGATATATGAGCTAATCATTTAATGAAAGCAAAGAAGACAAATAGAGTTTCTCAGAAATGTTCAATTAAAGGGTGTTCCAGAGAAAAACATTCGACATACGAAATGATAAAAAACATGCTTCGGAATAAGAAGAGATTTCAAATTTAGGGTATGGGTAGATAGTTTGGAAGGAAGAACATGTACAATTTTAGTTTTCCAAAATTTTCTATTTTAGGGGATGCCACACACCACAATGTTCGATTTCCAGAATAAAAGAGAACAGCCCCTTTTCAAACGTGATAGAGATTTGATATTTGGCATATGGGCGAATCATTTGATAGTAATCCCAATCGGAATGAAGTTTTTTAAAAATGTCTATTTAAGGGGGTAGGTACTGCACACAAAATCATTCAAAAAGTTGAATGATAGAAAAAGCATACTTTCCGATGACATAGAGACTTCACATTTGGTGTACAGGTAAATTGTTGGAAAGGCAGAAAGTTTGCAATGTCAGTTTCCCAATAACTGCTTTTCGAGGGGCTGATGCACACTAAAATGTTCAATTTGTCGAATGAATGAGAAATGCTACCTTTAAATTTTGTTAGAGACTTGAAATTTGGTATATGGGCTAATAATTTGATGAAAACGGCCAAGACGAATATATTTTTTCAAAAATGTTCATTTAAGGGGGTGCTCCAGAGAAAAAGGTTTGAAAGGTGAAGTGATAGAAAAAGCATGCTTTGCGACAGAGACTTTAAATTTGGTGCAAGTGTAGATAGTTTGAAAAGAAGAAAGTGTTCAATTTCAGATTTCCTATATTTGCTACTTTAGGGGGGTGCTGCATACAAATGTGTTCGATTTTCCGACTAAATAAGACATGCTTCCTTTTAAATGTGATAGAGGCTTGAAATTTGGTACATGGGCCAATCAACTGATAAAAAAACTCAAGTTGAACAGAGTTTTTCAAAAATGTTCATTTATGGTTGTGCTCCACAGAAAAACATTCGAAAGGGGAAATTATAAAATAACATACTTCGGGATGAGACAGACTTTAATTTGGTGTACGGGTATAGTTCGAAAGGAAGAAGTGCGCAATTTATGTTTTCCAATATTTTCTTCTTTAGTGGGTTCTGCACACCAAAATATTCGATTTGGCGTATAAATGTGAAACGCAAATTAGACAAAAATTTACATTAGTCAGGGGTTGTGTATTGAGAGACCATTTATTTTCAATGGGTATTCGGCTAGTTCTTATATATAAACTGTCTAAAACAAGGGATCAATGTCTGTGGACCTTCAATTTGTAATGCAGATTAATAGGCTACTGGGGTAAGCAGCATCACTGACATTTCATTTTCCCTCTTAGGTTTTAACTTTCATTTCTTTTCGTGTGGTAATGATCCTTTTCTTGGGTAATGTGGTGCAACTATTAGACAGAAATGCTCTTATCATTGGTGCTGGTGCTCTGTCTTATTTATCCTGATGAAGGCATCTCCATTTCGCCCTTGAAACCAATTGACACCTTTTTTCAACTTTGCATGATGTGCCTAACAAAGTTTTTGTTTTTCAGGTTTAAAATATCCTTTGTTCAGAATAATCTGCAAAGAGCCAGTAGACAAAATACCCCAAAATTTTGTGTTTACATTAACTTAATCAAGGCAATAATTTTGACAATGAAAAATTTCATTAATATGAACTGGTTGGTTATATGATCATGAAATGAATCAGCGTTGACTTAATTATTAAATGTTTATTCTGCTCATTTCATAAAATAATGTGGTGCATGCACCAAATAAATGTATAATCAGTGGCATAACTTTTGGAAGGGAGTGTACACTGAAAATTTTTCAAAAGGAGGATGTGTACATACCATGTCCACAGAAGTGCTTGTCACTAACCAATTCATTTCAAAATTAAATTATCAATTTATATTTATTCAGATGGATTATCATATTCTAGTTCACCCAGATGTAATTTTCTCCCATTTACAGCACTATATTCCACTGACATTTTAAAATAAATTTTTACCAAAATCTATTCCTCTTTATCTGGTTATTATAACAACTAAATTTTATCCACTGGTTCTGTCTACAGGTTTGTTTGCTCTCAGTGGGGATACTTTAATTTGAAAAACTCTGTATATATTTTTATCACATAAACAATTTGTGGATTGCTTATGCATATACCTTAAATGTAAAGTTTTTCTAAAGTACGGCCAATGTGTATACACTGTGGAGGAAATTTTTACCCTGAAAGACTAGCAATACAAATATATAGTCAAAACATTTTATTTTATTTGAAATAGATGGTACAGAAACACTTCAACTTATTTTTCTGAATATTGACCTTGGTGTGTATGAAGCTTTTATGAGTAGTTTACAGAGTGGTTTACTGTTTTGAAAATGTAAACAAATTGAGCATGTCTTCTTTTGATAGATTACTGGTGCCATTTATTATTGGTTTTTTCCTTATTACTTTGAGGATACATTGCTATGTGGGTTTTAGTTTAAGTTTTGATGCAGTTGGGCTTTAGCTGGTCCCTTGGATATTAAAAGATTATTTAGAAAAAATAGTGGCTAGACAGAAATCTAATTTTCTATAATTTGATAAAGGGTAACTTATTTGACAATTATTTTTTCCATTCAAAAGATATTTCCTTTTCCTGAGGGAAAAAATTAGATTACGAGAAATAGCTAATTATAAAATATTTTTTCAAGTGCTTGCCCTTCAAGGATATCTAACAAAATACACTCCATACTTTAGGCATGATCTTATTTGTAATAGAAAATGACCACAGGCTAAAACTACACAGTAAAAACTTAGCTATACTCAAATTATGTGGTGGTGATAGTATGAAAATTATGCATTGACAAAAAGAAAATTTACACAGTTTATTATATTACAACTACAAATGATGGCATGAAAAGAATGAAGTGAAAATTATACACTGCCATATCATAATGCAGAAACTGGTAATTTTAACAGAACACTGACAGCAATATATACTTATTTCAATAAAATATTACAACATGTAGAATAAGAGCTGCTTTGCAAAAAGGACGGATTCTAAGCAGATATCATTTATAAGCAAGGCTATTTTCAAGGCACAAGGCTGTATAAAGTGACATTAACAAAATACAAAAAGAAGTTCAATTCACTGAAGGCACATACAATTACCCCAGTAAAGAACCAATAATAGTATTGCTTCTCAGTATTGGAACAATATTGGTTTTTAATTTCATACCAGCAAACAATATATTAAAATAGCATTACATTCATAATAAAAGCAATTCAAGTGTTTTTTGTCATATACCTAATCAAAGTTTTTTTTGTTGGTAGAAAATAAATTCCAATATAAAAATACTCCTTAATTGTCGTTCGCAAATATTTCCAGTATATATATATTTTTTATAATAATCCTGGTCCAATCTATTTTCACTTTAGATATCAAATTAGACTATTTGACATTTGCAACATTGCAAGAGTTATGCATGTAGTTTTCTACATTTGTAGAGTTTATTAAAAAAAGTCATATTCATTTTGCTATTTTTGCAAGAGAACATACTCCGAAATTTAATGAGCAACTTTTAAGAATCACTGCTTTACAAAATGAATGAAGAATATTTTCTGTATTTATAAGTATTTCTAGATTTTAAGCAATTTGTAAATATAAGGCATTCAGATTGTGAGTTCATTTGACAAAAAACAAACTCCAGAATTTAATACACATTATTTGAAAATCCTATTTTATAAATGACAGGGAAAAAAATTACTTTCTATGAAAATTATTTAGTACTTGAGTAATAATGCAAATCTGATAATTTTTTGGGATGATACAACTCAGTTAATTTTTTTCGGATTTTTTCCCAGTAATTAGTTATTCCCTTTTTTCTTCATCAATTGACATAACTGTTATTTTCCATGTAGTCAGGTTGATGCAGCTTAGTGCACTTTTAAAATGACTGTTAAAGCCCATACTTTTCTCCTGATCCAAAACTGCATAGCTGCAATGAAACTGACAACACAATGTAAACAATAACTCATATGCTAAAAATAAAGATTAATCTCAATCCATTAAAGTAAAATTTAAAAATATTTTTACTTTTTTATTTCTTTAAATTTTAATAGACATGTCTTCACTTTCAATAATTTAAATTAAAAAAAACTTTTACTTACATTTACTAGTTTAAATTTAAAACCACCTTTACAAATGTAAATATTTAAATTTAATTTTTAAATGATTTAAAGTTTGACAATATTTTATTTTCTTTAAAGTCTTATATACATGAATAGACAAAGAATGATGTGACACTTCAAAAGCATTGGGCATTAGAATTGATGAGTAAGCATTTTCAGCAATAAACATTGTGAAAATCTATATAATACTCAAAGTACAAATTATTTTGATAAGAAATCTATGCTTAATACTCTATACAGGTAATTTTTTGACTGTGTAAAAAAAGAAAATGCAAACACAAGTTATAAAAGATTTTTGATTATCAATTCAAATCTTGTGGACTTCTGAAAAGTAAGGCCGAGTCCTTTAAAAAAGAAGCATGTTATCTTCTGCAGTGGGAGCAAAGTTAAATGCAATAAAAAAAAAAAGTATATTATTAAGTGAATATATATATTTCATATTATATTATGTAAAATTACTTTTGTTTAACTAGTGTGAAAATACACTAACATATTTAGGATTTTTAATGAGTAAGCATGCTCGATAATTAAGCGTGCTAACTCTATTATTTTGAATATAATATAGTTATAAAATGTTTTTTATATGTAACGTATCTTATTTTGCTATTTCTATATTATGCTTATTTCAATATATTTAAACGGCTAATAATTCCATAGAAGATAAAGACGCTAGTTATAACACATTAAACAAAAATACATGCTTTCTGGTTATAGCTCTCTATTTCTGCTGATATGAAATTATATGAAATTTTTATAAATTCAATAATAAAAAATAGATATGTTTACTTTTATAAATATATAAATTTTGAAAATGATTGCACATTTCTTGTGGACATATAAATATTTTATCAATATTCACAAAGGCATTACTTTTAAAGCACTTACAAGACATCAGTTGATGTATAAAAATCTAAAAAATTGAATTACATAATAAGAGTGAATTATTTTGTTGAAAAACATGAAAATATTCACCTATGACAGACATGCACAATTATAAATGCATATACAGGCACAATTATAAAAAAGTGAATGCACATTTAATAAAAGTTAGAGCTTGAAAAAAAACACTAGACATGTTAAAATGAAAATTATAAAAACTAAGCTATTATTCACTCTGGAATGAAACAATTTTTCTTTTTCACAGCAATATTTTATATTTTTTTGCAAGATCAAAAATATGAAATAAGATTAACTACACTATCACATTCAAATTTTTAAAGTGTTTATAAATTAAGAGCAAGTAAAATAAAATAGAGCAAAATGACATAAGTAAAATATTTGATGTGATGCACATTAAGTCTATAATTATCCTTAAAATATATTTTTTTAATATCTTCAAAATAATATGAATGATATCATCAATCCATAAAAAACACTTTGTGCAAAGGATAACGAAAACTTGAACTTATTCAAGTATAAATAAAGTAAAAATGCAGCATACAACTTTTATGAGGATAAGCTGAATTCTCTTCATCAGTGCTAATGAACCAACAAATCTGAAGTCAAAAAGACAAAATGGACACAAATAGAAGACAGATGGATATACATACCAAAGTCGTGGATTGAAAGTCCAGCAGACATAGCCAATCAGAAAGTAGAATGGAGACCAGTGAGGTCAATCTGAAACAAGGAGTGACACACAAGATTGGAGTGTGCCAAAACGCACCAATAATGTCCCAACAATCGCACTGATGAACGGGATCCAGCATATCCTTGAAATTGCATTTTTATTTTATTTGTGCTTGAATATGTTGCTCAAAAGTTTTCCTTAATATGAAAAATATTCTAAAATTTCTGATATTCATCTTAAAACAAGGAATAAATTTATGCAAAATCTCAAACTTTTAAAATGTGTATATTATGTGGATGAGCACTACAAGTTTAAATATTTTTTGTTTTATAAAATCACTAACTAAATTATGTACAATATTAAAACAAATACACACAAGACATCAGTAAAACACTACTACATAATGTGCTTATAAACATAATGCATTACTTACACAATCTTAACATAAAAGTTTTAATTCAACATTTTCTTCAGATATGCCCCTTTAGAAAAAAGTGACTTGGCAAGAATATAGCTACATTTATATTTTAAATAATTTTACACACCAACAAATAAAAACTAAATATATACCTAAATATTTAAAATTTGCATAACTCAAGCTATTTTTACAATTATATATGCCAGCAGATAAGTCAATCTCAGTTTTTAAAATTTAAAGTTAATGCTTTTATCTTAAATTTGTTTCAGTTGGTTGGTCACAATAATAAAAAATAAAAAAAAAAAGAATCAATATTTACATGATAGATTGTCTTTACTTTAAAAAGGTTTTCTAAATATTTTAATAACTTATTAAACCATTTTCATTTCAACATTAAATTTACGACTGGTTTCTCTTTAATACATATTTCATATTAAAAGTTTGATTTTATAAATTTAATACTACTATACAAGTTAATTGTTGCTTTTACAATATTTTATAAGCTGAATATTAATTTAAAGGATAACATTTTAACTCAATGGGATTCAAAATACTCTATACAATTATCTCTCAATATATTGCAGTTTAGAGAACTGGAAGAAAAATTTGACATGAATAAACTTGAGATAGAAACATTCTTAATGAAGTTATCTCCTGAACCACATGATGGATTTTGATGATTTTTTTCCAAACAATGAAACTAAGTCCGGGAAATATTGACATAGGTTTTATCACTCTACAGCAAAGAGCAGAATAAAAAGAAATGTAAAGCTGTTTGTATGTCTGTCACAATGACTTATAAATCAAAAACGGCTGAATGAATTTAAATATTTTTTTAAGCTTCATAAAAAAAAAACAGCTAAAAATATTTCAGATTCTGCACTGCCTTAACATATAAGTGGAAATTTAAAAATATACTTCAAAGTAATGTTTAAAAATATTCTACAACTAAATATCTTTTGAGTGATTGGTCACAGACTCATGGTTCCAATTTAAGAAATGTGACATATAATTGGCAGACTTTTAGACTACAGCAGTTTTGGTCACATGACACTTTTTAGTAAAAAGTACAAAACACAACTTTTTATATGAGCCTTCCACAAAGGAAGTTATCATTAACAATATTAATCTTAATTTTAAAAATCTTAAAATAAATAAATTAAAAGCAAAATTTATTCTCAAATATGTAAAATTGGCCATGAAAAAATTCTGAATGCTATAGGACTTAAACCATTTTTGCCCAATCAAAAGAAATGATAAATATATAGATTTCAGGGACTATACAAAATTTGAATTTAGTTAGATAAAATTTGTATTCAAAAACTTACATGTGTATTTATCTTTAGCAAAAGTTTTATGCAATCTCCAATTACCCAAATAAAACTTTAATATCTACGGTAATTTTGATCCTATGGCAAAGAAACTTCTTTTGTTTGAGTAATTGGGCTATGGAAAATTATTTTTACGAAAAGGAGTCACATGATCAAAATTTGTATATGATAATAGACTATTTATAGATTATGTTAAAATATTTCTTAAATTGGTACCATGGATCTACGACAAATTGTTCCCAAGAGATATTTAGTCGTACAATCTTTTTAAAACACCCTGTATATCTCCTCTGCAATATGTGATTGATTTCAATTAAGCTTTTCTTTAGGTATTGAGACTGAGTATGGGCAATTTTTTAAATTTAAGTTTATCCCCCTACACCTGTCTGTGTAACACAGGAAATTAAAATACCAATTTTTGTAAGTCTAGAATGATCTCTTATAACTTAAGAACAGTTCAACAGATTTACATATTATTTTCACAGATTTTCTAAGTTTAATTGGTAGCAGGGTTAATGGCTACAATACTTAGGATTTTATTATTGCGCTCATTTTATTTCAGTATTTCCCTGGACAATGATGGGTAGTACTGCTAGTGATGTATAAGCAGTGACAAATCTTCCTGTACTGGTGCTTATTATTTGAAAATGACTATTAACCAGCATTATTTTAGAGAAAATTACCTTAATTATACCCTACATCTATCAATTGTAATAGACACTTGGTTCTTAACTTTTAGAAAAGCAGAGTGGATTTGAGACAGAATGTTTTTACTTAAGAGTTCAATGGCGAAACTTCAGAACTAACCGAAATTTGACATATTGAGAGTTTACTGTATGATCAACTTTTCCCAAAGATAAAAATTTTAAAAATTCAACACTTAGTTCAGAACCTAATTTCTAACCACAACTAATTTGTACAGAAATAACAATACCTGTTTTAGTGTCAACCTAACTGCATGCATATATTATCCAACAAACACATACGCTATACAAATATATTGATTTACAACTCATGACATGAATTCCTGTGTTTTATTTATGACTTAGCAATAATTGCAACGTTTTTAAATGCTTGCACTCATAATACTGAAAGTTTTCAAGGTTTGCAGTACATCAAGTTTTGAGACAAACTTACATATTAAATCCTGTGCTATTGAGACAAAGGTATATATTTATATATATATCAGGATACAAACTATACATTATACATAAAACTTGGAAAAAGTATTTTACAAATACAATATAAACTATAAATGATGAAATATAAGAATCTTTATAATAAACTTCTACAAAATATCTTCAGCTACTCTATAACAAAATTGAAGAAGGAATACATATGCAACAGCATAAGAAAACCTTCAAAACATTTTTTATATGACGCTTCAGTTGCAAAATGCTTCTTTAGATTAAGGTTGCCACTGCTCTGAAATCTGGGTAGGAGATTAGTAATATAACACTTTTTGCTGTGATGCAACAAAATATGAATAATATACAGTCTGATGAGTTCATAATTTAGCGACAAAAACTACAATTTACATAAATTTGATAATTATCTCTCATTTATAATTTAAACTATAAAATTAAAATTGCAGTAGGTACTAGAATTTAACAGAACAGAAAAGTAATTTAATACAGTTATCTAACAAAAGAAAAAATGCTAAACACTTGACCCTTTTAGAAAAAGAAATAATGCAAATGCCCAAGTGTTTACATTACATACATGTATAGGTTAAACATTTTTCTTGTAACAAATCCTTTCTATATACATTGAAATCCGAGTAAAACAGAATCTGCATAAGATGGAATTCTGCTTAATACGAAACAATTTTATGCTACTAAAAATCGAAATTATATTAACAGAAATTATTAACATTAGACTGGATCTGCTTAATGCAAAAAAGAAGAGAAATTTTAGACTGTGGAACATAAAATTATCATTTATGATGAAAACTTGCAGGTAAATTTAAAAACTTGTGAAATTGTTTTAAGAAAAATAATGAGTTGAACTAAAAAAAATGTAGTTAGTAGTTAAAATTTTTTTTTAAGAAGAGCAAATAAAAATTTATAATAGATTTATATCCACAAGCTTAAATAATTGTAAAATTTCATGTAAATAATTTTTGTTCTTTTAAGATTTAAAATATGTAGTTATATATACAATAAACTCTTTTAGAAGGACTACTTCTGCTTTAAAACTTTCCTTGCTAAAAAAGAATGTGAGTTTGCATTTTATTACTGGGTTTGGAAAGTAATTTAAGATTTCACTGAAAATACAGATTAACAAACGTTTAAAATGAAAGTTAAATTACTCATATTAGACATGTAAATTATAAAGCATAATATGTAAGTTTCATAACACAGTTTTCTTTTAATTTTGTTTATGGAATTATATTATTTTCTCTTATATTCTAGCAAAATCTGTATGAAATGTAAGACAATTCTTTTAAGTCCCATGTAATTCTGTTTAAAATTTTACTGTATGTGTCAAGTACAAATTGTAATAAAACTATAAAAACTTTATTTAAAGCAACATACAAAAGAAAATTAAAAATATCGACCAGTTTCAAAGGGAAGAAACAGTCTTCGTCAAGACACGCAAGAAATGCAACCTTCACTTGTCAGAGCAAGATCAGTAACTGATGTTAAAACAGTAAATGTGGTTGGAGCAGGGAAAAGGGGTTGCCAATGATGAGAAGAAAAAAAGAGGTATAAATACCATGGAAAAGGAACAAATAGTAGGCAGCTATGAATAATTGGTAAAATACCAACGAGGAAAATGAACATCCACTTTCTTCTCTGTTATTTCACCATTTATTCATAATGTCCTGCTACCAATTCCTTCATCTATGGTTTTTTATATTTTATTTTTTCCTCTCGCCATTTTCAATCCTTTTTCCCTGCTTCAGTCACATTTGCTGTTCTAATATGAGTTGCCAATTTTGCTCTAAGGCTGTTTCTTGCCTTTGAAACCAATCAACAGCTTACATTTTGTTTTGTATGTTGTTTTAAATGAAGTTTTTATAGTTTCATTAGCAGCAGTTATTTATATAGAAAACTTCAGATTTCTATTAGGCCTTCTTGCATATATATAAGATTTGTTATAAGAAACATTTGTCATAGGTGTTATTGTAGTGTAAACACTCCATTTAAGGTATGTATTTTATGATATTCTATAGCATCAATTGGAAATAGAAATATGGAGATAAATTAAACAAAAAGTAAAGCCAGAACACTCATATCAGTTTCAAATGATCTGTCTGCTCTTTAGACTTTTTTTATATAATTTTAAAAGTGGTAAAATCAAATCTAAGAACAAAAATGGAAACCTTAACTGATAAAAGTGAAATTAAAACAATAACTGTTTTAAATACTAATTTAGTGACAATTTTATTACATTTCTTTCAATAAATATACTATGATGCTCAACTTATTTTCTTGGCAGCTTCTGAAAAAATGCTAGATAATCCTCCTGTGAAATTCAAGACAAGTGGCAACCATACCTAAAATATATTTCATAAAACAATATGAAATGAATAAGTAGACTTTACAGCAAAGACGTGTACTAAATGTCTCAACTCCCATTCAAATTAGTTTCAATGTCCCTTTGAGCTCGAGATATTTTTACTTTGTCCTTAGGGGTTTCTGGCTCCCCAACCTCTTGTGCAAACATTTTCATTTTTTCTTTAAATGTTAATTTTTCTGGGCCTGGGTTCTTAGCCAGACCTCTCTCCTGGTGATTGCGTTCAGCTTCAATTCGCTGTCGAGGATCTCGATAAACCTCTTGAGTCCCAATCACACCAGGTGTATTGCCTGGGTTATAAGTATTGAGGTTCTGAGTGTTATGTGGTGTCGCCAGAACTTCGTTAATATCATCTAATGTGTATGACTGAGAGTTTCCGGAATTCATATCATGATTGCCATTAGCATCATAGTCTATTGCTTCAACTGATGGATCGTGGAAGGATACCTTTTTGGGGTAGTGTGGAGCTCCATTATCACAATTCTTCATTGAAGACGTAACATATCGGTTGCCACCACTGAGCGCAGACATCTGATTTGTTACTTCATATGAAGATTTACGAGTGGGTGGTGCTGGCGGTTCAAGCACTTTGTCAGACATGGAGTTTTGTTGGTTAGGATAAGAATCGTTCACACGTGGGCTACGCATGGATGCCGGCTTTTGGCTGTAAACTGATTGGTAGTTAGGTTCTGTAGGGGGTGGAGAAGTTGGTAATGGAGGGGGAACATCTTGGTTGGGATTCTCCATTCTAATCTTTTCTGAGGGATAGTTTGGATGCATCTGCTGGTGATTATTAGTAATGGGCTGCTGATTATTTATAACCATCTGATGATTGATAGGAGGTTGATTAGGACGATTTGGAATTTGGTGAGGAATATTATTCGGTCCTTTATATTCATCCTAAATAAATAAAAGTGAGATTATATCAGACTACAGCATTTTAACATATAACATATGAGTTTTGAATTGGAAATGCATAGAAGATAGAAGCAAACTGTTATAAAGCTGAATATCTTATAATTATCAATTTTGTGCCCCATTGAGCTTGAATAAAAAAAATATTTATTTTCTATTTGATGTATAGTTTTCATACAAATCTGAATACAAAATACTAGTTAGTTGCTTCCCTTCTTTTATCCGAAATAAACAAATAAATTCACTGCCTCTAAAACCCAAACAAAAAAAAAATACTCTCTTACATTCCTATGATTCACCAATGAAATCATTAAGCTGAAATCAAAATGAGAACCAGAACTCAATTATAAAATAGCTGATGCTACGAGAAGTGCTCAATTTTCAATTTGTTTATATTACAAAACCATGTTTCACCACTCCAAATGGAGAAATGATTAATTGGATCCTTCCTATGCCAAGGTCATGTATCTGCAAAATATATTGGAATTGTTTACATGGACATTTAACACCATCTAGTAGACAAATCAAAACGTTCGACATAAAAACGTGCGTACATGGCACCCGTCTTTTAGGGTACAGTTTTCTTCGCCACGAATGTGTGGCGGCCGTCCTTGAATGCAAGTTCGCAGCTGACGCGCGAGCTTGGCAACCATCGCGAAAGGGTTAAGTATAAAAATATTGGAGAAAGTCTTTTCCCACAAGCTCTCTAAAAAATTGTTATAAGTAGATGTATGACTAACCACATGGTTTTGTTAGTATGGGAATGGCCATGCTAGCATAATACATAACTAAAAATTAAATAAACTTGGTAAATACAAATATAACTTAGATGCAAACAAAATTGAAATTTTAGAAAACTATTTAAATATATCATTTTATGTCCAACAGTAAATTTCAAAACACATAAATAAAAATCAGAAAAAAAGAATTATTTTTATGAATTTGAAAACCCCTCTAAATAGTGGTCACCTCTATTGAGTGAACAAAATTCTTGGTTTCGCTAGTGTCTGCTTTTTAGAGGTTACAATGCACCACCACTATTACAGGTGAAGCTTACTTATATTGCCCTCAAGAAACAATATTAGTGTTATTTTAAATATTTCACTGGATATGTAACAATACATTTTCATTTATAACCAATTGTATCAGTTATATATTTGATTATACAAATATTTTATTAATATTATTGAAATGTTTACATTTCTTGTATCGATTCTGAAGAAATTTAAATTCTTTATTTCCTAAAAGTGATTCCTGCGATTTCTAAAACTTCTAAAATTAATTTTTAATGGCAGAAAATCCAAATTATAAAAATTCCAAAATTTAATAAATTAAAAAAAAAAAATCAAGCAGAATAACAATTGAAAAATATGGTCAATTAGGGATGCTTTGAAAACAATGGATAGTCAAAAAGGTTCTCAAATGAATAAAGCTTGAGAACTGCTATACCAGTGTCATTTACCAGCCTTAACCTAAGAGCAATTTGTATTAACCTCAAATTAAGTCTTACAATTACATTGAATTTGCAATTTCTAAAAATTTCTTTTCATTTGACATTTTAAAACGGCACAAAGTTGCTAAAATTCCCAACAGTTATCCTACAGTTTATCCTACAGTAATACAGATTTGTCATCAAAAATTATGTGTAAAACAAACATTTATATGAAACATTTAAGAATTTTTTAATTCTTTTAAGTTTAGTCAATTTTTGCAAGCCTCTTTGAAAAATAAAAAAAAGGTCAATTTTATTTTTCTCTCGTGTACCAAAATCTAATCAACACCAAGGTAACACATCCATGATTCACTACTGTTCATGAAATTTCACCAGATAGTTCAATTAGAGTGTGGTCACACACACACATTGCATTAAAAATAGTCGTTTAATGTTCTGTGCCCAAAATGTGGAAATTTATTAAACATTCAAATTCCGATTTTCAACCCCCAATTCCAATATTTCACGTTACCACATATAGTAGAAAAATTAATCATGAATGTGTTTTTGTACACCACTTCTGCATATCAAAATTTTATTCAATGAAAAATATTTACTATTCACTTCAAATTGAACTTAATAATTTATGTATCACAGTAATACAATACTGTAGAAAATGTATACTTTTATTATAGGAACACTCATTACCTGTCTCCTTCTGGCTTCTCTTAGCAATCTTTCTTCAGCATTTTTTGCCATTTCCAATTCCATTTTTCGCTGATTTTCTTCTAATCGCAAGTGTCTTAATCGTCCTTCTTGCTCCTGAAGAGAGACAAATTAATTTTGAGACAAAAATTTCCATTAAAGAATAAAATGCAACTGGAAATAAAAACTTGAAAATATCATAGCCAATGTAAAGTTCTACTATCTATAATAAGAATTAACTATTTCAGTAAATTATTATAAAATTCCATGAGAAAATTAACTAAACATTTTCTAGTTTAGTGTCAAGTGCAAAGAGGTGCAAGTCATTTTGAGGGTGGCAATAGTAATTGAAATAAAACTTCCTTTATTTCCAGAATACAATTGTTTAATGTCCCTAATTGATTCCTTCTTTATCATTTTACTTTACACACTAAAATTTTATTGCAATCAAACACAGGTTAAATCAACTGAAAGACAATATTACATGTTTATAAATAGAATTTCTTTCCTCTTAATTCGTATTTTAAGTATAGTGAAATAGAGGATTAGCATTATCATCTAAATGTTTCAATAATATAACCATACTGTGAATAGTATTAAAAATATATTTGATAAAATAAAAGTTCACATTGTTAGATAGATAGAAATACAAATATTATATTTTAAATTAATAAAACTAAATCATTAGAGCAAGGCTTAGAACAGTTAACTTTTAAAATTTTGAGAGAAATTGTTAATTAACAAATTGAAAATCTCCTGCATTGCAAAAAGGATCTCATCCAAAAACAACTATATCTACCTCATAAAAACAACTAAACTGTAAATCAACACAGATGCAAGAACATTGAAATAAGACTAAATTCCAATACTGAAGCATGCAAAAGTATTCAGTTTGGAAATTCCCTGATTTTGAAGAAGAAATGTTGGGTTATGTTCTTTTTTAAACACACTGTACAACACACCTGCTTCAATTTTTAAACAAAGAAAATGCATAATCTGAAAAAATCCTTCATTGCCTCTCATAAACCCTAGAATTAACAACATAGGTGAGTCTGTAGAAAATAACAAATACATAATGAATAACAATAATTTTAAAATGCTACTCTAGCCAATAGTTGTGAAAATACTTTGTTAGTAAAAAACATTGGGAAGTGTTTTAAAGCAATGTGTTATTATAAGAGCACTTAACACTTTTAAACAAGTCACAAATCTGAACATAAATAATCTCAAGTTTAGTATACTGACACAACAGAACATATTTGTGAAATGCCTGAAAGCATCATACAGCCCATTATTATTGATACGCAACAAAACATGTGACTAACAACGAAATGGAACATTTTATTTAAATTTTTCAATGCTACTAGATATGGCATTTTAATGCTTGAAAACTTACAAACACAAATTAATTTTACAATTTAAAATTCGTCTTTATTTTTAGTGTTTCTTTAATGCAAATATTCTGTTCATGATACAAATATATAAACTTATAAACTAGAAAGTTTCTCAGAAACAAATTTGAACATAAACTGGAAGTTATCTATACCTCCAATGACTGCTGCTGTCTTTTCCACTCTTCAGTGTGGCCCATCTGTTGATGCATTTTCATCTGGGTTTGAGTTTGTTGCATTTCCCATTCCAGGCGCCGTTGACGTGCCCTCTCAAGATCCTCTTGCATCTTCAATTTACGCTCTCTGTTCTCTGCTCGATCCAGCAAATCCTACAGAATTTAATTAATAATTTATTAAAATAATAATTTAAAAAAATAGGATGTGTGCAACACATCTCTACATATTAAGAAATTTCAATATTGTGGGAAAACCGCAAAAATTAGAAGCTTCCTTATAGTTTGGCATTCCTGAAACGCTTTAGGATTACAGTTGTACTAATTAAAAATGGATTTAAAGTGAAATTTGATATGCTTACATATCAAATTTCATTCTAAACCCTCTTTTGAGATCTAGCATTCTCTATGTAAAAGTAAAATTTCTGATATTCTGAGAATGATTTGCAATAACTTCTAAACAATGGTATTCATTAACTTCTGGTTAAAAATACTATCCGATTAAAGCATCCACCAATTTACTAAATCGGTAGTTTGCATGGGTGATCAGGCTTGGGCTAGGTGATCTAGTTAGATTTAGGTACATTGATATAGTCTACAAAGGGAAATTTTGCCCATATGAGATATATATATGTATACATATATATTCTATTGAAATACACATTTAAGTTAGTATACAAAATAAAAAAATGGGGATTACATATATAATTTAATGAGAACATTTTCATTTTTAATTTTACTAACAGTTGTTCACTTATTTTTGATAGTATGTAAGTTTGGTAATTTTCTAAATAAATATTAAGCCTAAATTCTTCAAATTTGTTGTGGTGGCTAAGAATATATTATTTAATAATAATTATTATTCACAGTTTGGACAAAAAAGAAAGTTTTTTTTTATTATTATTTTCAATTTTCTTGTACTTACTATTAGCTATTATTTTGGTATTATTAATAAAACAAGTTTGTTATTTAAACGTGGAAAATTTTAACTTTGTATGATGAATACTTTCATAGAATAAAAAATTGAGAAAAATGATTATATATATATATATATACACACACACACACAATAAATGTACACATACAACATATTTAAATGCCGTACTTTGAGTTTCTATAACAAATTATGTATTTCTGGACTATTTCTATTGAAAAATCAAAAATTTAAACTATTTCATGTACTATCTGCTTTTGAATATTGTAGCCACAAAATATGTTATGAAAAAATTCATACTATCTAACAATATACCTGTTTTTTTTTTTGTTTTTTTTTTGTTGTTGTTTTTTTATTGAGAATTCTTTTATTAAAATGTATTAGACAGGATAAAAAAAAATATCACAAAGTAATGTTTAGGTTGTGATCAGGATGAAAACGGACACTGGCCTAAAAATGAACCCATTCTTGTCTACTTTCTATCACAGAATTTACAGTTTACTAAACTTTAATATCTATAGTGAATAAAATCTGTAGGTTTAAAAAATACTTGGTATACTAGAAACCTAATTGCTCAAATATTCAAGCATCCATCCATAAACTGAATTTTGAACTTAAAAAATATCAATCTATATGCATTAATAGGGGTTGCTCTGGATTTTTTATTACTTTCGCCAACCTATTCGTCAAATGAAAATTTCTGTTACCAAATGGAGTTTTTATTTGCTAAATTTTATTTTGACTTTCCATTTGAAAAATTTGATTTGATTTATAAATTTTCAAATTCCAAAGATCATTGTTTTAGAAAATAAACAGTTTGTATAGTAGTATGCCCAGGATTAGTATACCACAATTTTTTATTTTGACATTGGCAGAATTCATAATCACCAACATTTTTGCCAAATTTTTTTTTTTTTTTCAATCACCAAATTGAATTTTCTTTCACAAAATGCAACAATGGCGATCAGCAGAGCAACCCCTGACTAAAATGGGTTTGGAGTCCAGACAAAACATATATTTGTTTCTGATTTTATGGATGTACTGACTTTAAATTTTAATGAGTTGTCATGCATTAACTTAAAAGACAGAAAAAGGTTTGAGTAGAATTTTTTTTTTTAAATGTACTGTTGGTCGAGCTATAAGCATATGCATTAAAATGTACCATTAAAATATATGCTCAAAATTCTTTAAAATAGAATTATTCAAAAATAATTCACTTTAATAATACAAAAATATATAATTAAGTGAAATGAATATACTTGAAAAAAATAATTGAATCAAGATAATTAATAAGCTGTAATCTAAACTTTATTTCAAGATTATGCAAATGGAATCTTGGCATAAAGTATAAATTAGAATTTTTTCATTTTTCATCCAAAGTAGATTTGTATAGAAAAAAAAAATGGTTATCAATTACACAAGGCAATTGGTTAAAGCACTACACAGGGGGGATAACTTATATCACTTTTGCTTCTTGGCAGAAATATTTTTAAACTGTGGCTTTATAAATGTCTGAAAGTTTATGAATGGTCAGAGGTTACAAGCAATTATTTCTTTTGCAAATATGATTGTATCGAATAATATAAAGACCTAAATAATTATTAATCTCTGACTTACTTTATATCAAATACTCTATTACCAAATTAGAGTAGAATTACTCTATTGCCAAAAAGTATTTATTAATTTTTTTCATGGTATTTAGTCAATTGAATGCATAAAGCACACTACTGAAATAGCCATTTATATATACAAACAAAAATCATCTATATTCAATGTTGCATTCTTATGTATATTAATGCCATGACAAAACTCATCACTATTTTTATTAAAATACTATTACTGATCTATCAGTACCATTGGGGTATGCATACAAAGATTAGAAATATTTAGTGAGGAAGCACAATCTAATTTGCAAACATCTAAAATAATTCAATTTCTGACAGTGGCTATATGAAATGTAAAGTAAAAAAAAAAACTGTTACATTTGTCATTATATCAGGTGTTTTACTGAATGCTTATTCACTATTCTCCATTTATATATATATATATATAAAATTAGAATTTGCGTATTTGTTACTTCCAAAAATAACTTTAAACATAAATTTTCTTGATTGGCACTAAAGAAAAAATCTATAAATTCCACACTGTTGTAGTAATGTATTTGAAAACTATTTCAAATTAGTGGATCATATTTAATTAAAACTTATTTAAAATTCATTAAATGTGAAAGCATAATCTGCCATCATATGAAAGAAATTTCCAAATTTTCATAACATTTAAAAATAAAATTTTACCACAAAAAATGTTTATTATTTGAAGATTCCTAATGAAATTTAAAATTTTATAAAACAAACAAGATTCAAATAAATCAAAATAGCCTTAAATATTTTATCACAAATTAAAGCATTTCCTTCATTTAAATGAATGAAATAAGCATCCACTTCAAATTTGAAAATAGCAGCTGATTGCATTTTATTATTTTGTAACAATTATGTTATTACAAGAACAAATTTCTTTAACAAATATTCATTGAAGTTTTTAAGTTTCAAACAAATTTTTGTAAAAAAAAAAAAATAAAGGTCAGAAATTTAAAAGTATGACAAAAAAACTTCTCATAAATTTACTTATTTTGCTTTGCATATAGCAACATTTTAAAACTTATTGGATGTTTTACTATTCATATTTTGTGAATTGTTGTAATAGCATAATTCAAATGAAAAATAATGTTATTACATTATTATTTATTTAATAGCAGATAAGTGCAAAACAATTTTCTTTAGAATGAAAAATTTTTGTTACAATACAGAACTATGTATTTTTCTAAATGTTAAACAGCAAAATTTTGGCTGTCATCTAAAATACATGTTATAGCTGAAAATGCTCTTTGACATTCGTGGATATTGTCAGACACTATTTAAACAATTTTGTTCTTGCGTATGTGACCCTACCTCTGTTGGTAAATCTTCTGTCACCATTAATAAAACTATTAACTTCCCTTAAAAAAATTTCTTTTTACAAAGACTTTTTTCTTTTAACTTTTCTTATGTCTTATTGTCTGTTGCTACAGGAACCATAGATACATTTTTGTCCCCTTTTATCTCCTCTGACCGGAGAATTTCTGCTATTGTTAAATGTTTAACTTTTCTGAGATGACAAGACCAAAATTAAAGTGCTGATAAACAAGTTAAAATATTTCAAATATGCATTTTTAGTATATATAAATGCATATTATTGCCAACACAAAAAATGGCCAAAATGTGCAACATGATCTTGACTGCAGTTATAGCAAATTTAGAAACTGTTCCAGTTTTGTACATGCAGTTCATTAAAATTTCAATAACTCACCACTACTGGGCTAGATGGCATCACAAAAACTTCGAAGCAAAAGTGCACAAGATACTAATAATTTATTTTTATGTTTTGCTTGCCAAAAATGTAACTAAACTTGCATTGTTTACATAACATAGCATATGGTTAGGGCAACTAGTGACGATCAGTTTAATTATGACACTTTGCTCCTATTTTCACCTTTTCTTGAACATTTAATGTGTTGATTACCCTTTTCGAGGCCCATTTGAAATTATCATACTTTAAATTAAAGTCCCTTAAAAATGAAGGAAAAATAAATAAATTAGAACTTTCTAAAGCCCATGAGAATCAAGAGTTATGGCAGTCAATATCCAGCTTCTTGTTCTTAGAACATAGCCAAAATTCCCATTAACTAAATGTGAATACATGATATATAAACTCAAGACTCTTCGGAATTTTAATAGTATCACAAAGTAATTAACATTCTTATAAAATGCATTTTTAGTTATGTTGAACATTCATTCTTTTTCATTAAATCTTATGTTTATTGATGTGGTAAAAAATTTTATGTAAATAAATAAACAAATAATTCGGAATGAAAAATTTTTCACTGTGCAAATGAATGGCATATACAAGTTAAATAAGTAAACTAAACATGCAGTGAAACTTTGTAAGAAACATTCCTTCAGAAAATAATTCATATTCTTTATTTCAATGTTATTCAACTAATCAGTTTTAACTATACAAGTATCTTTATTATACAGAAAAAACATACAGCTATTCAAACTTTAAAACAATTTAAAAAACCTAGCATAATCTTCATAAATGTACATTTCAAAGAAGTTGATAAATATAAAATCACTAATATATATATATATATACAACATAAATAAATTTTTTGAAACATTTCAACATTCACTTCAACAGATACTAATTATCACTATTTAATAAAAAACATGATCATAATAATATAAACATTTATTCCTGAGATGGAACTTATATATATACTTTCTTAACAAACTTGTGGGCCCACATAAATTACAAATTTCAGAACAAATATAAATAAAAACTATGAACACAAATATCGTAACTTAATAGATATTTTTTACAATACTACTTTAAATCAAGTATAAGTGATAACTATTACAGCAATGCAAATGTTCACCCACTTATATATAAAAACACTTTTCTTGATTAAAGTTACTCACTTCATCATCATCATCTTCTTCCTCTCCTCGCAATTCTTCTGCTCGCCTCTGAAATTCCTGCTCTAACCTCAATGCCCTCAAACGGTCTTCTTGTTGAGGAATGAGGTGAGGACGGCTTTCAAGCTCACGAATTTCTTCATCACGAGCACGTCTAGCTTCCTCAAGTCTTTGTTTATGCAACTGAAATTGTAAAACACATATTTGAGTTTTGCACAAAGTGAAATATACAAATTCACATGGTAAGAGAACATAAGAATACACATAAAGTAGAAGATAAATTGAATGAATCATAAAATGCATAACAGAGAAAAAGAAAGACATAAAAGGGTGAGGAACAATATAAATAAGTTTAGAATGAGACAAAATATTTTGATAAAGACAACTATATGAGGATGTTAAAAAATGTACCCAGTGTTGTATTAACTACATTCATTCAATTTTTTAAAAGGCACAGGCATGAGTTTGAATATCATACAAATACCTTACACCTTCCAGTGGGTCAGACTGTGTGTAGAAAGACCCTGGACCAATGTTTCTCCAATTATAATTCTTTAACACCTCGAAGTCCTTGTACACACAATCAATTCATCTCAACTTTGGTAGTCTTTTAGGTCTTCTCCCAATCGGTGTTGACATAAAAAATTTTCTTTATGATTCTGTTAATTTTAATGTATTTGATTATAATAGAATCTTTATATAATTCTAAATTGTAACTTCTCCAAATATCTTTTTCCCAAACTCCACCAAAAATACTGGGCCAAATTTTTTGCTCGAACATGCAGAGCTTTTTCATCATGTCCTGTAAGAGTCCAGGTTTCTGAAATATAAATTAAGGTAGCTCTTATAAGTACTTTACATAGTTGTAATTTTTTTTCTTCTCCCAAACAGGTGAGACCTAAAAAAATGTTTAATCCACGAAAACAGCAATTTGCAGCTATAATTCATTTTTGGATTTCTAAACTAATATTTTTAGAGTTTATTTGAGATCCCAGGTAATCAAAATACTTGATAGATTCAAATTTGTACAAACCAGTCTCAAATACGAGAGGGAAAGAACCATGTCTGATAAAAGCCATGTATTTAGTTTATCTTTGTTAATTTTCAGATGCATTTTATCAGCAATGCTTTCCAAGTCAAGAAATGCTTCTTTTAGACCTTTAGTAGTTATGCTTATGACTATAAAATTGATGTCATCAGCATATGCAAGGATTTGAATAGATTTGTGGTAGACAGGGATTCTAACATCAACAGTAAGGAACTAACTATTTTCTTCAGAGTTAAGTAGACAAGCAAGTACATCTCCCATTCTTAATATCAAAAAGTTTTGAGATTCCCCCTTGGATCTGTATAATGGAACAAGTTCCAGTCAATGTAAGATCCACAAGTCTAATTTTTTCTAAATCTGATTGCTCTGCTTATATTTCCCCATTTAGAAAGTTGCTTTTTTCTGTTGAGTAGTCAAAAGCATGCAAAATGTTTTAGGATGCAGCAAAATATTTTGGTTTTGCTAAACCATTTCTGCTCAAAATTGCTTCCTTGCATTTGGTGTTCACCTAGTTGAATGGAAAAGGAAAGCAAGGGCCATTTGAAGCTATAAAAGCATGAGAAGGATGCCTCTGACGCAACACTTTCTTATGAAAACTAATGCATTTAGATTAAATGTTACGTAAACCCAAAACACCAAGCACTAACAGGCAGAGACCTAACTCAAACACTGTAGCTTGACTCCATGATTCAAAGGTGAGCCTCATAATCACTTGAATATGCATCAGCCTATCTAAAAAAAATCTGAAATTTTTCATTTTATATAGTAGGAGCAATCCAACACGAAATCTTAATCCCAATCCATAGAACTTTTTCAGACATCTCCAAAACCTTTGCAATTAATCAAATGGAGAACTGTTTTCTATATTTTATAGCTATGAATTCAAGCAGGTTTTGCATTTCAAAACAAAAACATTTATAATTAATATTTACTTTCCTACATTCAATGGTACTATAATATATCCGAGTATATTATTAGAAAGAAATAATATGATTTCATAACAAATGGTATAAAATGGAACCTTTTTATTTCTGTTAGGCTAACAATGTTTGTTCTGTCTTTATCTATCTATACTGAAATGAGTGTAGGGAATTCTAAATCTTATAAAAAAATTTTAAATTTTACAAAAATCCATTATTAATAATCAGTTTCTGTGCTCTTTTAAAACATATTTGCATTTTAAAAAATAAAGACAACCAAGAATTGGCTATAAAAAGTCTTTAATTAAAATCACCATCCACGACGTACAAAAATTCACAACTATAGCGCTTTCAGGCATTATCACGCCCTTCATCAGTAGCAAAGTGAAAATACGTGGTGAGCATGAGCTTAAATACAAGGCCACAACAGCGAGACAAAATGTGCATATTAATCATTTTACAGGTTACCCTGTAATTTATGAACTTTTTATCTTTTTGTATTTTATAATATGGGTTTTAAATGTATCATACTTAATACATAAAATGATTAATACGCACATTTTGTCATACGGTTGTGGCTCGTGTATTTAAGCTCATGTTCGCCACCTATTTTCATTTTACCACTGATGAAAGGCATAATAATGTATGAAAGTGCTATGGTTGTGAGTTTTTATACATCGTGGATGGTGATTTTAATTAAAGACTTTTAATAGCTAATTTTGGTTGTCATTATTTTTCAAAGTGTTGATGATTTGACGTGTTTTCCATAAAATTCTTACATATTTGCATTCCTTAAAATTCAAAATGTTGCACACATTTACCAAATGGTATTTCAAATGGTTTTAAATTTATATTGAACTGCAAAATAAATATGAGCATACTGCTTACAGTACAGGCAAACTTTAATAAAATTATGACTGATATACAGTAATTTATTCACTGACTTTCCCTGCAAATAGCTATGAATACAGACACTTTAATTATATACTTATATACTTAAATTACCAAGCAAAAAATGTTTTCAAAATCATGCTTTAAAACTCAGAAAAATATTAAATTTACTAAAACCATATCGAAAAATATGCCCATTCACATGAATAACACATATCCAAACAGTAAATGGTCCTAATGATAAACCAAAGATGAAAGGAAATTCAAAGCAGGACAATGCATATGAAGGACAACATGCACATAACCACAGGGGTATTTGACGAAGACAATAACCACCACAGGACAAAAGAAAAGCAGATTGAGAAGTGAGAAGACTTACAAAGTTCGCAGAGTTGAAATAAGTATTTAGAATGCATACTCACAAGAATATGAGTAGCATTAATAGTGCCTGTGACAACCATGGCAATCTATGGGCAAAGAAATTGGTTAGTATGGTTAATAGAAAGAGGTTGTAAAAAAAATAAGTTGGACAGAACTGATAAATAACAATGGCGAAATGAACCCAAACGTTTTTTTTAATAGGAATTAGTAGTATACACAGCGTCATAATACAAGAATGCGCGATTAATAAAAAGTTAAATTAGAAGGCTAGAACAAAGGCAGTTTGTCCCAAATTGTGTTCTACAGTAAAACCAAAAACTCAAAAAATCCTTAATTTTTTAATACTAAATTATCATAAAAAATTTGTTTGATATTGCTCCTCACATTACATTTTAAATAAGATATTTTATCTGGTTACCATAACAGTTTTTTTTACCTTCCATTGCATTCTACCTAACTTACATTTCAATGCAATAACCTATTTTGAGTTTAAATAAAATTTGCATTGGATAATTTTCGATAGTGTTTAATAGAAGAATACTGGAATATGGCTAAAATTGTTCGGTTAACCCTTTTTATGTTACTATGAGACTATTTATAGGAGACTGAAATTTTTAACCATGGGGCTATTATGATAAAACATATAAAAGGATTTATACTGTACTTGACATTAAATTTAAACTTTCATCTCTGGTACAGACTGCTAATAATATTATACAATATTGTAGTTTAAGAAATATAATTTCCATTGAAATGAAATGAAACTTGTATTTATGTTTACAGTGGATTTGTTTTGTTAGATCTTCTAACATAAAAATCAAATTTATCAAAGACCTGGATATGTATAAAAACTTTAGTAGGATTTATGATAAAAAGAAGAATTTTTTATTATAATATATTCATTATATTTTTGTACTTTCCATTAGATAATTATCAATTTAGGTAACAAGTTTTTTTTTTTTTGGGGGGGGGGGAGGGAGGAATATGGTTTATTGCAATATTAATTAAATTAATATTCCAATAAACTTAAATTTTGAAATAACATGTAAGCTCAAAAGGTACCAAGTGTACCAAGCAAAATTTTACAAATTAGAGATGTGTTATATGGTAAAAAATTTAAGATAATGCATATCTATATGAATTGAATAAGATTTTCTGAATTTTACACTTCAATGACTAAATAACCATCTTAAAATAAGCCTATGTTTTATAAGCATACCCCTCCAAAGGAAAAGCAAAAATTCAATATTGTTAACATTTGAAAGAAGATACACTTGAAATTATAATTAGTTTATTACATATTAAAATGGCACTCTTCCATTCACACACTTTTGAGTTAATAGAATATACATAATTCAAATTTTTTTTAGGATCTTTTACAGCCTGAGTAGATCAGTTGGTAGATCCATTTAAGCAATTGCCTCAAAATCAAAAACGGAATAGATATTGCTTGAATGGACTCTTCAATTTCTTAAATGATGAATATATATATATATATATATATATATATATATATATATATATATATATATATATAAAAGCAAGAAATTTACTTAAAATTGCAAGAGAAGCTAAAAACCCAACATTTATACAGAGAATATGTTGCACATGGTGGGTCACACACAACCAGTATCAATAAAAAAAAAAATCTGATGATGTGGGCAACATATGACTTTCCTTATACAATGCAATGAATTTACTCCTTTTACAGTAAAAAAAAAAATAGATTATTATTATAGTAGATATTTATATTCTTCCCAAGATATTGAATTTTCATCAATGAGCAGTCATTTTCATTGATTTAGCATCATTTTTATCCATTTGGCGAGTTTTTTGCTAATTTAGCAACATTGAAGAAAGTCGCCAGGTTGGCGACATCCCACCAAATTCGTCGCCAAAATCTTGCCAAGCATTATGGACGAAGAAATAAGTTATTCTTACAGCAGATAAAGGACTATTGGCGTTCAAATACAAAAGTATTACTCAAAGTATCTTTTTTCATGAATGGAACGAGTTAGATCCACAAGAATGATGTCACAAATTTATCGCATGGCACTTCATATGAAAACTGAGCATGTTTCTCAATTGGAATTTTTTTTTTATTTTATATGATTTTTTGATAATTTTTTTGAAAAATGTGTAATATCTCGAGAGCGGTTCATGTTAGCATTCTAAAATTTATGTCAATCGTTTTCTAATGAAAAATTACATAAGAAATGTCTATTTGCGTAACTTTATTAGAAGTTTTAATTTTTTGATGATTTTTTCTAAATTTCACTTGAAAATTTAGGAGGGTTCTGAACATTCGATTGCGTATAAAAACAATAGGCTCCCAGTGTTTACGGATTGTAATTTTTGTACCAAATTTCATTCGAATCGGTCCATTTGATAGTCAGTTATCGTCACCACAGACTCACTGACACACACACACACACACACAGACATCACTTCAAAAATGTTTGATTCGTGATCAGAGATGCTTGAAACGTGCTCTCCTGTCGAAAACTCGAATTCGAATTTTTGACCCCGTCACAATACTTTCCTTATAGATTATTGTATATAAGGAAAGTAATAAAATCTTTCAAAATAATTAATTAATTAATAATTAAACAAATATATTGTGCAAATTTGCTTCAATAAGTCATGCTATAAAGTTAACATGAAAAAATCTGATGTGGGCAGCACATGACTTTCCTTGCAGACTTATATTCACGTTCTTTTTATTTCAATTAAATTTAATTCATTTTTAATTCAATTTTCGTTCTCATTTGGCAACTGAACTTATTTTCTTAGGTGTCGTAAAGAAAATACAAAAAAAACTAAAATATCTCGAGAATGGCTAGTCTTAGTGTAATGAGATTGGTCTCATTCTTTTCATTGTCAAAATTTAAATATAAAACAAGCATTTAATTGTTACATTTGAACATACGTAATCTTTTCTTTAGATTTTAGTGATTTTTGTGGCCCATTTCGTAAAAAAAGGCAGGTTGTTCTTTTCTGAATCGTACCAAAATCTAATCATCACTAGAGTATCCCACAAGTAACTTATCTACCAAATTTTGTGAAATTTGGTTAATTAGTGTTTGAGCTAGAATGGATACATGAGATTTTTTAGGGTCATTTCGCAAAAAAAGGCGGGATCTTTTTTCTCTAATTGTACCAAAAACTAATCAGCACCAGGATCACACCCAAGTGACTTACCTACAAAATTTTATGAAATTCGATCCATTAGTTTTTGAGTTAGAGTGGATACATACATTGCATAGACAGACACACACACAGACGTCGCGCTAAAAATAGTATTTTTGTATTCTAGAGGTCCCAAAAAGTGTAAATCCGTGGAAAACTCAAGTTGCGATTTTTGGAATGATTCCAATACTCCCTATACATTACCATGTATTGCAGGGAAAGTAAAAATCTGATGTGGGCAGCACATGACTTTCCCTGCAGACTTATATCCACATTCTCTTTATTAACACTTTACAACAAAGTTGAAAAGTGTTTATGACTTTGTTCATTCTGTCTGTCTGTCTGTCTGTCTGTCCGTTAGCACGATAACTGCCGTAAAAATGACTTAATCAAAATGAAATTTTAGTATGTTGTTCAGACGGTCTGTAGGACCTATGGGAATATAAATGAATAATATCACACAATTAGTTTTGGATTGAACCCGGGTTGAAAAAATGAAATACATTGAGCCCTATGGGACCTAATTTTTCTAACATTTTTTAAGCGGATTTAAAATTCACAAATTGCTTCGAAAATTTTAGGTAATAGTCAAATTGTTCCATAAAATATATAAAAAAAAATTCAGCTAAATACGAGGCATGTTTTTTAAGTAAGTACCGTTTTGGAATTAAAAAAAGACGTGCAAAGATATCGCAATAATTTTATTTCTACATGAAAGCCTGTACCTTAATCTACTTTTCTACATAATTTCCGTGAATATTGAGGCATTTGTCATAACGTGGCACCAGTTTTTGAATACCCTCCTCATAAAATTCTGCCGCCTGACTTGTTAACCACTGTATCACAACTGTTTTGACTTCGTTATCGTCTTGAAGACGCTGACCACCCAGGTGTTTCTTCAAGTGCAGGAACAAATGGTAGTCGCTGGGCGCCAGATCAGGGCTGTATGGAGGATGATCTAGAGTTTCCCATTTAAAAGATTTGATGAGATCTTTGGTCCGATTAGCCACATGTGGACGGGCATTGTCATGCAGCAAAACGATACCCTTACTCAACTTGCCACGTCTTTTGTTCTGGATTGCACGACGCAGATTGTTCAATGTCTCACAATAAGACGCTGCATTGATTGTCTCATTACGAGGCAGAAACTCCACTAGCAATACTCCTTTTTTGTCCCAAAAAACTGTGCACATGATTTTCCGGGCAGAAATTGTTTGCTTAAACTTCACTCTTGGGTGATGATGAATGTCGCCATTCCATGGATTGTTGTTTTGATTCTGGTGTGACGTAGGCCACCCATGTTTCGTCACCAGTAACAATTTGGTCTAAAAAATTTTCACCTTCATTGTGGTACCGCTCAAGGAAAGTCAATGCACTGCCTAAACGTTGGGTTTTGTGCAAATCCGTCAACATTTTTGGAACCCAACGTGAACACAATTTTCGATAATTCAAATTCTCGGTCACAATGCGATACAAAACACTACGAGAATATTGAGGAAACCAGTCGCACATTGATGAAATTGTAAAGCGTCTGTTTTCTCTCACCTTTTCTTCCACTTTCTGCACCAAATCTTCATTAAAGACCGAAGGACGCCCACTCCGTTCTTCATCATGCACATTTGTGCGGCCATCTTTAAATGCTCTCACCCATTTCCTTACCATTCCATCACTCATAATGTTTTGTCCGTAAACTTCACAGATCTCACGATGAATATCAATCGGTTTTACGCCTTTAGCACTAAGAAATCGTATAACATCCCATACTTCACAATCGGCGGGACTCACGATTGTCGGAGGCATCTTAAACACTCAGTAAACAACGTATACAATGAAGAATCAGACTGTAATGGCGTCAGTGCGTAGACAAGAGATGTAGGTAACCAGCGCGCATGCGCGGAACGCCGACCGTAGCGCTGCGGCGGCGGAATCGCAAAACGGTACTTACATAAAAAACATGCCTCGTATATTCAGTAGTTTTTTAAATAAAAATTAAAATAATAATTACACATCTTATATGAAACGATCACGTGACCATGATATGAAACGGTCACATGACCCACTTCAAAATGATATATGGCATCCATCTTGTTTCAAATTCGTGATTTTTTTAATTAAATTTAATTCACTTTTAATCCAATTTTCGTTCTCATTTGGTAACGACTTATTTTCAAAGGTGGTGTAGAGAAAATACGAAGAAACTAAAATATCTTGAGAACGGCTAGTCCTAATGTAATGGGGTTGGTCTTATTCTTTTCTTCGTTAAAAATTACATATAAAACAAGCATTTAATGGATATATTTGAGCATACGTAATTTTTTATTTTAGATTTTGACAATTTTTGCGGGCCATTTCTCAAAAAAAGGCAGGTTATTTTTTCCCAAATCATACCAAAATCTAATCAACGCCAGGGTAACCCACAAGCGACTTATCTACCGAATTTTATGGCAATTACAGGCAATTTTTGTGGGCCATAGTGCAAAAAAAAGGAGGGTTTTTTTAATTCCGAATTATACTAAAAACTAATCCACACCAGGGTCACACCCAAGTGACTTTCCTACCAAATTTTATGAAATTCAGTCCATTAGTTTTTGAGTTAGAGTGAATACATACAGACAGATAGGCACACACACATACAGATGTCAGGCTAAAAATAGTTTTTTCGTATTCTAGGAGGTCTCGAAACGTGTAGATCCGTCGAAAACTCAAGTTGTGATTTTCGGCGTGATTCCAATACTTTCCCTATACATTATCATGTATTGCAGGGAAAACAAAAATATACAAATACTTATAACTAGATAAATATACAGAATACTTATAACTAGTTTTTTTGCATTTTGAAAAGCACAGACATTCCACTTTTTAGCAGCTATACTTGACATACCCCCACCCCCTTAAAATTCTATAAACTAAACAAGTTAAGAGCCTTAATACATAGGAAAATTGAAATATGCATTAAGTATAAATGCACTCACTCTTAACTGTCAAAAAACAAGTTAATTAAAGAATTGATCTAAATCAAGTGAATTTTTGTTATCATGCAAAAATGTTGATCTGAATTAGTGAATTTTTGTTATCAAGCAAAAATGAGCTAAATCAAATGATAATTTGCTATTAAGCAAATATTCTCCCAAATTCTTTGCTATGTGGAATTGCTATGTGAAAGCCCCAGGCCGTCCGGCTCGTCCAGAGGACTTGGAGTGGAATTGCTATGTGGAATTCTTGCTATGTGGAATTGTCAAAATTGCAAGCATTAAATTTGATAACACTTATAGTAAGCATTGGAATTGATTAGCCTTATGCAAGACCACTCACTGTTTGACAATTTTTCTTCTAGATTTAATGTTTTCAGACATGTTAGCTGAAATTTGGAAATATATATTATTATTACAGCGAGTATAGCTGAAATTTGGAGAAATATAACATTATTACAATGGAATGGTAGAAAATCTGGAATCTTCTACATTCAATTATCAAAATGGCGAGCATTAATTCTAATAATAAATTCTAATTATAGTTACCAATAGAATTTATTAATCTATTGCAAGATCACTGTTTGATAATGTTCCTTCTAGATTTAATGTTTTCAGACATGCTAGTTGAAATTTTAAAAATATAACATTATTAAAGAGAGCAAATGGAAGGGCAGAAAATCTGGAATTGTCTACCTAAAACTAGAGATCTGGCTTAATAAACATATGAGAAATTTTTAATGAATTTTCCAAAATTAAAAAAATACTTACTTTCTCTTTTTCTTCCCTCTCCCATGGGGAAGGACTCATTAAACTAGAATTTTCTTTTTTATCATGTCCGCCAGCAACTTGGGGCAGTTCAAATGTTACACGAGAGCTTTGGCTAAAAGAAAATGTGCCAAAAAATTTAATTCCAATGAAATATAATGAAAATATTGCAAATGCAGAACGACGTTGAAGAAAACATTAAAAGTAAAATGCAAATTAGCAAAAGAAAGTAAAGAAATAATTGAATAAATAGATCTTCAACACTCAAAATGATATTTCACTAGCAGGGGATAACAAAATTCTCTCAGCTAGTGAATTCTCACTTTGGACGTTCCAGATTTACCTATTCAAATTTTTCTTTGCCTGCCACCCTGTAGCTCTTTCTTAGTATTTTTTAAGAGCGCATACTGTTTCCAACCTGAAGAGGAGGGTCTAAAGCATCCTCAAAACAATTGTAGTCACCTTATTTACTTATACCTACTTTCTTCGAGGAAGTACTAGAAAGTTATATTATCTAATCTTAATGTACTTTAATTTTGGGTAGCAACATCTAACCACAACTGAACACAGAAACTTTCCATAAAGCCTGAAAGAGGATTTTTTCTTTTGATAGCTTGATTACTTTGTGAATATTATGTGTATATCGCAAAAGTCTAAACAAAATTTTATTTTTCATTTATTAATGATTTTTAATTGTAATGAAAAGTAAACATTTTAGTAAAGTTTTGCGTGCATAAATTTTTTACTAATAACATCAAGCAATCTCTGCTAAGAACTTCAATTATTACCCTTATTGAACGATACTTTATACAAAGGAAAACTTGAGAAGATGCTGTCCTGCCACACAGCTGGATTTAAATTTCTTAAGAGATCGAGATTAGGCTGCACAAGCCTATAATGCTTTATGCAGCCTCCAATTTCTTAAAGTTGTTTCCTCCTGTATCTTAAAGTTCAACCTCTAAAAAACACGAATCCAGCTACAATATAGGACTGGAATTTGTCAGTCCCATAGAAGTTTTCAAAATTGTGGCATATAGTAAATTTTCTTACTCTTATAGCAGATATTGGCTGTTCCATGCTGATGAATGTGAAACCGATCCCAAAATGTTATCTGCAATGATTATTAACCCTTTCGCGACGGTTGGCACACCCGCGTGCCACCTGCGAGCTTGCATTCAAGGACGTACAACACACACTCGTGCTGGAGAGAACTTTACCCTAAACACCGAGTGGCACGTATCGGTGTTTCTGCGTGAAACGTTTTCCTTTGAATTTATTTGTCTACTAGATGGTGTTAAATGCCCGTGGAAGCAACTTAAATGTATTTTGCAGATGCTTGACCTTGGCACAAGCAGAATCCAATAAATTATTTCTCCATTTGGAGTGTTGAAACATATGGTTCTGTAAAGTAAACAGACAGAGCTCTTCTGGCAGCATCAACAATTTAATAATTGAGTTCCGGGTCTCCTTTTGATTTTAGCTTTTAATGATTTCATTGGTGAATTACAGGAATATAAGAGAGTTTTTTTTTTTTTTGGAGGGGGGGGGGGGGGGGGGGGGGTTTAAAGGAATGTGGAACAGTGAAATGATTAGGCTATTTCGGATAAAAGTATGGCTGGTTTGAGATGTTTCTTTTCTGTGGAAGAATATACACGTATGGTAAACGAACCAGACAGTAATGTAAGCAAAGCAAATTGTAAAGATTCATGGAACAGTATTATTTCTGATGATGAATCTGAAAATGCAATTGATTCTTCAGATTCTGAGCGTACTATTATTACAACGCCGCCAGCTTCAGTTGCTGTTTTTTCGAATCATGTTTGGGCATGTGAATTGAAAGATCTGAATTCTTTGGAGGTTTTGAACATACCTAGAACAAATCACAATATCATGCCGCCTAATTTAGATAAAGAACTTGATTTTTTTAGTATATTTTTTGATGATGAACTAGTAGAATTTATCGTAAAAGCAACTAATGTGTTTGCAAAGAAAAAATGGGAGAAAAATCTCCTCTCTCCTTCCACATTGAAGACTCCACCTGTTTCAAATATTTACACCTGTGACAGGAAACGAATTTCGTGTGTTTCTCACACTAGTAATTTTGACGAGCATTGTCAGAAAACCAAATCTCAAAATGTATTTTTTTAAGAATCCAAATATCAGTACTCCTTTTTTTATTTCAGTTATGAGTCGCGATCGATTTAAAGGAATATTACGTTACCTTCATTTTACTCTTGATAGTAATGCCCAAAAACTAAATAAATTGAAACCTGTGTTAGATGCATTAGTTTCAAAATTTAAATCTATATACACTCCTAGAAGAAATGTGTTCATTGATGAATCTTTGTTCTCATGGTAAGGAAGGCTGGGATTTTGTCAATATATCCCCTCGAAAAGGTCCAGATATGGAATAAAAATATATAAATTGTCAGAATCGAAATCAGGCTGTATATGGAATTTTCTTGTGTATACTGGAAAGGACACTGAATTATTAAGCTCTGATGGTGGGTATGGAGAACGCGTTGTGAAAACACTTCTAAGTGAACTTTTAGGAAAAGGATATACTTTGTATTTGGATAAATTTTTTACCTCTCCTGTACTTGCAAAGTATTTGTTGTCTAAGAATACGCATATATGTGGTACAGTTTTAAAAAATCGGAAGAACATGCCAAAGAATTATCCATCTGTACCTAAAACATATATACACTAAAATTTTTAATATTTTGATAAAAGAAAATGTGTATGAAAAATATACATGAAATAGAAAATAGGTATTTCCTTTCTTCATGAAAAAAGTAGAATGCTGCGTTGAACGGGTGATTTTTAGTGAATTTTTTTCGAGAGTTAGGCTTAGCGCAAAAAAATAGCAGTCTTTCGGGAAAAGTTCGGAAACGAAGCGCTCAGACCTTTGGGCCACGGCAGTTTCGGAATGCCGCCATCCCGAAAGGGTTAAGCAGTCCTATAAATAGACTGCTTTATCACTTTGCAATGTTTGCACTTCATTGGTTAAATGGAGACCAATAGGGAGTCAAAAATAGGTTTGACCTAATATGTATAATATAAAAAGGGTACTCATTTTAAAATGCAAAATGAAACTTACTTTACAGCTGGTTTTCCATGAGGTATTGCCATTCTTGGATCACTCGCCATCGGTCGGTTCATTTTCTGTGGTTCAATGTCATCCTCTGATCTTGGAGGATATCCTGAAGGGCCATATCTATAGCTAACAACTACAGGGGGAGGTTGATGGTTCATCCTTGGACCAATCTGAGGAGGTGGATGTCCAGGGGGCATGCCATCATGGTATGAATTGCTGTCAGGATTTGGCGGGTAACCAGGTGGCTTCTGGAATCGTTCACCATTTCCAGTATTATGAAACTGTGGACGAGGTTTTGGAGCAGGTGGTGGAGGTCCTCCAGAATATGGTGGATGGGGATGTCCTGTTTGCAGTGGACCATGGTGATAATTTGGTGGAGGTCTAACTGCAGGATTAGGACCTCTAGGCAATGACCAGTTTCCACCTCGTCCCATCTGATGTTGCTGCTGCTGCTGCTGTTGAAGCATAAGTCGTTCGCGATCTTCCCGCCTTCTGACTTCTTCTCGCATTTCTTCCATTTTGGCTTCTTGGCGTAGAAGATCTCTTTGCCGTGGATCCATATGCATCATATTATAATCTTGAGCATGCATTGGATAGGATCTAGTATTTAAATCAGGATGGGATGCATTTTCAGGGTAAGATCTTGGGTCAATTTCAACAGGTCTTAACTGATCTGCACTACGATAGTCCCTATAACAAAATTTAAAAATTAAGTCACAGTAAACAATTTATTTTTTCATTAAAAATAAAAACACAACATAATTAAGGAGTGAAATGATTATACTACTGTGAAATGTATTGATCTTATTTGTTATATCTTACAGATATATGTAATTTACTTTTAAATGAAATATATATATAAATAACTAAACATTTAATATATTTTTATAACTACTAAATGATTTTTTCAAAGTTTCAGAAAAGAAAATGCTTAAACATTCAGGTCTTTTCCTTAACCCTTTGCAGACGGTAGACCCACCCGCACGTCGACTGTGAAACTGTATCCAAGGACGACAGTCATGCACTCGTGTCAGGGAGAAATTTACCCTAAAGGATGACTGACACCAATGTGCGTTTTTATATGGAACGTTTTCGATTGAATTTATTTTAATACTAGATAGCTCTAAATGTCTATTCCGGCATTTACAATGTATTTTGCATATTTGACCTTGATATAGGGGGTCCATATGAATCATCACATCATCTAGAGTGGTAAAATGTGGTTTTGTAATATAAACAAACAGATCATTTCTGGCACGCTCTGTTATGCTGCAATTGAGTATGTGCTCTCGTTTCGATTTTAGTTTAATGATTGCGTTGGTAAATCATTGGAATGTAAGAGAGTATTTCCTTTCAAGTTTGGCTTTTAGAGGAATGTGCGGTAGTGAATTTATTATGTTATTTTGGACAAGAAAATGGCTATTTCAAGACGTTTTTGCATATAGAAGAATATACTAGCATGGTAATCGAACAATTAGTTATGAAAGTAATGAAGATAGTGAAAATTCGTGGATATTTGGTATTTCTGATGAGTGAATGACCAGTTTTTATGAATATGAAGATTGCAATGTTGTCTGTGCACGAATCCATATTTTGAAATCCATTATATGTAAAAAGCGTATTAATTAGTAAAAGCTACTTTCTTTCTAAAAACTATACAGCTAATAGAGATTATGTACAAAGTATTAAGTGCAATCAATTGGATATTTTTCCTATATAACAAATAACAATTTTAATCAATTAATCATTTTTACTCATATAAAATATTAATATTTAAATAAAAGATAATTTGCATGTATAGTATACATCTAATGAAAAATAAGTATTTCCTTTATTCCTGAAAAAAGTAGAATGCTCTGTTAAATGGGTGATTTTTAGCAAATTTTTTTTCTGGAGTTAAGCTTAGTACAAAAATTGCACAGTCCTTTGGGAACAGTTCAGAAGTGAAATACTACATCCTTTGGACCACAGCAGTTCCGTAAAACCATAGTCCGCAAATGGTTAATCTAATTGAAAATCAATGTCTAATATTTAGAGATTGAAAAAATAGTACCATATTTTATAGATATCATTTCCAGACTCAGACACAATAAAAAAAAGTTTTATTTATATTCAATGAAATTCAAAAGATGTACATGCATAAAAATCTGAAAGTCAAATTTGTGTCCATCCATCACATTTCTCTTGACATAGATCATATACTTTATAAAAGGTAAAATAAATCTTCCTGAAAACTTAATCAAGCTATATTCAAGAACAAATTCTAACCTCTGATCATGTAGTGGACGCGGAGGATAACCCTGAGAGCCATGGTGAGAATCCATTGAGCTGTGGGTAGAACCCTTTGGAGATCTTGGAGGGCCTGCATTGGGATGAACATAGCCCATTGAATTTGCATATTGTTCCTGCTCTCGAGGCGAAATCAAAGTGGATACTGGTCGAGTCCGGTCGACTGGAGACTGCAGGCCTTGGGGATCTGGGCGATTAAGAGATGACTGAGAACTATGAAGTGATCTGGGTGGCTGCTGAGGAAGAGGCTGTGATGATCCTCTGAAATGAAATAATTATAAACAGTAAAAGTTTAGTTCTAATAAATATGCATGATGAAATTGTTATACTGTTTTTTTTTAACATTTGACTGAAAAAAATATTACACTTTTAAATCTCAAATGTTACTTTTAAAAATAGATTTGAAACAACCCTATAATGCACAGAGTTATGTGAAATAAAATTAGGGTTCAAAGATATATCAGATGTATTATTATCATGATACCTACACTATAAAAGCATGTCTGACCATGTATGTTAGTATGTTAATATGCATGCCCACTGATTGAAAACATGTATTCTTAAAGTATAAAGTTACAGGCAATGAAGTTGGCATGTGCTCAAAATATTTGAAATTAAAAAAAAAATAAGTATCTACTCTATTAAAACTCACCTGACCATATATGTTTGTATGCGAAATATATGTCTCACAAGTTCTCAACATATAAAGTGGAGATTTTTTTTAAAAATTTAATTGTTATTTTTCATAGCAGCTACACACAAACTCATTTTACAACAAAAGTTTTTTTAAACAAATCAAATTTACACTACCCTATATTCTCACATATACATAGAGAAATCTGAGACAAAAAGAAAGAGTTTTGAAGTGGGGAAAGTGGGCATCTTATATGCAAAGTCTTAAAAAAAAAATGGAAGACTAAAAGTTCTTCCTATGAGGCGACCTACTCTAAAACTATAGTAAATACGCAATCATGACCCTCCGAATTTCTCTGCATCTCAAAACTTTTCTTATTTTATATACCCCCAACACAGGTACTGTCCTCCAGACTACCAGTGTATTGTATCATGACTAGACCTAACACAGACATGTCCATGCTACAGCCACTATTATATCTTGCTTATTTTCAATTTATGTGTTTTCCTCTTGCATCTCCAATTATAGCTGATCATATTCAACAAAAATACTTTTTTTCAGAGCGACACACTCTCTAACATGAATTATGTAAAACTATAATGCAGGGTTTAAGTTAAAAGGCATTTGGAAGAATACTAACAACTATGCTTCATGTCAATTCAAGGTTAACCAACAAATAAGTAGAAATCTTAATAAGCCAGATACTGTTTTGACTGCATAGTGGGTCAAGGATACTTGGGACAAGGATGCGATACCTGTGCGCGAAAATTGTTGTTCCAATGAAATTTTTATTTTGCAAATTAATTATTATATATATATATATATCAGTATTTCCCCTAGACTAAAAAAAGGGCAAGGCGCTCATTCATAAAGAGGGCACTGTAGCTGAACGAAAGGGGCATTTTTTAACGAGAAAGAGGCAATTTTTAACGAACGGGGTCTTTTATTTTTCGTTGGGATCAATCACAACCTAGGTAATTGAATTTATATTCCTAGGTCATTGAATATATATTTAACAAGAAAGATCAATCATGCTTAAAGCATTAATTATGAAACATTTTCCAACTTCAATGCAATTTTATTTAAACATGTCTAAAATGCAATACATTCCTCGGTAATATTTTAAAACTTATCACAATACTACATTAATTTATTATATTTGAAAACTTAAACCTTCATCGAAAAAAATGAACTTCATTCAAATGACGACATTGAAATATAAATTGCCTGGTTTAAACATCTCTAAAATGGGATACATTCCTCGGTAATAATTTTAGAATTATCATAATACTACGATAATTTATTATATTTGAAAACGTCATCGAAAACAGCTGAAATTCATTCAAATGACGTCATAGTTAAAATAACACGCCTGGCTCTCTATAATAGCAGCATTTCATTCATAAATAATTTACCATTCATGTCATTCATCACAATACTATAATAATTTAGTTTATTTAAAAATTAAGACCATGGGAGCTACAAGTAATTAAACTCTATGCGTAAAACTTAATCGAAAAAAATCATCCTTCTCTTTGTTAAATCAATGAATATTTCATTCATATCAGCTATGCAGACTCCATGAACTAAATGATTTTGTGTTATAGAAATACAGCAATTCTAGTACAACTCATTCTATATATTTTGCTGTTTACATTTTACATAGGTGAAAAATAGGCTTCGTTGTAGAAATAATCAAATTTGGATGAGCATTTAAACTCAAATATATTGTAATTGCGTTGTTTCAGTATGTAGATGCAAAAAATTTAAGCAAAAATAAAGTGGTTTTAGGACGGATACAACACTCAATATGAATTAAAAAGAACTTTAAAAATCACGATTCTGAGACCAGATGGATGCCATATATCATTTTGAAGTGGGTCATGTGATCTTTTCATATCATGGTCACGTGATCGCTTCATATAAGAGGTGTTATTATTATAATTTTTATTTAAAAAACTACTGAATATATTTCGCTGAATTTTTTTTTATATATTTTATGGAACAATTTGAATATTACCTAAAATTTTCGAAGCAATTTGTGAAATTTAAATCCACTTAAAAAATGTTTGAAAAATTAGGTCCCATAGGGCTCAATGTATTTCATTTTTTCAACCTGGGTTCAATCCAAAACTAAATGGGTGATATTATTCATTTATATTCACATAAGTCCTACAGACCGTCTGAACAACATACTAAAATTTCATTTTGATTAAGTCATTTTTACGGCAGTTATCGTGCTAACGGACAGACAGACAGACAGAATGAATAAAGTCATAAACACTTTTCAACTTTGTTGTAAAGTGTTAATAAACTAGTTCCAAATTATTCAAAATAACTAAAATTGATTTTGCTAAACCAAATTTTATGAATATAGTCTACACAGATTCTAGCAGCAAAATCAGTGGTTAAAATAAAATCAAAATATAGGCCACATTACATGCACAAGTACTACTGAATATATACTCGCGAATCGTAAGTCTAAAAGTTATTTTTCTCGCGAGGCAATCCAACCTAAAACGATGCAGTAATAATTACGCAATCGCGCACTCCGAATTTCTCGGCACTTCAAAACTCTCATGTGAGTCACTGTCCTTCGGAATGCTTCGACTACCAGTGTATCACATCATCAAAAAATATGCATACATTTTCATTCGAAGTTATCGAACGAATATACTCACTTCTCGGATTACGGCCGATCGTTTTCGGGAAAAAATGATTCTTTTCAGAAATAATTCTGTAACACGGATTGTTTAAACCTATAATGCAGGATTTTAAGTTGAAAGTCTTTTATTTGTTTTGTTTATTGAAAAGAGTTTCTAATTTCTACTGTGTTGGGGGTTAACAAAAAAATCAGCTGAAATAACAGGTGGAAGCCAGATATTGTTGATTGTGCGGAGAGTTAAACAACAGTACGCTTGAGAGACAGGGATGCGCGGTCTCACGTCCGTTTTGAGGACTCTGCATGCTGGGAGTAAAAGAATGCCTAGAGCTTGTCACACGAGAATGAGCGTCCCCAAAATGGATGGGAAACAACGCTCATATGTTATAGGCCTTTGGAATTGGACAAGAGTTCCGATGAAGTTTTTATTATGGAAATTAAATTTTATTATATATATATATATATATATATATATTTCGTTTTCAAGTGTTTCTGAATAATTTATGAAAAATTTTATTTTCTCTTTTTGGGATCGATTTATATGCGAGTTTTGAAATTTTTTTTTTTCTCTGAAAGAAGGAGGGGTCGATTTATACATGAGTTTTGGATTTCTTTCCTCTGAAAGTATGGGTTCGACTTATACACGAAATCGACTTAAAGCGAGTATATATACAGTAATACTCGCACGCGTAACACAAATAGCAAAGAGCCATATGAAAAACAAGGATTTCTTCGCACGTGTTCGGAGGAAGGCTGAAGTTTTATCAACTCGTTCATCAACAAAGGTACGGATACGAAGGGGAAAGGGGTTGAGGGGGAGGGGGTGTTTCGTCCGCGTGAAGAATCCAGAAGAGATTGTCCGGGAACTAGAAAATAATGAGTCATGCTCTTACGTATCAATAGTGGAAGGACGGAAATTTTCGCGGAGTCCTGAGGTTTTTTTAAGCAAACGGGGGCAGGGCGCATTTACCGCTATTAAAAAAAGGTAGGGACAGGATGCATTTACCTTTATACAAAAACAGGCAGGGTGCGTTTTACTACTGTAAAAAATGGGCAGGGTGCATTTATCACTATAAAAAAATGGGCAGGGCCCTGCACTCTCTTGAAAATGCCTAGGGGAACATATATATATATATATATATATATATATATATAATATTGTTTTCATTTTCAAATGTTTTTGAATAAATTTATGCAATTTTTTCTCATTTTGGGATCAACTTACATATGATATTTTAATTTTTTTTTTCAGTGAAATTACGGGTAGGGGGGGGGGGGAGTCGACTTATAAGTCAACTTATACAAGAGTATATATGGTACATCACAATTGAATAAAAATTTTTTAAAACAACTTATCACAAGTTACAATACCTGTTATGCATAGTATATGGATTCTGATGCTGAGGTGGATGCTGAGGCAGTGGTGGTTGTTGATACATGCTAATATTTTGATAATGCCTTTCCTCCTGGATAGCAGCAGCTGTATGAGGTGGAACTTGAGACGGGTGATGCATGTTAATTGGGGGCTGATGCATAGTGGGATGTGGCATCGGGCGATTACTCATCCCATTATCGGGAGGTCCAGGATAAGGAGGTGGATTAGGATCATCAGGATTTCCATAGTGAATTCTTGGATCAGGAACATCATGTCGAAGATTGTTGGTAGATTTAGAACGAGAGTTGGGATCTGGATATTCAGTAGCTTTTGGTATTGAAGCTGTGGATGATGTTCGACTGTAGCCAGGGTTATAAACATCATGTGGTCGGATGTTTCCATTTGTCTGTGCACCTCTCACTGGTTCTGGATCATGATTGCCTAAGAAAATTTAATTGTAAGAAACACAAAAATCTAAGTGTCTAAAACTTTATTCTCAAAACCATTTAGTCTTGAAGTGATTTAAATTATTTAAAATTTATGCATTTAAAACTAGTAAAACTAGAATAAAACTATTGTAAAGAAACATGAGACCTTAAGGGTATCAAGATGTAATAAACACATTATAGTGAGGACTCGTCATAGTGAAAAGCTTACATTTTCAAATGAAATGTGCAGGAATTGTATGGACTTCCTGCTTAGTATGGTTGGGTCATTAACTTTGATATATTGAAAACATTGGTGTTAGTTTATTGATTATGTCAATGACATTAGTGTTAGCCTTGCACATATATGTATCATTTATCGCAAGATTTTATTTCTAAAAGTGTACCAATAACATTTCATTCATACTCCATATTCAGGTCAATTTTAGGGACTTTAGGACATTTTCAGATTAAAAAATGAACGAAAATAGATACTTCATAAAAGCTATAGGAACAATAAAAATGTCACTAACATCTACCATTAAAGTGATTATGGTTAAACCCCTAAAAAATGTTTTAAACTCTTTTCCATACATATTAACTTCAAGTTCAATTTTTAACTTGTCTTAACTTTAACTCAACTTTTAAGTTTGTCAAATATTTTAGCCATATTAAACGGAAAAAAATACGGTTTTTTGATTTGACCCTGAATGGGGTAATGGCTAATTTTTATTTACAATCAAATATGACATTTTCTTACTCATTAATCATGATCTAAAAATTTTGATTTCCAATTGTAATGTGCATGTTGGACAAATCAATTTTTTTGGTATCTGGTATCAAATATATGACCTTGGAATAAATGCACGACTTGTAAATTCGTATTTGTCTTGTTAAAAGCTAACGAATGATATAAGTTTATTCATGTACTCGACGGGTCATTGTGGTAAGTTAAGATAAAAAATACAAGACAAGTTGAGTACAAATGAATTTTTGTACACTAATCCATTTGTTGCATTGTTAACACTAAAAAAAGTTTCACGCTTGCACAATGGAAACTTTTCTAACAGTTGGCCACAGAAGTTTGAACTTTTCATTGTTAAATTGTCCCAAGAGTTTTTCAACTATATTTCATAAAAACATTTTCTTATTTATGTAGTTCTTACTTTAAAATATGTAGTAGAAAAACTCAAAAGAAATTAATGCCATAAGGAAGATACTGAAAATCATAAAAATAAAAAATATTCACAACAAATTTTAAATATTAATTTTTAAGGATAAAAAAAGATAAAGATTCAGAAAAAGGAACTTTTGGGGACTTTAGGGATAAAGTATAAGCCCTGCTCATGCAAATATTCTCTCTACTAAAGAGTTCTAATTTGTTATTTTATTTATGTTTTCTAAGTTAAAATATGTTAAATTTCATGTAAGCAAACTAAAGTTAGCTAAATTGCGTTAAATATTAATATTTAAAAAATAATGATAATCTTACTATTCAATGATGGAACACTTTTGCTGCTTTGCATTCGTGGTGGCATCAAATGTCCAGTTCCAGGAGACATCCGACTGTCTGGTACATGTTCATTCATCAGCCTACTTGGAATATCCCGTTCACTCATTCGACGTGGTCCTGCATAGAGCATTAAGATTTAAGATTGAGTATACATAATAGTTCAAATATTTGAAGAGGAGTATAAAATATTACATATAAAATTAATGTTTGAACATTACAACTTTTCTTCAGTTGATAAAATCTATAATAATAAAGGAGGATGTCCGTCTGTAGCGGGAAAAGTATGACTACGAAATGCGATGACCACGAAATTTCAGGACCCAGGAAGATGCACCTCAGTTGTATCTTTTAAATTTCAAATTAGTTTAGTTATTTTTCCTTTTAGCACGATTTTCCCACAAATAAGTTCTTTAGTGACCAAAAACATTATTTCAGTGTTTTCATCTTAATACCATCAAAAAGATCTAATTCTTTTCCAAACAAAATTTGAATGGAATCCATATGATTAATTGTAGAATTTTTGTGAATTAAAAAATATATATACTTTGCATATGTTGAAGACTGAATCTACTAAGACACAAGGCATATGGGACATTCTCACAGAGTTTCCATCTTAACACCATTGGTGCAGGATTTTTTTTTTTTTCCTTATCTTTTTTGTTATTATAAGTGGGCACATTGTTAAAGTATTCTTTGGTTTTTGAGAATTTGCTGTGAATTCTGGTGTGATTGTAATCAAATTTTTGCATCTTAAATCCCAAACAATGTTAGGTACATTTTCTAGAATGTTCAGCATAGTCTGGGATTTCAGATACAAATCTCTGATAAAAACTACACAGAACTCATACATGTTTTAACAATACGTATGAATGTGTACAATAAATGTATTTTCTCCTTGTCGAGAGATGGTGTGCCAAGAAGTATGCATTTGTAGCAATAGTATACCAGATTTAAAGAAATGTACAAAGATATTTTGTTCGAATTATTAGTTATATTTCACTTGAAACCTTGAATGTATTTGTAAAAGTAATTATTAAAAAGTAATATTTTAAAATCTAAATTTTCAGAAAATATTTGCAATTAAACATTCTTTTATGCAACATTTCATTGATATTTAAACAAAAGTGTGCAACTTTGTAATATTCTCTATGGGAGCGTTACTGAATCACAGTTAGTGGATGCTAACAAATTTTTTTACCACTGATAGATAGGGTGTCATCCGATTTGAGTGAAAATAGCAAAAAATATCAGATTCTGTCAAAATAAGGTGAGAAAGATAAGAAAAGAAAATGTTCTTCTCATATGAAACTGTCAAGCTAATTTTATATGTGATCATAAAAAGTTTATATAAATATATATGTGTGTATGTATGTGCAGATATTTTGATACATAAGTATAAATTATACAAAAATATAGGACAATGTATGTCATTTTTTCCACTTTTAAAATATATATAGGAAGTAAAGGACTACTTCTATCCCTGGACATAGAATCAATAAATACAATTTACCAATATGGCAAAAATGAAATCATGCTAATGAAGAGTGTTTTCTTATATATACTATACAAAGATATATGTGCAATATAATAAAATACAAAATGTGAAAAAATAATAAAACAAAAGTGAAAAGCAAAACTGAACATAGAAATGTGACAGCATAATCAAAACTTATAAATGAAAAAAATCAAATCAACACTTTATAAAAGAAACTTTAAACTTTAAATATGCAGGATGACATTGAAAACAAAATGATAAAATAGTATCGACAAGTGCAGTACTAAAAGAAATATTTAAATCATAAACTAATGAACTCAAAATAAAACCAAAACTAAAATCAAAATGAAACTAAAAAGAATCCTTGCATACAAAGCTCCCATTCCAGATAGTGTAGTGGCAATAACTTGCGATAAATATACATACGTGAATATGCTTTCTGGAAGATAGCATCACTTTGCCAACTTTCAGTACTGCAGAGGGTTTCAGAGCTACTACATCTACCAGGAAACTGGGAAGAGACTGAGACCTTCTGCACAGCATTAGTCACATTTTTCTCGAAACAAACATTTTTAAGGCAACACCTGGTACCTCCGCAATTTCCACTCCTGCCACTGATGCTCATTTGACGAGAACAACTCTGATAACTGCAAGCTTGAGATACTCCACAATGAGGAGATGCATCAGATTTGCAAATGATACAAACAAATGTCTTGACAGCTTGTTTACTCTTCATTTCAAAATGCTTTTGATGATAGCATGCAGAACAGAAATTATCATAGTTTGTGGTTACCTCATACACAGCGCTGCGATTTCCTTTCGAACATATAGCCATATTCTCCCAATGAGACTGGCAAAAAGGACAGGGGCATTCAGAACTATAATTAAGCAGGGAATCTTCACTTTTTGGCTTCATTAGGTTTTTTCTAAATGGATACACAGTAAACTGTGATGGTACATTATGTTGAGGAAGTTTTACTTGAATGCTGTTAGTGGGATATTTAACAAGATTTTTTGCTCGATCTAGGGTTTGGATTTCAAGATTATTTTGAGGAATCAAGGGAAGACTAGTCATATGTTTGCCACGGGATGGCATTGGCAATGGATTGTATTGATTCATTCTTTGTGAGTGATGGTAATGATGACACTGTCCTTGAGGTAAACAATTTTCGCATCCACTTGGAGGTAACCCAAAAGCATTCTGTCTTTGCAATTGAGTAATATCTAGTGGTAAAAATGGAAAGGTAAAAAGCAGAAAATGTTAGTAAGGAGATTAAGAGTTATAAAATAGCAGGAAAATAATGCAGAAATTAGTAAGATTTAAGATACAAAAAGTAGTATTTAAGATACATAAGTGCAAATAAATATCAAATTTGGCTAGCACATTTTTGCAGACTAATAGCCACATATTCAGACTAGTAGCAACCCCAATAATTAATAGGAACAGGCAATAAGATATGCTAACACATAAAAGTAAATTTTTTGAAGAATAAAACATGTACAGATTTTACACTCGCAATTAATTATCAATTTCTTATTCTTTTTGTAATTATCACAATTTCAATTGTGCTTAGGTGTCAATGATTACAGCATTTTTTTTTCTTTTATTGTGCTTAAAATAGCTAGTAACAGGCGAAGATAGTAAGAAGTGGAGTTATGAAGCCAATAATTAATGAAGTACAGAATTATAATTAAGATATATCTGAGAGAACATAACTTTTCACTCTGCCTTCATAGTTGTAGTTACATAAAATCTAGCAAAACACAGGTCTAAAAATCTTTTAAGTGAAGCACCCACATTAAATAACATTCAGTTAATTTGAATAACTATAAATAAACCTTGATTCACTAGACTAGAAGAACCCTATTGGTCACAGCAGACATGCACTTTGAAGAGCAATAATTATGTTAATCAATTATACTTAAGAATTGTAGCTGTTTTGTTTGTATTTTTTCCTTCTTAAGCATTTAACTTACATATAGTTTTTCTCTTTTTAATGTGAATTCTAATAAAAGAATGAAATTGTGGTTCTATATTGATTCTAAAAAATAAGTCTGTATTATTTTATGGGCATTCTAAGCACATACTTAGGACATTAGAAAAGAAGCACAAAAAGTGCAAAATAGAAAATATTTTTTTATAATTTTCAAAGTAAATTTTAAATTATTTGAATTTAAACAATTTATTTTTTCATTAATGAAAATATTTAAATAAAAAAAAATCTTAATTATTTACATATTTTATCAATAAGTAATTGAAGATTCTAATATCAACACTAAAGGAAAAATCTACCACAAATCTATTCAAATTCTTGCATAAGCTGATGGCATCAATATCATAGCCAGAACCTCTAAAGATCTAAAGGAGGCCTTTCTTACCTTGGAAAGTGCTGCTGATAAAATGCACCTGAAATTTAACCAAGACAAAGCTAAATACATTGTTTTTACTAGAAGTTGGTTTTCCCCCTCGTATTTAAGACTGATTTGTACATGTTTGAATCTGTTGAGGATTTAAACTACCTGGGACCTCAAATAAAAGGTAAAAATAATATTAATTTAGAAATCCAAAAATGAATTATAGCTGCAAATCGCTGTTTTCATGAATTATTATTTTTTTTTTCAAATCACACCTGATTGGAAGAACAAAATTACAACTATATAAAGTATTTATAAGACCCAACTTAATTTTTGCTTCAGAAACAAGAACTCTCACAGAACATGATGAAAAAGCTCTTTACATCTCTAAGCAAAAATTTCTGTACAGTATTTGAAAGGATCTTCTAAGGAAGGCCAAAGCCCACAGCGGGCTTTTTTCTTTTGACACAAAAATGTCCAACATACCCGAAGGTGTAAGGTATCTGTTTGGACAGCCAGTGCCACCTAATTTAGACCGGAACCCAGTGGGGATGACATCCACAGGGATCACACCTTCCTTCCCCTACCACAAACCTCTCAAAAGGATGTTCAGACCCACATATTTAACATGTCCATACTCCTCAAACACTAGGACAGTATAGGCAGAGTCAGAAATTGAGTTTGGGTCCTCAGAGTATAATCCCTGTGCCTTAACCACTGAGCTGTTGAGTGTAATCCCTGTGCCTTAACCACTGAGCTGTTGAGTGTAATCCCTGTGCCTTAACCACTGAGCTGTTGAGTCATTGATGATAATGAGATGCCACCCATCCAGATTTCTCTAAAGCTCCTTTTAATATTTTTCCAGCTAAGGCCCTGTTTCTTTTCGCCCAACATGTAAAAACCTCCAAGGAACCAAAGGTATATAAGAAAAACTTATCCCACTCAGTAAAAAGCAGGTGTTGAAGAATAAAAAATATTTAATAATTTTTTTTTTATATAAATTTTAGTCCTGTTCATACTCTCTACTAAAACATGAAGTGATCTATTGTTAATTTTATATATCTGAATCAAACTAACCAAAGCAGCATACTTAAATTCTATGTCAATATATTTCTAAAGATTTCTGATTATATATATATATATATATATATATATATATATATATATATAGAAGAAAGCTCCTTAAGGCTTTATACTTCAAGGAGTCTTTATTGGACCCTGCTAAAGAACTAGGAAGGAAATTCTAATTAATATTTTACCAAACAATACATTGCTATAAATTATATCTAAAACCAAATGTGTAAAAACCAAAAGCATTTTACCTCTTTGAATGATTGGAGAGGGTTTACTCAAGAGATCAGAAACACCATTAAAAATAGCTCCCTGTTTGGCTACCTCCAAACTAACCACAGGACCTGTGCGAGTCATAAGTTCAGCAGCTCTAAAAGTAAAACAGTTAACATTAAGATATGTTTTAAGGATAAACATAAAAAGGGAAGAAGTCAAAATAAAAAGGATAAACATAAAAAGAAGTCAAAATAAAAAGGATAAACTTAAAAAGGGAAGAAGTCAAAATAAATTATAAACTCACTTCTCTTGATTGACACCAACTAAGGAATGACCATCTACTTTCAGCAACTGATCACCAGCTTGTAACCTGCCATCCTGTCATAGTTAAATGAATAAATCAATTGATGCAATTAATATTAGGGTATATACACACACACACACACACATATGAAATTAACTTAATACTAAAAATGAATTTAAATTAAATCATTCAAACTATTGTAAAAAAATAAATGTGTGCTATTGTGAATAAAGCATATAACAAGTCAGTAAGACTTTTCGGCAAAATTAAAGCAAGAGTTAGTAGAAATGTACAAACAGACTCAAATAAAATTATTAAAAATAATTTAATTTTATAATATTTTTAGGCAATAAATTGAAAAACATCAAATGTTTACCAATTAAAAAACAATTGATAGATAAAATATAATATTTTAATAAAATAGGGATTACTACAGGAACATATTTTGATGAAACTGAATAATTATTGTTTATGTTCTACAAAGTTTATGTACTATAAAGACTATTAATCATTAGCATCTGTAAATTCAATAAAGTTATATATTTCAACTCATACTATATAAATTATAAACAAATAGCTAATTATATAGCCATATTTGTAAACTAATAATTGATTGTGAAAATCCAACTACTATACATCAATATTAATATATATTAATTACAACTGATTTTAATATAAGCATCCACTAGTAGCAATATTGTTAATTAATCGAAAAAAGAATCTTAAAGTTAATACAAGTTAATGGATAATATTAACTTTAAAACCACTCATCAGTTGATTTTGACTCTATAATGTATAACAGTGAAACCACAATCATACAAATATACTATTATATTAATTTAATTTTTAAAAACTCAATATTTTTAAATGAAATATTCAAACAAATTGATGATCATCAGTACAACAAATTTGGCTAAACGAAAACATCTTATTTCAGTATTATACAAAATGCAGAAATTTATAAAAACATTTTCAAAAAGCAATTTTTCTTGCAAAATTTGGATGACATGTTTAATGAAATTTTATGTCACTACTAAAAATTGAATATTTTTTATCAGGAAAGACCGAGTATACCTCTTGAGGGGGCTCAGCCCACTATGACCCTTGCATGGCTATGGCCTTGAAGTACATGTAACATGCCCCATGGCGATCCGATCCAATCTTAATTGGTGGTGCGAAATGGCAGTTATTACACAGATTAACGAAGCTTCAATTTAATAAGAATAACGTGTATATTGCTTTTGAAAACATGATCTGTACACATCTAAAAATGGCAGTTAGTCTAGTTAACAAGGAGAAGGGGCAGAATCTATATGCTAATAAAAGTTATTCTAAACTCATTTTCCAGATTTCAAACTTGTGATACCTTTAGGACACTGCAAAACTGGTGCAAAAGTAAAGGGACAAATTATGGTTTAAGATGTTAAAAGTTAGGGCTTCATCTAACATTCAATTTTCAACCCTCATCACAATACATTTATTCATAGTAAAAAAAAACAGAAAATCTCAAAAAACAAGCATATCAATACTAACAAGATCGGCAGCTCCTCCTTTCACTACAGATCTTATATAAATACCAAGCTTATCTTGATCAGCACCCTGAAATAGGAAGAATATGTATAAATATTTAATAAAGAGTTTAATTTAAAATTATGCAACATTTCTTACATTTAAATAGATTCAATAAATCTTCTTAATATGTTGAACTAGTTCACAATGTGAAATGTAGCACAAATTAAGATAAATCAGCACATATACCTTTCGGAAATCAACTGAATTTCCAAGAAGGAAATTCAGTTAATTTCTAAAACATGCGTATGCTGATTTATCTTGATTTGCACTGCATTTTGCATTATGAACCAGTTCATTATTGATTATATACAAAGTCACGTGTTTTACTTTTTAATATATTTCTTTTTATCTATGGAGAATGGAGATTTTATTATGCATGTAGCAGATATGGCCATACTGTAAAGGTAAGATGTATTCTATGGCAGACATTTTAAAAAAACTTGGCCATATCTACACTACTTTTTAGGAAAATATTAGGGGGGGAGGTGATGTCAATCGCCTACACGTGGTGCCCCCTGTTCTCGCTAAACAACTGACTACTTGTCGCCTTGAAAGCAGCCCTCTGGGAAAAAGTGGAACTCCCTGTTAAATAAGTCGGCAAGAATACCCAGTTCCTTGCATAGAGCAGTTGGCGTGGCTTGCTTTAGATTTGCCATGGGTCATGATTACTTACAGTCACCTGTATCAAATGGGACTGACATATACAGATGTCTACCCTCTTTGCGACCATGGCATTCCCATGACTGGAAAGCACCTCAACATATGCCCTGCCGTTCTTGACTGTTTTCCTTTATGTGTTACTGACAGGGCTTTTAGTGACTATTTTTATTGTTCTTCTTTGTATTGGGCTGCTCGTCGACTTATGACCGAGAGGTCGGAGATGGGCATAGGATTTAAAAAAAAAAGAAAAAAAAGAAAGAAAATCAAAAACCTAACAAGCACAGCTTGCCAATACCAGATAAGCTAAACTTTTAATAATATACCCATTTATATGAATTAAGCAACGTTAAGTAACATATATTTATCTGTTGTGCCTGAAAATTAATTATTGGCAAAGCATCAGAATTAAGAGGAAATTTTATGGTCAACTATGCATAATCTTTTACATACACACAGAAAAAGACAAGATAAACTATAGTTCTCATTATACCCAAAGCAACATAGTCCTAACATTCAGTAAAAATCTAAACATTTGTACCTAAACTTTGAGATACAATATTTGACCTAAAACAGAAGCACAAGTTCAATACCTGCCAACAGCAAAATTTAACATCCGCTACTTAAATGTCAATACTTTGGTTATAAATAAGATAAATATTACAAAAGTAAATGCTGGAAAATGAAAATAATGGATTGATGGATTATGATAACATTCAACCTCAGCTTCAAAATAGGTGAAGGAAAATAAGAATCCAAGTGCATTCAGTCCGAACACTTTGTGCATTTCAGTATTCAATCAGAGCACTTCTTTTTTGAATGTAATGTCAAACAAAGCTAACTGTATAACAAAAAAGTATAAGAAAAACAGGGTGTCTTCGGAGCATTCTAGTCTGTGTATTAAATGCTATAGATATAAAAACTAACATTTTGCTGTATAAAAACTAATGGTTTAGTTCCAATCAATTGTATCTCAAAATTAATATTCAAAATTCCAGTGATTTCTTTTAAATTTAAAAAAAATAATATTCTTATTTGATATAAAAGCAAATATTGTAGTAACATTTAGTCAATGTATCATAATGAGCTGAAATTTAATGAGCTGCATTTAAACTGAATTAAAATATATGTGTGGCTTCCAATGTACTTCAAATTAACTTTGAATGGAGAATTGACAAACAGGCTCAATTTTTCTATCAGTGCGATAGATTTAAATGTGAATAGTCTGAGCAAAAACATAATACTTACACCAGCTGCTACAATACTCAATCCGATTCCATTATTGCTTTTTTGGAGTCGAATGGTGGCCACCTCTGGCTCTTCTTGTTTCCAATTACTACTTGTATCATCACCATGACTATGGACACTTGGGCTGCGGGCCTAAAAGACAAAAATTATTAGTATTACAATAAGTATACAATTGGATAAGCATATCTAATGCATATGATGCAATTAAATTTATCAAGTTTTATAGCTTTTCTCTGAAAAATTGATATTTCAGTTATCCCATGCTAGTTTTTTGTATTAACTTTACAAACTAAATTTTAAATAAATCTATATTTACTGTAAGCACATGCAGGCACAAAAAAAAAAGTTTTAATTTTGTATACTTGCATGTGGCACACTGAAAATACATTACTAAACAATTCTCAAATGTGTCTCATCCATGCTTAGCATGCCAATCTATATCGATAAACCCATCATTCTTACACCATGCAAAGTTCATTAAAAATAAAACTGTGTACATAAATGCTGAAACAAAATTTATATACACAGACACTTGAATAATAAATATTACATAATCTGTAATGAAAGTGCAATCCTAGTTTTGGAAATCATTTTTTTTTCCTTTTTTAGACTGGATTCTGCGAGTACCAGCAGCATAAATTTGCATGAAAGATTTCCTATCATCTGCCTGTCTACAACACATTCATTCTTAAAATCCCCAGACACACACTTTAACTGATCAATATAAGTAATTACTATATAATTCCCTAATTAAAAAAATACCAATAGAATCTTTAACAAAAAACCAATTACTTAAGACTTTAGATCCCCACCCCCACCCCAAAAGAATGTAAATTCTATACAACCATCTAACAAAATAAACCTGTCCCATGGGTAGTAAAACTTGCCATATTTTGAATTCAGAATATGAAATTAAAAATTCCCATAAAGTGAAACAGATTATCAAAACTTCAAATTTTTAGATATATATTGAATTATCACAGACTTTGTCACATTTCCCAAAAGTTGATATTTTGCCATATTTGTCAACAAGTTTGCCGAATTTATTTCAAAGGCTGCCAAATTTATTGCTATGGTTGCCAAATTTGGCAACTGACAGACAGAGATATTGGCTTTTCTTGTGTATCTTTAATTTCTAAAATTCAGAATATAGATTTGAGATAAGGAATATCTTTTTACTTAAGTTCATTGAAAAAACATCTGAACAGCCATAAACAAAACTTATCTAAAAATTGGACGAAAATGTGAAATTGGACGTTTATATGCAAAATTAGCAACAAATTAAAAAGTATCTGTGTAAAGTGTAAATATGTGCATCTACATTACATAGCTCGGATCCCAGGATGCATACATTGTAACATTTAAAAGAGTGAACACAACACAGTTAGTAAATATACACATTACATATACACAACAAACTGATAAATAATCCACAATAATGTACATATCAACTAATCAGGCAATTGAAAACAGTTGGTCAACTCAACATGTATACTAGGAAACTAATGTATACAGCTATACCAATAAAACTGATTTTAGTTTGAACTCCAGGGTTGATACTGATGTGATTATATTTTCTTTGAATTTCAGTTAAGTGGCACTTATTACAAATGGATTAATTTCATAGCTGTTCCAGAAATTTTGAATACAAAATTAATTTCTTTCATGTTTACTGTAATTTTAATATCCACTTTTAAATTCCATGTACAAGAACTTTTTGGTGATACTTGAAGTTACCTCCTTAAGTAATGTTGTTAAAAAGTTATAATAAAAAGAATAGCTAAATAAGTAACAAACTTTTTAAAATTAATGCAGAATAGATCCTGAGACAAATTAATAGATTATAAGCTATAAAAATAAAATAGTAGTCTAAATTGAAATTTATATGACCATAATTACCCCTGATGGAAGTCTGCCAATGTCTTGGTCCGACATGTAGATAGTCCAGTATCCAGAAGATGTTGGTTGTATTGTAAGACGGCACAGACCTAAGAGAAAACAAGCCGTAAATACCAATAAAGTACATTTAAAACACAATAAGCTAAATAAAAATTTAGGCATTGCTGATATATTTAGACACAAATAAGCCACATAAAAAACTATTTTTAGGCACATTGAATATTTATTTTTTCCTCAAAAACTGACAAAATATTTTTCAAAATTGTTTTATTTTCCCTTTAAAAGTATGTTTTAAGAATTATTAAGGATATAATTGCTGAACTGTTACAAAATTAGGTCTGTATGAAATTCTACATACATAGAGTGTCATAAAAGAGCATTACTTTTTTATTTTGCTGCTGTTTTTTCTGTTGAAGTTATGTCAGTTTTCAACAGTCGTATAATGTAGACCATCCTATTTTATCATGGGATGTTTAAAGCCTCAAGAACGTATTATTGTGATAAAATTTATTAGTGAAATCAATTGTCCATTGTGCAAACACAAAGAAAATTATGAGAAACCTCCTCATTCCTCTGATTTAACGACTCCACATTTTTTTATTATTGAGGGTACTTAAAGGGTCTATGCAAACAAGCCGACCACAATTGTGCAGCTGAAGGACAATACTTGTTAAGAAATTAAAAAGAACAAACAAATAATACAAGAAACATGTGAAAATGTTATTAAAACAGTTGTTAAAAAAATGTGCATTTGCAGAACAGCTAAAAGCAGCCATTTGGTCAATGTTCTATTTCATACATAATCAGAAGGATTGAATAAGCAATTGATAAATATATATATATTGTTTCACTTAAAAACAAAATGATAATACTTCTTTTACAGCACCCATACATATATGTATATACTAGCAGCATACTCGTTCTTCGTACGGAGTATATAATATAAAGAAACTTATAATTCGCAATCATTTGCAAATTCTGTTAAAATATTTAATTTATTGCTCCTAAAGAGAAGTTTAAGAATATCTCTTCTCACTATGTAAAATTATCTTCATGGGCAGATCTAAAGAATAAAACATCCTGGCCCCTTTTGTAAACAAATTTACAAAAAAAAAAGGGGGAATTGAATCAATATATGCAATCCCGTACTACTTATATTGTCGCAGATTAGAAAATATGCCAGTGTGTTAGTAGAAGATTACCCGTATTACAATGTGAGTCTCAAAAATCTTTGCCAAAATAAAAGAGATGACGTAATAAAGTGAAAATATCAATAATCCCCTTGCTCTTTATACCAGAAGGTCGTAATTGATTCCAATATATGCCAATATATATCAAAACATATAACAATATACCTGTACTACTTATATTCTCGTAGATTAGAAGATATACCAGTGTATTTGTAGAAGATTACTCGTACAACGTACAATATATGAGTTTAAACAATTTTTGTCATAATACAACAATTGCATAATAACTTGAAAATATCAATAATCCCCAAAAATATCAATAATGATAACGTTTAAACCTGAAGACCGTAATTGATATTATCCAGTCAAAAATGCTATAAGAAAAATCAAATCGTTCTTTTCTAAAATATATTTTTAAATCCATTTATTTATTATTCAAATCGAAAAAATAATTAAAATTAACAGACAGATTTAATTTAATTGAGTTTCTGAGCAACATGATATAAGATAGAATCTTCCTCGTAAACTGAATTAAATAACCATATTGATTTCTTTATACTTTTCATTGTTCAGTAAAAGCTTGTGAAAGATAAACCATGGAAATAGTTTTCCCATTTAAATCATGTTTCAAACAATTCATGTTTTCAGAAAGTGACTAATTAGCGCAAAAAATCTCCCATCAAACTCAGAGATAAAATTTTAATTCACTTTCAAACGATTTTCAAGCTTTTCATTTGGATAAACCACGGAGTTAGAGAGTAGAACTCCTAGGAAAAAGTTTCATTTTTCATTAATATCTCGACAACCCCTGGTCTTAGATACTCAAAACTTGGGGGAAATTATGGGGGGCTAATTTAAGGCTATCCACAAAATTTCATTAAATTCGGTTCAGTCATTCTCCCGTGATGATGAGACAAACGAAAATTTCCTTTTTTACTAATATCTCGAGAAACACTGATCGTAGAAATTCCAAACATGGACTAAATTTTAAGTGGGACTATTTCCAGGCTACACACAAAATTTCATCAAATTCGGTTCAGTCGTTCTCCCGTGATGATGGGACAAACAGACAGACAGACAGATTTTCAATTTTATATATATATATATATATATATATATATATATATATATATATATATATGTGTGTGTGTGTGTGTGTGTGTGTGTGAGTAAATACATTTAAATTATTATTCTTATTCCTTTTTATTACATTGTATTCTCCTATAAATACTTAACCATATGCTGGTATATTTGATTATATTTGATTTTTATATTTGATTTCTTATATATCTGATCCGTTTTATATTTTCTTCTACGTCAGGTCATGTGCATTATTTCTGTAATACAATTTACAGTAATGCACACAGAAATGTAGAATCCACATTAATGAAACATGTATGGCCCTTGATAACGTACATGGTTTCAGAAATGCTTTCACTTTATTCTATTTCAAAAAATTTTTTTGGAGCTAGAAAAAGCCTAGCTCATCGTGCAAAACAATGTTTCTGTTTTGCAACTTTCATCCTTTAAACACATTTCTTGCATTTACACCATGTATGTTTATGCAAGGAACAGAGGGATTAGTATCTGTACCTGCATTACATATATGATTTATATCAATACTTTAATCTTATTACGTTGTAAAAGATTTATTCACCCCTCTTTACCACATGTAATTCTTATTCCATTCCTTAACTTCTATATGGAACATGGAAAAGGGGGTATTTTATACCAATTTAGTACCTGTTTTATTTATATTTTTCTTTTAAATATTCAACGGCTTGTCGTATAGTATTTTTGATGTCACATTTATATTTCAATCCATCTTTCTTTCACTTATGCTATACCGAACCTTTTCTATTAATGATCAATCTCCGGTATATATAATGCAAGTAAAATAAAAATTCTTCAATTATATATATATATATGTATGTGCATATATATATATATACAATTGTCATGCTGCCAATCACCATTGTCGCATTTTGCAAAAGAAAATTCAATTTGGTGATAGAGATAAAGATTTGTGTTATTAGGATACTTAAAAAAGGAAATCTTAAAAGCTTGTTCTAGAAATGTCATACAACATAGCTTGCATTTACTAAGTACTGCACTGAGTAAAAAGGTTTGAAATTGTAAAAGTGGAGTATCTGTGTCTTTTGTTCTTTACACTTAAAATTACAGTAAATTTAAAATATGCACAATTTATCAAAGGTCTGTTTAGAAGGTGCCAAGTCCATTTTCAAGGCCCTTCACAAAATTCCTAATATAAAAAGTGCTCACAAAATTCCACAAAATCCCACAAATATAGAAAACACAGGGAAACACTTTATTAACAATTTTAAACCTCACAAATCTTACCTGCTTGAATGAGAGGCTGTAAAAACTCCTGCAGGCCAGCTGGAACACCCCGAACAATATCACAAGAATAGCCATCTTCTGGAAGCAAGAATGGCAACTGCAAATCTGAATCCTCCTCTAATTTGACTTCCCGTCCCTCACTTCTAGCTAATTCATCAGCAGTGTTTTCTGATACCTATGAAAAACAGACAGAATGCATATTCTTAATATATAAAATTGAAAGATTGCTTGTTTATTATACATATTTAGCTTATTCTATTCATATTTGATATAGCTCGTAACGATGGTGACTTCACTAGTTCTAAAGAGAATTGCCAAGAAATTAATAAAAGTTGCTTCATTACAATTAACAATAAATGGATGAATGTCCCTTAAAAAGTAACTGAAGGATAAAAACATTGTCTTAACAAGCAATGAAAATTGTTTAAAACATAAATTATTTAAAAGATACAATTATGTGGCAATTCAATGGCAGACAATTCAATTGTTCCCATTCTAAATATTCCTACCTCCATAACTTGATATAATGTAATCCAATATACTACGAATTCAGATATAATGCAGTAAAGAGTATGTCACCCCCCCCCCCTAAAAAATATATTACACAAATACAAAAATATTAAAAAATATTATTACAGTGCAGATATGCTGCATTTAGGACATAATGCAGGGTGAAGTAAGTTCCCTGACAAACATGCTATATTAGGCTTTTACTATATATATATATATATATATGCATTGTTTAAAACCCAAATGTTAAATTCATTGGTACAAGTTAGATATATAACATCTATATTATAAGCCATCAATATAAGCTAATATATATATATATATAAATGTTTTATTTGTTGCAGTAAGATAAATTACAATTATGAGGATTTTTTAAGGTTTCAACTACTTGTTAGATGTTTCATTTTGTTATTAGAGATGGGAGCAAGTTATTTCATTAAGATTTATAGATTAGCACGTGAACTGAAACATATTTACAATTGAATAAATTCTGAAGTATTTTAACAAATATAGATTTTTAAATACTTTAAAATTGGCATATTATCTAAATTATGAGCAATACTGGGTACCTCAGCCATGTGAACTATAAAAAGTATATTTCCAATTCAAGGAAAATCAACTTAAGAGTACATGAAAATAAACAAATTCTATAGAATATTATGTACTTTTGTTTTATTTCATCAGGTACACTTGTCTAAAGAAATATATTTTTCATTTTAGTTTTTTTTTTTTCCTCAAATATACTTCAAAATAGTAAACTTTTATAATGTATACCAAAAATCTTTTATTAAACTAGCAACTAGTATTCAAACTACTGCCCATTTAACGAGTACTCTACAATTTAGATTTAACAAAACCAAAACTTAAATTATAATACAAACAACTAAATTGTATAATTGAGAAATTCCATAATAAACCACAAAGCAGATAATGAGTTATACCTTAACAACACTTTCAATAAATTCTCGTGGAATATGGGGTTCGTCATCTGCTGGCTGATACCTTTCTAATAAAGTTTGTAGTTGCAGTGAATTCAGTTTGAAACAAAGTGAGCCAATAGAGGCAAGGTCATCAGAACTACTTTTAGGAGCTTGCAATAAATGAGCTGCCTAAAATTAAAAAAAAAATATTTTAATTATTTATAACACAAATAAGGCATATTACATACATCTAACATTTGTATGCAAATAGCATGATGACTCCTGTAAACGTCAGAAATAAGGATTCAATTAAAAGCATTATAGATAAAATAAAAGTCAGACTAATAGCCTCTATTTTCAATAAAACATTTGAAATCCAAATTTCATAACATAATACTAAACAACATTGACTATAATCATGACAATGAAAAATAAACAAGTATTACTCCCTTTGATACTCTAATAAAAACTATTGGGGGAAACATTTTATACTTTTTTTTATTATTATCATCTTAAAACATCTTAGGGCACCGGATAGAGAAAATCTTGAAAGAAATATGATTTAGATAAAACGGAAGTATGCAACAGAAGTAACCTCATATTGTTGAGAATACATAACAGAAAACCATTATTATAATTTGAAGGTCTAAATCACTTGACCGTGGCAACAAATTTGGCAAAATATCACCAACTTGGCAACTTTTGTTGAGTTCTAGAAACTTCTTGAATTTTGAAAAATGGCTATGAACTTCATGAGTTGCATGCTTTTAGTAGAACTTCCACAGAGAGTATGGTAGTATGGTATATAAGCTCGCCATTATTCAGTTGGGTTATTGACCTGATATGAGTAAAAGCATCTTCCTAACTCAATACAAAACCCAATGTATAATCTTTCTTCTAATTGTACGAGGGTCATTCTAAAAGTAAAGAATGTTTGTTTCTCTAGATATTTTTATTTAAGATAATGAAACAAAATTTATTTTACAACACATATGATACCTTAGCTATTTTTCTAAGTAGTCGCTATATAAATTTAAACATTTGTCATAGCGTATCACCAGTTTTTCTATGCCTTCTACATACTCAGTTACCGTCAAGTTATTGAACCAGTCATTAACGTTCTCTTTCAATTCGTTGTCACTTCCATAGTGGTACCAGGCCAAAAAATCCTTCAATTTGGGGAAAAGATGGTAATCACTCAGAGCCAAGTCTGGGCTATAAGGAAGATGTTCAAAAACTTCCCACTTAAACTGCTGAAGCAAGTTGTTCGTCAACACAGCAGCATGCATCTATCCTGTTGAATTTTTTCCTCAATCCTTGATTTGAGTTCGTCAGTCACAACTAATGATCGGTCTGAGCATTCTTCATCATGAATATTCATTCGCTCGCCAATAAACATGATGCACCATTTTCAAACTGAAGCTTTATTCATCACATTACCATAAACCTCAGTTACCTGTTTGTAAATTTCAATAGGGCAGACTTTTTTCACATTCAAAACGCATATTACACTACGAACCTCACACTTGGGATACTTAATTTTGTCACACATTTCGAAGTCACACTATAAACAGCCGTTGTGGCTCGCTGTTAGCATCAGACTGGCGGGAAGGAATGGGAAGGTCCATGACGAGGTGGTGGGGGGAGAACTGCGTGGCTCATCAGATCAAAACGTTCTTTACTTTTAGAATGCCCCTTGTATATACCCTTGTATTAATAAAATAATACTGGTGGTAAAGTGTGAAAAATAAAATTTTAGCTTTGTGGCATCTGTGCATCAACATCTGCACTATACGTCAGTATGTGCTTATCACTTTTGTTAACTGCATGCCTGTTCAATAACTGCAAACATTACATTCAAATGTTTCATCATCAATATGTTCATTGTTTATGGCGTAATTCAAATAATATAAACTGCATTCCATTAATCTAGTAAAACTGTGTGTGTATAATAGATATATATATATATATATATATATATATATATATATATATATATCAAAAATTTTCTGAAAATACTGAAACCTTTCCCTAGACCAATGGTATCCAAACCTTTTTGATTGAGACCTTTTCATATCACAAACCCTTAAGAACTACTGTTTTTACATTATGTATCCCTAAGAACTATTTTTTTGCATCGTATACCTCTATGGTAAATACATATGAGATTTTTCTAATTTTTGTTCTAAACAGATGTTCTAGTAAAGTAACATTCATATACACTGGACTCTTATTAAAACAGCATTCATTTAAGATGGATTTCTTGTTATTACACATACATATACAGATTCCCTGGTTAAGGTCTATGGACTTTGCATGTTATAAACATCACTAATACATACCATTTATTAAGGAGGACAAAATTTATTTAATTTTAATCATCAATATAAAATGTTCCAGAAAGAATTGTTGAAGAATTGGCTATAATTAAGAATTGGCTAAGAAACAAATGAAAATTACTTCGTTTTTATGTAGGTCTGCATTTTATTTATATACTGAATGTAAATATTTTGTCATTTTTTTCTCATTATAAATTTATGCAACAAAATGTCACAAAATAATGCATTTTGTTTAATAGAATAAAAATTGCAATTTACTCATTTTCACAGTTTGTCAATTTCCAGCATCATATACTTTTAGTAGTGATTTTGCAATTTGCAAAAGGTTAAAGGGAGTAATGTGTTACTTAAGTATATACCATAATAATAGTTAGATTCTAATCAATGTTCCATAATGTGCTTATCAGAAAATAATTTATCACATTGCATCACTGATCAATTTAGGGAAGGACAGAAGTTATGAACAATCCTTTAAAAGAGGTGTAAACATATAGTTTTATACTATAGTTAATACTTTTAAAGGTGTTGAGGAATAATGGGAAAAAACACTATAAATCTAGCATGGAAAACTAAGAGACCTTCTCTCGATATCTATAAGCAAAACTGAAAAACATTCAATTTTTTTTATATATAAAGTAAAAAGCAAATTAATAAGTGTTAGGGACTTATTTCATTTCATTTACAGTATCCATATTGTGAAAATGTTATAAGAAAATTATCTTAATACACAGTTTCTAAATACAAATTGAACATTACAAAGTAAAAACTCTATTAAGGAGAACTCTAGAAAGGGATTTAGGGAAACACAGTTTTACTTTTAAAAATCCCTTAACATCTTCATGAACCTTTTAAAAACTCAGATTAACATGTTTTTGGGGAAATTCAAAATTTTTTTTAAAATCACAGGAATTTCCCAGGAAAATCTAAATTTTTCACAGGTATAATTGAATTAAAATATTGTTTCAAATGAAATATATACCTTTCCACGAAAAGCAAATCAAGCAAAAAAAAATTAATATATATATATATATATATATATATATATACAAACCTGAACAATGCGGCTAAGGTGACAATCTGCAGCCAGCTCCAGACCTTGCTTTTCTGCCCATGCTTCTACACGACCCAATCTGCGCTTTAAGCGGACACCCCATATTCTCGTACAAAGGTTTGGCCGAATTTCACATACTACTTTGTTGAAAAGCCACATATTAATAAAATGAAACAGTTGAGAAAACATCTGAATGGTCAAGGCAGCATTTACTCTACACCGCCTTAAAATTGACATGGCACACTCCAGTACAGCTAAAACATCAGCTATAAAAAATATAAAATTAGTTAGAATCTTACAAATTTTACATTTCTTGCATACATTTTATTAAATTTTCATTCTAGAAATATCTGGAGTTCAATGATTGACAACATTTTCCATAATGTTCAGATTAACAGTAATCATCAAGGATAAAAAAAATCTGATGCGACTGCACAAGTGTAAAAATCTATACATAACTCTTCCAATATTCATAATTTTATGTAACTAATATTTATGATTTTTATTTCACTCATATTTATAATTTTTAGTTCACTGATGTTTACATTTTCTATTTTACTCACTTTTTTATTTCACTTATTTATATTCTAGAATGCATTAATTTTAGTTTCATTTCACAAAAAAACAAAAATTGCATACTTATTTGAAATTATATCCAATTTACAACATTTTATTTTTCAGTTAGCAATTAAGCCCATTTTAAAATGTCACAAGCTTACCAAAATAATAATAAAAAAATGAAATATTTTGAAAATATCTTGGAATAAAGAATTTATTTCAGATTTTGACAATTTTTACGCATTTTTATATATACTCTCACAAAGTTATATATAAATATTTTAATAAAAGAATGGTTGTACCATAAATTACTAATGTTATTCTTAAAATTTTAAATGCCAGTACTTATTTGAAACTTTAGTTCTAATGAAGTACAAGAAAAACAATGAAGTACAACAGATACACTTTTAGGCCCAACGATTGCTCAAAATTCCTTTTCAATATTAACCCTTTCCGGACGGCGGCATTCCGGAACTACCGTGGCCCAAAGGAAGGAGAGCTTCGCTTTCGAACTGTCCCCAAAGGGCAGATAATTTTTTGAAGTAAGCCTAACTCTCGAAATAAATTCAATAAAAATCACCTATTCAACACAGACATCTACTTTTTTTCAGAAATAAAAGAAATACTTATTTTCTATTTGATGTATATTTTTCATATGAATCTCAACACAAAATACTCGTCAGTTGCTTTTACTATGAATTCTACTATTCATCATCGAAAAATATGCTAAAAAAATTAATTTCCTTATCTAAATTAGGCGGCATAATATTGTGATTGATTCCAAGTATGCCCAAAAGCTCAAAAGAATTCAGATCTTTTAAATCTCCCATCCAAAAATCATTCGCAGAAACAGCTACTGAAGCTGGGGGCGTTATAATAATAGTACGCTCAGAATCTGAAGAATCACTTGAATTTTCATATTCATCTTCAGAAATACCACAGTTCCACGAATCTTTACTATCTGCATCACTTTCATTACTGCCCAGTTCGTTTATCATACGAGTATATTCTTCCACAGAAAGAAAAAGTCCTGCCCCAGCCATTCTTTTATCTAAAATAACCTAATAATTCACTAAGAGAAATAATTTATTGGAACCACCCCTAACCAAGGTCAAGTATCTGCAAAATACATTGGAGTTGTTCTCATGGACATTTAACGCCATCTAATAGACAAGTAAATTCAAGTAAGAACGTTCCATATGAAAACGCGCATCCATGACCGTCGTATTTTAGGGTAAATTTTTCCTCAACGCAGATGTGTAACAGTCATCCTTGAATGCAAGTTCGCAGCCGACGCACGGGCGCGTCGACAGTCTGGAAAGGGTTAAATAACTAATTAAAATTAAACTAATTAAAATTTTTGAAAAAGCTGTCCAAAGTCCAATTTTATCCAACTAGAAATGCCCTCATACTGAATTTAGTAACTGTCCAAAACATGGATTTTCCACTACACCACCAACATATGAACAGACATCTTTCATTATAAAAGAAATAAAAAAATACACACATGCATTACCTTCTTCCTCATTTGTGTCATCCCTATCTTCCAAGAAAGATGGCATTGCATCTTGTAGTTCAATCTGATGGCACGTTACTAGACTACGGAAAGCTAATTGGACACTTTCAGCCAGTAAGTCTTGAGCATCTAAGGTATAAGCACTCAAATGACGATCTTGCTTCAAGAAGTGTAACAGTTCCGATGTATTTGCCAGCCAGAATGCTAAAGCTGGGGCATCTCTATAACGATCCTTAAAAAATGAAAAAATGCATATATGCACATTAATGCATATAATACACATTCATTTCAAATATAAAGAATATGTATGTATTAACAACACAATGTATAGAACACATTTTTTAAAATTTACAAGGGAAAAAACACTGGTTTAATTTTAACTTGATTCCCATAATTCAATTGATTTATATTGTTTTCATAAACCAAAAAAACAGGAGGGTGAGTGGTGTAAATCACACAAAATCACAATGCATGCTAGCCCAGACACTAACCCTTAACCTTGGATAGTGGACAATCAATATTTTAACAGTTAGGGCTGTTATACAACCCACTTGTAACCCCAAGAAATAATTACAATATAAAAACTGAATAATCTAAATATCTATCTTTTTGATAGCAAAATGATTCATTTTACACAATATATTTTAATAATTATATTATTCCCATAACTATCCTCTATAAAAAGTAAGAAAGGACTATAGTAAAAAAATAATTTTAAACAATCATTTAGCATAAACAATTAAATCATAAGTCAGTATTTTTTTTTAATTCTCAATGTCTCAGCAAACATGAGCTGTCAAAATACAATATAAATATATCTAATCCTGTGTGCTCCTGATATATGTTCTGATATAAGAAATGTTTTTAAATCTAATTATTTTGAATTCATTAACTTTTATGATATAAAATACATAAATATAGTTAACAAGAAATCTTTGAATTGACATTATAAACCGATTACTTTTTGTTAATTTTACAATTTTTCAGCTGATTAATTTATGTTAAATTTATAATATTTCTTAATTTTATATATACATACATGAGTTCATATTCATATTTTCAAGCAAATATAATTTTAATATGTTTGGTATGCATAAAATCAATCATATTTTAGGAAAACAGCATGAGTGGAAAATTTCTTTTACAATAATTCATAATTCTCCATTGCCAAAATCCACATCAGATGCTTGATCAAACCACCGGCAACTGAGTGAAAAGTCCCTTGTAGCTTCCATAGTGCTACAGGTTAGGTGTTCGCTGACTATAAATATATATGACTAAATATCTGATAAGTGTCAATTTTGTGCTTCTCAAACTTTACAAAAATATAATTAATAAGGTATATATTTTTTGAGGTATTTGTTTAGGACACAATTTGTTCCACATATTTTTCAACAAAAAAGGATTTTTTAATATTAAATGTAGTTTTGACTTTATAAAAATATAAATTTGTCATTGTTGTTACTGTCCCCCAGGGAGGAGTCAAGAGTTTTCCTCTCATTACACCAGCAAAAACTTAAATAAATTTGTGAGGCACATAGAACATCTCAACAGGTTAAATGAAGCAATTTTTGCAAAAGATTCAACGACTTGTATTTGACTTAAAAATAAATAGAACCGAGATTTTTTTTTTCCCACAGTTAACATATACATTATAGCCCATATTTAAAGCAAAAGAAATTAATTAGCTGAATAAATTAGTTTTCTAGAGCTAATTAACTTTTTATATATCTATATGAAATTGTTTGAACAATATGTCCATTCAGTATGCTTTTCTAAAAATCTATTGAGTTTATCACCTTAAAATTTGGTATGGTAGCAGAAAATGTACTATTTGAGAATAATACAAAGCAATTTTAATTTTGATTAAAAAGAAATAAAATTAAAAAATTTTTACTAAAGAACTTTGAAAATCCTAAAAATTTTAAGAACATATTTCTCATTATTTTCACAATTCGAAGATTTTTCCACCCAGATTTAAGTTGTTAAGTATTTTTAAATTTCTTATACAATTTTGGAAAATTTCAACTCCCTATCTTAAATAGATTTTTATAAAAGTGTACCAAAGCATTAAAAAAACATATTTTGAGAAAAAGGCAAAAAACTATATGTACACCCACAATGCTTAAAATATATTATTTTAAAACCTTCCAGCACCATAATAATTTTGTTTTAACATTTCAGCATCAATTTTTTTTTGTTTTATCATTTTATTTTTCACTCTGGCTGATTTAGAGAGATTTTGGAAACTTAGTGATGCTTCTTGAACTCGAGCCTCATCGATTTTTCGCAAAGAATATTTCATATTATGGCCGGGTTCAATTCCCAAATGTTTTAGAACTTTTGTGCGACTGTAAGCACCATCATTAAAACAAATCACAGCATCTAATAAACCCAATTTCAAAGTACTTATTCAAACAAAAATAGTTTTGGGTAAGCATTCCCATAAACAATGATTGAAACTCTCATTTGAATTCTGAGTTCTACCATGTGTTGAAGACCCAGACCGACCGACTCCTCGACAAGGACATGAGTAGCCATCTGGTCGGCCGGAGTTCTACCATGTGTGCATTTTCTCAAAAGTTTTCTGTCAGAAAGAGAATGGAAAACGTTTTTAACAGCAGAAAGTATAGCTTCTGGCAAAGAGTGTTTGTGATTATAATTTTCACCACTGTTTAAGGCTTTATTGTAACCACACCAAGTTTCCGAATCCATAGGACATAAACCATGTTGGGGTTTTTCATCAGTTGAAAGTTCGTGAAAATAAATTGCCCATATGGATTTTGCCATGTCATCTATGGATGTGCTTATATTGCGACGGATTGTCAAATCATAATAGTTCTGAATTCGCATGATTTCAGCATCTGTCAAGAGACCACGTCCAGATATCTTTTTGCCATCAGAAAGTTTCATGGTCTTCAATTCATTACGAATGTTTTTTAATCGAGTTCCCATTCTTTTTTGTACATGAGCAATGCATTCTAGTTTTTCAATTTCGACGTCAGGGCCATGAACTTTTGCTTCATTAACCTTATTAAAACCTTGCGAGTCACCGTCTACAAGATAATTCACATATCGCACTCCTCTCAATGACTCCGAGCGTTCAAAGATTTTCATAACACCATCAACCTCCATACCTCCACTATACATTTCAAAATTCTTGACACAGTTGTGGGGTCCTATGGATTTATTCCTACATTTAGTACAATATTTTGTGAGGCATTCAACGTCAATAACTTTACCATTGTAAAGTGAAGTAGCACATATGACTCCATTCAGTGATGAATGGCCACGCTTTTGCCATGTACCATCAAAAGCAGCAGATATATCAGTGTTACCATCATTATCTGCAATAGTTTCAGCAATAGCTCTTTTCACTGATTCCTCAGCTACTTCGGATAATGCTGGGAGCAATGTTTTGTTAAATTTTTGAAATTTAAATGGAGGAGGAGGCAAATTCATCAGTGCACAAAAAGTGTCTGCAGCTTTTTTCCCCCTTTCCTATACATCTCATTGCATATGTGAGACAAATGTTTATAAGACTTTCTGGATATTTTAGATGTCATTTTACTTGTTGAATGTCCACAAGAAGTACATATGTACATTAAACTAATAGCAAGTCCTTTTCGACTGCTTTCTTCTTCAATGACATCAAAAGTTTCAGTTCGCCCACAGTTTTTACACTTTACAAAGCTGTTCAGTAAAGACAATAATAAATCCAAGTCAATAAAAATATTTTTACTTTGCTTAGACTCTAAATCATCATCTTTAGCAGCAGATACATCAATCTTCATTTCAGAAGCACTAATATTCATCGATGAATTGTCATCAATACTAATTGTACTCTTACGAGTATGCCGGTTGCCTGTAAACTTACGTTTATCGAAACACTTTTTTCTAGGCATATTCTCCAAATATTTAGCAAATAAAAATATCTTTAAATAAAAAAATTAATCAGAACTTTGTTCAAAAACAAAATTTGATGAATAAAATAGAAGCAAATGGACAATAGCAAAAGAGATCAGCGAAATCACAAACAAAACAACAAGTACCACGTTGTAAATAAACAACGATCAAATATGTTCACACAGCTTCTGAAAACACTGAAGGGGGGAAATGTAGTTTGACAACTGGAGAAAGAAGTGGAAATAAACCATGGGGTTAAAAATAATAGGAGTTGCCCTTTTCAGTGAGGAAGGGTGCTTGAAAACACATGTCCCTTTATATGCAGGTGGCGTGGCACTGTTTGTTTACCTATTTAAATGCTGTATTTTGGGTGTTTATATATTCCAAATCTATACAAATTATATATTTCTGGAATCGTCTGAGTCTGCTCTATTTTTTAAGACTATAATTGAAAATTCGAAAATTTTACCCATTTTATGTTCCATATGCCCTTAAAACCTTATGATTTTTAACTTGTAAAAAAAACTAATGTATAAAAATATTAATGATATTATTTTGCAAAAACTGCTAATACATGTTTGTTACTGAAAATCGGTGACATTAAAATGTTGTCCCAAAAAATTGTCCTTTTCATCCACCAAATAGCAACAGCAGTGATTTTAAGTCAGTAGTAGAACGCTATTTTGAGTTTTGTTTCACATCTGAAGTTTAGAAGCTTTGAAATTAAGTGAAAAACACAATTTTATTACTAATTTTGGATAAGTACACTTACTGTCCATCATTCTTGAGACAAGCAGTTAGCTATTTTTAATATGAATGAAAATTTTAAAATAATGTGCCTCCTATTAATACATAAAAGCGAGTTATACATAGTGCATGCTTTGTTTCTCTTAATTTCAATTTGCTTTGCTAAACAAAAACAAACCCATATATCATTCTTCACATGGTCATTTTTGACACAGGATCATAATGAATATGCATTGAAATTCCATTAACCATGCTGAACAGCTCTGTCATCCATTAGAAACCTTAAAAGGCATTTCCAAGAACTTATTTCAAACAAAGGTTTCTAGAAATTATGTGGTTAAAAAAAAATTTTTGGTGGGGGGAACCTGAAAATTAGCAGTTACCAGATATTCAACCATTTTAACATTTAATTGCATTAGCACATAAATACACAACATTTAAACATCACTGCATCTACAAGTAATTAACAGTTATGGTCAAAGAGAAAATTTTTACCTGTAAGGCTGATGCTATCCCCCCCCCCCTCCCCAATATATACATATTGCAGAAAATAAAAATTAACACACATATTATGTAACAAAAAGAGTTTAAATCTCTGTCAATTTCAGCAGAGATAAAAGTAATGTCTTACTTGAATGACTTGATGCATTACTGTTGCTACATTATTCATTAATGCTGTTAATCTGTGAGCCCTGTCATTAGGTGTGGTTTCTGGTCTAAAATGTGTAGAGGCACGATACCGAGCTGCCATGTATAAAGCATATGTTGGAGATAGTTTGAATTGCACTTGACTAGGATCCAAACTTGTAATTGCAGCTGCCAAAAATGCATCTTCTCCTAGTTATGAAAAAATAATTATGGATTTAAGATTGCATAGAGATCAATTTTTCTGTCATATATTTTTAAATACAGTAGAATCCTGCTTATCTGAAAAACATGGGACTGAAGCATTTTCGGTTCATCAAGGTTTCATAGGAATTTTTGGATAACTAGGAGGGTGTAAATTTTGCTGAGGTTGAATCACTAATTTTTTAACAAAATTCGAGTGTGTGAAAGCTGATTTGGTTGGAACTGTGAACAGCAATGTAGTTCTTAATACTGAAGTATTCTTGGTCATGTTTAAAAAACTACCTAAAGAAATATACCATACTGAAGTCTGGCTTGCCCCAAATATTGATGAGCAGGACATAATGGATGCTAAAATTGTTGCTACAGTGAATAAAGGAGATGCTGCTATCAAAGAAAAGCCCAATGAGATAAAGAATACCAGCATTACACACACTGAGGCTACAAAGATAACTAGACACAGCACTTCAGTATACTGAAGTACAAAATGATGTAACAGTTTCTGTGCTATTGTTTAAAAGGTGGCATAAGGCAAATTTGAAGCAATGCCAAATTGAGCAGCAGAAGAAAATCACTATATAATTTATAAAAAAAATAAAATGATTGTGCATACACAATAGTCAAAGCAAGCAACCTCTATCTATTTCTTTATTATGTACTATATATCTAACACGTTTCATTAAAATCACTACTGAATCACATATTAATATATCTCACATTTATGTCAATCGGTTATTATCAATGCACGTTCAACAGTATTTGCAATATTTACAAAAATTAAATGTAGATAAAATAATTAAGCATACATAAAATTAATATGCAAAATAAAATAGAAACGCTTTTGGTTAAGCTGATTTATGGATAATTAGGATTCTATTGCATGTAGAAAGAGGAAGACATAAATATAATAAATATTTATAAAATTAATTTGTTTCTCATCATTATTTTAATATTTTAATGAAAATTCACATCACATTAAACATTTTGAGAAGCAAAACAGTTAAGAGTCAAAATATAAAATGAGTGCATGCAATTTAGAAGATTAAAGATAAAAATAATGTAACAATGCATTGTTCAGGGTCATTTTAAAAAAGAACCAATTCTATTTTTAAAATGTGTATTAAAATTTAATCTGCACCAGGGTAACACATAGGACAATTGATTTCATGTAATCTAAATGGATATTTTTTTAGCTAAAGTGGACATGAACATGAATATATATCATACAGACGAGAACACAAGGACATAAAAAAATTATTAATTTGTGCTATAGGGTGTTTAAAACTGATAAATCCATTAAATGCTTAAATTTGATTTTTCAACTTCATTAAAAATATTCCTAAACATATATACAGGAAAAGAGAAAAGGTAACATACAAAAAAACAAACATCATGTTTTCCATTTTCTACAAAAATATTCTCCACAAAACATACCAGAAAATTTTCAGTTATAACAAACATACCTTCTTCCCAAAATTCAAGAACGGCAGGCAAAATAGGATCATTGCCCCTTTTTTGGTCAAATCTCTCGTAGCTACCTCTACCATGAGTACTATCTCTGCCCAAAGACCTATGGGAAAGTGCATCATCTGATTTCTTTGAGAGACGATCATCTCTGGAATGTGTCGAGACTGTTTCAACATTGCCATCAGCATCAAATGTTGTTTCATAGCTGCCATGATGATGAAGAGACAATTGATCTTCTCGCCGACTCCTAAAGTATCAACAATATGTAATGCAAACATATTCCTCCAAGAATAATAAAACATAAAAATATCTGGAATGTAAGTCTGTAGTACTAAGAACATAATATTTTATTTTATACTTTTTTTGTTTTTGTGATTCTGTAATCAATTTTTCATCAGATATCCAATTAAACCTTATTTATGGTAAATTCATAGAGAATCTTCATACATAAAAACATCAATACATAACTCATCATGAGCAGTATTACATGTTAAATTTTCTTTTTTATACATATATAGAAGCGAAGCTGCAAATTGGACTCTTTTTTTAAATTTCTTACAACAATGAGATTATATTTATATATATATATATATATATATATATATATATATATATAAACAAAGCTTAATATTGGACTCTTTTCTTTAAATATCTTACATTGGGACTATATATATACAGAAACAAAGCTTAATATTGGATTTTTTCTTTTAATATTTTACAATAGAAGTACAGTGAAACCTGGTTAAAGTGACCACCCTTGGGACTGAGAAAACTGGTCACTTTATAAAAATGATGGTACTTACTACATGGAAATGGTATGGTCACTTTGGGAAAAGCAGCACTTTAGCCAGATGATCACTTTGCCAGGTTTCACTATATATACACTGGCGGAAAATAAAATCCCAATACCAAGATGGAGTTGTGCTAGATAAACGAAATTTGGGCAGCTCATTTGCACATATGAAAGATGACTCCTATTCAAATTTTGAGCTAGACGAATAAGAGTGGCGCTAGTAGGGCCACTATGATCATGCAAATCACATGTGCTTTAAATACTCGGTGTAAACTTTGTGAGCGTTATTTATCTTCCAGACTGGGAGTTGTGAGCTAGGTTTGAGTCAAGAATGCTTTTAAGGAGACGAATAAGGCAGTATCAGCAGCTTAGTGAGTTTGAACGAGGCTGTGCAATAGGGCTACGAGAAGGTGGATTTTCTTTCTGCGATATTTCAGATGATTGTTGGTAGCAGTGGTCAAGGAAGGCACTGTCTCAAGAAGACTGAGGTCCGGCCGCACACGGACCACAACCGAGAGGGAAGACCACCGTACTCACCGCATGGTTATGGCGGGTCGTACTGCAGCAGCAATTACAGCTTCTGTTGGCCCCAGAGTGACACAATGAACTGTAAGAAATAGATTACTTAAGGGACAGCTCCGAGCCAGACGGCCTGTAGCATTCATACCACTAACTCCGAATCACTGCCATCTACCATGGGTCAGTGGTATCAATCTAGAGCTTATTAGAGGGCAGAGTGGAGATCTGTTGTATTCTCAGATGAGAGCCGTTTCTGTCTTGGTGCCAGTGATGGTCGTATGTTGGTAAGAAGGGGGCCAGGTGAGTGCCTGGAACCAAGCTGTCTGCGGGATAGACACTCTGGCCTACAACAGGAGTTATGGTCTGGGGAGTCATTTCCTATGACAGCAGGAGCACTCTTGTCGTTATCCCAAGCACATTGGCAGCAAATTTGTACATCAGATTGGTGATTGAACCGGTTGTGCTGCCATTCATGAGCAGTATTCAAGAGGGTGTTTTCCAACAGTATAACACTCGTCCTCATACCACTGCTGTCACCCAACGTGCTCTACAGAGTGTCAACATGTTGCCTTGGCCTGCAAAATCACCAGATTTTTCTCCCATCGAGCACATATGGGATATTATTGGAAGCGTGATCCACAACCAACATTAACCATTGCTGATTTGGCTGACTAAGTGCAACAGGCATGGAACTCCATCCCACAAAATGACATACAGCACCTGTACGACACAATGCATGCACGTTTGCATGCTTGCATTCAAAATCATGGCAACTACAGCGGTTATTAATGTACCACCATTTCACATTTGAAATGACTCTTCTCGCGCATACTTTAACCTGTGACCTTGAAACTTTAATCAAATATGTATGTTACCTACACAATTGCTTTGCCTAAATTTCATTCCTCTAAACTAATTTCTTCTTGGTATTGGGATTTTATTTTCTGCCAGTATATATACACACAGAAACAAAGCTTAATATTAGATTTTTCAAATATCTTACAACAATGGGATTTTTAGGGGACATTCTGGGGATGAATCCAGCAGGAAGGGGGGATTAACTCACATTTTATCAAATATTGTATTGTCATCGCAAATGCGTGTGTGTAAAATTTTTAGAAAATCGACTTGGTAAAAGTGGGTCAAAAATTAATTTCAAGATTTGACCCAAACAAACAGAGAAACCAACCTAAATAAAATAGTGCAATAAAAGAAGATATCTATTGTACATCTTTATTTGTATTGTTTGTAGGGGGGAAATCTAAGTGATGTATAGACATGAAATTTGGTGCAGGAGCGCATATTATCCCAAGACAAAACACCTTGGGATTTTTTTAAAATTCAAATTAGTTTTTCTAATTAATTAATCTTGAAGCAAAATTTCAAGCAATTTTCACACAAATTTGTTCCTTAGCGATCAAAAATATTATCGCAGAGTTTAGCATTTTAACACTATCAGAAAGAACAAAAAATTTTCTTTTAAAAAAGCTTTGAATGGATTTTGTACTATTAATAGATGAATTTTCATGAATTTTTAAAATATATATACTTTTTGTGTTTTGAAGACTTAATCAATATTAAAATTCTGATATAAAAAAATCAGCTGACAATCCAATCTTCGCAATTTTAACAGAAACTAAATTGAAATTATATTGCTTCCAAGTAAAAAATTATGTTTCTGGGATTATCCGTTCATTATGATATTTATAGGGCATAAATATATCATAGCATTTTTTACTCCTCCTTCAACTACTGTTAACCCTTTGCAAAAGGTTGACGCGCCGGTGCGTTGATTACGAACGTGAATTCAAGGACCACCATCCGCAAAGGGTTAAGCAGTTTAAACTTTTGCTATTTCAGCACATGCGTATTTAACCGGCATAAACAGTGTGCTACCAAGTAAAGGATTTCATGAAGATGTTATTTCCAAACTAAGGATTTCATAAAGATGTTATATTTTTGGAAGTCATGATGTCACAACATGATTTTTTTTTTTTTCCTAAACGGGCACATAAAGTATTCTTTGCATTTCAAAAATTTCCTGTGAGTTATGAAGGACATCTTAATCTCTGGATTTATAGAGAATGAATACGTTTATGAAACTGTGTTTTAAAATTATTTGTTTATATGTATTTGTCTATGCATTAAGCAATTAAACAAAACTGAATGAATGAAAGCAATTAATCCCTGCTTTAAATCCCGGTGCCCTTACATTTTTTAGTAAATAATAAATAAATACATTTTGGTATAGCATGGCAATTCTATATTAGTAGCATAAGTGCAGGAAAAGGTAATGCTACAATTAGAAGCCCAGGAAAGCAAGAATAAAATTATGGAAACTGAATAAAATTTACAAAATGAAGAATCAGTAAAAGTTATATTTTTATTCAAAACAATATATATTATATTTCAATTAAATTGCAAGATTATTAAATGTAAAGTTAATTATCTTACCTTTCAATAAATTCAGGGTGTTGCCTTGGATCAGGAAGCATACCAAGTTTCTGAAGGGGTAAAAGTATTTGAATTATAACAAATACGAAAAAGAATTTTTTTTTAATGTAAAATCATATGAAGGTTTTAGTTAATAAACATATTGAAAACATTGTCACTTTTGGGGCATACACTTGCAATGCTAAAATTATATATAACCTTCAGGAATTGTATGCTTATTAATTTGTCAAAGAGGAAACTAGTTGAACTTTGTTAACGTAAACCTGCTTAATACATATTACTTTCATCATGAACTAATTTTTATTTTCCTTTTAAATTCTATATGAATTATAATACATATTGATTTTGCTCCAATTGTGTGAACTACTTATTGATCTCTCTATCTGTTAATGTTACCAGGATTTTAAATGTATTTCAAAAGTCACAATTGATCATGACTCATACTTTGAAGACCTTGAGTTGCTTTTCAAATTTTCTGATCAGAGCTTGGACAGAACAGCGGTTAAGGCTAGAGGATTGCATATGGTAGTCCCATGTTTGATTCTTGATGCCGCTTAAAACTATCTCTATGTCTATAAGGAATATAGGTACTAAAAGTCTGCAGGTCTAAGAGCCCATCCAAGGAGTGATGAATTAAAGACAGGGATGTTCTGAAAGCCAAGCAGTCCAATTGACCACTTAGGGCTTCATGTTTGCAGAGGGCCTCAAATTTTTTTACATTATTTTTATTGAACCTTTCTTGCATTTTTTTAGACTCATTAGAGCATTATAGCTAATCTAACATTTTCTTATATTTTATATAATCCTACATATTATCATTAGTCATTTGTGTATCATTTACAGTTGGTTTTATAATGCCTTAGCTACAACCTTTTTATCGGAACATATTTAGATCATGATACTGTAAACCCCACACTTTATGTGGATTTGTTGGTTTCAATGTAGGTTGTTGTTGTTGAGACCCAGACCGTCCGACCTACCAGAAAGGTGTAAGGTAACTGTTTGGACGGCCGGGAAGTGCCACCCAATTTGGACCGGAACCCAGTGGGGGAGGCATCCACAGGGACCGTACCCTCCTTCCCCTACCACCAACCTCTCGGAAGGACTTACGGACCCACATGTTTAACGTGACCGTACTCCGCGTGAACACGGCGGCAGTTTGGGCAGCGGCTGGAATCGAACCCGGGCCTACCGAGTGCAACTCCAGCGCGCTAACCAATGGGCTACCGCGCCCTTTAATATTTGTTTTGGTATTTTAGAGTTTTGGAATTTTGTGATTTTTTAGTAGTCCAGTGAACATTCTTATATCATAAACAACGGCCCCCAAAATATTGTTGACCCAAGGGGCTCAAATTTCTATGCCAAAACCTAAAGTGAAAAGACTTACGTAATGAATCCGTATTTCACACGTACGATCCGTATTTCACACGTACGAATTCCGTACGATCACAGCCATGTTTGAGTTCCCATGAGCGGATATTCAACAATAGTATGCATGAGAAAATAAAAATATCCATACCTGATCATGAAGAGGATCTACAAATTTGAAAGTATGTAGTTTGCCAAAACGGACAACCATTCCATTTTGCAAAATTGTAGTCTCATATATTCTCATATTATTCACATATGTTTCAGCATCTCTGCTACTGGGAGTCACAGTAACGATACGTTCGGTATGAGCTATGACACAGTGCCGAGGTTGCACATTGGGTCCAAAGAGCTGAAATAGTAAATAAATGGGATAATCAGTGCAGATATATTAAGACCTTAAAATTAACTGGTTAAACCTATTGCAAAATTTTCACAATTGGAAGTGAGTATTTCATTCCTCAAATGATATTTTTAAATGCAATGCTCTGTATTCATTTTCCTTTAGGCACTTTTCCAATTTTTAAATAATCTAGTATGTAACATAGCATGGCCAAACACAGACCATGATAAATATAGACCTACTTCCTAAGTGTTTCTTTCATTTAAAAATACCAGCCTCAAATTCCCAGAATGTGCCGGGAACAACAGATGGATTAAAATGGCCATAATTGAATCACTGATTTTGAAAAGGGCACAAGACCAAAAATAAACATTTTGAGTAAACAATGAAAAAACATATGACTGTTTAAGATGAATTATTAAAAATTCAAAATATATAACATGTTAATCCTTATCAGGTTGATCAATTTTGCTCATAACTTTAAATCCAACCATTATAGAAAACTGATTTAAATGAAATGTTCATGACTTATGGTCTTTTCAAAATCAAACATGCTAATATTGTTCATTATATGCTAATCTTATTATGAAAAATAGTTAATAAGAAAAATAAAAGGCTATTGGAAATTTCAAATAACTATTAATATAATGAAAATTGATTATATTTTCATTATACAACAAAATATATGCTTTTTAAAGACTTAATGTGACCTCATCCCCAGCATCTGTGGCGGTAATCATAGTTTTCCATGCAAGTATAACATGAAAATGGAGATGAAAAAAATATTACCAAATTATCAGTATTATCGCAAGTTTAGCAGTGAAGAAATCAACACTTTATTTGGAAACAGCAAAAGTCAATGACTTGAGCTGTTTTTGAACTCAGTGATAAAAAAAAGATAAGTGAAAAAAGTAATGATACAATCATCAACTTGCACCCTTCTTATCGCCATTACAAAAAGCTCCTATTCTACAATAAAACTGCATTCGCAGATTAAAATCATAAAAATTACAATGCCTTTTTCAAAATCAGAGATTCAATTGAATTTTGCATTCTTCATTTATTTAAAAAATTTTAGATAATCTGCAATTTTATTTAAAATTACATTTAATTTAAAAATAAATTATGAAAATTGATCAATAAGACTCAAGAAACATGTTTGGGATAGATATGATATATTCAATAAATAGTCATAATTCAATTTTTTTTAATGCAATCTTGATTTAGTCAAAACTTTTGGATTAACTGCCAATCAAAATACTTCGTTTAAAAAGAAATATCAAGAAAACTAGCTGAATACATTACAAGAATGAGCCGAGGATATATAAATTCAATAAATGGTAGGAGCTTTTGCACCCATGCAGTGGGAGCAAATCTTGCTTAAAAACAGATTGCTATGCATTTAGTGACCATTAGAGGGCAAAGCCTGCTAGTATATATTTTATTTTGTGAATATATATTTCTCTAAATAAATTAGAATAAACTAATAATTTGATAATGCATGGGTTATTTCCTCGTGAATAACAGCTGATTTAAATAAATGATTGTTTCTATTAAATCAATTGATTCAAGATTTTAATCTTGATTTAAATCAAGTTTATTTAAATCAATAAAGTAAACATTACAAAACAGTGAAACTTTAATATTTGTATATTTGTTTGAGTCCTGACAAAGAATTTTAGAGACTAACTGAAGCAAAGTATCAATTAATAATTTAAGCAATTACCTGCAAGTATTGTCCACCTGTGGAGCTACTTCTTTCACTTCCCACTTCAGTAACATTAAGATATAATCTATGCTTTTTAGGAGGGCCATGTGCTTCACTACCATCTATAAAAAATATATATATTTAAAACTATAAAATATAAACATAGGTTAAAAGAATCATACATTTTCATTACCATAATTTAAAAATGAAAAGCTGTAGTGCCTTCGAGTTTACTTTTTACAGCATATACAATTTACAAAATTACAGCATATACACCAAGACTTCTTTTACTTTCTTTACAATGATAATGCATGGTATATGTATAGAAAAAGTATTGCAATTATTTTATGAGTTGTGTTTAAGATATTAGGAATTTTACTTTTCCACAGAGATTACAGAATTTCTATGAAATTTGGTATAGTTATTTCAATCAGTAGCAAATAGCCTGCTGATTTTCAGAAAAATTGTGTTTATAAAAGCATTAATTTCAGTTATTTTCTCACAATATCTAAATTTGTAAGTCTGTATTGAACACATCAGATACTTTTAGATATACTATAAGAGATATAAAACAAACTAACTAAACACAATTGGAATTTAATGCTTTTGGATTGAATATAAACCTTCAACAAACATTCATCATTTCTAGATCATTGACATAATTAGTATTAATTAGTACATTTATCATTATCAACGATAGGAAGTAAAAAACTTCCCATTTAAAACAAAAACATTTTAAAATTTAAAAAACAGTAAAATTTCATTTGATTCTGAAAATATTGTATTAATAATTATAATTCTATTTCGCTTCCGCCATCCTAAATACTTAAGAGCCAGCTTCCAGAAATCATCCACCCGCATATCCCAGCTGAGTTGAAATTTAGTGAGGATGACCAGTTTTCCAAAGTTACCATCATCTACTAGGATGGCTTGAAAATTGGCAAACCCTTCACAAAAAAAAGAAAGTAGTCATCATCATAAAATTATAAGTGAATGCGCCTTTTCTCCTACTACAAAACTCCCTGAAGAAAAATTTAATTGTCATGCCTGGTTCTCCCTGCATGAACACAAACTTAGCACATGCATTATCAATGCCTTCTATAACATATTATAGTCTTTGTGGTATAGTTTTGATATACCTGCTATAGTTTAAATCTTAATCAAACATTTCTCATTTACATCGAGGAGTTAACATTAATGAACAAAGTGTACTAGTTGTATTTCTTAGTATGTACAAAAGTGAAGGGTGCTGTAACTTTGTTTAATTAAGTGTTTAAATCATGACCTTAAAAACCAAAAACTGACTGAAAGAATGAAAACCCACATAATCGAGGTTTTAATAAAGGATCATTTTTAGGACAATTAAAACAAAAATGTGTGTTTTGAAACATGTATAATGAAAACATTCTTAAGAAGATGAGTAACAATTTTTGAAGAAGGGTAAAAAAAACTCAACTGCCCTTGTGGACGAGCTAGATTTTGCTAATTTCCCAAAGTCTGCTTGAGCTGTAACTTGCAGATGCTGATGGAATGTGTTGGGGAGCTTGTAGCCTTTTATCTTCAATACCTCCTCCTCTGAAAGTGAACTCTGTTCATAAATACACAATTCCTTCTCTTTCCTTTATCCAATGTGAAGGTAATTGCCATAATTTTCTTGATAGCACTACAACCTTCCATGGGGAGGTATACCCCAATTAAGAACTATTACTCCAGAAAATTATAGACAGAAAAATTGCCATGTTCATGCATGGCAAAAAACAGTCATTAACAAACTATTGAAAAGCTAACCAATCGCTGCGCTTTAAACTTTACGATTAGCTTTGCTTAATAATTGTTGTAATTAAAATTTTACAGTATATCAAACAAAGTTAAAATCAAACATTGCGAAAGGTAAGTTGTGCACAAAAACAATATCTTTTACTTACCAGGATTTAATTCAAGAAGATATGGCAATTTTTCGGCTGAAGAATCATTCTGATAACCAGGATCTTCTCCTTTTGTAGGTTTCGGCTTTTTTTTCCGTTTTCGAGGTTGATAATCTGCAGGACGTCTCCTCACATGAAATGTAAGGGTACCTAAAACATTTAAGAGGAAATGTAATATATAAAAAAAGGAAAATATGATGTTACAACTTTGATTAAAAATTTGAAATTAAATTATATAAAAAAAATCTACACAATAAAAGAAAAACACCAAACAATAATAAAAATAGTGAACACCGGTTATAATGCCCTTGGCTTTAATGTGGATTTGGATATAAGGCAGGTATAAGCAGGTCTTGCGTTCTTTTCCCGTTGCCCAGTGCCTCGACTCTTTTTGTTTTCTATGAACTAGTAAGTCAAACAAGACAACAGTGAATTTGGTGATGAGTAAGAATTACAGCGACAATTAAAAATCAGTGGATTTACAATTATTGCATTAATCTGTCAAGTTGACAGTGATGAACAAATAGCTTCTGCAACAACCAATGAAAATATTGCAGTGTCAGGTTCAGAAAGCGATTCAGAAGCCAAACCTAATGATATTCCCACAGCAGAAGAAGCTATGAAAGGCATTAATACTGTTCTGTGATGGTTTGAAGCCTAGAGTCTAGGGAAGAGGTCCAAAATTAAGATGAACTGACTGTCTAGATAAAGATTTTAATGTTCTGAACAGTAGGAAGTGAACTCTTGCTGGGTGTAAGATGGGATAGACTGATTGAGAAAACCAGGGCTGTCAAACCAGTGAAGAAGAATCATGTAAATTACAAAGTATCCCATTTAGTTCTAATTTCTTTCATAATGTATCACTACATAAAATGTCATAGCAAAGCAATACATGCATTTATTCTTGGATTATCTCATCCATACCTCAAAGACAGAGACACAGATGGACATCTTCCAAAATGTGCTTGAAATGTGTTCAATAAGTCTTAACATGTGTATTATTGTCAAAATATTAAATTAAAAAATTTTCAAAATAAAAATAATACTTTCTATACAATAGTATAACACTGCAAAACATTCTGCAACCTTTGCTCACTTTTTTCAGCTACTTTGTTGATAATTTTGTCCGCAAACTGATAAAAAAAAAAACCCACAATTACAGGTGTTCATGAAAATTCCTGCTTCATTTCTGAAATATTCTATAACTTACTCCCTATTATGGACAGTTGATTCCCCTGAATTTTTCAGCAACATGCTTGCAAATATTTTACAGTGTACAAAAGTAAAAATAAAACTACAAAAATATATTGCTAGTGAAATCTGTGGATCCCAAAGTAAGCGTCATTGGTGATTCAAATCATTAAATTGATTTACATGTTTGATTTCCTTCTCCCAAAATTGATAACATATCTTTGAAATTAAGATTACGAAGGAGATATTATAACACAGATAAAATAAAAAATTTGAGGGCAAATACAGCAATTCTTAAACAATATAAAAATCTTGGTGTTGAAACATTAAATTTGCTTACTAAATAAGTTACCTTTTAAAATCAGATTTTAATAAAAATTACAGAAAAATAAAGATTAATATTGCATTCACCTCGATTACGATTATGTTGATGTTGAATTGTTAAGGGACAGTCATCATCATCGAGAATATATTCACGAATACCTCCATTAGCCTGAAAATCAGGGCCGTCATTCTGACCAGGAGGGGATACTATAACTTGTACAAGGCAGTACAGAGCTGGATCTTCTTTATCATAACCATACTTATCTAATATTTCTTTAACAACAAATGAGGCACTATCTTTCGTTGATAACAGTAATGTTTTGTAAGGCACATCTTTATTGAGAGATTCACCAAATATTCGAAGAGTTCCACCTAAAAAAGGAAGATATATTGTAAAGCTAGTTTTGGTACATTGCAAATATTTTTATATTTAGTTCATTTTAGCTAAACTATACATCCATACTAAAAAACTCATGTATACAGCACATGAATTTTAATAGGCTCAAAAACAAACTTCTCCTTTTTTTTTTATTTATATTCATTAAAATAATTATGTAATCTAGCAAAATCCAATATATAAAAGGGAAATTTTCAAGAAATGTTTCCAACTTAAATATTTCCTGAATTCTAGCGATTTTTTTTCTTTCTAATGCAAGATTGGGCAATTCTTTTTCACCCTACAGCAAAGTGGGAAATAACAAGCAAGAATTAGAAACCTATTTTTGTCTGTCTGTCATAACAACATTAAATTTGAGAATGCGGCTCAACTGATTTACAGACTTTTTCTCCTGTTTCTTAACTCTCTCATATCAGGGGTTATCAGCAACCATACTAAGAACCTGAAAATGCTGGTGTTTACACAAATGCCTCTAGTAACAAAATTCTTCATTTCCCCCTCACTACTAGTACTGATGGTGGGTTATTGTGAAGTGCACTGTTCACTTTCCTTCGCAACTGAAGCATGCAAATTTATGTTGTATTTAGAGATAATACAGAGAGCCATTTCAGAGTGTCTAGTTGCTTGAAACCTATTGCAAGTAGAGGGTGACAAAACTGCATTGCATATTAAAGAAACCCATTTCTTCAGGGCCGCCTTAATTTTTAAATATCCGATATGTAGATATTTTTCTGATTTTTAACAGTTGATACATATAAGAGAAAAATACAATTTTATGATGAAAAACAGAATGATGTTAAATATTTCTCAAAATTTAGTTAAAAGCACTTGAACACAGTTCCAAAAGATGAAGTACTGTCTCAAAAAATCCTTCATTAACAAGAATTGTTATTTTCCAAAATAATACAGAGTCCAACATACCAGCATCAGTTCCACCTTCTTGGCAAAATTGCTGTAGCTTCCTCTCCAAAATTTGAGTTCTCCTCCTTCGCATAACAGCCTCAGGATTTGATATGGAGCGGGTAAAACTAGTTTCAGGAAGCTCATTGTACAATCGTTCGGCAATTCCATCTTTTTTGCTTTCCTCTGCAGCCTTGAAATAATAATTATAAAATACATATAGACCATTTTGCAAACAAGCAAAAGAAATTTTTATGGGAATTTAAGAACTTACCTTTAATTTTTCTCTTTTTTCTTTTTTCTTCTTATCTTTCTTTTCACGTTTAGATAATTTTCTTTTGAAACTTTCATTATCACAAGCATCCATGCTGGAGATCTAAAATAAAATGCATCTTTTAAGAAAATTGTGACAAACATTTTTAAGGTATTACAGATTACACTATCCAACAAATTTTTGTCATTTTCTTGTTTCTCTACATGTATATAATGAGTTTTGGGGATCTTGCTTTGTAAATGTGTGAAATACATAAAATATAGTACAGATATGCTTAACAAGATAGTTCTTTTAGAATGATAGATAGCTGCCAGCAGTAGAATGTTCACATAGATGAAGATGCTGCTGCATTTTAAACCTCTTTGATTTTTATATTATGATATTCAAAATTTGACATGCCATCCAATGTTTATTTTTTAACAGTAGCTCTTAACCCTTTTGCCACAATCGGCACGCCCACGTGCCAGCTGCGAACTTGCATTCAAAGACGAACGGCACGCCCTCGGGCCAGAGGAAATTTTACCACAAGCTGATAGTGGCACCTATAACTGCCACCAGGCGGAACGTTACTTGTCCATGGAACTAACTTCAATGTATTTTGCAGAGGCATGACCTTGGCAGAAAAGGATCGAATGAATTATTAAATCATTTTGTAATATAAACACAGAGTAATTCTTGTAGCATCAACAATTTTATAATTGAGTTTCGGTTTTTATTTCAGCGTTATGATTTCGTTGGTGAATCATAGAAATATAAGAGAGTATTTTTTTTTTGTTTGGGTTTTAGAGGCAGTGAAATTATTCGTTTATTTCGGATAAAAGAATAGGAGCAACTAACGAGTATTTTGTATTCAGATTTGTATGAAAATTATACATCAAATAGAGCATAAATATTTCTTTTATTCCTGAAAAAAGTAGATTTCTGTGTTGAATAGGTGATTTTTAGTGAATTTTTTTCGAGAGTTAGGCTTAGCGCAAAAAATGCGCCATCCTTTTCGACCAGTTCGGAAGCGAAGCGCTTAGTCTTTTGGGCCGCGACAGCTCCGGAATGCCGCCGTCCCGAAAGGGTTAAATATATCGCAGACAACAACAGAAAAAAAAAATTCATAAACCCATCCTTTGATTAATTATAAATTTAATCCAGCCATATCTATGATTTTTTTTAATGAACCTAGCAGTCAATAGACCCCTTATCCCATCGAGGTAAGATATAGAGTCGAAGTTTCTATCACTCTTAGTACAGAAGGGATAGACTCATTCTATTGAAGGGAGAGCAAGCTGTTAATCTCCTGCCTTCCGGAAATATCATGTTTGAGATTCTTGAGGTGTTGAGTTTTGCAAGATTTGGAGTATGATGTTATCTGCATTATTTAACTTATTTTGTGGTGGCCAATATATAAATTGGTTTTATTCTGTAAAGATTGTTGAAATTAAGATTTAAATTGTGGCATGTAATTTTCCCTATTATTTATACGAATAAAATTTATTTATATTGTGATTTTATATAACTACTCTATTTTAACTCCTGGGCAACACCGGATACATTTTCTAATAAAACTATAGAACTCAAATACATGCTAAAACCATTTCAGGAAGACAAATAGCTAAAAAAAGAACTATATAAACAACTAATTATAAAAAGGCACTTAAGCATAACAAATGTAAAACTAACTATTTAAAAATGAACTAACAGTTACTAACTAAAGATAATACACCATAAATAATGGGGGGGGGGGGGGGGAATAAAAAATAAAAAAATTTAAACAATATGTTTGTCATGTCATATATAAATCAAAGAATGTAATAAAGTAAAACTGAAAAATGAAGGTACATATAAAACTAAAACAGATAGGAACAAAATTTTTCAACTGAAGGAACTAAATCTCAAACCTATATCAGAAATAAGTTTCTTTCACATTAATATTGGGTTTATCACAGAGCACTTTAACATAAATCAGTGATCTAGTAGCCTATAGGAAAACAACAGTGCTCATGCAAGTTTTTCCATAGTTGAAAAATTCCTACTTCATACTGGGCTACCGCCTCACCACTTTGTGTACCACTGCTCCAAGACCAAACATAAGGAGCAAATTGACTATAAATATTAATATACTGAATGCTACTAACTTACTGATTATTAAAAAGGATATATAAATCTTGAAAATATCTTATCAATACTGAACATAATAGAATGAATTGAGATTAAATTAACAGAAGTTGATTCAATGGTGAAAAAATGACTCCGACAAAATATAATACAATTAGCATTAATTCTTACATTATAAAAAAGAACTTTAAAACTACAGTAAACACAGAACATTCGAGAATAATAGTTCTTAACATTTTTATAAACAAGAAACACTACCATTAGAACTCAAATATATGCATTTTAGTATTAATAGTGTTGAAATAATACCAACAAAATGTTAATGGGATTCCAGGGTCCACGTATTAGATGTCCTACTAGAGGGAAAGTAATGATTTGGAAAGCTATTTTAAATACATTAACTGCAATTTAATGCTGTCACAGACAGCAAATAGTCCAAATTCAATGATTAAGGAAAATCCATATTTTGGTTGAATTGTCATGTCATATATAACAAACTAATAATTTGAAGACCAAAGAATCAAGGTAATAAAATGACTTACACTTTCATCGGATTTAAACTCAATAGAGAATTTTGATTGCTAACAGGAAATGTGAACAAATGGCCATCAACACAGCAACCTTAGCAAATTTAAAACTGTCATCATTAATGCTCCTAAAAATGCACCCACCCCATAAATAATACAATATCACTTAATTTTACACATTAAGCAAGCATTAGGTGTGTGGAATAAAATCATTAGTTAACAGACTAGCCAATGAACAACTTCTATCATCACTGTTAAAAGAGCAAGTTGTTTTCTGTTAAAGGATTTAGGATTTTTCCATAACATTCAATGATGGCAGGAGTCATGCACAAATTGCTTATAAAATTTTATATTTTTATATTTTAAAAGAAAATTAAGCACTTTTAAGCAATGTACAGAGAAATGTGACTAAATAAATCTCTCTTATGATGCTTACAAAGAGTGAGATTCAATTACACAAGGACCACATATTATGACCAAACTGCTAAGCAAGAGATGTCTTCCATGGGGGGACTTTAAGCCCAACTGAGCTGATTTTACAATACATGGTAGAAAAATTAAGAAAATCTATCATATACAGCCCATCAAAATTGTCTGAACTGAAAACCACATCCATGCCAAAAAATGTCTCCCCAAATTTCCGTAGCTAGCACATTGTAATCTGTATGCCATAAGTCAACAGAATAAATAGAAAATTTATGATCCCTATATCATCAATGATTATTCAAAAATAAGAAAAGTTAATAAAATAGAAAGCTTACATAAGATTTTTCATCCATACGCCGTAGTAAGAAACGCCCCTCTCGGTCATCCTTATGCCAGTCAAGTTGAACCCAGAGTGGCATTTCTTCTTCTCTAAGTTTTCTCTCTTCTATTAATGAAAACAAATAGTTGTAAATACATGTTGGTATACAAAAATTCCTTAATATATTTATGTTTAGATTAAGACATGAGATAAACTATCCATAATATCAACAAGCACATAAATAAAACTTGAGCTGCTCAGTAACTCTCTGGCAGCAGGTTTCAATTTAAAATAGTACTACATAAAGAATCCATTCCAAAAGTTAAATTTCATAATCTTTAAAATAGTTCAATGACAAAAACCTTTCCTGATCGCTCCAGAAAATATGCCAGGTCAGGTAAATAATTCCTTCCCCCTGATCAAGATATTGTTGGGATTAAGACTAACATGCAGCAATCTGTTTGTGTACGATTCCAGCAACATCACTGAAATCTAAAGAGAAACTGATTAAAAAACTGCTGAAACTTTTTCTGCACATGTGAAAGAATTGTCATGTGACATCACATTGATTTTCACATTATCTCAGAGTTCAAAGGTAGGGTGACTAGAATAATAAACACACTGATAGCTGAGGAAGCAAAAGTTGGGCCAGACAGAGATTGGCACAAAGAAACTTTTAAGGGGTATTTTTACTGCATTCCCCAAATTTAAGGAGTAATTTTCCAAAAAAAAAAAAGAAAAAGGGAGGGGGGTATTTAAAAAAAATTAATGAGTGTAAATCATTTTCTGATATTTTTCTAAAACATACAATAGATATTTTCAAAAATAATATTAATAAAAACATGTGTCTACAGACATTTGCTTTTATAAAGTGATCTGTTTCACTTATTCCGAAAAAAGCTTGTTTTGCATCTGAAACTAGTTGATGTTCTAAATATTGTTCTATGGAATTTTCCTAACAGAGGTTATTATTCCCAGATACAGATACATTTTATCTATAAACAGTTTATATTTATTTTATAAGTATATTTACCAATAAAATATATTTATAGTATTTGAAAAACAGACGACAAGATTGAATATGTATTATTTAGTAACAAAATTCATCTCACAAGCATGCTAATGGAAAGCAACTGCATAGGGACATATTGAAACTTAAAGGAGTTCATCAATGTACATTTCATTGTACCAAACTTTCAGTAACAGATTACCATATAGTTAAAAATGAAAAATAAATATTGTACATTAATTAAAACATAAGAAATTGGAAACTTGTAAAAAAAAAAAAAAAAACACATTTTGTTGCTAAAATTATTATATGTATTTTAAAAGCACTGGTAAAATTTTAATGAATAAACGGGCATTTCGGTGCATACCAGACATGTAATTATGTATTTTGGCAAACTTTCCTCATATTATACTGCTAACTCATTTCTTAAAAATACTGATTTTAAAATAAATTTTAAAAAAGTATATCTTTAGTAATATATTTATAGTTGCAATACTTTTAACTTTTACACAGAACATCTACACCCCCGGCCGTCCAACTAGTTACTCTAAGTCCTCTGGACGAGTCGGACGGTCTGGGTCTTCAACAGAACATCTACACCGGCCACTCATCTTGCTGCTCATACCCTAGGGTGAGTGGGGTGACCTGGGTCTTCCACAGAACATCTACATTGGCTGGAGTTCAGGCCTGAGCTTAGGCCCTACAGTAAAACAAAATCCACCCAGACTGAGGCCAATGATTACCAAATAGTCCTCATGTGAAGCCCCTAATTTTATAACCTAGAGTAACCCCCCCCCCCCCCCCCCCCCCTCATAAACTAATCTAGCTCTGCTTTTGACAGCAGAAAAACTTTTACAGATAAAAACTTTAAATGTTTCAGTATTTTTGAATTTTACTTTTTATGGAAATATAGACAAAAAATTATTCACACAATTGAGTAAAAATTTGTAATTTCAAACTGAATGAAGTATTGAGACATTTGGGGTTTCCATCTGAAGTGTGTACCCTAAGTGACCACTTTTAAGTAAATCTGCTCCAGACTTATGCAAGCATCTTCATACATATTTAATTCAACATTGATTGATGAATCTGACAAATATCATGCAAATTGAACAAGAATAAAATGTTTAATTGGTTTGAAATTTTTACTTTCCTTACAATACATGGTAATAATGTATGGGGAAGTATTGGAAGCATGTTGAAAATCGCAACTCGAGTTTTTAACAGATCTATATGGTTTGAGCGCTCGAGAACTTGGAAGACTATTTTTAGCATGGCATTTGTGTATGTGTGTGTCTGTCTGTGTAATGTATGTCACTTTAGCTGAAAAACTAATTGACCAAAGTTTACAAAATTTTTAGATAAGTCGATTGTGGGTTACCCTGATGCTGATTAGATTTCGGTATACTTCGGGAAAAAAGAACCTGCCTTATTTTGCGAAATGGCCTATAAAAATCATCAAAAGCTAAAACAAAAAACTATGTATGTTCAAATGTGTCAATTAGATACTTGTTTTATACGTAATTTTTAATGACAGAAAGAATAAGACCAACACCATTGCTCTAGGACCATTGCTATCTATTCGAGACATTTTATTTTTTTTTACATTTTTGCCATGTTGCCTTTGAAAATACGCCCAGTTACCAAATGAAAATTGAATTAAAACTGCAAATTCAGTGTAATTTCAAATAATTATGTGTGTTATTTTGTGAAATTAAAACTAAATTTAATGAATTATGAAAGAAATAAAAAGAAAATGAATTTGTAAGGAGGGAAAGTCATGTGCTACCCACCGAATTTTATATGTTCATACAGAAAATGGGAAACAACGAGCATAATTTGTTTTAATCAAGCAAAATATAAAAATTTATATTAAATCCAGTTTTCTGTATAATGTATAAACCCATAAATTTTCATAGTAATGTGCATTTGTTCTTGAGTTATTGTGTGCACACACACATAGATTAACAATTTTCCCACGTGTTCACAATGTGTTTAGGAAGTATAAAAATGTACTTTTATAGAAAACTCGCGAATTTGAAAAATATTTTCTCTATACAATAACAGTGTTCTCTACAGGCCCTTTTTAATAGGTGCACCAAAAAGCAACAGTTTGTATCTTCTTATATGATTGACTTGGTTATAACTGCAAGCAATACTGAGTGCAAAAGAGGTTTTTCTGCTTTAAAGCGAATTAAATCTTGCTTAAAGAATCATATAAAGCAGAATTCTCTAAATAATTCAATGCTGATTTTACTAGAAGAACCAGGTAGGTCCAACAGACTGACTATAAAAAAGATGCAGAAAACTGGCATCAAAGAAGAGAAGGATTAACATATAAAATGTTAATTTTAGTTTAATTGATGTTTAATAAATGCAGATGCTGCCCAACTTCCCCCCACCAAGTTTGTCCCACTCCGCAACTTTTTCTGACCACAAGGCTTTAGAATTTTTCTGGGAAGAATACTAAATAGAATAAGAAAATTTTAAAAACATAATACTGACCTCCATTTTCATGGATTTCATATAATGCATATTCTGGAATTGAAAGCATTCGGATATCAGGACGGAATTTCTCTATTAGTGTTTGAATGACATCAGATGTGGTAGCTGTGCTGGAAACTCGTATACACTTAGTAGCAACTTTTTGGCCAGCATCTTGAAAATAAAATCGCATAGCTCCATGGAACTCCAACTCCTAAATTAAAAATCGCATTAATCAATTGTATAACAAACTTTATTATACCATAAAATATGATTTTAGTGCAAAATTTAATAATTAAGTCAAAAATATTAAACCATAACTAAGAAACCAAAGTAAACTTGCTTTTAAAGAACAATTGAAACTTTCATTTTCGCAAAATATCATATTTGTAACTTTTTTTTGCCTGCACCCACCCTTTAATTTAAAAGAAAAGTACTTTCCAAGTACTTTCAACTTCAACACAATAGGCATAAGCAAATTAGGCGACTACAACTGTTTCGCTTTTGAGGGCATTATAAATCTTCTTTTTCCAGGTCAGACACTGTGCTTTTAACAAGATGTTATAAGCACTCTTCCTCAAGTCAAAAGCTGTGTGCTCTTAGTCAGAAAGGGTCTCCATATATCTGTCTATTTTCTTATTTTCTTCAAGGAAATACTAGAAAGTTGTCTCACAAGCAGCAGTTTAATTTATTGTGAAACCATTTTATTGATAAATTAAAAAAATATTTGGAGTGTGAGAATCTTTAGTGGAGTTTTCCCATTAATTCATATTTTTTTATATCCATTTAAAGTAAAATAATCAATATCAGAATGTAAAAATGTACCTTTTTATTAACTTCAATTTTAAGATTTTCTAATTCATTAAAAAATTTAAGTTGGCAACAAGTTAGTTAAATTAATACATTTTAGGGGACATTATTCAACTGATTAATGAACTAAGTATTCCCCCCCCCCTACAAGTATCGTACTAATAACCATATTAAATTAAATGAAAAAAACTCAATTCCCGAGAAATTCTAATATTTACAGTGTAAAGTAAAATGTCATTCTATTATTTTCTTAACCTTGGGGTTGCTTTATTTTAATTCAATACAACTAAAGAACATAAAAATGTGATGCTTAAGCGTTATGTCTAAAAAAAGAATATTTCTGAGGTCTGTCCAAAGACAATGGCCGTGACAGTGATAGGCGTTCAAGGGAACGTTATGGCTGCAGAACCTCTCAATCATATATTAAGATCTTATCCACGCAGAGAGAAGGGAGAACAAATAAAACAAAGAAACAGGGGGATGTGATTCACCGGCAACGCGATCTCGATCTAGGAGACAAAGGGATCATACACAAATTTAAAATAGCAATAAATCCAAACGATAATAAAAAATCAAATTCCTGAAATGTGTGTCGCCATTCCATTTTCTCATGCATTCATATTTGTCAGAGTTTAATTGCACATGCACAGGTGTAGCCAGGGTCCGGAAGTGGGTGGGGGATTTGAAGCCATTTTTTTTTTATTTTATTTTACAGTTGTAGATCTTATTTTCCAATATAGATTCTAGTTCTTATTTTCCAAAGACAGAGACTCTTACATGGGAGCGTTCTTCCCTTTGGACGTTCAAGATTACAAAGACGGGCATCAAAGTTGTTAGTCTATGTTGTACGTCTTATCCTTGAGTACGAATTTGCACCCCCCCCCCCCCTGCGGCCGTAGATATATATCTACGATATCTACGGCCGCTCCCCCCGTACCTCAGCAAAAGTTCCATGAGCGCTCATAGGCTCTTTTCTATGACGTCACAACTTCCGCACCGGGGAAGAACTTTTTATAAGACAACCTTTTTTTACTCACCTTCAATACTAATTACTAATCACTTGTGTTCATTTATTTTTAGTGGAAAGAAATTACAAGCAGTTTACTTATTTGATAAAAGTAAACATGTTTAATTTATTATGATTTTTTGGATTTTAAATCATAAGCATGGAATTTTTCGAGAACGGCGCATGTTATCGTTCTGCAATGTATGACGCTTGTTTCTAAATAAGAAATTACATATAACATAGCAAATTTTGTCCTAAATATTAACATAATCAGAGTTTTATAATTTCTTTTTCGATTTTCAAAATGAATGTTTGAAAAAATTAAGATGTTCCTGTAATCCAAGCTCTACGATATTTTATAGGATCTGAAGTGTATATATAGTTTGTGCAATAATCATATCAAATCTTCTTCGAATTGCCCAATTTGTTCTATAGATATGGTGCTTTGAAAAAATTAAGATGTTCCTGTAATCCAAGCTCTACGATATTTTATAGGATCTGAAGTGTATATATAGTTTGTGCAATAATCATATCAAATCTTCTTCGAATTGCCCAATTTGTTCTATAGATATGGTGCTTGCTCTATGTGGGAAAAAAGCAAAATTTCCAACATCTCGAGAACAAACTGCTAAAAAAAATGGCGTCCATAAATTTTGGATTTAAAGTACTGAAAGAATTTGCTAATCTTACAAGTGAAAATATTAATTTATGATATTTTCCGTTCTAGATCAAAAATTTGAAATATCTGGAAAATAGCGCTATTAGCTTTGAAATAAAATGTGGCGTAAAATAACTTTTTATGCAACCTTTTAAAATTTAATTATGCTTAACGTTTTTCCAATTTTCGGGGAGGGGGGGGAATCGAAAAATTGGGGGTAAATGTCTTCCCTTGATCGGTTGACACAGCTGAATATCAATATGCCTCCGATGTTCATCGACTAAAATAATAATATCCAATTTTATTTGATTTACTCAATTTGTTCGAGTTACATCGTGCACACAGACACACACAAACAGCAATGAGAAATTTGTTAATTCGTATTCATGTGTGCTCAAAACGTGTAGATCTAGCAGAATCCGATAGCCGAAATTTTAACTCCATCCTTTACATATGCTATGCATTATAGAAAAAGTAAAGTATAAATTTAATATGACGCATTTATTTTATATTTAATTTTGAGAAAATGGAACTGCGTAAAATATAAAACTGGGCAAACCCGTGCATAATCCTCACGTGGTGTATATTATCAAATATCACGCCGAGGCAAGGTCCCCTATACAAACATATCACGCACTCCCTTCCCCCTACATATTTTTCCTTTTGCCAATTTTTCATGTCTTTTCCTTCCTCAAAAAAAAAATAATAATAATAATAAGTATTAGAGGTCCTGCCCCCGCATTCCAGTGATGTCCGCCGCCTCTCTATGGGCGCCCCTAACCGAGGCAATGAAAAGCGTGGACACGCCATTATAGTTAAGACACTGTTTCAATCTGAGTTGATCCAACTTACGGCAGTTATCCTGAAATGCCGACCGTTACGTCATTCATTTAAATTCATTTAACAAGATTCAATAGCAGGCCGGAGAAGAGTCGAAGCCCCGCAAAATCAAACGAATGAATGAAGAAGCAGCAGCCTATGGAACCGCGCATCCGGTACAGTCGGCCGGATAAGTAACCTTTCTCAAACCGTAACCAGCAGACCATGTTGGACATGCTTGGCCGTTATCCTCGCATAATTTAAGTACGGACATTCGGAATGGAGGTGAGATACCGTTGGGCAAGGCGAGTTCATAGTTCAACAAAATTTGAATTAAAATCCATAATCAAACAGTTTGCTTTTATTGGACGCTAAATCAGTCTCCCTATTCGCAAAGGTTATTATCTATAGTAGCTTTAAAACTTTCAGTAACTTTATCAATGTTATTAGTAGCTTTAAAACTTTCAGTAACTTTATCAATTTTATTAGTAGCTTTAAAACTTTCAGTAACTTTATCAATTTTATTAGTAGCTTTAAAACTTTCAGTAACTTTATCAACTTTATTAGTAGCTTTAAAACTTTCATGGTTGTGACCCAGCTACAACAACTGTCACCATTTTTATTAAATGCAAGACATTTTTGGACCAACAAGGATATTATTTTGATGTTTTACAAAATATACACTTATTCTGTATTTTAATAAAATTTATTTGATAAATCAAACGACATATGAAATATAACTCATTGTCCAAATTAATATAAAATCTTTTGTTTCATTGTCGATTCCCCTCTTTTTACTTTCCTTATATACATAATGCATAAGGGAAGTATTGTGACGGGGTCGAAAATTCGAGATCGAGTTTTCGACGGGAGAGCACGTTTCAAGCATCCCTGATCACGAATCAAACATTTTTGAAGTGATGTGTGTGTGTGTGTGTGTGTGGAGACGATAACTGACGAACGAATGGACCGATTCGAACCAAATTTGGTACAAAAATCACAATCCGTAAACACTGGAAGCCTATTGTTTTTAAATGCAATCGAATGTTCAGAACCCCCTAAATTTTCGAATAAAATTTTGAAAAAATCGTCAAAAAATCAAAACCACTAGTAAAGTTACGCAAATAGACATTTCTTATGTAATTTTTCATTAGAAAACGATTGACATAAATTTTAGACCACTAACATGAACCGTTCTCGAGATATTGCACATTTTTCAAAAAAATTATTAAAAAGTCATATAAAATGAAAAAAATATTTCCTATTGAGAAACATGTTCACTTTTCATACGTAATACCATGCGATAAATTGGGTGACATCATTCTCGTGGATCTAGCTCGTTTCATTCATTAAAAAAGATACTTTGAGTAATACTTTTGCATTTGAACGCCAATAGTCATTTTTCTGTTGTAAGAACAACTTATTTCTTCGTCCATAACGCTTGGCGAAATTTTGGAGACAAATTTGGCGGAATGTCGCCAACTTGGCGACTTTTTTAAATGTTGCCAAATTAACGAAAATCTCGCCAAATGGATAAAAATGACGCTAAATCAATGAAAATGACGACTATTCGTCGAAAATTCAATATCTTAGAAAGAATATTAGTATCTACTATAAGAAAAACCTATTTTTTTACTGTAAAAGTAGTAAATTCATTACATTATATAAGGAAAGTCATGTGTTGCCCACATCAGATTTTTTTATATCAGATCCATGCAAATCTGTAGTTTATGTAAAAGTTGATTTAGCATTGACTAATCATACAATTCTAAATTCTGCAGAGGCCCATTTAGAGGATACTCACGCCGCTGTCCTTTAATTTAGTGCTCCAGGCAAAAAAGATGCTCATGAGCCCCCTAAAATGTCATGAATAAAAATTTTCTGGAACTTATTCTTAAAATCAATAGGAAACAGACGATCACGCGAAATGTTACTTTAGCCGTACAGTAAAAATACTCTGGAACTCAGTTCCTATAAGAATCAAGAACAATGAGAAGCAAGCAACGGTCTTGCAAGCCTTCGAGTTTGGTCAAATAAGCAATATTTCATTTCCGTTAGGCTCGCCTGTGTTTAGTCTACGATAAACAGGGAATTCAGATTCAGAAACATTCTCACGCCCGTCAGTACCACTTAAAATGTATAATATAACTGATTGCGAGAAACCTGAGCGATTTCTGTTAATATTTCACGTCTAATGAGGAATCAAAATATAGAAAATTTGCTCGTCTGATGTAATCTAAAAGGGAAAATGATTCGCTAATACCCGAATTGGCTAAAATGATCAACTGGTTTCAAAGGCAAAATAGAGCCTTCTTCATCAGGATGAATAAATAAAACATGTGTAGCAATTATTGCAAAGAACTTTTCAAGCATTTAGAAATTCACTTACGTTTTAATTCCATTGATCAATATAATTTTATTTTAATAATTAAGATTCAAACGAGCTGAAACAGAAAAATCTTGCATAATAAAAGAAGTTGTTTGTGTGTGTTGCGCGTAGAAGAAAATGAATCTACAGACAGCCGCGAAATTCCATATAGAGGTAATTGCACTCCGGCGACGAAAATCGAAATTTCACAATTTTCAATTCACATTTATCGTGCAGACAATCGCTTCCGACTCGGCAGTTATAAAAAACGTTTCAAACTTTCGCACACTACCAGAGAGGACAGTTTAAAATCCAACACGTTAACTTCTTGATTGTTACAGATATCGTTTAAATTTTTTAAAAGTGGCATTTTATCTTAAAAGTATTGCGCTCAAAAATCTTTTAGATTCCATGAAAACTTGCGAAGATGGCATTTAATTTTTTTATTTTACTTTTCCCTGGGTAAAAAAGGTTTTTTTTCTTTTCGATTGCAAATAAAGAGTTTTTTTTTTTTTTCGATTGCAAGTATTTAAAGTTATTATTGAACATGCAATGTTGATTTTAACCATCCCCCATTTGCATGCGCCACGCACTCTTTCGGGGCATACTAAATAAGCTTATTTGGACGTATTACATCTGCGCAAAAGGATAATACGTAATGGGTGCCTTTTTAAGACCTGGGTGACACCAGGTAATTTGTTCTAGTATTAGAATTAAAAATCTGATGTGGGCAGCACATGACTTTCCCTGCAGACTTATATCCACGTTCTATTTATTTCAATTAAATGTAATTCACTTTTAATTCAATTTTCGTTCTCATTTGATTACTGGACTTATTTTCAAAGGTGGGGTGGAAAAATACGAAAAAAAACTAAAATATCTCGAGAACTGCTAGTCCTAGTGTAATGGGGTTGGTCTTATTATTTTCTTCGTTAAAAATTACGCATTAAACAAGTATTTAATGGATATATTTGAGCATACGTAGCTTTTTAGTTTAGATTTTGGCAATTTTTGCGGGCCATTCTACAAAAAAAGGCAGGTTATTTTTTCTGAATCGTACCAAAATCTAATCAGCACCAGGGTGACCTATACGTGACTCATCTACCGAATTTTGTGAAATTCGGTCCATTAGTTTTTCAGCTAGAGTGGATACAAGCTTTTGCGGGCCATTTCGCAAAAAAAGGCGGGTTCTTTTATTCCGAATCGTACCGAAAACTAATCAGCACCAGCCCCGCCCACAAGTGACTTACCTACAAAATTTTGTGAAATTCGGTCCATTAGTTTTTTAGTTAGAGTGGATACAAAATCTGCACAGACAGACAGACACACACACAGACGTCACGTTAAAAATGGTATTTTCGTATTCTAGAGGTCTCGAAACGTGTAGATCCGTCGAAAACTCGAGTTGTGATTTTCGGCATGATTCCAATACTTTCCCTATACATTACCATGTATTGCAGGGAAAGTAAAAATCTGATGTGGGCAGCACATGACTTTCCCTGCAGATTTTATATCCTCGTTCTGTTTATTTTAATTAAATTTATTTCACTTTTAATTCAATTTTATTTCTCATTCGGTAACCGGACTTAATTTCATAGGTGGCGTAGAGAAATTACGAAAAACTGAAATATCTCGAGAACGGCTAGTCCTAGTGTAATGGGGTTGGTCTTATTCCTTTCTTCGTTAAAAATTACGTATTAAACAAGCATTTAATGGATATATTTGAGCATGCGTAGTTCTTTAGTTTAGATTTTGATGATTTTTGCGGGCCATTTTGTAAGAAAAGGCAGGTTATTTTTTTTCCGAATCGTACCAAAATCTAATCAGCACCAGGATGACTTACAAGTGACTCAACTACCGAATTTTGTGAAATTCGGTCCAGTAGTTTTTTAGCTAGAGTGGATACAAGCTTTTGCGGGCCATTTCGCACAAAAAGGCGGGTTCTTTTATCTCGAATTGTACCCAAAACTAATCAGCACCTGCCCCGCCCACAAGTGACTTACCTACCAAATTTTGTGAAATTCGGTCCATTAGTTTTTCAGTTAGAGTGGATACAAAATCTGCACAGACAGACACACAGACACACAGACAGACACACAGACAGACACACACACACACAGACGTCACGCTAAAAATGGTTTTTTCGTATTCTAGAGGTCTTGAAACGTGTAGATCCGTCGAAAACTCGAGTTGTGATTTTCAGCATGATTCCAATACTTTCCCTATACATTACCATGTATTGCAGGGAAAGTAAAAAACAAACAAACCCTAACTGCCAGCAGTTTCATACATGGTGAATTTTTAATATTTTTTACAACAGCAATGAACATTATTTACAAGCAATTCTTTAACCACAAAACAAATAACTTGTAAGGCTCGTGTCAATTACAAATAAACAAAGGATGTCAGAAGAAAAATTATCCTCAATTAAACTCCCATTTCGAGATAAAACAAAATATTAAAAAAAGCGATGGCAGAAACAATAGTGGATATAAATTTTCCACGCATTCCAGTTGCCTTGCCAGATTTGCTAAAAACTGGGATGTTTTGGGATCCTCCAAAACTACGAGAGAAAGTACAACACTGGATATGCTTTGCTGAGCACAGAAACATGTTGTAAGCTGTTTCCAAATTTATTGGATAGTCACATACCTTATCAATTCTATCTTCAGTGCATTTCTAGCGGCACTCCTAGAATAGCTAAAACTAAATTGATTTTTACCTTTCCATACATGCTGTTAAAGTACAGAAAAGCTCCTCTTTCCAAAATGTTAATTCGACATTTGAAGAAAATGTGCCTAGATTTCCTGAACGCATATTGACAGCTCGTACACTAATACCTGTTGCATTAGCGGAATTATGGGGAAGATTAGGGGTGTTAAGCACTTCTTCGAAATTTTCCAAGTAACTGAACTTAACTAAACGCTAACTAAAGACGCTTAGCCCCCCTCAATGGGACTTCAGTACCCCTAAACAATTCCAGTTTTATTCATTTAGCCTATGATCCGTTAGTGTGTACCGTTAGTGGTGGGGTATGCTTTTAGAAGTATGTGAGAATTATTTGCGCCCATAAGAGTCAAGAATGACTCTTAATGTAACACTTATTTTTTCTATATATACTATTATAAAATCTGCCTGAATTAGAAAACCTCGCAATTTTCATAATTACGTGTTATATTTAACCTTTTCATAGCATTGATAATTACGATAAAACAAAGACATCGTGATATGATTTTTCCCCCCTAATGAAGTTGATTATATCATTTTTAGTTTCTTTACAATACATATAGTATGTTGTTGTTGAGACCCAGACCGTCCGACCTACCAGAAAGGTGAAGGTAACTGTTTGAACGGGCGGGAAGTGCCACCCAATTTAGACCGGAACCCAGTGGGTGAGGCATCCACAGGGACCGTACCCTCCTTCCCCTACCACCAACCTCTCGGAAGGACTTACGGACCCTCATGTTTAACGTGATCGTACTCCGCATGAACACGGCGGCAGTTGTGGCAGCGTGCAAATCCAGCGCGCAAACCACCGGGCTACCGCGCGCGAAATGTGCCAACAGCACGCGGTGTTCCCAGGTGGTCACCCACCCAAGTACTAACCGCGCCCGATGCTGCCTGACTTCGGTGATCTAACGAGAACCGGTGTTTTCAGCACGGTACGGCCGTTGTCCCTACATATAGTATATGTGAAGAAAATGCATTAAGAAGGAAATGTATTATAGCATCAAAAATACGACTTATATTTTGACATATTTACACGTTTTGGACATCCTTTCATACGGAATCAACCATTTTTCAGTCGAGTTATGGACGGATACCTCTAGTACACATTTAATGATTCACATGACATTTGGTATGATTATTTCAATATAAACATAAAAGACTTCTGCTTTTCAGAGAGATTGGAACAGAAGAAAAAAAAAAACTCCTTATCAAATCATTAGTTTATTCTAGTTGATTCTAACAACATATATTCACAAACTAAAATATATTACTGAATTAAAAAAACTGCTAATTATTATTTTTTTATTAACAAAGTTTTATATGCATCTAAAATATATTTCAATTTTTAGAACTAATCACTTACTAATCACCTTTTACAGTTCCCTTGTTCAAATTTTGCTAACTTCAAAATTTAAAATTAAATCAAAGCTTTTTTTTACACCATCTTTTAGAAAGTTGGTAAGTTATTAAATATTGAATCCTTTACAATGCCTTAACTTAATAATGCCACGCAAAATTGTGGATTTCTAAAATATCGTGACACAAATTTACGTTTGCAGATGTTAAGTGTGTGTCAAAAATAAGTATCAAAATTAATAGCATTTAAAATCTAGCTTGCAAATGGGAGAATAGCCCATTTCTTCTCCCTGGTTTGTGCAGGTGCAAAAATCAAAGTGGGAGACAACATTTTTTGGAATGCAGGCACAAAATTCCTTCCAATGTTTCTGAAGGACGTTTCTTTAAGAATTTAACGTGTAAGGGAGGTGTGTGTGTGGGGGGGGGGGGGATGGTTTCATGAAATTCTACGAATCTTCTCCCAACAGACCCTAGTTACAGACAGCAGTGGCAAGAACCCAGAAATACACAATAGTGGCCAAGAGACACTTGCCCTCAAATCTAAACCGTTGATGTCCTCATTCCCAGCATATCTCCGGTACTGCATTGTTCGGAGAAACTAAAGAAGAAAAAGAGCATGACAAGAGTTTAGACAGGATTTCTTGTACCTTGTAATCCAGGGATAGAGTGCTTCTTGGAAACTAATGAAACGTCTTATTAGATGGGGGAAGGGGGGTCTGGAATCTTCCCTTTCCCTTCCCCGTCCGGACCCTTCACAAAATTCTACATTTTCGAAAAGACCCTTTAATAAAATATCTGAAGTAAATTATTCACAAATTACAAAAATCGAATTTCAAAAGGTCTGGGTCTGGACTGTTTTAGTTTTAGGCATTGTCCAGTTAGAAATCTATACTTCGTCTACCACACAGAATTCTTAGGCACCACAAGAACTAAAAATTAAATAGAAGCCATTGCAGCACCCCTACCGCAAAATTTAAAAATTAAGGATAACGAACTCGGAACAAAGAGAGATAAGATGAAAAAAGCAATTACAAAGTTAAAACATTATCTAATTTATAAATTAGATAATCGACATTAGGTATGAAGGAAACGCGTATATGGAAAACAAATGCCAGTCATGCTTAATCAGTTGCTAAATGCGCAGCCACGCCCCAATACTGTTAAACGTTGCCAAACGATTTACAAACATATGCAAATAATACCAGTGACATAATGCCAATCTGCGATAAAAGACAGACTATACACCAGATTCCCATGTATGCAAATGTTGTTTATTATGCCATTCTTGCATATGATAGCACTTCCCCACTAGCTATGTTGTGTTAAATAACTGTCTTTTGCAACAATCTATTGTCAATTCCTACTACTTGGACAATGCTCTACAACTTTGTAATTGGCTTTTTTTCATCCATTTCGCTTTGTTACAGAGTTCGTTACCCTAAATTGTTAAATACTTCACTAGAGTCACTGCAATTACTTTTATTCGATCGGGCATGGTCACAGATCTATCGTGTACACGCCTGGACTTTTCCTTATAAAGTTATTGGGGTGCTTAGGAATTTCCTAGGAGTCCTGTATATCCCAGCTTACTTTGTGCAGACTTTTATTTCCAACGGAAGAAATGAAAGAAACTCACTGGGGAAAAAATAGAATAGTTTACTTTAACCAACCGGATATACTGGGCAGTACAGTAGTAAGGAAATATAAGCATATTTACAAATAAAATGCTTTAAAACGCGCACGATAAATACTTTGACTGAAACTCTAAATTATGTACCTTGTTGAAAGGTGCTAAGCAGAAAGAACGGGAACACCGAAAAGAAAACACCTTGGCTACAAGGGAAGTGATCGTTCTGGTGGTCCAAGAATAGAAGTTTATTAAGTTGACGACATGTGGACTTGGAAAAATACACAAAGCAAAGGCGTGGTATGTGGTATGTTTCTCAGAAAATTTTGTGTGAAGAGTGGTTTTTGCTGAGATACCTTAAAAATGCCGATGACATGAGACATTAAATTGAAAAATTTAACTACCTTGGAATTCCGATAATACCCCCAATCGAATATACAACCCTATAAAAAATTTGATAACTTGCATTCTATAAAACTAGATAAGAAGCATCAAGAATATTAAATTCGCATTTCTAACAAAGATACAATGGTTTAAATTTAATTTTCAGATATATTAAGTTATCGTTAACTTAACGACATTTGTCGAGTTAGCGATATTTACATCAACTTTGACACCAGTGCTGCTAAATTTGTCGGGAAATCGAGCGTAGTACAGAACCTTTCGAAAAAGTATTTCCGGTTCTAATTTACTTTCTCCCCTTAAAGTTTTCCCAAATTTTCAAGTCGTTAGTAGTCTTTTCAAGACATATCCTTTTTCCAACCGTTTCTTCTCATCCGACTTTGAGTTGCCACATTTATTTCGCAAAACACGCCAGGCTTAAGGCTGCATATTTCTTCAAAATTGAATTCACAAGGGACCCTTCCCAAAATGTCCCAAGCACAGCAAAATGAAAATTCCATTTACTAGTATAAATATAATTGTATGCAAAAAAATTAGGTGTCTAATTCCAGGAAGTTACGGCTTTTACATAACATTCACTACAAATTAACAAATTTCGATTTTCTAGAACAAACTCTAATTTGAATTTTCGACCGCATCACAATACATTCCCTACACATTATAATATGTATATAGGGAAAGTAAAACGGACATTTTCAGAGAATCTGAGAAAAATGAAATGATAGAGAGTTAGATCACATGTTTTGTTTACCAGTCTACCTACACGCCGATTTAATGGTTCAGTAACAAACAAACACAAGAAGTCAAACTCAACTGATTTATCCAACTAGAGTGTGATTTAAATAGTAACTAACAACTAAGTACATTGTACTATCATTTCACGCACTGAATACAGATAAGTCAAAACATTGTGAAAAAGACAGTTTCTATTCTCATCGACGGCTTCACTGTAGTGCGACCAGTACTCATGAATCCATAATGAGATCCTCTAAACATGTATGAATACCAAACCGCAACATGTGAAAGTGTCACTGCCAAAAGTAAAATATAAATAAAAAAAGATGACGCAGACAATAATGACAGAGATGAACATCCTGTGTGGCGGGATGCCGTAGAGTGGCCAATCAACTTGACACATTCAAGAGTTGAATGAATGAGTAGTTAAAAAACCGTATGGCAAAATGAATGAAAAATATGATGTGGAGCATATGACTTCCCCTAAACTAATAATTTTTCTCATTTTTCGTTATAAATTGAGATATATTCGTTTTATTGAACAAACTTTTAAAATAAACGCATTTAGAGATTTACAATAATTAAATTTTTTATCCAACAATTTGGCACATTCTTATACGAACCCAAATTTAGAAAAAAGTAATACTACGGGGGTGGATTGCAATAGCATAGTGTGAGTAGTTTCACTTTTAATCTCTTTACTATCTAAAAGTTAGACATAAATCAAGCATTTAAATAAATTCAAGATTCTATTGGATTTTTTTTTCTTTTAAATCGGCAACGAATTAATCTAATGATTTCCCCCTTTTTTTTGACAGAATCCTTGAAATATTTCAAAAAATCTCAGGGTGAAACCCGTACCTGGCTGACAGATATTCGGTTCGACATGAGGCCAATCCGAAATCCAATTATATATTCTTGTAGTGTAGGCCTTTCACAGAGCAAGAATTTGCTCAGTTAGGTTCTATCCCGTGGTTGGTATCATAGCCGACACTTTTAGTTTTCGAGCCATAAGCATTACACTTTTACATTTTTCTTCAACTTAATAGGAAGATTGCTCGAAAACTATACAACTTTAAAGTATATATATATATTGATCTAAAAACTGGATGGATTTCGTACCTCACCTTTTTTTTTTTTTTCTGTCGTTTACTGTTTATAGTTTGAAAGATATTTTCAGTGAAAGTAAGCAAAGTAAAGTGAAAATTCGCTCTAAAAAATGTTTTATATTTTTCAAAAACAAAAAAGAAGTTAAACATATTAAAAAAATTTTATATTCATAAATGGTACCCTATTTTCGACAAAACAGGTATAAATTGCCTAAATTTTTAATCTATAAAGTTCGGAGATACAAGCGATCAGTTCTGCACATATTATTGAGTTAATGTAACTGTCACGTTAAAAACCTTAATTATTATTATTATTTTTTTTTTACTTAATTACAAAAAATGGTGGCCAAGTTGTACATTTTTCGCAAACTTTTCCAAAATTTAGCGAAACCCTGGTTAGAAAACACCACGTTAATCCATAGCTGAAAATTAACACCTTCTTTAAAAACATTGCATAAAACAAATTAGTACCTATTTCGCAGATAGAAAGCGATTCCTACTTCAGAATATAAAAACAAGAAAGATCAATCATGCATAAAGCATTGATCATGAAACACTTTCCAACTGAAATGCAATTTTATTTAAACATCTCAAAAATGCAAATACATTCAGCGCTGATATATTTTAAATTATTACAGTACTACAATAATTTATTATATTTGAAAACTTAAAACTTCATTGAAAAAAATGAACTTTATTCAAACAACGTCATCGAAATATAAATCGTCTGGCTTTCTATGTAAGAGCATATTTTATTCATATCACTTTTATTCCAGACTCCAGAGCGAAATCATTTTGCGTGATAAAAATTCAGCAATTCTTATGCAACTCGTCTTACAATCACTTGTTTATATTCTGCATCCATTAAAATTAAGCTTCATTGTAGAAATAATCAAAGTTTGATCATTTAAAACTCAAAAATATTGTAATTGTATTGACACAGAATATAGATGCACAGAAAACACGCTAAAATAAAGCGGTTTTAGGACGGATGCAATACTAAATATGAATTTAAAAGAACTTCAAAAATTATAATTTCTACACTGGGAAAAAATGATGGATGCCATATTTTATTTTGAAGTGGGTCACGTGATCTCTTCATACAATATAGGTATAATTATTATTTAAATTTTTATTTTAAAAATTACCGAACATATTTTACTAAAGAATTTCTTATATAATTTATGGGATAATTTGCATACTTCCTAAAATTTTCCAAGCAATTTGTGAATTTCAACTTCGCTTACAAAATGTTTGAAAAATTAAGTCCCATAGGGTTCAATGTATTTCACTTTTTCAACCCGGGTTCAATCCAAAACTAATTGGGTGATATTATTAATTTACATTCCCATATGTCCCACAGACCATCTCAACAATATATTTATTTCATTATCACATAAAATTTCATTTTGATAAAGTCATTTTTACAGGCAGTTATCCTGCGAACGGACAGACAGACAGAATGAACAAAGTCAAACACTTTTCAACTACGTTGAAAAGTATTAATAAACTGGTAAGCAGGCGTCTGTCTTTGTTGGCTTGATTCTTTGTTTGGCTTTGTTGTCTTTGCATCCTGAAGAAAGAGGCTGTTATTTGTCCGAAACTGGTTGACACTGTTGCTCACTCGTTTCATGCTATGTTTCTGATGAAGATTTATTTATCTATCTATAGTGCAGTGAAATGCAATTAAAACAATAATTAATACAATTAAATAAATAATTCATAAAAACTCTTCGAATAGTTTTTCAGTTAATAACTAAACTAACAGAAGATACGAACGTACACACATACAGAAATCGTACTAAAAGTTGTAAATTGCTGTTCTACAGTGCACGAAACAGTTAGATATATATGTAAAGCCGCAACCAGGCAGTGGTTAGGAGGGGATTGAGAATTCCCCCCGCAAGAGGTATACGCCCTTCTTTCTCCCTGATAAAAATATTTAATTTTCAATAGTGACATAAAACTTCATTCAAAAGTCATCCAAATTTTGCATGAAAAATTGCTTTAAAAAAAAAAAATTTATAAATTACTTCATTTCGTATATTACAGAAATAACATTTTGATTACCTGAATTTGTTTTTTACTAATGATCACTAATTCCCTTATGTATAAGGTCAAAAATATTTCAAAATTAAAAATTTTTTTAAAGACAAATAGGAAGGTACTTTTGTATTGTTGAGAGTTCCACTATTATATAGACGCTATGGAATCAAAATCAATTGAGTATTACAGGTTGAGTACACTTTCCCTTAAAAAATTTTCAAGCACTTTTCAAGGACTTTCCAAGTACCATGCAATTTTTTTTAAGGATGGTAATCAACTAACTACTCATTATGAAGTTATGTACATTTCTAGGACGAAAAATCATAGAAAACTAATGTTATGTTTATTGAGCAAAATTAATTATTTAAAATATACCAATAACACCAAAATATATTAAAAGCTAGCTTTAGGAGAACTTTATGAAACATCTAGATCAAATTAACTAATTTTCTTATCAATAATTGTTAAAAGTAATCTATTAGCAGTTGCAGAATCAATGGGTTTATAGACTTCCTCTGATCCCCTCCCTATAAACTTTACAAAAGGAATTTAAAATAAAAAAAAACTTCATCATGATTTGAAAGTGATCAACTTTAATCTCTAGATAAGTTGATCCACCATCCCACCTTCACAAGTGTCTATTAAATTTCGGGTTTTAGCGTCACCTCCGAGAGCAGGTGACGGTTCTAGGTGCTTGTGACTTGTCCATACCTAATGAATAATGAAATTGTACGCCACAGCTGATCCACTGAGTAAATTTTCGAAAAAAAAAAAAACTGATGTCGATAAGAATATTTTGGTGAAAACCAGAGCCACTAGAGAATTTTTTGGGAAAAGCAGAACTTTTCAGAAAATACATAAACACTACAGATCCACGGAACATTTTCATCTCCATCTTTTTTCAAACACTTTCAAGGACTTCTAAATGAAAGTACAAGAAAAGGTGAATTTTCAAGTATTTTCAAAGCCTTGAAAATGGTCATCTAAAATTCAAGTACTTTACAGATTTTCAAGCACCCATATGCACCCTGGTATATAATAAAGTTAATATTATGGTTTAACTATTACAATTTTTAATTAACAGCTTCGTTAATAAGTTAATGGCTTGTTAATTGCAATTATTGCACATTGACGTATCGTAGCTATATGGATCTTCATAGTCAATTATTAGCTCACAAATATAGCTATACTGTTTAATTAATATTTTATAATACGTAGTAATTATATGAATTGAAATATGCAATAACTATTAGTTTAGAGCTGTTAATGATTCATAGGCTTTGTCTCAATACTAAAAAAATTATATATATTTAGTTATAATTGAAGTATTTTGAAAAGAGTATTATTTAATTTAATATTTTCGCGCTTTTCACGAAAAAAAAGTTCATAAATAGTCCCCTCCTTCAACACTAGTGAGCTCCCCTCCCCCCTTGAATCTCATTCCAGTCCATCTTGAATTACGTTTTTAACTATATAATCGGTATATAAGTGAATTCGCATTTACAAAATATAAGATTGAACAATATATTACATTTCCAATTTCGATCAATTTCTATATCAGGCCGTACAAACGCCCTTCGCAGTCTATTTGTCCTTGAATTACCTTAATATATATTTTCATTTCATAATATTTTACATTTTGGATTAAGTGAAAATTAAATAGCACAGTAACTACCCCATTAGCCGGATAAAAACCCGACTATTCGTAGAATATTTTCAACTTTTAGTACATCAAAAACGCATTTGGTCAATTACTAAAAATCAATTTTCCTAAGAAATAAAAACGAAGTTACAGGAACAGCTAAAGCGTTTAAAATAGATGCTCTGTAAAACACGAGGTCCATGTTGGATGAGCAAGGTCGCACATGTGAACTAGATAAAAAGTGCGAAAATGACTATTGATCGTTCCTGTTTTATTCAGAAGACTAGGCTTCAGCGCGCATAATTTATATAACAATCGAAGTTCAGCCCTTCTGAAACCGCCGCGCCCTTAGGGCGTGTGAAACAATTCATTCCTAAAGGAAAGCAAAGAACGCCCTCTGATTTAACATAACTATGTACAACAAAACTGCTCAGTTTGATTTTCAAATTAACACTTTACTGACTTTGGTCTTTTAAAACGGTTAAAACATTATTAAGGAAAAATCAAACTTTGTTTTTCCACATAAAAGAAAAGATAATCATAGTTCGCATATCTAGCGGTCTACACCAATAAGATCCCAGTTGTATCACTGACTCCTAAGTAAAGTTACACATGCCACTTACCCGCCTCTGAGCATTGTTCATAGAACTCGGAGAACTAGAATTTCCCATGGTTTCACACTTAGATTCAAAATTTTCTTGACTTTCCAAATAGCCCGACACTTTAATAAGATATAATACACAGAAATTTCAACATAAAAAGCTTTGGAAATTTTATGATCATGTGATTATTTTATGATCATGTGATCATTATATTCATGTGACACACATTTTGCGAAATATCAAAAAACACATCAAATGAAATTTTTTAAATTTCGTAAAAGTTTAAAAGTGAAATTTTTTATTTTGCACGGCAACAGCATCTGCGATATTACTATACAAGAATCTGGTATTTCACGAGGAGATCCGAAAGATGTAAAATCAACAGTTGGTTTAAGTAAAGTGAAATATGATAAACAATTGGCAAACAAAGGAAAATTTAGCTATGATAGTTAACACTCCCCGGGAACTGATAATTTCATAAAAATACGAAATTTAATATTTCTATACAGTCTCACAATAAAAAAAAAAAATGTCAATTAGTAAAATTTGTGCTAGAGCAAAAGAAATTTACCAGATACCTTTCGATGAAACGTTTTCTGCAATATCAATAATTGAAATGCTCAACTTATTCCATTTTACCTAAACTACACGTGTTTAACTTCCTCTGAAAGTAAATATGGGGAACATCTTCAAATCTATTTAAACAAGAAAGATCAATCATGCATAAAGCATTGATTATGAAACACTTTCCAACTTCAATGCAATTTTATTTAAACATCTCTAAAATGCGATACATTCCTCGGTAATATTTTTAAAATTATCACAATACTACATTAATATATTATATTTGAAAACTTAAAAGTTCATCGAAAAAAATGAAGTTCATTCAAATGACGGCATTGAAATATAAATTGCCTGGTTTAAACATCTCTAAAATGCTATACATTCTTCGGTAATATTTTTAAAATTATCATAATACTACAATAATTTATTATATTTGAAAACTTCATCGAAAACAAATGAAATTTATTCAAATGTCGTCAACAAAATATAACAGGCCTGGCTCTCTATAAAAGCAGCATTTCATTCATGAACATTTTTCAATTCATTTCATTCATGAACATTTTTCAATTCATTTCATTCATGAACATTTTTCAATTCATTTCATTCATTACAATACTATAATAATTTATTTTATTTAAAAACTTAAGACCGTGGAGGTACAAGTAATTAAACTCTATGCTTAAAACTTCATAAAAAAAAAATCGTCCTCTCTGTAAAATCAATGAATATTTCATTCATATGAGCTACATTGCAGACTCCATGAGCTAAATAATTTTGTGTTAAAGAAATGCAACAATTCTTATACAACTCATTCTACATATTTTGCTGTTTACATTTTCCATACGTGAAAATTTGGCTTCGTTGTAGAAATAATCAAAGTTGGATGATCATTTAAACTCAAATATATTGTAATTGCGTTGTTTCAGTATGTAGATGCACAGAATTTAAACAAAAATAAAGCGATTTTAGGGTGGATACAACACTATGAATTAAAAAGAACTTAAAAAATCACGATTTTGACACAAGATGGATGCCATATTTTATTTTGAAGTGGGTCACGTGATCTCTTCATATAATGGTCACGTGATCCTTTCATATAAAAGGTGTAATTATTATTTTAATTTTTATTTAAAAAACTACTGAATATATTTTGCTAAACATTTTTTTATATATTTTATGGGATAATTTGAATATTTCCTATAACTTTCGAAGCAATTTGTGAATTTTAAATCCGCTTAAAAAATGTTTGAACAATTAGGTCCCATAGGGTCCAATGTATTTCATTTTTTCCATCCGGGTTCAATCCAAAACTAATTGAGTGATATTATTCGTTTATATTCCCATAGGTCCCACAGACCGTCTGAACAACATAGTAAAATTTCATTTGGATAAAGTCATTTTTACGGCAGTTATCGTGGTAACAGACAGAGACAGAATGAACAGCGTCATAAACCGGACAGACAGACAGAATGAACAGCGTCATAAACACTTTTCAACTTTGTTGTAAAGTGTTAAAAAAAAAAAACTGCCAATTACATGTTGCTACCATGTAAGTTTGAGTAATTTATTTGTTACTGGTCCCTTGCAGTTAAACGAAAAATACCTATAACAACTCAACGCATTTTTTATCAATAGGTGCCGAATATATTTCGTTCACCCTAATTAAGAAATAAGAACGGCGCAAAGTTGATGGGGTTTTTTTTTTCATTTGGATGATGTATAAAAAAATTAAATTTCGCCTTTTTATGAAATTATCAGTTCCGGGGAGGGAAGGGGTGCTAATATAATAGCTAACTATATTAATTTGAGGTACTCCTTATTAAATATCCGATATAAGTTTCATATCACATTCTTATGAAATATCAATGAACAAACGCATCAAACCAGAAATTTTAAATTTCGGAAATACATTCGTGCAGCAGCACCTGCAATATTACAATATATCCGCCTGAATAGCATTTTCGCATTCAACAGAAATTTAAGAAAAAAAACACCTGGTGACATGCAAACTGGCATGACGAAACCCTACTATTTTATTTGCATTACAGATCGTGGGTAAACAGCCGTCGACATAACTACCGAGGAGTAGACAGGTACCCAAACAGAGAGGCCAAGAAGCATCCCCAGAAATCCAAAGAAGGAAATTTAAGACTGGCCGGCGGGCTACTGTCAGGCGCACGTGCAGATATTCTAAATGAGGTGCTACTGCTGGCGGTATATCTAAACTCAACATGCATTCCTTGAAGGTAAATCGCTCAGCCGTTTAATACGCCAAAATTGATGCGGCTTTCAGGGGAGCAGAAGAGATTAGATGATGGAGATCACAACTGATGTTGCATTTAGGCAATATTAGAAACATGGAGGAAACTAATTTGTTCAAGTTGGAATAATGGAGGCAACAGTTTTGATTTACGTTCAAAATAAATTCATTAAAATATAGCCTTATTAATATCATAATTTCTTAAGCTTCACTATTTTTATTGATGTTTTATTACTTTCCCTGCAATACATGATAATGTATAGGGAATCGTGTCGAAAATCGCAAGTGGAGTTTGGGCGGATCTTTACGCTTTGGGACCTCTAGAACACAAAAAAACTATTTTAGCGTGACGTCTATGTGCGTATCTGTCTGTCTGTGCAACGTATGTATCCACTCTAACTCAAAAACTAATTGACCAAATTTCATAAAATTTGGTAGGTACGTCACTTGTGTGTGCCCTTGGTGCTGATTAGATTTTGGTACGATTCGAGATAAAAAAAAATCCCGCCTTTTTTGCGAAATAGCCTGCAAAAATCTCATGTATCCACTCTAGCTAAAAAAAAAACTAATTGATCAAATTTTACGAAATTTGATAGAAAAGTCACTTGTGGGATACCCTAGTGCTGATTATATTTTGGTACGATTTGGAAACTAAGAACCTGCCTTTTTTTTACAAATAGACCGCAAAATCACCAAAATCTAATATAAAATAGTTACATATGCACAAGTATCAATTAAATGCTTGTTCTATGCGTAATTTTTGACGAGAAAAAGAATAAGACCAACCCCTTCACTCTAGGACAAGCCGTTCTCGATACATATATATATATATATATATATAATTTTCATAGATACTGTAGCTTATTTTTTTCCATTTGATGATTTGCTGTTATATTTTATTCTGTGGGTGTTTTAGAAAGTTAGGTTTATCGTGTTGCAGCTTCTTACTTTTCGTTCATTGGATTTTCAAACTACTATTTTATATATATATATATATTGCATTTTTGTTACGCCGCCTTTTAAAAAATGTCTAATTACCAAATGAAAACTAAAATTGAATTAAAAGTGCAAATTCGGTGATACTTTGTGCAATTAAACTTAATGAATTATTTAAAAAATAAAGATGAAATTATTTCGAATCTGCAGGGGAAAGTCATGTGTTGCCCATATCAGCTACTTTTTACTGTAGTATTTAGAAGAATTAAACTTAACTCTTGATTGGGGAACAATGACCGAAATGACAAATTTACATTCTAATGAAATCAAAAGAATATTTAATATCACTGAAAAATACCTTATTGTTGAAAAATATATAGAACAGATTGTATTCTAAGCAAGTACTGTAAAAAATATCCATCTTATTTATTATTTTTTTTTTAAGCTCAAGGGACACAAAACTGACAATTATCAGATATCCAACCATATATCACGTGCGTCTACTTTTAGGAAGCACACACAATAAAATAAATACCAATCATAAATAACCAATAAAAACTTCCAACAAAAGATGCTATTCAAAGGTCGTATCATTCGACGGCAATCGGCAACCTCGACAAAAACAGAGTTGGTCATGAATCATATCAGAAAAGACCACGAACATCGACACATTCCAGAAGTTGTGCCAACCGTATACATAGCTTCACATGTACAAACAATGCAGATGGCCGTGTGCGATTTGCTGTTGTATTACATCAGAATAAAATAAATGGCTTATAGAGATATTCTGTTTGTACACTACGAAACAGAAATAATAAAAGTCCGGGACCAGCAGATATTTATTTAGCCTTAAAATATTTCTTGAAAAAGAAAAACATGTTCGGAATGGACCTGGTTAGATAAATATAAAGGACATCTTGGCGTTTCAAAGAGAAATTTCGATTAAATTTTATATAATGAAACGTCTCACGGGATATTTTATTGGGCATTGCCAGATGTTTCTATGTCGCCAAGGGACGGATGCTTTTAATGGAGGATTTTATGAGGGGAAATTGCATCATATTAACATTACATATTATAAAAAATCATGAAAACTGGGAACGCGCAGCTTACGAAAAAAGTTTGGGCTGAGAAATCGAACTATCGCCCTGTACCCCAAAACCCCTATATTTTAAATGATCAGCGTCTGAAACAATACCCCATGAATTGGCAAAAATACTTTTATGTTTTATACAAATACGTGGGTTATATTAAAATATAAATACGTTTAAAAAAATTGTCATTCAAATTTTTCATACAATATAGCAAAACGTTAAAATCGAGTCATGCTTCGTGTTGTCACGGACCAAGATAAAATCGGCACGACCCTGTGAAATAAGGTCATTCTCATCTACACTGATGAAACAATTAATTCCACAGAACAATTTACCATTTTTATCTCATTTTACGTATTACTCTGAACATAAACATTGATAGGATGACTCAAACTACAAAAAATCTCAGAAATGCACACATCGGTTTTATTTTTCGCAAGATAATGTTAGCATACCGATAAGATAATCCAGAATAAAAATGCAGGCAAACATTAAGCGATTTTACCATTCGTAAGTAGATAAGACAGCTCTAAAACACACAAAAGAAAACTAACAATTTTTTTAACTGAATTCCAACAGTTTACGCGCGAAGTTCTCCCTGGGAGCGATGAACATTCCGAATGCAAATTATATTTTGTAACATAAACATATTCGGAATTCAGAATACGAACAAGAGGAAGTGTGAACTTCAAAAATGGGTCAGATGTGGTTAATGATTTGGAGAACCTTTAACTGGAAACTGTATTGTATTCACGTAACATGCAATGACAATAATAATAAAATGTGAGCAGCACATGACTTTCGCTACAGACTTAAATTCATTTCTCTTTATTTCATTAATAATTCATTAAATTGGGTTTAATTGCATTAAATAACACGCATTACTATTTGCAATTACACCGAATTTACACTTTTAATTCAGTTTTCGTTTTCATTTAGTAAATGGACGTATTTTCAAAACCGGAGTAGCAAAAGTGCAAAAACTTAAATATCTCGAGAACGGCTAGTCCCTAGAGTAATGGGGTTGATCTTATTATTTTCATCGTCGAAATCTAATCAGCACCAGGGTCATCCACAAGTGACTTAACTATAAAAAAAATTTTTGAGTTAAAGTGGGTGGATCCATTGCACACACACACAGACAGTCGAGTCGGACGGTCTGGGTCTTCAACACACACAGACAGTGAGAAAGAGAGAAACGTCATGCTAATAAATACTTTCGTGTTCTAGAGGTCCCAAAACGTGTAGATCCGTCGAGAACTCGAATTGTGATTTCCGGCACGTTTTAATACTTTCCCTATACGTTACCATGTATTGCAGGGAAAGTAATACATGCATACTAAAAACCATTTGATATGCCTTATACAGGATTCCCTTAAGAGGATATTTTCCCTCCAGCCTTTTTTCATTTTCTTAAATCCTGTTGGAAAAAATCCTTAACCTCCAGTTCATTCATTTTTTATGTTTTTGTTTTCTCGCTGATTTCACCCGGCATAAAAACAAAAATGTTTATGCTTTAAAAAAAATCGATAAAATATTTAGAAGTATTTGCAAAAATATCAGAAATGCTTATTTTTTTTTTTTTTTTTTTAAAGCACCTATTCCCAGCAAAAAACAGAAAAAAATTCTAAAAACAAAACTAGAGTTAGGGACTATTTTCTAGGCGGATCTATTAACATGGGAAAATAAAACTTTCGGCTGGAGAGAAAATATCCTCTTAAGAATCCTAATAACTTTGTAAAGAACGGTTCATGAGTGTACACGTTAGGTCTATCTATAGTACAGTGGCCTGGGCGAATAAAAGGGATTGCATATCCACTAGCAAAGAATTTAAAAAGTTGGGAAACGAACCGCAACAAAGTGAGATAGACAAAAAATGCCAATTACAATCGACCATAAAACTACGTTAAAAAAGGAATGTATTGGACACAATATGATTATTGGCGAATCGCTGTCCCATTCAAGAATTATAAGAGCAGGGTCATTTCATGTGAAAACATCCATTTTAAGAAAAACTTGTTGCACCATAGTCATGCTTTTTTTTTTACCATGGATACATATGATAATAAAACCTCCCAAATCTGAATTTGTAATATATATATCCTAATAATGACCAAAATACAGGCATTTGAAACTTGGGCATTTTTACCAAATAACAGCTATCTTGGATTTTGCACCAATGTTTCTAAATGTAAATGGCTCAAATTAAATAATTTTGGTACCAATTTAAAGCTATTTATATCAGGAATAAAAGTGCCATATCAAAACAATAAAAAATATATATTTTAATATTGTTGTTACATGAAAATTGCAAAAATCACCTTCGGATTAATAGTCAACTTTAATGGGCTATAAAAAAAATGGTCCCTGATATTTTTTTCTGGAACTAGGTACAAATACTAACTAATATATGTGCTTTAAGTACAAAAAAAATTAGAAAGATAATATTTCTTATTATAGAGAAAAATGGCTTTAAAACATATATACATTTAGTTAACATTTGACATACAATGCTTTAATCATTTAAAAAAATATTTTTTTTAAAAGCAAATAATGAGTAAAAACAAAACAAAGGAATTTTTTACACATTAACTAGTATGTGTGCTTTAAGTACAAAAAAAAAAATTAGGATGGTAATATTTAATTTAATAACTAAAAAAATACTGTTATATGTATGGGAAGTAAGTGTAAGCATTTCTGAGGTGCTGAAACATTCTAATCAAAATCTTCCTAAAAACCATACAGTTATCTCTTATATTTTATTTTCTTATTTCAAATTACAAAAGGTATTTTCTATATTTAGTAGAGTTGAAGATACCCATTTTTTCCTAGTGGCCACCGATTCCTAAACCAATTTCATCTAATAGCCAGTATCATAATCTTTGGCACACATCTAGAGTTTTTAGCCATATATATGATGCACTTGGGCCATGAGAATGTATAAACATAACATATACAAACAAACAGACATACTAATTTCTAATTCATTGCGATGCTTTGGTACTTTAAGAATTTCTGGAGATGGACAGTTATCCCACTTGCACACCATACTTTTCTATCAGCTGCTCAATCTGGGTTTTCGACACCATACTTTTCCGATTCAGCACAATAAACCTATTTCTTTTAACAATAATGTAGTATAGTCACTGCACATACAGAATGAATAACTCTGCTTTCAACAGTTACATATTCTGTTGGATGTAGTATATAAAATTTAGATACTATTTTTACTTCATTATGATTTTCTTTAAATGCAGCATATAATTCCTTTAAATTATGTAAAAGTAATCTCTTTTGATTTAATACTTATACTTTCCCATTTTCACTTTGTATAGACATGCAATCTTTTTTTCCTGGACACATACCACTGTTATAATAAAAACTAGTAACTTTTTTATAGTATCAGAATTTAATTTAACACTTATATCTCACTAGGCATTGATAACATCCCTCCTATTTCTTTTAATTTTCTTGCTTTCTTTCACTAAATTATCTGTAGTGATATAACAAGTTGGACTATCCATGAATCTTGGACTCATTTTAAAACTTGCACCTTTTCTTTAAATGATACATCTAAAGAAAACTAATTCAATAATGCTTGTATCATAGTAATTTGGGCAAATAATGTATTTTGCATTTTATGGTTTATTAATACTTTCAATACCTAATACTGTAACAGTTTTGGTAGCAACATAGCTAATTTCTTAACTTGCATATAACTAAGTTTCCTCTTAGGGCTAAATCTATTGACCTTTATTAGTGATAAATCCAAAAGTTCACAGCTTTTATTCAATTGTTCCATTACTAGTGTGACTTCACTATAATCTGCATCATTGGTTATTTCCATGTCAGCAGTAGGAACCTCTGACTCACTAATTAATGCATGCAAGGAAAAATAACACGGAGTGCAGAGTTTTCTTCCTGGAATAAATAATTCCTGATTTATCATTGAGAGTTTGAGAGAAATTGGTTTTAGGGATTTAGCTCCGATTTTGGTTTATTAAATGGATAACAAGTTTTCTGTCTTAAACTGTACCATTTCAGATATTCACCCTTGTGAACCTTGCAGATACTACCACTCAGGATACAAGTACAGGAATAAGCTCAATACGTAATGACGAACTGATTTTCTTGCATACAAAACATTAAATTATTATAGCATAAGACAAGAATTAATCATGATACATAAATAAAAGAAATAATCATAAAAGCACAATTCACTGATTTATTTGTTGAACATACTCAGCTCTGAACACTTGAGCAAAATTGAGCTCTGAAAGGAATAAGTCAGCCAGAATTGTATATTGCATCGTACCTTGAATATAACCTATGAGAAAACAGATGATGCAGTACAAGTAATCATATCAAGAACTCTGACTAGTATATGTTAATTGCTATTACTTATATAACAGAACTGTGTGAGTATTAGAGTTGAAAATTCTGAGGGTACAGGCAGCTGATGTCTCATGTACACAAAGACCAGAAGGTGTTTTTAAATGTTCCAGAAACAATATTGGTGCTGTAGGAGCATTTCCTTTTCCAATAGCTTATTTGTTTATGATTAGGTACTTGTTTCAACTGGATAGAGGATATTGCCCAGTGTTTCCTTTGGAGCTGGCACTTGACTAAGATATTTTTTGGCGATCAACATGCTGTAGTTTTTTTTTTTTTCCTTTTTAACGCTGTTCATGAAAAGGAGTTTTATATTATCCAATTACAAATTTTTTTTTTGTGTGTGTGGAATTAACAATATGTATGCTGTAAAGCTTCAGTATTATGTAATAGTTGTCATTTATAACCAATATGCTAAAGATTACTGTACTGCTTCTTAGGTGAAAATGGTATAGAAGCCAGTGGCCTCTAGGAAAAAATGCGTATCTTCAGCTTTACTGCATATAGAAAATACACTCTTTATAATTTGAACTAAGAAAATAAAAATAAGAGTGATAACTGTACGGTTTTTAGGAAGATTTTTATTATAATTTTTCAGTATCCCAGAGATTTTTACACTGATTTCCTATACATGCAACAGCATATTTTTAGTTATTAAATTAAATATTACCATCCTATTTTTTATACTTAAAGCACACATACTAGTTGGTGTGGCAAACCCAGGCCGTCCGACTCATCCAGAGGACTTGAGCAACTATTTGGACGACCGGGATACTAGTTGGTGTGTAAAAAATTCCTATGCTTTGTTTTTGCTCATTATTTATTTTTTAAAAATATATTTTTTTTTAAAGTATTGCATGTCAAATGTTAACTAAATGCATATATTTTTAAAGCTATTTTTCTCTGTAATAAGAAATATTACCTTTCTAATTTTTTTTTTCTTTTTTTGTACTTAAAGGACACATATTAATATTTGTACAAAGTTTCAGAAAAAAATATTAGGGTCCATTTTCCTTATAGCCCATTAAAGTTGCCTATCAATCCGATGGTGATTTTTGCAATTTTCCTGCAATATCAATATTAAAATATATATTTTTATTGTTTTGATATGGCACTTATATTCCTGATATAAATAGCTTTAAATTGGTACCAGAATTATTTCATTTGAGCCATTTGTAATCACGCTATTACATTTTTAAACATTAGTGTAAAATCCAAGATGGCCGCAATTTGGGAAAAATGACTATTTTTTCAAATGCCTGTATCTGGGCCATTATTTGGATATATACATTACAAATTCAGATTCGGGGGTTTTATTACTATGTGTATCCATGGTAAAAATTAAAAAAAAATATCTATGACTATACAACAACACTCATCGGGTGTCTCCATATGGAATGAACCGGCACTTATATGCTATAGGTCTGCACGGTCTCGGACCTGACCACGGGTTTAAATCCAACCCGATCCAAGAGTCGAGCCTGAGATTTTTAACACTATTTCGAGTCGGGGCAGGTTACTTTTAGAAATTATTTGCTAGGGTCGATGCAATCACTTTTATTCGATCAGGCATAGTCAATCTACTACAGACATACCTAACGTGTATACTCATGGACCTTTACTTACAAAGTTTTTGTGGTGCTGAAGGTCTTTCTTGGTAACCCTGTATATAAATAAGGAATAAAAAGTTAAATGTTTAAACATATAGAAGAAACCTTTATTAGAACAGAGCTTTCCAAAAGAGGAAGCTAAAATTCTTAACTTTATACATGCCAAAGAGATCTCAACAATCAAATTGCGTAATTTAATTTAAATTGTAATGTTTCAATATAGGCAACACCTTATACTCGCATGACTAAAATATATTAAAACTTAAAGTGGGAAAAAAAGGGAACGAAAATAAGCTTCCCTCTCCCCTGTCCAAACAAATAAAATAATAAGATAAATAAGTACACTACACTAACCAATGAAACTGCTTGCTTCTCTCTTAAGGCGACGCTTCAGTTAGCTTTCATGCCCATGTTAACCTATGGGGGAAGTTCTTCGCTAATTACACATTGGCAAATGAATAATTTAAAATTTTGTTTTTTGCACATGATTGTAGACAGTTTAATGCATTGAACTCTGTCATCAATTTTTTAAATTTTATTTTAAATATATCGTGAAATGGAGTTAATTTGTCAAAATTTCTTAGATAAAACATCACCTTCTTAATTGCACTATAAAAAATTAACTATCAAACGTTTCACATTTTGAAAAAGAGCGTTCAATAGATTATACTTCTGGCTTCTTTTTAAGATTTTTTTTAGATTTTTGAATTAATTTGGGATTAATATATTGGAATAGTAAATCGTGTTTCAACTGCTGAAACTTCCAATTTTCAACGTTAGCCACACCTCCTATCCTCCCAGGGGAAAAATGGGGGTGAAAATTCTTGGTGTGGAGATTTGAGGGGTGGGTGGATGATTGACTGGTATTGGGGAAATGAACGAAGGGGTGCATTTGTTGGTGTTTAGCAGGAGTCTTTTGACTTTGGTCCAGTAAAGAAAGAGAAGTCCTTTGCGTTACAATTTGTTGTATCAGTACAGATAATTCGGCTCGCGCTGGTTTACTGTTTTTCTTCTTGCATATATTTGTTCCATACTTATTTACTGTAAATATTATATTAATTGTAGTCTTTTAGGTCACCGGGGGGCCCGTGAAGATAATTTTGTATAGCGAGAACAGAAATTCTCTAACTTCTTTTTAGGGGCACTAAATTAAATATTTTAACAGAATATTTTGATTAACAATGTCATTTAGTATACTATAGTAATTTGCGCATGATTGCAAATTTTAAGTTTCTTTATATTATATTAGCAGCGAATACCGCTCGGGATTTACCATGCAAAACTGTGAAAAAAATTACACCTAAACATATAGGGCCGTGAATCTTATACATTGTTTTGTCACTGTGAAAGATGTAAATTCATTGCATTATGTAAGAAAAAAATCTGATGTGGGCAACACATGACTTTCCTTATATAATGTAATGAATTTAATACTTTTACAGTAAAAAAAAAAGGTTTTTCATATAGTAGATACTAATATTCTTTCCAAGATATTAAATTTTCGACAATTGGTCGTCATTTTCATTGATTTAGCGTCATTTTTATCCATTTGGCGAGATTTTCGTTAATTTGGCAACATTTCAAAAAGTCGCCAAGTTGGCGACATTCCGCCAAATTCGTCGCCGAAATATCGCCAAGCGTTATGCACTAAGAAATAAGTTATTTTTACAGCAGATAAATGACTATTGGCGTTCAAATATAAAAGTAATACTCAAAGTATCTTTTTTCTTGAATGGAACGAGCTAGATCCACGAGAATGATGTCACCCAATTTATCGCATGGTATTACATATGAAAAGTGAACTTTTTTCTTAATAGGAAATATTTTTTTTTTATTTTATATGATTTTTTGATATTTTTTTTAAAAATGTGCAATATCTCAAGAACGGTTCATGTCAGCGTTCTGAAATTTATGTCAATCGTTTTCTAATGAAAAATTACATAAGAAATGTCTATTTGCGTAACTTTATTAGTGGTTTTGATTTTTTGACGAATTTTCAAATTTTTACTCGAAAATTTAGGGGGATTCTGAGCATTCGATTGCGTATAAAAACAATAGGCTTCCAGTGTTTACAGATTGTGATTTTTGTACCAAATTTCGTTCAAATCGGTCCATTTGTTCGTCAGTTATCGTCTCCACAGACTCACTGGCACACACACACACGCACACACACACACAGACATCACTTCAAAAATGTTTGATTCGTGATCAGGGATTCTTGAAACGTGCTCTCCCGTCGAAAACTCGAATTCGAATTTTCGACCCCGTCACAATACTTTCCTTAGGGCGCGGTAGCCCATTGGTTAGCGCGCTGGAGTTGCACTCGGTAGGCCCGGGTTCGATTCCAGCCACTGCCAAAACTGCCGCCGTGTTCATGTGCCGCCGTGTACGATCACGTTAAACATGTGGGTCCGAAAGTCCTTCCGAGAGGTTGGTGGTAGGGGAAGGAGGGTACGGTCCCTGTGGATGCCTCCCCCACTGGGTTCCGGTCTAAATTGGGTGGCATTTCCCGACCGTCCAAACAGTTACCTTACACCTTTCTGGTAGGTCGGACGGTCTGGGTTTCAACAACAACAACAATACTTTCCTTATACATTATGTATATAAGGAAAGTAAAAAAATCATTGCATAATATAAGTCATAGCAGCATAAGAAAGAATCTTCCTCATAAAATGCTGATAATTAAATAACCATTTTTAACACTTTACTACATAGTTGGAAAGTGGTTATGACTTTGTTTATTCTGTCTGTTTGTCCGTTAGCACGATAACTGCCGTAAAAAGCCATAGAGAGCCAGGCGATTTATATTTCGATGACGTCATTTGAATCAAGTTCGTTTTTTTCGATGAAGTTTTTAAGTTTTCAAATATAATTAATTATTACAGTATATTACCGTTGAATGTATTGCATTTTAGAGATACTCCGTACGAAGAACAGGCATGCTGCTAGTTAGGCAATAAAATTTTACTCTGCACGGTGAACGCAGATGGGTCAATTTAGAACCCGATACAGAAAAATTATAATTTTGGATAAGAAATTGAAGACTTCTTTATTCTACTACATTCCGAAGTCTAAATTAAACATTGCTCTTCACAACATTCAAATTTGTAAAGCTATAGTAAGAGAACAAAAATTATGCTCTGGCCTGGATACAGCAGTATAAATATACACCGATGCACCAATTGTCATGTTTCGTAACATCATGTGATTTATAAATTGAATAGGGAAGAAATACATTCCAAATTTAATTTTTGAGGAAATGATCATTAGATTATTATCATTGGTCAAGTGCCAGTTTCAATTTGTTTTATTTTTAAATTTGTCGCAAAAAAGTTTAATCTCTTTTGTACTGTGATTGTTTGTCTGGTGGTGGAAATATGAAATCCAATAAATAAATGAAAATAAGAAATCCAAGATACTGTTTACTTTAAAATTTATCACTGATATTTTATGCAATTTCTTCTATGATTTTAATTTCAGTTCTTAGATTTCGAATGTTTCTAAATTATCAAAATTAAATAAATTTTATTCTTAAACACAGTTCCGACGATTTCTTTCCTATAGCAAATGTTGAATAAAAATTTATCTGAGCAAACTGTCATAATTTGAAATCAACATATAGATAATGCGAATTATTGTCCTTGAATGTATTTATTCCAAACATCTTACACTTTTACTAAAATTATTAAATTTTAAAAATATTCATAATTATGTCATAATTAAAGAAAATATTATCTATCTATATTTACATAGAAAGTTTAATCGCATTGAAAAGTTTTTAACAACACTAACAATTGCGGCATATGACATGTTTATTTTGCTACCGCTGCAACGAATCTTTGATGCTGATGAGTAGTTCTAACTAAATAGTCATTGCACTGTTCACTGATAAATGAAGAAAGCATTTTTAAAAACATAATCCCAGTCTTTTTTATCCCTTCTCATCTTCAACCAAAATGATAAATAAAAATTCATTTTATATTAATGCTCATTCTTGACTTTAATTATTTTTAATTTGAAATTAATTTTAAAATGTGGGTTCCTTTACATTTAATACTATATGTGATGAGCTTGTGTTTAATTCCTTAAATGGCAAATTTTAATTCGCATACAAGCCAACAGGTTTCAAAATATTCAGGCCGGTCCGCGTTGGAGTTGGTTTTGAGTATTTACGGTACGGCTCAGGTGAATTCCAATGAAAAAATTTCGGGCTTTGGACGAGTCAAATCTTGACATTTTTGAACCGGGAAAATTTTTTAAATTAGACCTGTGCAGACCTCTAGTCTCTAAATAACTGACTTTTGATCTTCGACTTTTCCTTTTCTTCTGCCGGCTCCAAGAACTGGGATTTTTCCAAATTTAGATAATTCCCCCCATTATTGCAGTGACGCAGTAGCCGGAACACATTTTTTTTTTTAATTCTTAAATTCTAAAAACTCCTTACTTATTCCCATTATTTATTTATTTATTGAAGATAAAAACGGGTTGCTTTTCTAGTTCAAGGACTCCAGAATGACAAACTGAATGATTGAGTAAATATCTTTTATCACATATGTGTTTAGGAAACGTTTTGAAACTTTAATTTCGAAGGGGGGTTAAATACGCCTATGCGCATGTGCTTAACATGTGTGTTAAATGTTTAATTGGCTGAATAACTGAGAAATGCCCAGTCTAAAATGAGACATATATTTGAAATTTGGTGCATGAGTGAACAGTCTGAAAAAGACAACTGAAAAAATTGAATTATTTAAAAAATCTTGTTTTGTAGGTTTGCTCATTAGGAGGCCGTTGAATTTCAATGAATATTCAGCTAGTGTTTAACTATTTGGTAAACCAATTAGATTTTCCCATTAAAATTCCTGCTGCGTTAGGTTCTGTCCCGCATTTGAATTTATGAGTGCACAAAGATTTAGTCTTCTAGGTCACAGAAAGCTTCTGAAGGGTTTGGAACGACAAATACACGCAGAATAATAATTATACAGGTATTTATTGAATTACAGTATCTGTATAAATGAAATCATTTTTCCTTTCTTGTTTGTAAATAATTTTTATTGTTTGTATAAATATTCGGTGAACCAGTAGTTTTTCTCCCTCAAAATTCCGACTGTGTTAAGTTCTGTACCGAAGTTGAATTTTTGAGTATACAAAGATTTAGTCTTCTAGGCCACCGGGGCTTTTGAAGGGTTTATAAAAACAAAACACATTCAGGACAATTATTATATAGGTCTCTATTGAGTTACTATGTCAACAAATGAAATCATTTTTCTGTAAAAACGCCGTGAAAGTGCAGTACCGCTACTAGAGACTAGCTATTTGAATAGAATTGCAGTTCCGCAGCGCCCGTGTAGTGGCAACCGCCATTTCTATTCATTACTAGGCAGAACCCGAGATTTCCGAGTAACCCCGGTTAAAACAAATCGTTTTCAACACATGGAATTCTCATGCTAAATACTATAATTTCTAAATATATTCTGCAAGGCTAAAAAATGCGGTATGTAGAATATCACATATTTTTAGTGCTGTATCGTCCATTTCAAACTTCAAATTTCATACAATGCACTCTAATGTATACTATTTAAAAAGGAAATAATGATATATTCAAAATGACTAAATAAATATTAGTTTTATACCATCGCTCTGGACTCATAGGCATAGAAATATCATTAATTTTATTTTTAATTCCAGTTTTTTAATACACACATTTTAGTGTTGTACCTAGATTAGTCTCAAAAATACACATTGAAGTTACACACACACACACATATATATATATATTTATATTATAATTATATAATAATCGGTTAGGAGAACTCTTTGGTTATTCCTTGACAAGAAATAGAATGGATAGGAAACTTTCTTTCAGTAAGTGGGAAAAGCCTCCAGTTACGTTTTTTTCATTCTTTCATTCATTTACTTTGTCCCCCAAACCACACACCCTTCTAAGATTCCCCCCTTTATCCTCTTGGACAGGCGAGCAAGTCATAAACTATAGAGGTCCAAGGGCCTTTCGTCACCTTTACTTACTCTCATTGGCCTATCAGATGCCAATCATTTGAAAAAAGGAACTGCCCATCTCTTGAGCCACCGGGTGCAATTTTCAAGGGAACGGTGATTTTTTTTAACTGAAGCGTCCCCTTAAACAAGCGAAAAAAAAAACAGTAGCTGCGTGATGTTAACTTATTCTACAACGCTATATTCAATCTTTCCAAATACCAACTCATGCATGAAAAATATTTTTTATCATTACTATTTACCGTACATTTGACGCCTGCCCACGCGAATCGAATTGAGGAATGCGGTAGGCGGAGGACAATTACTTATTTTATAGTCATGTTTCGGTGAATGAGCAGGGGCTAATGTAGTAAGACTAGCACTATTTTTTTTTTTCATTGTTATACACGTCTGTGAACCAATTAGGTATCGACCAAAGGTTTCCACCGGTATGTTACATGACACAGTGAAAGAGAAACGGGAAACCGAAGAGTAGTGACTCCCAGCTCCCTTCATTTTTCCAAAGCGCAGTGGCGGACGACCCATCGTTCCACTTTAAGAAATGCTTTAATTAAGGTAGACTTTCATGCTATGCTAATTTTGATCATGTCACACTTTTTAGTAAAAAACTTCAAAATGTAACTTTCTATACGGACTGCCTAGCTAAACATTTTCAATTATACAAATATTTTCCGTCACACACAAAAAAGTTCCATTGTCATACAATCAAAATTATACGAGATATTTATTCAAATTTTCGAAGGATAATTGGGGACTGTATAAAATATCTGCTAAAAATCTTACGCATTAAGTTTTCGAATGCACATTTTATCTGACAGAATTTAATTTCTGTACGACCCCTCGAAATCTGTTTTCGATGTTTCTTTTGATCGGATAACTTTAAACATTTTCACGACCAGTTTTGTATATTAAACAACAGCCCCAGAGATTTATATGAATAAAGAATTTTATATTTGGAATATAGGATCCATATAAAAAGTTAAATTTTATTCTTTTCTACTAAAACGTGTCACGTAGCCAACACTGCCGTAATATAAAAAGTACGCCACCAATGAATGGGTCGTCGTGCCATTAGTGCACACACACACCATATACGTTAATTATTTTACTTTTAACTATGATACTCCCCAAAAAGATAGAAAACAAATACACTTTACTCGTGTAAAGAACTTTTCTTGTACGCTAGTGCATGGTGTCCAATGTCGCTAGCCAATGCGACGTATTTAGTGAATGCCGGATATAGCCGGCGCTAGCCAGGGCGAAGCATTTAGTGGATGCCGGATATAGCTGGAGCTAGTCGTGAAAGGGTTAAACATTTCTTAAATTGGTACCATGGGTCTGCGAGATCAAGTGATATTTAGTGATGCAATCTTTTTGAAAAACTCTAGTTCTAATATGTCACTGTTTTTTTTTTTTACTTCAAAATATAGGAAAACTGCGTAGAATAGCAATTTATAGTTCAGTGTCGTTAAGAAAGATCGTTCAAGAGATATTTAGCCCTGCAATCGTTCAAGAGATTTTTAGCCCTGCAATCGGTCAAGAGATATTTAGTCCTGCAATCTTTTTGAAAAACTCTAAATCCTAATATGTCAATGTTTTTTTTTACTTCAAAATATAGGAAAATTGTATAGTATAGAGATTTATAGTTCAGTGACGTTATGAAAGGTTTGAATCAAATTAACAGTTTTTAATTTTTAACATGATGGTTGTTTACGTTTCTTTCTAGGTTCATACTCTTGCATTCTAAAATATCTTACAGAAAGTTGATTACTTGTTTGCATATGTGAAAAGTGTAAATTAGATTTTTATTAGATGAGAATACTGAATAAATCATTTAAAGATTTGTGGCAGGTTTTGCTTTTTACTAACTTCATGGCAACTTTAAGACTCTTAATATCTCGCTTATTTTACAATAATTCAAAATACTTTCATAACAATTGTCAAAATTATAAGTATATGAATATTTCCATTTTTATTTTCCATATATACATAATGTATAAGGAAAGTATTGTGACGGGGTCGAAAATTCGAATTCGAGTTTTCGACTGGAGACCACGTTTCAAGCATTCATGCTCACGAATCAAACATTTTCCAGGTGATGCGTGTGTGTGTGTGTGTCAGTGAGTCTGTAAAGACGATATCTTACGAATGAATGGAGATATTCGAATGAAATTTGGTACAAAAATCACAATCCGGGAATACTGGAAGCTTATTGTTTCTAAAAGCAATCGATGTTCAGAACCCCCTAAATTTTCGAGTGAAATTTTGAAAAAATCATCAAAATCTCAAAGCCTCTAATACAGTTACGCAAATAGACATTTCTTATGTAATGTTTCTTTAGAAAACGATTGGCATAAACTTTAGAACGCTAGCATGAATCGTTCTCTGAAATATTCCACATTTTTCATATAAATTTATCAAAAAATCCCATAAATAAAAAAAATATATTAACCGATTATAAAGAAACATGTTCATTATAGAGAAACATGTTCATTTTTCATATGTAATATCATGCGATACACTTGGTAACATCATTCTCGTAAATCTAGCTCGCTCCATTCATGAGAAAAGATACTTTGAGTAATACTTTTGTATTTGAACGCCAATAGTCATTTATCCGTTATAAGAATAACTTATTTCTACGTCCATAACGCTTGGCAAGACTTTGGCGCCGAATTTGGCGGAATGTCGCCAACTTGGCGACTTTTTAAAATGTTAAAATAACGAAAATCTCGCCAAATGGATAAAAATGACGCTAAATCAATGTAAATGACGACTCATTGACGAAAATTCAGTATCTTGAAAAGAATATAAGTACCTACTATAAGAATAACCTATTTTTTTTTAGTGTAAAAGTAGTAAATTCATTGCATTATATAAGGAATGTCATGTGCTGCCCACATCAGATTTTTCCTTTTGTTTCATTAGCAATGGAATGGCGATTGAAGTTCATATTTAAGCATTAAAAAAGGTTAATACAGAGAACCCGATATACTTCTGGGACTAAATCTCCCCCTCCCCCCCCCCCCCCCTAATTGAATGTATCCGTTATTCGAGTGCATCTGTTAAGGAAGCTTTAATGTAAATTTTTATTAGTATCATTATTTACTACATATACAATCAATTTTAATACTGAAACAGGATAAATTCCTCCCCATTAGCGATGCCATACATCCTGCATAAAGCAATAATTAAAGAGCAACATTTAATTTTGCGATAAATATTATCTCTCGAAACTCACTAAATAATCCGAAACGCAACAATTAAAGGCTTGTTTTGTAAGAGACTTTTAATGACGACTAAAATAAAATCAATCCCATTTCTCGAGTATAAACATTTTTTTCGTGTGTATGTGTGATCTGCCGTCGTTTTAAAATGACGTAAATAGATAAATGAACAAAAAATTATTATTGCAAATTAGATATAATTTCAAATAGGTATCCATTTTTTGTCATAAAATTTATGTCAGAAGAGTCCAGTCTGTCACTCCAGCTATTCTTTATATATTCCTTATGTCTAAGGAATATATAAAGAATAAATGGAGTGTGACTCAACTCAACTTTCTCATGCTAGAATCTATTTTTTAGTAACTTTTTTTTTCAAATTTTACAAGAATTTTTTTGAAAAATCGGTATTGTGGGCCCAAATGATTACAATTACGGCGTGTTACCCTTCACTTCAAAGGGTTTGACAAAATATTTCGTTTGATACCATACTTGCCAATGTACCCCGTGAGGCGGCTAATGACGTCACGAATAAGAACCCTTTTACGCATTATTGTCAAATTTTGTCCTATGATGCCAAGTTAAAAAAATATATATAATTTCGAAGTTTTCGCTTGAATTTAAAAAACCATTCAATCTAATTCCAGATTTTCTATTATAACAAAGCCGGATATAAAATGCATTAATATTTTTGGCCGCTATAGTGTACACAAGAAATCGACCACAGACATACAGATGAACATCACTCCAAAAATAGTCAAAACGTGTTCAGGCGATTTTAAAACATATATTGGCATCAAAATCTCGAATTCGAAAATTTTCGTTAAAACAATACTAAACAATACATTGCATGAGAAAGTAAAAATTTATATGAGCCTATAGGGAAAGTCACGTGCAGTTCATCACATCAGAATTTTATACTCTCAGTCAAGAACAAATACTATTATGAATTATGAAAATAAAACAAGGAGTTCGCTCAACGGCTCAACAAGCTTCCACCCACGGCTGAATGGACAAATTGGGAGTCACCACAGGCTGAAAGCCTCCGGTGGCATGACGTAACATCTGAAGCTCACCCGCCTCACCAACAGATTTTTGCAACATCGTTCAAATTCCAGAGCAACTACGTACGAGGAGATAAAGTGAAACTTATCATTACTCTCGTAAGCACTGGCCGTTGAGACTTGAACCTGAGTTAACCGAAAAATATGGGGTTTCTCTTATCATTGTTTTATTTGTGATAAATATCAGAACTTGTCATCACTCAAAATTAAGTTGTTAGGGAATTTTTAAGTTACTAAATAGAGGTTGGTAGAATACAAGATAAGGTTATTTGCTTCCAAAACAAAGCGATGAAGAGATGAAATCTCAGATTTAAATTATGAAAATTATCAAATTTTCTATTTACTTTTTTAATGTGCATAAGTATTGAAAGTACATACACCACAGTATCTAAGAACTTATTATAAAGAGATGTTTGTTTTAATGAACAGTTTGCTTCAAATAAAATCATCTGTGTGCCTCGATATCAAAGCAGATAACTTTCTAAGAATTTACAAAGCAGAATAAAAATAAGATAAAATTGATAAAATAAAATATTTTACTGTAACATACGATGTTCAAATAAAATGCTATAATTTAATGTGCAGCATTAAAATTATTAGAAGTTGCATCATATGCGAATTTGTTAAATAATTTGAAGAACTGTATTTTCGTACGTATGCATTTCACGACTCAAAGTATAAGAATATCATGATTTATAAAACCTGCTTCATTTCTATTTAAGGATAGTATAGCTAAAAAACAAGCATTTCAACTACAGGAGGGGGGGGGGGGGGGATTTATGCCTTCTCTCAACTTCTGATTTCGTTTCCTAAGTATGCTTTCATTATCCAGTTATTTTATTTATATATGGTGCATTTAAATAGTGGTGTTTAAAATAATTTTGCTGTAATTTAACTTTGTAATTGTTCAATTGTGACAAAGAAAGGAAGTCATAAGTGTGTTCAGTGGTTAAGGCACACGTATTGCACTCGGAGGACTCTAGTTCGATTTAACTATCACCGTGTTTATGCGGAGTACTGGCATGTTAAATCTGTGGGTCGGTTTAGGAGTTATGAAGAGTCTTGTTTTTTCAAGGGGGCGGGGGCGTGATATCTCTCCAAGCAATCAAAGGATTTCCATAACATTTGGTATATTCATTTTAACAGGTAACAACAAACCTATATTGATGATCAGCAAGATTAGGTATATAAGAAAGCTATGATTTGTGACAAGGGCGTCTCGACGGTCAAGTAACCCAAGTGACGTAGTCTCGTGTGCTTGGTCTTTGTACATTATTTTTATTGGACCTCTCGAAAGACTCAGTAGTGCATTTAGCTAATTCAATATTTTCTTGTATGTTATATAATTCTGCATTTTATCATTAGTATCAGTTTACCGTTGATGTTTTGACTACGACCTTTTATCGAATTGTAGTTGAGCATATTGATATCATGATATTATAACCCCCCCCCCCCCCCCACTCTATGTGATTTGATGATTTTGTTTTAATGCAAGCCCTGCAGCATTTTATATGTGATTTGGTCTCCTCAAGTTTCGGTATTTAGTGATTTCAGGAGAGTTTAAAGGCAACCTAATGAGCCCGGACCTAAAAGCATATGCATAACCAGTGCTCTTTCTACCTGCTTGAGCTATAACTGTTACTAAACATTTAAGTACTATATAGAAAAATTATTGCTATATAATAACCAAGACCGTAATATCCATTGGCACAAGGTAGTTTTGTGGCAAGGAATATTTTAATATCATAAACAAAAATGCCCAAAATATTGGCCCGGGGGCACAAAATTCTATGCCAGAACCTAAATTGAAAAGATCAACGTAATGCATCCGTATTTATTTAACTTGTAAAAACAACATAAATTGTCGGATAATCGATTTTTTGGATTACAAATTTTTGAATTTGTGACGTTTTACTGCATTTATTGTTTCAGAAGGGGTTGATGAAAGTTCGCCTGGAGCCTCAGAAAACCTGGGGGCACTGCTAATTTACAACTGTTTTTCACAATATCAAAATTCGTGTATTGGATGTATCAAATTTTTTTCTACATGTAACTGTAAGCGTACTTCAGTTACTACTTTTTCGTTACATTTTCAAAGTAACTCTATTCGACCCTGTATGGAATTTTCTTCTACATAATTGTCTACGCCTAAATTTTCAAATAAATGCTACTGCCTTCACGTGACCATTTTTAACTGCCGCCGAAACTTCGAAGAGAAATCCAGCAGTTCGTCATAAAAAGAACGCAAGCAGTACATACACGCTAATTAAAAAAGCTATGCACGTTCGGGGAGGAAGCGAGAAATGCATAATTCATGATTCCACAAACTGCAAGAAGTGAGCTTGTTTATAACGCACAGAGAATGCGAGAACGATCGTCAAAGCATCACTTACTTCTTCACGGGCTGAAGTTCCACAACATTAAACAACATGTGAGAAAGTTGATATCATCGGAGATGACTTCATTAGAAATCAATGAAGTAGACAATATTGGAAGCGACTGGCGGTATGAGAAAGCAGGAATACAATTAAAGAAATAAATGTATGCAGGTTGGGGTAGGTCAAAACCCATACATTGGAGGAAAAATTGAATATTAATTCGCCTTAGAGTCCATACTGGAAATAGAAATCCAGCAGTGGACCCCCCCCCCCCCCTTCTGAAATTCTGGTTATGATGAGATCCCTGCCTATGGTTAAAGAAAGTGGGCATCCATATAACACGTTATTAAAGTTCTTCTGAAAAAAGTTTTAAATATTGCAGAAATAAAAGCACTTTTTGGCATACTATAATAAGAGAAAAGGCTTTTAATTGGCTTTTGAAATATAAAATTAATACCCATTAGGTGGTAACAGTTAACTTTGGTCCCCAACTTACGGATACAATTGGTCTGTCAGACCCAGGGATGTTAATCACTACATAAGAATTCGGAGTACAATTTGCAAACAAATCCACGAGAGAGTAAGTTCATCAGTAAAATTTAATTTATGAACGTGGCCCGGAACAGTCGGCAAATTAATTTACTTTGTTTCTTATAGAAAAAAATAAAATAAATCTCGAAAGAATCCATTCTTTCGGGAAATATCATGCTGTAGAAGTAAAGAATGGCTCGTGATAAATCCGGAACAATAACGTTTGTTTATTTAGAAAGTGAAAGTACTTAAAAGGCAATAGCTTATTTGATAATATCGAACCTATTTAATCTATAAATTTTTTTCATTTTAGATATAAAAACTGCAATATAGAGAGAAAGAAACTTGTTAGTGACCAAATCATTTCACTCACTTTTAAATAAAAAATTATACATAAAATGACAATTTCTTTGACATTTTATTTTCCTTCTTTCATTTCGGTGGAGGGGGGGGGGGGGGGGGGGAGATTTTTTCTTGAACCGATCTCTCTAAAACCTGACGTTTTATGTTTACCGATCGAAACAATTGTTCCAAGTTTTATATTTATTTTCCTCCAATGGTTGGACATTTGACAAATTATTCACCTATTTAACGGACGAAGCATGAACCATTTAACCGTCATACACATTGCCCTGTCCTGGCACATCAATAGAGGCGAGTCACATTACGTCCCCTTTAATCTAAATCTCGCAATTTGTTTGTTAAAAAATACATAAGTTCACTATTATCAAACAAGCGGTTGTTATTTTCAACCAGAAAAAAATAGCCGCTATTGTCCAGGATTTAGTATGAACCGTTCTGGAGATATGGAAAATTGTGCTTTTTTTACAGCGAGTCAATCAATTTCCATGAAATCGGATATCCCTATTTTTATTGGTAATAATAAGATTATCCATCTTCAGCAAGATATAAGACAGCTTCAAATTGTGTTATTTTCCCACATCGAAATTTGTTATTCTGCAGGTTAAGTCCCGTGTTGAACACATATTTTTTTTTTTTTTTAAAAAGGGACATTTGAAGGGCGAAGAAAAGAACGGATCTGAACGACAAGGAGTAAACCATTCGTCCACAGATGAGCCTTGTGATACTGTGCCTCCTCTAAACTCCCCCACCCACCCACTATAAGCGATCCTGCTCTAGAAATTCTGTTAAGTCATCTTGGCTCGAAAAACTGTTTCCTAAATGAATACAGCTGATTTTCGGAACTTTTCCTTTTCAGTAAAGAAATCTTAAGGAAGTGTTTTACAGTGCACCAGAGATTCGCTAAGAAATTAAGTAAACAACACACTAATCGCGATTGCGCCTGCAGAAAAAGGCAATTAAACTAATCGATGCCGAACGGAAAAGGTCAATGATCCATCCGCCAATAGAAAAACTGTCACGCAACATAATCACTCGGACAAAGGTCAGAGAGATGCTTCCCAGTCAGACGGTTCTCAGCAAGAAAGCTCTGCTACGAGATCGTTTATGGATTCTTTTAAAAGATCTGTGGTACGGACATAACATACTGGAATAGGAAATTATATCCCTATCAATCCTAGGAGGAAATACAACATCACGAATATGCAATAAGATGTTTTTATAAATGAAATATTCTAAGTGTTTTCATGTTGGCCATTGCATGTTCGTAACTATGTTACATTACAAAAAAATCTGATGTGGGCAACACATGACTTTCCTTATATAATGTAATGAATTTACTACTTTTACAGTAAAAAAATAGGTTTTTCTTATAGTAGATACTAATATTCTTTCCAAGATATTGAATTTTCGACAATTAGTCGTCATTTTCATTGATTTAGCATCATTTTTATCCATTTGGCGAGATTTTCATTAATTTGGCAACATTTCAAAAAAGTCGCCAAGTTGGCGACATTCCGCCAAATTCGTCGCCAAAATCTCGCCAAGCGTTATGCACTAAGAAAAAAGTTATTCTTACAGCAGATAAATGACTATTGGCGTTTAAATACAAAAGTATTATTCAAAGTATATTTTTTCATGAATGGAACAAGCTAGATCCACGAGAATGATGTCACTCAATTTATCGCATGGTATTACATATGAAAAGTGAACATGTTTCTCAATAGGAATTTTTTTTTTGTGACTTTTTCATAATTTTTTTGAAAAATGTACAATATCTCGAGAACGGTTCATGTTAGCGTTCTAAAATTTATGCCAATCGTTTTCTAATGAAAAATTACATAAGAAATGTCTATTTGCGTAACTTTATTAGCGGTTTTGATTTTTTGACGATTTTTTCAAAATTTTATTCGCAAATTTAGGGGGGTTCTGAACATTCGATTACGTATAAAAACAATAGGCTTCCAGTGTTTACGGATTGTGATTTTTGTACCAAATTTGGTTTGAATCGGTCCATTCGTTCGTCAGTTATCGTCTCCACAGACTCACTGACACACACACACACATACTTTCACACACACACACACACAGACATCACTTCAAAAATGTTTGATTCGTGATCAGGGATGCTTGAAACGTGCTCTCCCGTCGAAAACTCGAATTCGAATTTTCGACCCCGTCACAATACTTTCCTTATACATTATGTATATAAGGAAAGTAACAGGATTTCCAGTAAATTAAATGACAGTAATTAAAAACCAGTCAGTCATTTTTGAAAGCAAAGACAACAAACAAATGTTCATACAGTTGATAACATTAAATACATTGTATATACAGTATAGGGCTGCACGAAGCGAAATTTCAGACTACTCAGCCCAGCAGTGCCAATGATCGAACAAGGCCTGAGCCCGAAGATACTTTCGAATGTAAAACTCGAGCCCAAATCAAAGACCCTTGAGTTCTGCTCCAGTCGAGCCCAAAATAATGTGTAGTTTATCTTAATGTTTCAAATTCATGCAATTAATGTACAAAGAATTAAGGTTATTAAGGGAAACCAGTACCTTAAAATTGATATATATATATACAGGGTGTCCCAAAACGATTAAAACGTGCTTTAATTCTTTACCTGTTGGAGATAAGTGGGCAATGCAAATTGCAAAAATGTTGAAACTAAGGTAGAAAATAAGACTACGTTAATGAAATAGACCTCCCTTTCATTTTCAAAAAGTTACACTTTTTAAAATTTCATACGACCCCTTTAGACAAATTTGCCCAATCAGAAAATTTTTATTTTTAATGCAACAAGATCATTAAAAAAAGCCCGCATATCTGTATCTTTAATATCAACTGAACTATGGTAAAGGAAAAATCTGTCTTATGCCACTTTTCCGTACCATGTGAAAGGCTGTTTCATCAGTGAAAATAGGGATCAAACAAATTGACGATGGAAATTGTTTAGATTAAAAATACGTTAATATGTGTCAAATTTATTTATTTATCACAAATGCATCTAAATAAAGCATTATACAGACAGAGATCATATAAAGCAGTGGTACTCACTACGCGATTGTGTATCCTATGTATTTGCGGCAGCAAAGACATCTATCAAAGATGCCACACGAGCCAGTAACCGAATTATAAGAACAGAGGAGGAGCTAGTTTTTGCTCAGTGACTATAATGTCGGTCTACAATGCATCAGGTCCCTGGTTCGGGACCACGGCGACGCCAAATCGCTACAATGGTGACCCGGACGTGATCATCAAGTTTTATCTTTTTTGTGATATGTCACAAATTTACATTTCTAATTTGATATAGGGTCCCCATTCACAATGTTCAATTAAATATAACTCGCTCAATTTTAAAGATAGAGATATGCGAGGGGGGGGGGGGGGGTTAATGATCTTGTTGCATTAAAAATAAAAAAATTCTGGTTGACCCAATTTGTCTAAGGGGGTCATATAAAAATTAAAAAGTGTAATTTTTTAAAAATGAATGGGAAAACTATTTCACTAACGCAGACTTATTTCCTATCTTACTTTCAACACTTTTGCAATTTACATTGCCCACTTATTTCCAACAGGTAAAGAGCGTTTCAATATGTTTTTGGGATACGCTATATATATATATATATATATATATATATATATATATATATATATATATATATATATATATATATATATATATATATATATATATATATATATATATATATATATATATATATATATATATATATATATATATATATATATATATATATATATATATATATATATATATATATATATATATATATATATATATATATATAGTTAAACTTTTCTAAAAGTTTGGAGTCTTATTTTACAACGATGTATTGCATTAAAAAAATCACAGCACTAAAAATATTTTTTAAAAAAAATATGTTTACTACACGTATATTAATTTTAAGGGGAATCGTTACAGAAAATTCTATTTTTCTTTTAAATCAATATTCAGATGAAAAATAAAGTCTTGTAAACCTTGTTATGAGACACATTATAGAAAAAAAGACATTTTTTAAATTTCTGAAATGTTGAAAAATTAAAAAATTTACCTTTAAAATGCTGTGCTTTAAAACGCTAAAACCTCAAAATTAATTATGATACAAATTTGCTTCTTATGTTTTGTGTATCATTATATCTTGAGCTATGAAAGTATGCATTCCTATTTTTAATATTGTTCTCCAAAATATTTACAATAAATTTATATTTATAACATAGAATTTTTGTCGAAATAGACGTATTTTTCATATATATTAATATTATTCAAAATTATGTTAGTTATAATAAAAAAAACAAAAAAAAAACATGCATACTTTTATAGTACATACTCTGAACATTATAAACATACCAAACTATGATTATTGTAAATGAAAAAAAGCTTTAGCAATTACAATAAAATAATAAATGTAAAATGTGTATACTGAGAAAAGGGCAATCTTCTTAATGAAGTTTTCATTTTATTAAGAGGATTATGAAATAACACTTTATAAAATCATTTTTAAAGAGCACTTTGGTTTAAAATAGAATTCTAGAATTTCGGTAAGACAGTTTTAAGAATATGTAGATTTAAAATTAGGAAGAAAAAAAATTTTGTGTAACGATCCCCCTACATCATTCAAACGCGTTTATTTTAAAATTTACTTTTTCAATGTTTAGGTACATTTTTCTCAAAATTCATCTGAAAGGTTTCAATTTTCTATTTCTATCACATACACATACGATGTATTTGCAAAAACAGTAACATTAAAAAATTCGTAAATTTTCAAAAATTGCAAGATTAATATATTTAAAAAAAAACTCGTTAAATTGCATACAAGTTTCTAATAAACAACTGGTAAAATCTTTACTTAAAAGTATCCGATAGTTTTTGAGAAAAATATAACTACCTAAAAATGGCCTATTTAACATAGAGTCTAATACAGAGTACCAGCAAGGCTATAAAAAGGAGAAACACTGGTTTTTATTCTATAGCCTTGTGGTACCAGTCCTTTTTAGGCATTTATCTTTACATAGTTGAAATCAAGCAAAATAATTTCATCTACTATATTAAATTTTATTTATAAATTTTTCAAATATTGAGTACGTCTGAATATTGGCATGAGCCGAATATTTAAAAACTAAGCCCACCCCGAAACTGTTTTAGAGAAATCAGGCCCGATTCGACGACCCACCGTACAGATAGATCTCAATTTACAATAAAGAACGGAATCTCATGGAACATTGAAAAATCATGCCTTAGGCTAATTTCCTTCTTGTCCCGATGTTCCATAAATGGAAATATTTCACGCAATATTTTCAACATTTTTTTTTATTATTATTATAAAACCGATATCGTGCGCACGTTACTTTTTCTTTTTACGTGTTTAATAATTTGTGTATAGGCTTAACCCTTGATTAAGACACAGACACGATACTCTAATTACACGATTTAAGTTTTGAGCGCACAAGGAAATGCTGCAAAGCTTCATATTACTTTTATACAGTTTAAGAATAAAAAATATGTTTGTTTATTTTAATTTTCATAGTTTTTTAATTAGAATCATTTTAGTACGTACCCATTTAGTATTTTTGAAAAGGCAATCTACCAAATCGAGAATAGGTTTACATCTTGAACTATTTTAAAAACCATGTATTAAAAAAATAAAATAGACAAATTTTTCTAACAATAAAAATTCATTAAAGTGAGAAAAATATTTCTTCTAAAAATGCACTAATTGCATAAAGGCATCTTATTTTAAAAGCCTTTAAACTTAAGAGGAGAAACTATATTTTTATATGAATAAGCACGTAGCTTACAGAAATTTATTTACATATATTTTATTTTGAAGGATGACTCTTTCAGCTTCTAACTCAAGATCATTTATTATTGAGCTCAACTCGGAACTATCTTTCTCTTAAAAAAAAAAAAAACCATCTCAGAGTTTTAAAATTTTCATAGAAGTTCCCGTCTTACAGATAATTGATGTTTTTTCGTCTAAAAAGTCTCTCCCATTCCCGTTTTAAGCAGATTCCGGCAGAGATGCTATTGCGGTATCTTTCACGATATATTCATCAATTATCTATTAAAATAACATTCTTTGGAAAATTTGACATATTAACACCCTGAACTGTCCACTAATATTTTTTACTGCATACTAACAGGAATACTAAATAACAATCATATTACAATTCATATTACCGGAACAACAAAATTCGAGAAAATTCCATTCAGAGCTATAAATAGAATTTTCTGTGTGTTGTACAGGTCATGTTTTTCTGTTGTACAGGTCATGTTTACGTTGTTAAATTTTCTTTGATAGCAAAGAAAAATTCTCAAAACAGATTTTTCTTTCTTTCATTTTACTTATCACATAAGGGTAAGGAGGACGTTTGCCGAAAATTTAAGTGCTTGAAATCATTTTTATATGAATAAGTAAAATACACTTATTGATAAGTAAAATACACATTTTACTTAAATTTATAAAACATAAATTAGCATTTTTATATCACCTTAATCCTATATTTACAAGCATTAAGAAAACAAAAAATTCTTATTGTACTTTTCACGTCCTGTACTTCGTAAGTTAAGTTTTCTTGGATAGCAACCATACTGAGTGGCGTCGGGAAGGGTGCCATGTCATCCACCCGCAGGCGCCCATTGAATTTCGAAGAAATAATATTTGGGGGAAATAGGAAACATATTTGACTACATTTGTTTATACAGTTAGAATGTGAAATCAGCATATTAAATCACTTTAATCCTATAATTGCAAGCATTGAGAAAACAAATTAACAAAAAAAACATCTTATTGTATTCTTCGTGTCCTATGTTTTGTACATGTTATAAATCATATTGCATGCCTTGTGAAGTTTCCTTACAAAAAAAAAACTCACAACATGTAAAATAGAAAAGAAAAACTTCTACGCATTTTACAATCTAAAGAGAAGTGAGTATAATAAATCACGTTTATCCTGTAATTAGAAGCATTAAGACACAAACAAAAAATATATTGCTGTATTATTCGCTTTGTGTGTACTGTGCACGTTGTGAGTCATTGTGTGCGTTGTTAAGTTTTCTTATATAGCAAAGGAAAACTCACAAAACAGCAAAGACTTTTTAGGTTCACGCATACACATTTATACAGTTACAATACATTAAGGCACTTTTGCTCTATAATGACAAGCATTATGAAAATAAACAAAAAATTCTTACTGTAATTTTCATACACTTCACATTTGCTCTTTCCCGACAAAAGATCAATGATTAAGGATCCTATAAATATCATTTTTACTTCAAATTTCGCACGCGTAAATCAACAACACATAAGCAGGATGCACTATCACAATGAGCCTCTAATAACAAAATCAACATACCCTCTACACCAGTGGCTTATTGGCTTGATGCGACAAACAATAGAGTCCCTTGTATAAGACGCAGGCTACAAGAATATTAAATCTTAAAAAGGAAGTGACTACTTGAGATCGAAACTCTGGATCGGCCCCAACTTAACTTCAAATACATGGATGAGAATATAAAAGGAGTTTTGTGCATTCTTTGACGCGAACGAACACTTCGAGCAAAAAAGTTAAAGTGGAGCGATATAGCCTCCCACTTGAGATATCTTCATTTTAAAATCCACTTGAATGCGATGAAAAATGACGTCAGTGACGTACATTTTGGGGGTAAGTTAGGAAATAGCCTGTGTAGAACACTGGATTGTATACAAAGGACAATAAAATGAGAGTGCTGAGAGTTCTCTAGGATTGAGGATAAGAGACTGTATGTATATACAGTAAACTACCGATAATCTGGCACGTCCAGGACTAGCTGTAACGGATTACCAAATTATCGGATGTCAAAGAAAAATAAAGATGAAAAAAAAATAATTAAAACAAAATAATGGAATACAAATGTGTTATTTATTTGCCTAAAACTTTACACATACTCGATCAAGCTGTATAGTATGTGAAAAAACATTTAAATTAATAGGGATCTACATAATAGCGCGAGCTTGCAAACATTTCCGAATACAGCCGAAAGGACCCGAATACCGTTCCAGAGACGTGCTGACACACTGAATGCCAGTTTACCGGAAGTTTACTATAATCACCCAGTTTTAGAGATGAAAATGGGAAATTTGCAACAAAACACGTATCAAAATTTTCAAAACAGTGAGAAAAGGAGAAAACACTTTTTTTTTTTTTTAAATTACGGATTTCTACACTGTAAAAAATATGCACCCTGTTTTCCTGTAGGAATCAGTCAATTGCCAGTTAAAGAGTGGTCACTTTTCTTGATACAAAAAGAATTTAACAGAAAACTTTCTGCTGTCAACGTGCTTGTCTTTCTGATTTGATTACATTTGATGATTTTGGCACTCCCCTCCTTTTTTTTTATGCACACCAAGACTATTTTGACGGCGACCTCCTGATTAAATTCAAACCCGAATCATTACGAGTATGTATGCATACACACAACTCCAATGGATCTGAAGGCCAGAGTGAACCGCTTATCACAGGTGATCTTGCAGATCGCGAAACGTCCCCCATGGAAAGAATGTCTTTTTGCATGTGACTTTAGAACAAAGAACACAGGTTCGACTCCCCAGTTTTTCCCAACAGTATTTTGTAGAAAAAAAACGGCTTAAAAATTCACTATTTTACTCAGTTTCTAGGATATTTAGCTTTTATCTTTATGGAGTTAAACCCATGAAAAATGCTATAAATAATAAAACTGCATAAACAACAAAATAAATGAATTCCCTTATGAAGGGTATTCAGACTTCTCTATACTTAGAAAAACTCACTGAACGAAATGTTGGTGCTTCATAGAAGAATTTGAAATAATGGTGTTGATTCCTATAAAAATGTGGTATAGTGCTGGTGCTTCTTAATTATTTTAATATAGTACTGGTGCACCATAAAAAAAAAAATCAACATAGTACAGGTGCTCTCTAAAAATTAATATAGTACTCTATAATTAATATAGTGCTCTATTAAATCAACATCGTACTGGTGCTCTCTAAGAAATCACAGAACTGGTGCTTTCTAAAAAATCAACATAGTACTTGTGCTTTCTACAAAATCAATAGCACTGGTGCTCTCAAAATCATAGCACTGGTGCTCTCAAAATCATAGCACTGGTGCTCTCAAAATCATAGCACTGGTGCTCTCAAAATCATAGCACTGGTGCTCTCAAAATCATAGCACTGGTGCTCTCAAAATCATAGCACTGGTGCTCTCAAAATCATAGCACTGGTGCTCTCAAAATCATAGCACTGGTGCTCTCTAAAAATCAACATAGTACTGGTGCTTTCTAAAATGAACATGGTGCTGGAGCTCCCTAAAAATCAACGTAGTACTAGTGCTCCCCAAAAGCTACATACTACTGGCGGTGCTTCCTAAAAATCAAGATATACCGGTATAACCTAAAAAAATTTTCATAGTCTGGTGCTCGTTGTTAGAGAAGGTTACGGAACCCTGCTCTAAACTGGGGATAGAGATCTGAGATCCTCTAAAGATTTCCCCGATACAAAAAAAAAAAAAATCGCAGATGGCGCAAAAAGAATAAAGCTGTGGGTGAATGAATTGTTCTCACATCTACAGTCAAAAATCTACATAATGAAAGTAAAAAGAAAAACCAGTTATATTTGTACAATCAATTCTCTATAGATCTAACCTTCAATTTCTCAAAACCACAAAAGAATATTGGAAATGAGGTCTTGAAGCGCACGTCTGCTCATATTCACAAAAATTGCACATATTCAATATTACATTTAATGTATACTATTGTTTAGCACAGCTAGAGCAGAGAACAAAATATAATGGTACACCAAGTGATCCTTATCATTAATTAACAAAGAGAAATGGATAATGAGTGGTTGAGAGGACGACTCTAGAAAGGGGTAAAAGGAGGTTAATTAAACCAGAAAATTGCGAAACTTTGAAGGCGTTTAATTCTTCCAAGGCGGGTTTTCCTGCACTAAATGAAAAGAAGGCACCCGTCCTTGTAACTAATTCCATGCAATTACTATGCCAAATACAACTCGGTGGAAACTGTATTTCAGATTCACCAAAGCAAATTACGTATTATAAAATTATTTTCAGCCATGACAAAAACAAGTTTAACACTAAAAATTTTGAATAAAGCCAAAACATAGAAAATTAACTGGAGAGTGACTCAACTCAACTTTCTCATACCAAATTCCATTTTTTTTTAATAGTTTTATTTTTCAAATTTTACAAGAAAAATTTTGAAAAATCGATATCACGAGTCAAAATGATTACTTACAATTATAGTGTAGAAAACCCAGACCGTCCGACTCATCCTGAGGACTTGAGTATCCATTTGGACGGCCGGTACAATTATAGTGCGTTACCCTTCACTTTAGAGTTTGAAAAAATATTTCGATTGACACCGTACTTGACAATGTATCCCCCCGGAAGGCCTTGTCCCCCGACGGAGGTTGATGACGTCACGAACAAAAATCTGTATCGCTGCTATTTCTCACAGCAGTGATTGAAAATCTCGGGATCATTGAGCCATAAACAAACCCTTTTATGCAGAATTAAGTCAAATTTTGTCCTATGCCGCCATGTTAAAAATACATAACATTTCAAATAAATTCCGAAGTTTTCGCTCGCATTTTATAAAGTTTCTTGAAAATCCATTAATATGTGTGGCCGCTATCGTATACACAAGAAATCCACCGCAGACATACGGGCATCGCTCCAAAAATAGTCAAAATATGTTCAGGAGGCCTTAAAATATATACTGGCATCAAAATATCGAAATCGAAAATTTTCGGGAAAACAATATTTTCTCAATAGAAAGTAAATATGACAAAGAGTTGGTCAATTTTACAATTTATACGCGCGACTAGCACGTGCAACTTTTTCTACGTACAGTGATACATTGACTTAAACAGTCTAAACTATTAAATTTAGGAAAAACACTCAATTTTCTATGTGCAAAATGGCACAAACATGGAATAATTGCACCTAGACTGAAATTTGGTCAATAAATACTATTACAAAAAGTGTTATAACCCATACAAGCTACCAGGGAAATATATTGAATCTTATTTTCGCGTGCTATAAAGTGATTTAATTGTTTATTTTTTCCGATTAGTAGTGAAAGGATATCAAACTGTGTTTTTATTAGACTAAGTGGTGTAAGTCTTTTGGAAAATCCTCTTATTCAAATTTTCAAGTTCATCTGGAAGCTAAGACTGGTCAAATGAGATTAAAACACAGATTCTAACTAATGAGAAAGTGCTGAATTTTAATATTTTTTTTAACATCCTTTCGCATCCTCCCCTCTCTCCACATCCTTATTTGAATTTTCTAAATACAGTAGAGTCCGCATATAGCGAAGTCGCAAGGGACAGGAAAAGTATTCATTATAACCAATAAAAAGTTTATGAGATTAACAATAAGAATGACTTATCTGACTGCATATTGTGAAACAAAAAACCGTTATAGTAAGGTTGAGATGTATTGCTCTTTTATTTACTTTGAAAAATATCTGTAACTTTCTTTTGAACATTTGAATTTACAACACATGCACATAGCACTTTTCGAATTGTATCTAAATTATCACTGTAGTTAATGTTGTTTCGAGTCTTTTCACAGACAGTATTTTTTTGTTATCCTTCCCCTTTTTAAATCAATTTCGGTTTCTTCGGATTCATCAGACGCATTTATCAGCAACTACAGCAATAATGACATTATCGATTTCTTGTTCTTCTGTTTCAACACAATCATCGCTTGCAGCATAATCGGCAGAAGATCTGGCAAAATTCATTTTCCCCGTAACCTATTCCATATTGAACTATCTTCATACACAAAATCGGAAATGAATGGTAGTTAGATTTCTAAAAACCCAACATGTTTCAAACAATTTCTCTCTGTTTGCAAATATAAACATTCCACTAGGCATCATTTAAAAATTAACAGGTAATTTCCATATGTTTTGGCTATTTCAACGTATCTAGAGATGTGTTTAGGCTGAATCTTTGTTTCCCAACTAATTGTTACTCCTCGAATTTGCTTAACTCCAAGAAATCCCATGAAAATACTTTTTTACTTTACCTCTCCCACACTAAAAGCTTCGTTGTGTCAGATACGCAGGTATCTAATGATTCGCTATAAGCGATACCTTCAACATTATGAAAGTATTACAGATTCAACGAGACAGGAGAAAAATCAAAATAACCATACTTCTATACAACCGAGCTCGCTATAAGTGGGTTGCACTGTATTACAATTTTTTTTTCTTCTTGAACCGAAAACTGAAACAGATCGAATGCGATCAAAAATAAGATTCTAGCTAGAGTTGGTGCTCGATAATTAAGTGAAGTGGTTTTCAATTTTTTATCCTCCATTATTTCTTTGCATCGTCACTCCAAATTCGAATTTTCGAGATATTAACTTTTTCCGTAGCTCTGACAGATCAAATGAGACCATAACAGAGACTCTAGCTTGAGTGGAAGTGCTCGATAATTTTGAAAATTGGTTTTAAATGTTCTAATTATCTCTTCGCACTGTCAACCCTAATTCGAATTTTGGAAATTTTAAATTTTTCCCTTGGTCTCGAAGCTAAGACTGATCGAAGGACACCAAAACAAAAATTCTAGCTATAGTAGAAGTGCTCGATAATTTTGATATGTCACCCAATCAATCACTTCAGTGCATATGTTAAGTGAACTCTTTAAAACGATAAAAATTTAAATTTTTTTTAAATATAAATTAGTTGAGATTCGTACAAAACCCAATCTTTAAAATGTTTTGTTTGTTTTCTGTAAAATTTTACATAAAATTGGTATGTATAATAGATTGCCATTTTATTTTAAAATAACGCGATAAAAAGGGGGGCTGTTTGTTCTATAGTTCATTCTCGTTCAAAATCAATTGAATTCGCCGATTGTAATCATACACAATTTCCTTCAAATCGCTCAATTTATTTTAAAAAAATTGGTTTACAAGAGGAAATAATCATCCATGGAGAAACTACCGAATATAGAACATAACGAGTACCTCATTAAATATAAATTAAGTCAAATGAAATTCAAATTTTAAATCTTCATCCCATCTTATTTCTCATCGAAAGAAAACCAGTTGACTTATCGTAGCACGGATAGTATCGCATCCAACCTCAAACACACTTTTAACAGGTAACGATGACTGGAAATGGCGTGTGGGCGAATTCTTACTCTACAATTCAAACGTATTTAACCATTTGCAGTTAGTTCTGCGTCGAAAGAGCTCGAACATTGAAAATTCATTCCAGTCAGATGTCGAATGAGACTCCACATTAAAATTTATTAGTTTCTGTTAGATATCGGGAAAGCCACGACATCTAAAATTATTAGTTCCAGTCAGATGTCGGGATAGCTCCCACATCACTTTCTCACGCTAATTGCTTCATTATTGTACTAGAAACGCTATCTATAGACTAAATATTGCACTTACCAAATTTTGGCCTTCAAAATGCCGTAGCTACAACGAAGAAAAGGCTGCGACCAAATGAAATTAGCGATGTTTTATTTGATTATGAAAGTGATAATGAAATGGAATATGATAAAACATGCAAAAATTATTTGACTATGAAAGTGATAATGAAATGGAATATGATAAAACATGCAAAAATTATTTGACTATGAAAGTGATAATGAAATGAAATATGATAAAATGTGCAAAAATTATGACAAAGATTAATTAACCATTATTCTTTGTTGATACGTGGTTATGCCAGTTTTTCTCAAAAGAAGAAAAAAATAGGACCTGGGGAAATCAGTTTGGGGAAAATAAATTTAACTTCAGAGTTCATGATAACAGGGTCCGAAATTAAACTATTGACAAATTTGCGCATTTTGAGTCCATACGAATTGCCTTTTCAAGCAATACATTTTAAGACTATAGGAAAACTTGCCTTAAGCAAATAACTGTGTAAATCTGGAGACGTGAAAAATACAAGTGGCCCTGGGGGGTTTTCATTGACCTATAAACAACTGAAGTAAATAAAAAGGAAAGAAACAAGGTTTTTTACGTCAAAACCTCATATGTTAAGCCAGTCATATAACGGAATATAGAAAGTTCCAGCCCCCTGTAGAACTTGCGCTCTTAAAATCCCCGGAGAACCTATGTTGATCGATAATTACCACAAACGCACAACCTACTCTGTCCCACGAACAGTGAAGAAACTATTTTGAACGAAAAATAAGTATTAAATTCATAAATTTGCAATGCGACAGAGATCATCAATGATAAAAAAATTTAATTCTCTGATATATTGATTTATCACCTATTAAGCGACATTTTCCAGAGATCGCCAAGTTACCGATATTTTGCAAAATATATAGCTCAAATCGTCAAAGTTGTCGCCAGACATAACAGACAAAGATGGAGTCTTATAAACTTCAATAAATCATTTTAGAAGAGATACAAAATGAAGCAATTCCTTATACAAAGGAATGATTCGTTCAAAATTCTTCCGTTTCAATAATTTTGATAAAATGCTTAGCAAGTTAAATACACAAAATAAAATCAGTTTGATAAAGTGGAACTGAATCTTCTTCAAAGTGTTAGAAATCATTATCTAATGAATAAGAATAGACCAAAACACCGTTACAAAAGGTATTTATTTGACACAATAGTGTTATTGGCGAATGGCTGTCCAGTTGAAGAATGCTAAAATAAACAAGCATACGTGCACAGGAATCGAATGTACAGCCTGTTCAAAATGTTTTCCGTCAACAACAATGTACATCTGCATTTGATAAATAATATGACCACGTACTTCGACAAGCATTGCAGTTATCACCGTGCTACAGGTCCTAATGATACGACTTTTTGACAAATATTTATTTATTTCCCTATTTCGTTCGTTCCTGGTGTCGATTCCTACTAATTAGACAAGTATCTACAACTTTGTAATTGGCTTTTTTCGTCTATCGCGCTTTGTTGCTGAGACATAGCTTTTTAAATCCTAACGATTTTGATACCTTAACTTTTTTATTCTTCTCTAAGGGACGCTGCAATAATTTAGATTCGATCGGGCGTAGCCCTTTTACTATAATTAGACCCAATATGTACAATCGTAGACCTTTCTTTGCAAATTTATTAGGGTGCTTAAGGTAAGGTGTCCAGACGTCCTCGAATGTTGGGAACAGTCCCCAATTCCGCTTCTAGTCCCCCCAAAAAATGTAAAACTAATTGGGTACCCAAAATGTCCTTAAATTTAAATAAATGTCCCCAAATTCTGCTTCAACTTATTCATGTTTCTGAAAAGTACAATTATAAAAATCATCAAGATTTAAAATCGTAAATATTGTTATTGAGATGCTTTAGGATTTTCCTTGGAACATTGTATATCACAAACCATGTCCTTTAAAATACAGGAAAATTCTAAGAGCTACATTATACAAATTATTAAAAAACAATCACACGAAATGTTGCTTTAGCACGCAAATTTTCAATCTTATAGGTAATAAGATAAAACGTTAAAACAATAACTGTTGTCTGTGGAAGACAGATTTCCGAACGCGTAGGAGACTTTCTGCAATGATCTCGTGGGATGCTGCATTTCCGCATATTTTTGGCATTTCTCACGGAGATTAACGCAATACCTAACGAACCAATCGCTTCAAAGGATAGTACATACCCTTGAATCCATGAATGAAATTTCCCAAGATGTTAATCGTAGCGTATAATAAACCCCTTTTAAAACCCATTCAGCTTAATAGGATCAAGAGATTGGCAAATAAAATATGAACATTCTAATGCGCCCAACACACCTTTACCTACAGTTTATACTTGGATAATTAAATTCATTGGACTCTTGTTATATCCGTTTCATCGTGTAAAATTCCTTATAAAATGGATTAGCATTTAAAATTACACAACTATACAATTTATCCTTAATGCGATCATTATCAGCGATATCAATTATTGCCACAAATTTGATTTCTCGCGAAATATCGCGCTCCCTATAAGTAAAACTAATATGTCAAGTATAAGTATTCTAATATTTTGAGAACAGCTCGAGGTAACGCCCAAACAACGGTGTCATTTATTTCCGATTTTTAAAAAAAGTTCACTTATTTAATAATAGTGAACAATCGTAATTTTTTTTTCAATTTTAGATAAAAAAAAATCTGATGTGAGCAGCACATGACTTTCCTTTTATAATGCAATGAATTTACTACTTTTCCAGTAAAAAAGAAAAATAGGTTATTCTTATAGTAGATACTTATATTCTTTCCAAGATACTGAATTTTCGTCAATTAGTCGTCATTTTCATTGATTTGTTGTCATTTTTATCCATTTCGCGAGATTTTCGTTAATTTGGCAACATTTAAAAAAGTCGCCAAGCGTTATGGACGGAGAAATAAGTTATTCTTATAGCAGATAAATGACTATTGGCGTTCAAATACAAAAGTATTACTCAAAGTATCTTTTCTCATGAATGGAACGAGCTAGATCCACGAGAATGATGTCACCAAATTTATCGCATGGTATTACATATAAAAAGTGAACATGTTTCTCAACAGTTAATATTTTTTTTAATTTATGGGGGTATTTTTTGACAAATTTATTTGAAAAATGTGCAATATCTCGAGAACGGTTCATGTTAGCATTCTAAAGTTTATGCCAATCGTTTTCTAAGGAAAAATTACATGAGAAATGTCTACTTGCGTAACTTTATTAAAGGTTTTGATTTTTCATGATTTTTTAAAAGTTTCACTCGAAAATTTAGGAGGGTTCTGACCATCCGATTGTGTTATAAAAGTATAGACTTCCAGTATTCACAGATTGTAATTTTTGTACCAAATTTCATTCGAATCGCCCCATTCGTTCGTGAGTTATCGTCTCCACAGACTCACTGACACACACAGACATCACCTCAAAAAGGTTCGAATCGTGATCCGGGATGCTTGAAACGTGCTCTCCCGTCGAAAACTCGAATTTTCGATCCCCGTCACAATACTTTCCTTATACATTATACTATGTATATAAGGAAAGTAAAAACTACAATATATCGGGAATTGCACATGTTAACGTCTTGTATGTAAATGATACCATTAGCTTTCAAATAAGAAGTTACATATAAAATAACTATTTTTGTCACAATGTTTAATATAGTTTTTTTTTTTTTTTTTTTCTATTTTCCTAAAAAAAAAAATGTTCGAAAACTTGAGGGTTTTCTTCATGTCTGAGACTCTTGAAAACTAAAAGGCGTCCGTCGATTACAATAATTGCACCAAATTTTCTTCGATTTGTCCCACTTGTTCGCGAGATCTCTCACTCACGGACATAACCCAACAAATGATCTAGGGATGCTCCTAGAATAAATAGATCCATCAAAATCAGAGTTGCACTTTTATTCCCCATAAAATACTTTCCCTTTACATATACTATAGTATATGTAATATATATATATATATGTAATAGTATAGTATATGTAATAGTATAGTATATGTAATAGTATAGTATATGTAATGCATAGATGCATTGTAACAAAATTAATAAAATAAATTTTATATTTTCATTTCATAATTTTGCTTCCAATACAGCCAGTTACAGAAGACGTTGGTTGTACAGGAGCAAAATTCTAAACTTTAGGAACGCCCCAATCAGTGGGTACTGCGATAAAAATACAGTTTCGTAAGCAACTCCAGTATTCTAAAATTTTCAACAACCAAGTGTCCAATATAATATTGACCTTACTTATTCTCTCAGATATATTAAACAGGACAGAATATCATACATATCGAGTTTCTCTCAGCCTCAATCTTGAGGGGGTTGGCTCCTTCACACCCACTCAAGAAATCTCGCGGAAAGGCCTTGTTCACCCCGATGTGTCAAAAACGAAAGCCATCTGTTTTTTGTACCCTTTGCTAGGATCACAAGCACGGATACAAGTATTTACACAGTGAGATTTCAGAAAAGGGGGCAAATTGGAGATAAGGAAAGGTCTCTTTACATGAAAGCATGAAACTTAAAAAGTGGCAGAGGTGGCTAAAAGAGTGCGATTACTTCGGCTTAAATAAGTTCAGTTGTCATTGTCAGGAACAGAGGTTTGTCTGTTCGAGCGTAAGTCCGGCCCGTATTTCTCTCGGAAATTGTCTAACTGGACAGGGCTCAAGTCGAATCAGGTCAATGTTTTGAAAAATTAGTATATATCCGAAAAAACATCTTACGTAATTGTATGCAAAACACAAAATTGATTTTTAAAAATGCTGTAAATTTCAGCAATGCATAGAGAAGAACTTTAAACATTTTTTTTTCACTAATAACGAAGCCTCCAATCTATTAATTTAAATTACTGAATTATTTGTACCATAAACAAAGGGGGCTCCACTTTAATCTGGTCCTGCTAGTATCAATTAGCAAAAACTGAAAGCAAGCAATTAAAAAAAAATTCAGCTTTTCGAACGGCGATCTAGTAAAAGGATGGGAAAGTGTGGAGCAGTGCAATGCGTGGGTTTTTGCATTGCCTTTGGGCCACTTCTTTCCTACTGACATCCTGAACGTTAAGTAGTTTAGTTTGATATCGACAAACAATTCAATAAAGTCAATTACAATAGGTAAATAATTAAGTTGTCCTTATTCTTGAAGAGTGGCAGCAAAATCAAGGGAAAAGCATCAAAAAAGGAACATTTTAGAAGAGGATTTACTCATCAAAATTTCGCAATAAAGTAAGAAAAAGATCTGATGTGTCCAATATGACTTTCCGCTGGAAATTAACTAACTTCGTTATTTTGTGGGAAAGCACAACGAACTAGATTTCTTATGACTCGAACTCGCTGAAAATCAATAGGTTTATCGTTATATCGTTGGTTCGGTTTTAAATTATTCTAAGTACTATATAATGTGCCAATCTTGATATCACTTGATAAAAAAAAATTCTGATGTGGACATCACATGACCTTTTCCCTACATAATTCAATGATTTTACAGCGAAACAATGGTTAATAATAATAAAAAGAGAAACGCCGATATGGGCATTACATGACCTTTTCCCTACATAAACGATTTTACAACGAAATAGTGATGTACAAGTCCCACTGAAACATTGCTTCACACACATACACGCACATAAACAAAACTTCACACGTAATTCTTATTTCTACACATTCAAAAAAAGAGAACACTAAACACAAAATGAAATGAGTCACAAACGTAGGGTTTCCCTTTTCCAGACTATTTCAAGGATAAACCTCCTTGGACAATTTAATGTTAATGCGGGATCCCTCGGTGTCTAAAGTTGTTTTCCAGTTCCAAGTGCGATAAGCCGCCCCCACCGCAAAGTCAGCTAGACAGTTTTATTACTTCATGAAAAAAAGAAACACGTGGCCATGGTTGAAAGGTTTTTCGCGAGACTATCAAGCTTGATAATATTTGCAAAACGCAATTTGTGGAATAACAAAAAAAAATCTATAAAATGACTGTATTTTCAAACGAGAATAAAAGATTGTAGTAAGAATTATTGGGCAGTCGCCTGATGTCGTCAAACTAGGGAGGAGATTCATTTGATTTATTCGAATCATCATGCGATTTATTTGACAGGACAGACACTCCCATTGCAGATAACAGCATCCAATGACCAGTTTCACGCATTTTATGCGCTCGTCAGCGTGGAATAGCCGTTATATGTAATGATAGCAAGAAAGCTTGTTATATACAACGATTTTGCGAACTTCTGAGAGAACTGACATCAAATTCTTATACAATTTGGCTCTGGCTACAGGAAGCTGCAAAAGCCAAGTTCAAAATCACAGAACCTGTCTATAAAAATGTTGTTATCTGCAATGGGAATTACATCCAAACTTTTGGGAGCGCCCCTTACAGGCAGGTTCTGTGATTTTGAACAACAGATTTACTTAACTATAAATGTTTGTTAAAAGTCATCTATAGGCGATTCGAGTTCCTGAAATTTTCGGCTGCTTGTCCAGTTTAGGATATTCCCTCTCTTTACAAGTTCTAATCAATTATCTTGGCTCACAAGTGTTCGGGTGGGGGATGGGATATGAAACAAAGAAAAAATATTCCCCTGAAATGCAAAGTATCTTTAAGACACGTGTACGTGAGTAACAACTGTTCGACGAGAGAGCCCCTTCGTCAATCCTTTTCACAATAAATCCCTTATTACGTAAACGCCCCAAATAATAAGCGTTCAAAATCTTCCATCCTATAGCTTCATTTTACAGGGAAAGTTTTAACACAAGTTCTATCCTCCTACATCTTCAGGCGGAACAATTTGTCAATATGTAAAGAATGACCTCTTACAATTCAATAACGGCTAAGTAGGAAGCACGTTCATAGCCAAAATATTTTAGATTTAATCCCGCGTTAATTTCATTTTAGTATTATCCCAGGCAACGCCGAGCATTTCTGGTAGTACAACATAAAAAGTTAAATAAATTTTAAAAAATATATAAAGTTATACGTCATGTACGCTACATATAACAATTTGTTAATGACAGCTTTTATAAAACTATTTCCTACGTAATAAATCGTGTAAAAAATGCCCGCAGAAATTTCCTTTCAAATAAAATTTCAATCATATGTAGAGAATGAAAATGTAAAATTTAGAAAATCCAATTTACACGTGCTCCCCTCGTGATATTTGGTTTTCATGAATTTTTCCACTATATAATCCATTTTTGCTTCTTAAATTTAAGAGTTTTATACAAAATTAAAAACCTGTAGGAAAAAATAGGTCAGACCCGGAAGAAAAATAAAACAATATAAAATTCCTCCAGTAAAAGTCGCAGCAGCAGTACTTGACACGTGCATAATTATAATAAAAACTGTTAATTAGCACAATTAAAATTTAGAGCATCAACGACAAAACAGATAAATGGCGTTCTTTTTTAAAAGCAATATCAAAATAGGCCTCACAAACCGGTATGCGATTACAATTGCAGAACACGAATCTGTCGAAGAGTGGCGAACGAAAAAAGATCAAGGGCACTTATTTCTAGGTCACAAAGATGAAAGAAGAGGTCGAACGGTGAAGACGAACTCATTGGGAAAATTTGCTAAATATGTACAATGGCACGGAAATAAATTAATATTTTGGTTGTAGAAAGGAGCTGGAACACTTTAATAATTTGACGTATTTTTTTAATGAAGATTTTTTGCAGTAAATTATTCCTATAATTAAGAAAAATTAGTACAAGGAATTAAGAAGGGTCTTTAAAAACCCTTGTGAAACAAGATTTTCTAATTTACTCCATAACACAGATCATACAAAGTTAGCAAAATGTCGCCAACTTGATGACTTTCGGAAAATGTCTTCTGGGCCGCCGAGAGGGGGGAACCACTCGAGGCGGCCGGGTTCAAGGAAAAATTCGGTTCTAGATGTATTTTGGGGAGGAGAGAGGGGTGGGATTGAAAGAAAGGAGGGAAAACCATGAATGAAGGTGGCCGGAATTAAACGTTTGTAGGGCGGCCACAATTCGTATAGGTAGCTCTAATGTATTCGAGTTGGCGATAATTCAATACCGCTAAAAATTATATTTCTTTTCTGAAAATCCCTGTCAGTTTTGAGGAATTATTAATATAATATTGAATTCATTCAAAATTTTAAAGTTTCAATATTTTGAATCCATCCCTAACAATACCTTTTGAATCCGTCCCTAACAAATGTAGGACAGATGCATTTTGTTGTGAAATGCGCAGGGACTCCAAAAGTAATATTTTGTTAGGGATGATAGCAATAAATAATATTGATCAAGAGAAGTTTGTGGTCTTTGTATCCAGTAATTTCTGATACAAAAGGCCTCCAGACAAGCTTATAGGAGGGAATATTTTACAGAACTTTATGCACCATACATTGATAGAACCTGTCTAAAAAGAAGGAGGAGTATCCCAAAGCTAGGATAGCGCTCTTGCTGCAGATAACACTATCAATGGACATGTTCCTCACTTTTTATGCCATATTTAGTGTATAATAGTCGATACCTGCAATAGTAGCAATAAAACTTAAAATGTGCCACCATTTTGTTCAGTGTTTTAACACTAACGAAAGGGATCCCATGTATCTTCGAAGCATCTGTAATGCTGAATTGTAATATAATTTAATCTCAATTACATTGCCTACTTGAACTTACTATAACTTACTTGAAACAGGTCAATCCTAAAAGCAAAATATTTGGTCTGGAAAGGGTTTAAGCCCTGCCCTTACTTTGATATGTCAACTACTGCTCAAGGCTATATACATACATAAATTTTTACCTCCCACATCAGAAGCACCACTTTTCCTAGATCTTTATTCTAAATTATTTTCTCAGGCCACATACATAAACTGATTTAATTCTAATGTATCAAAATCACACCATTTCGCCAGTATAACCCTATCTCCTTATTTTCATCAACATCGGCATTAAGAAAGATACTTTTTTTTTAGCCATCACAGTAAACTATGATAAAATATACTATTTCTGCATGTACCTTTTCCCATTATTAGCATGCTTTAATTTGTAAACTATTGATGTAAAACCCGTTTACAGCATAACCTTCTAATCCTTGATTTGCCTCTTCCATTATTCAAAAACCACACAGTCGAAAACTCGAATTTCAATTTTCGAACCCATCAAAATACTTTCCCTATACTACTATGTATGTAGGTAAAGTGAAAACTACAGTAACAAAATTTTACAATCTTTATGTAATAGAAAATAGTTAAGTTCTTTACTAGGGAGTTAAGAGTCAATGATGTACGCAAGGATTGCTGAGAAGATGGCTGAATAATTCCTTTAGTTTTGCACAGAGTTTTCATTAGAAAACAAAATCCAGCACACTACTGTCTCATATTCCGTTATTATATATATCCCTCTTCCCAAGATCCTGGATATGCCCAACTTTTAAGTTTATATGCCACTGGCCTACAGATAAGCTAACCACTACACATTCAAAGGATATAAGGATATTCTTTCTTTACAAATGTATTCTACTATAGGGTTATTCCATGTAAAATCAACATGCCTCACAACCTGACGCTTTGGATTGATAAAATTTCGTAAGCTGGTTGGTACCCCTTACTCTAACTAATGTCCCAGTACTTTTCTTCGGTATAAGCAATACGTTAACTATAGTACTTTAAATAACAGAAAAATGCTCATGTAACCTAGTACTCAATTGTACATAAGTTGATTTCTAATTAAAATAAAGTAAAAAAATATAGTTCTACTGAAAGGTTATCGTGCTGGCATAACATGTTGAGATATATAAATTTAACATGTCAAGGCCATTCAGAGTTCACTTTGACCCTGAATATTTAAAATAAAAAACTGCAAATTTGAAAATCTAAAAATAATATGTTAAATATACAGTAATCATCTATATGTTCAGTAAATTTCATCATAGGATCACAAATAATTATTTTTGTATATCTGTTTCATCTGTCAGAAGCACAAAAACTTAAGATTCATAAAGGCTCCTAAATTTCCACATGAATTTTTGAAGAAAATCAGGAAATTCTATCATGTTAATCAATCATTTCTATAAATTATTTATTAGAAAACGAATCGCATTAACTTTAGAATTTTAGTATGAACCCTTCTTGAGACAAATCGCACTAACTTTAGAATTCTAGTATAAACACTTTTCGAGATAGTATACACTTTCCAAATAAATTTATTAAAACATACATAAAATTAAAACAGAATTAAGTATCTTAAAAGAAGGTTACTTTCCACATGCAATAGTATACAACAAATTTACAGGTATTAACATCATTTTCGTGGGTATAGTAGCATGTTACATTCATGAGAACCACATGTTTTATAATAATTTTGCATTAAACGCCAAAACATTTACCAATATTTTTCTTTCCCATTTTATATTTATTAAACCTAAATGACTTTTTGATGTGGATTTTGCATGTGAGTTTAAATAGGTCATTTTGTTTTGGCCAATAAAGTTGCCAAAAGCAAACAGTTTCAATGTGAGTAAAATTAATTCAATAAGATTTCTTCACATAATGCATCTACACACAACATTTTATAGATGTGCATTGGATTATAAGTTATCATATCCACAGCTTACCGACACACACAAACATATTTCCAAAAGTATTCAGAATGAGTTCAGGAGGTTATAAAACATGCTTATGTGTTAAAATCTCAAATTTAAAATTTTTCAGCAAAACAATTACTGTTCTGCAGTTGTATAAGAAAATAAAAATGACTATCATTTCAATTTCATAGACAATTTTTTTTATTTCCCCCCTATGAATTTCAGGACTCCAAAAAGATAACATTTTTGTCATTCATTGGGAGGGAGCTGCCTTTAGAACTATAAAGGAGAAACCTCCGAGTACTATGTCCATGTTTGAGGAATTTGCAACAATACTTCAGAAATTGTTCCAAGGAGCTATGACCACTAGACTCCCTAGTCTTTAGTTGTTGAGACCCAGACCGTCCCACCTACCAGAAAGGTATAAGGTAACTCCCTAGACTTTAGTGAGGAAATTAACAATAACGCCACAATGTAGAGGTCAACTGGTGAAGAACTCATCTCCCCATCTAGAAACCTGCCTCTTCATCCATTGCTGTCAATCAATATTAAATTTTGAAAGGGCTCTAGGCCTCTAGCAGATGGATGAAAAAAATTTCATTATGGCACTTTCTGATTCATAGCTAACTAGCTATCGATCAGCTATAGTAACCAGCCCAATATTTCTTTTTAAAAGGCTCTTAACTCACAAAAGCTTTCTTGTAAGCTATCGACCTGCATATATGTATATGTGTACATTTAAACTTGCGAAATTAAAGTCTTTAATTCATAGAATTATAAAAAAGCATCTATATGTTGTTTAAGTTACGTATATATGTTTATGTAGTTTAAAGAACTTTTTTTATAAAGTGTCATATACTTATTGCTAATAGTAATTTTGTAGAATACTATACACTTTGCTTCGTAAAAATAATAGTATAATCCTAAATCAGCAAACCATATAAATTCTGCTGATACATAGTTTACTGAAATGATCAATTTTGAACATTTTGTTTTTGAGAATTTAAAACTTCAATTTGTTATTTGTGTTGCTATTACTACATGTTATTTAATTCTTCCAAGTTTCAATTTCGTTTATAAACTATTTGCCCTTGGTTGTTTCACAGCATTATGAAAAATTCCATAAAGTACATATAAGATTATATATTTTTAATCTATATATATATTAGTAATTGTCAAGTGTCTGCCTGTCATGCTTATTTTAGGTACTTCCCGAATACAGACTTGCAATTTGGTACACCAGTCAGTCGTTCGATAAAAATCCCTGGAAAAATCAAATTTTTCAAAAATGTTCAGCAGAGGGGGTTGTTGTTGTTGTTGAAACCCAGACCGTACGACCTACCAGAAAGGTGTAAGGTAACAGTTTGGACGGTCGGGAAGTGCCACCCAATTTAGACCGGAACCCAGTGGGGGAGGCATCCACAGGGACCGTACCCTCCTTCCCCTACCACCAACCTCTCGGAAGGACTTTCGGACCCACATGTTTAACGTGATCGTACTCCACATGAACACGGCGGCAGTTTTGGCAGTGGCTGGAATCGAACCCGGGCCTACCGAGTGAAACTCCAGCGCGCTAACCAATGGGCTACCGCGCCCTCAGCAGAGGGGGTGCTCCAAACCAAAATGTTAAAAAAGTAAAATGATAAAAAGCACACTTTGTAATAAGATAGAGCCCACATTTGGTGTATGACTAGATAGTTTGAAAGAAAGTATGCAATTTCAGATTTCTAATATTTGCTACTTTAGGGATGCCTCACTAGACACTCAAATGTTTGATTTACTGAATAAATGAAAAACACCTTTTAAATGAGAGAGAGACACGAAAAATATTTGGTACACAAGTCAATTGTTTGATAAAACCACTGGGAAACATCTTATTTTTGAAAATATTCATTAGGGGGAGGGGGGAGACTCTACACCAAAACGATAAAAAAACATGCTTTGCTATGAGATTGAACTTTGAATTTGGTATAAAGAAAGATAGTTTGGAACGATGAAAGCATACAATTTCAGTTTTTTAACACTGTCTACTTGAGGGATGTCCCCAAATGTTCAATTCGCTGAATTACATACACCAACACGATTTTCATGAAAAAATATATATTTTTAATAATGTACTATAGACTAAATTTAGCTGTAGCCATTAGTACATTAGCTAATTATCAGGTTTGGTTAATAACGACTATGGTTACTTTATCCTGACATGAGTAAAAATATGCAATCTGCATTTTCTTTTCTTTATAGATTCAAGTTTTTGATATTACATTGTTACATCTAAATGTTACCAAAAACAAATATTTTGCTTTGATTTACATTATTTTCTATTGATTTGAATTACTTTTAATTCTTGTATAATGCATAACACAAACTTACAACATAAATTGTCTCATTACTTAAATCAATCTGTAATAGAAGAACTTTGTTATAAACAGCATATAAAAAGTTGATAAAAATGATCAGCAAGTTTCGAAGGAAATAATTGCTTCTTTCTTCAGAATAAAAAGACAAAGAACCACACTTTGAATGATTGATGCATTCTTGTCTGTTGGTATATTTTGCAATTTTTTTAACCCAAAAAAGTTTTTTTTTTTGTCTTTTTGCCTCCAAAACCAGTCGATACTTAATCAACATTTCATGGTATTATGAAGGAATTTTTTTTTATTGCAGACAAGCTTGTATGCTAATCACAAAAATTAGTAGTATATTGTCTGTTTAATATTTTTAGTGAGATTGAAGTTTGAAGTTGAATAAAAATTGCAACATAATTGGGCTGACAAAAAAATTGTAAATCTAGATCAATGTCACATCATTTTTAACATTTATGCATTTGTTATTGAAACCACCAAAGAATGCACTGAATTTAGAGGTAGCATTGAAAAGTCCATATGCCATATATATTTCCGAATGGAAATATCTGGCTTTGCAACTGGACTTTTGGTAATTGAACCTTTATATAAACCAGTAATATAAAACCTTTTCCTAGTAGTGCGAAACCACACAATTTCTTAAAAGGAGTACCCAAATAAAGAACATTACAAGTAGTCCTTAGTTTACGATGGTTTGTTTTCTAGATTCACAATACACTCATACCTCACTATACAACCAAGATATGTTATTACTCTAAAAATTGAAATGTCATATAATGAATTTATTTCCACAAATTCTATAGGATCCATTCCAATTTCAAAGAAATTTTTTGAAAATCACTAGATGTATGGTTAAAAATACATTTATTGTCATTTTTCATTTAAAAATATCATTGTATTAGTCATTAATAAAAAATATAATATAAAATATTTAATAAAACATAACTACAAATTAATAGTCGTAGAAGAGAATTTTGGCCATCCAATTTCTCATTGGACCTCTAAATGATGGACAATTATTTTGTGTTCAATCCTTTAAAAGCACTTTGATTTTAAGAAACATATGTCAAAATCAATTCCACCTTAATTCAAAACATTCTATTAAAATATTTAATTTAATTCTCCTAAAAAGAAGTATAAGAATCTCTGTTCTCACTATACAAAATTATCTTCACAGGCAGATCTGAAATAAAATATCCTAGTCCCGTTTTTACAAAAATTATGAATTTGGATCAATGTCAAAATGAAAGAGCTAACATTGTATTAGAAGATATACCCATACTACTTTTATTTTGTTTCAACAATTGGCTAAACACAATATATGAATTTGAAAAATACTTACTAAAATAAAACAGATGCATGAAATTGAAAATATCAATAATTCTCATAATCTATAAACAACCCGAAGGCCATATTTGATACAATTACAGTCAAAAATGCAATTCCGATAAAATTTATTTTTATATACATTTTTTTATTATTCAAATCAGAAAAGATTCAATAAAAATCGTATGATGTATAAACACATAGGATTTAGTAATTCCTTGATAAGTAACATTTTTTCTTTAAATAAATTTGGGGAAAAAATATTTTCGGCATAATACTACCTCTATGTAAGATTCCTTTTTTATTAATATCACAACTCCTGATCCAAGAAAATCAATACATTGACAAACTTTCAAAAAGGGCTATTCCAAGGTTACCCACAAAATTTCATGAAATTCGGTGCAGCAAATCTCCCATGATTATGAGACAAAGACACATACAGATTTTCAATTTTATTTATAGATTAAACTTAACTCCAAATATGATGCAACACATTATAATACTGTAATAAAAGAACTAAATTCATATATTGCCTTACTACCTTCAAAAGTATACGTAAAATAAACAATTCAGAGGCATGCTGTTTGTACACAAATTACACTGCTCTACAGCTGTTTTAGAGGTCTTTATAGATTACAATATTGCTTTATTAATGCAGCAGAATGTTAATTATTGGAACATCAGTTAAGCAAAGGACCAGTTATCTAAACAGTGGTGATCGTGGATGAGTGAAGTGCCAATAAACTTGACTAGGCGTGTTTCCTTATTCCACTTGCAGTCGTACCAGTCGTATGCTGCACATTTGAGTGGCAAGTGTTCTGAGCACATTCATTAAATATTTTAAATACTTTCCTATGGTTAAATAAAATGCTAAAGTAGAAATGAACAGTACAAAATGTTTCAAAAAGAATTATCCATTTTCAAAACTTAAACACAGAGTGGCAATTAATATATTATATGAGTTTAAAGGGAAAATATCGAAGTTTTATTTTCAAGTGTTCAATATGCTTTTCTTTAGTTATACAATGTCAAAGTGATATGCAAGTTCTTGCCCAAACACACTCCCGAATATCCATGTTAACTGTCTCCAAAGATGCAGAATTGCATTGTCTGAGTTCATGAAGGCTTGTGGGCAGGAGGTGGCATAAAGACATGATTTTTTACACTTCTCCAAAAGAAGAAATCACATGGTGTAAGATCCGGAGACCTAGGAGGCCAGCTGTGTAATACAGTCATCAGGTCCACTGCGACCAATCCAGCGCCGATGACTTTGTGTGACACAGCTGGCCTCCTAGGTCTTCGGATCATACACCATGAAATTTCTTGCTTAAGGAATATATAAAAGATCATGTCTTTGTGCCACCTCTGCCCACACGCCTTCATGAACTTAGACAACACATCGTTGTTACTTTGGAAGCAGTTAACACTGTGAAGCGTGTTTGGCAAGAATTTGCATATTGTTTTGACATTGTATGTGTAACTAAAAAGAAAAGTAAATTGAACACTTGTAAATAAAACTTAGGACATTTCCCCTTAACATTCATGTATTAATTGTCACTGTGTTTAAGTTTTAAAAATACAATATTCTGAAATTGGATGATTCTTTTTGGAACACCCTGTATTATCTATGAAAGACAAATTTACAATACATGAAAGGCTTAAAAAAGGAGAGAATGTCACAAAATTAGCACAATATGCTGTCGGAAAATCTACAAGTGATTTAAAGAAGCAAAATGCTGCATTGAATCTTTCCTGATAGACCATGACTTGACTGTTGGTCATCAAATCAATTCAAAAGACCACGAAGTTAGCAAAAAATAAAAAGTTAAAAGATGCTGTTTGCAAGTGGCCTCTTCAAAAACAGTCAAGAGGTGAACCGATCTGATTTTTTTGCTTTCCGAAAAAGCATTACAATTTAGTGAAAAATCAGTGAATCATAGACAACTTTCAATTGAGTACCAGGTAGTTGAAATACTTCAAATCATGCATAGATGGACTGTGCACTTTTTATCAATTGGTATTCCAATGTTTGTCTGCCATAAAAGAATACTAATTTGTAAAAAATAACAAGAGGTAAGTTCAGTTGCTGCTTGACAATGTACCTGTATTAATAGGAAAATCTTGTTTATACTTAAAATTTATCTCAACTGTAATTCAACATCAATGCATTTACATTTTTGTTGATAAGCATATTTCCATAACAATGAATGATAGTGGAAATATCAATACAATATTACGGAAACTGTCATTCATTGTTATCACTGTAACAATGAATGACAGTAACCTACAGTACAGAATACAATAGGAAGTTGAAATAAAATGCAAAATTGAACTCTATGAGAAGCATATTTCCATAACTGTAATTCAATATCAATGTATTTACATTTTTGTTGATAAGCATATTTCCATAACAATGAATGACGGTGGAAATATCATTACAATATCATGGAAACTGTCATTCATTGTTATCACTGGAACAATGAATGACAGTAAGCTACAGTACAGAATACAGTAAGAAGTTGAAATAAAATGAAAAATTGAACTCTATGAGAAGAAAAGAAATTTTTAGCAACCAAAATATTTGCACACACTATTATTGCATAAACTGTGTAACTACTATTTACAGGCAATGCATGTTCAAAGTAATCCAGGTAAGAAGCATTTATGGGCATATGCAAGAAATGCAACATTCCCTTATATTTTTTTTTTTTTTTAATTCAATTAACGTGGCAACAACAGATCGAAATCCAGTTACAGTAGCCACACAAGCCTCCATGCCTTATTCGGGATTCGAACCCGAGCCCTCCACACATCAGCCGAACACGCTATCCACTACACCACCTGGGCGGCGTATATTGTACAGAATAAAAGAAACTTCCATATTAATATTGCTGAATTGGCACCAAATGAAATTATTCATCTAGCAATAGAACTATGCAAAGCAAACTCAAATAAAAAAATTAATTTTGTAACGACCTCTCCTTAAAGTATGGGTATTAAGGAAATGACATTTTTCATACTTGATTTGTGATACACTATATGTGGTTGAAAAAATGTTTGCTTGTATCTCTGGATCTACAATTAAAACGTGTCCAAAAATGTAGCATGTCAGTTCTAGGATTTAAAACGGAAATTCTGAGTGTGGATCTTTGAATAAAAGTTATGAAAATGAAATTTTTAAAAATTTAATAGTTCTTTTATCATTTGCAAAATATTGAGAAACCTAAACGTCTGCAAACCTTGATTTAGAACGCGAATCCTGGGTGCAATAAATTTTCTTTAACATCTTTCAAATGAGTTTTGCCAATATCGGCAATTTATCACAGGAATAAATTTCTACGTCAAAGCATTAAATTTATAATAACTTTAGATAAAAACAACTAAACATTCTATGTAATGAAAATAAAATAGCTCTGTTCAAAATTTCATAACGATACGTGTATCCCTTAGTGAAAATATTACATATACGACTGAAAAACTTGCATAATTTCTCGAACTGTCAAACATAGACAACTCCAGTACCATGTTTCGTATTATTGCAAAGATATTAAATAATCTAGAATATAAATATTACATAAAATAATATTGTAATGCTCATCTGAAAAATGAAGAACTGAACTCAATATCAAATGTAAACAGAGGGGGGTCAATGCGGTGCACACACATTGACAGGTAAACAATGTTTTAGTGAGGTGTATAACGAAGGACTATATAACCAAGAAACCCCCAAGTGGAATGGCAAAATGTATTCATAAGTTCAAAACGAAATAGTTTATCTATTTTTGAGTTTCCAGAGTGGAAATATAATAGCAATATTTAAATAAAGGTAAATATCACCGCCCAAAAACTTGTCAGCAACAGCCTTGAGGGTGTGCTACTAATGCGCCATCTTGAATCTCGTAAATGTAAATAACCGCGACAAAAATTATTATTTTAATTAAATTTAAACATGACACTCAACCGATTCACATTGGCGTGTTAACTGGAAAAGCTCCTAAAAACTTACCTCATTGGGCTCAGATAACCAAAATATATCCAATCGATTAACGTTCCACTGGTTAATAATATTCTTCAACTTTTCTCTTTCTTGAACTTTTCTATCACGATCACTAGCCATTTTAAATTTTATGTTGCAGATGAGAACAATTATTGGACGGTGTCAAATTCCAGGCACTAGGACAAACATTTAAACATAATCAACACAAACATTCACAACACTACCACCACATCAACGAAAGAGCTAACACACTTTACGGCGTAGAAATTATTACAAAACTGAGACGATTTAAAAGTATTCTGCGCATGTGCATGTAGCGCCATCTTCTCTCAGCTATTCGCAAAAATTTATTAATCAACAGATGGTAAATTTTGATGACGTTTCAGGTGTGATATTTGAAAAACGAAACAAAAAATAGCATATAAACAGAGTTAATATGATAATTAAATAATATATTCAACAATTTATAGGCCAACGGTATAAGTTTAAATTAGAATTAGATTTAATGATTATAATAATCGCTTACATTTTACAGAATAATCATCATTCATAAAACGGAGAAAATCAACACAATAACTTCAAAATTATTTATCTCAATAACTATTTTTTTTCTATATTTGCTGCCTAGTCAACATATAAATGATAGAAACACCTTTAAACTCGGCAGTTACCACAAATACTACGAACACATCCAGAAAGAACTAAAATAAAGAAGTGAAATTTTCCTGAGGGGACAATTTGAACCTGGAATCCCGCCCGCTGATTATGCAAACAAGTCTAAATTCGCGAAATATTAAGTACTATACAACAGGTTTACAGATTCGAAAAACATATTTATAAGGCCCAGATTCATAATATAAATCGCTGGGATTGGGATACGAAATTCGACATCGACCCAGAGGAAGAGGAATATGATCGGTCTTTTCAACTTCAGCCCATCATACATATTATCGTTCCCACAGGGAAATCTCCAGAAATTACGGCGGCGTATCCGGGCCGGGACTAGAAGTGAATGCTAACTAGCAGTGTTTCCATGAGGCATACTTCTGGGGGGTGCAAATCCCCAGAGACAAGTAGCTCCCTCTCTGGAGCACAGCATTTAGATATATTTATATAGAGCAAATAGAAAACTTCCCCCCCCCCTCCCAAATTTTCATTCGCCCACACGGCCAAAATGTCATGAAAGAAGCAAAAGTTTCTAGGACCCTCCCCCTCATAAAGCTTTTTTGTAAAAATAATGTACATTGAGCACGAAAGATGAGCCCCAGAGCTGCGCAGCCCACAGCATTTGCCCACATTCCCCCAGCAAATTTTAGAGGGATCAATCAACGCTTTACAGTTCTCTAGAGGGAAGGGGTTATGGTCCCCACTTACAGTTGTCTCAGTCATTCTTGAGCAAAAATATGGGGTGACGTACTGTGTAACTAAGCACTATAGTTTCAGAGCATGAACTACGAATCCCCAATAGCGTTGCCAGAAAACTTTTTTGTGAGGGGGGGGGGGGGGGTACCAAATATGTTGTTTCCCATTTCCCCAAACATGATTTCTCCGAACAAATGGGTTTCTGGGAATATGACACCAACTCCCCTTAGCGATTCTACTGAGAATCCCTATATGGTCTAGTATTTGTATAGTCCCTGAGATGTGGCTTTTGGCTTTTGAAATCAATATAGCAGGAATGGTCTGGAAAGTTATGGACCCTCTAGTAAATATATTCGAAATGAAAGAACATTAGAATTTTTTTCGTCGCCTTGGTTTTTTCAGTTAATTCTTTATTTTCTACTATTCTTCCTTTCCGTTTTATTTTTACCGTTCATTCTTAGCTCCACTCGTTTCCTACCTCTTTTCAATTCTCCTCGTGACGATGGCAAATGGCAACTTTTCTCCTTCCTTCAGCCAGGTTACAGACTAATATAGTATTCTGTGAGCCAGGTGTACTATTCTACAGAAGTTGCCGAACTTCCTTGAATGAGTGAGGTCGCGCTTCTTATTGGCTCTGAAGAAGGCCATTTTCTGCTTTCAAAATCGATTGACCAGAATATTGTGTTTATGCTGCATTTACATTTTTATATTATTGAGACTTTCTATAGGTTGTATCAAAATTGGCAACGCCCGTCTCGCTAGCATCATGCCGAAGAAACTCGGGCCTTCTGCCAGGAAGCAAAAGTCATCTCCTCGTACTCTTTCCCCTCGCATCTTAACATTTTCACTTTTATAAAAAGTTCTGCTGAGGCAATCGTACTTATGTAATAGCCCATTTCTATAACACATTTTGGATAATTTCGTTGAGTAATTTTGGAAATATAATAAAATGCAAAATCCCTTGAAAATATTAAACGCAAAATGTCTATCAGCGTTTTGCGCATGGCAGCGTCATAAAAAAGAAGAAGAAAAATCGCGCCGTTGTTATTACATTTATATAGCAGCAGTATATATATTCATACATGTGCAAGATTCCGATTTCTGTTCGTTGCCGAGTTCGTGTTCCTAACTTTTTCAATTCTCTGCTAGGGGCATTTCCACAACCCAGGCCCGAAAACTGTGTTTCTGAGCATGAGCGTCAGTAAATTTTCTGCCCTGTCCGCGCTTTGTTTACTTTCGCGACACACATATTTCGCCGAAATTCTGCTCAAACAGTTGCGAAATATTTTCTAAAAGATAAAATGCAATGCTTAGATTATATTAAAACTAAATTTAATGCCTCAAAAAACATAGAATATATTTTTTATTTTAATCCAAAATATTTTTGGTGCTGCCATCTGTTGTAATTTAAATCATACCGAATATTTTTATTTTTTAATGAACATTTTTAAATATCTATTCCTTCTAATACAGTGTTAAATACAACAACAGATCATATATAATAATGCCACAATCACGGAAATGTAATTTATCATTCTATAAATTTGATAAGGGATCTGAATGTACATCACTGGGGACTGCAGTTTTGTCTTCAAGTCCAAGTTCAATTACGTTTCCGTTATTATGGCATTATATATGATCTGTTGTTGTATTTAATAGCGTATTAGAAAGAATAGACATTTAAAAATGTTCATTAAAAAATAAAAGTAGTCGGTATGAATTAAATTACGACAACAGATGGCAGCACCAAAAATACTTTAAATTAAAATAAAACATATATTCTATGTTTTATTGGGTATTAAATTTAGTTTTAATATAATCTAAGCATAGCATTTTATCTATAAGAAAATATTTCACAACTGTTTGAGCAGAATTACGGCGAAATATGTGTGCCGCGAAAGTTAACAAAGCGCGGATAGGGCAGAAAATTTACTGACGCTCACCCTTAAGTACTCTTTGGCCGGATGGGAGAGGTGGCGAATGAAATTTTAGGGGAAACTTTTCTATTTGCTCTATATAAATGTATCTAAATGCTGTGTCAGATAAATAGAAACCACGTTAACATAAAATGTCTCCGGGGGCGGGGGCGAATACTCGTCTCCTAGGGGAACTTTACTATATATAAACCTAACAAGTATACTCAAGGACCTCTTGGTTTGTTCACGCTGTAGAGAATCATCCCATTGGGACAGCGCATCTTGTAGAATACATGTCTAACTGCATAGTGCTGTAATTCGGGCTAAAGGCAATCCAATAAAATATTAAACCTAGGTTTATAATTCACTGGCGGGTGTGTGTATGCAACAATTTTTTTTCAATGTCTGTCTATGGACAAAATATATTTTCTTACATAATAAGGGGAAATTTGTGTATGCGCGTGCGCAGCCATAAATTTAAGCAACCCAGATGACTGGAGCTACAGTAGTAGAATTTAAAATCCCGAGTTTTACAGACAGAGATTTGAATTTCTAATCTCGAAAAAATTGTGTAATTCAACTGACATTTAGGAATGATCATTACAACAGGTATACATCAGAGACCTATTGATTTTCAAGACTAAACCAGGTAAAGGTCCTACATCTTTCAAACTTTGTCCCTTGACAATTGAAAAAGTTTTAAATAATTAGACCATTTACCGATCTTCTATAAATACAGTGGGGTCCAAAATTAAGGTTACAAACACAAAACGTGTGATATCTCCAAATATAATTGGTTTATTGTAATGAAATTTTGTACACAGATGCGCCATATTATGAGATAGTCAATAGTAACATAACAAAATAAATAGGAGGTATATTTTTTGCGATATGCAAATGAGACCAAACACAGCCATACCTTGATACATCATGTCTCCAGAATGGTCCGGTTAATAAGGAATGTGAACACTCCGCACAGCTTTACAAGCCGCACAACGGACCATACTGTATATGAGGTTATTAATCATAGCTGAGCAACAAATATCATTCTTCTGAAAGCGAGGATTTTAACGCCTGGAGGACCCTGGGAGGGGGTTAATGTCGTGAAATGGCTCCTCCCACTGTGTCCCATAGCATCCCAAACATGCTGTATAGGATTTAGGTTTAGAGACTTCGCTGGCCGCACCATACGGCGAATACCTTCTTCCTCCAGAAAATAGTCGAGAAGTTGAATTCTGTGTGATCTCGAATTATCGTCCATAAAAATAAAGTCCTCTCCGATAGCTCCCCGGAAAAGCCTCACACAAGGTTCAAAGACCTCATCTCTACAGAGCTGTGCGGTCAGTGTTCGCATTGAAGATATTCAGCGGTGTACGGACGTCTAACATGATGTCTCTCCACAGAAGGATTTCACTTTCATCAAAGTGATCGAGTTCCCTTACTTGGAGGGACGATAGTGGGCCCCATGCTCTCTCCAGATGAAGACTCGTCGGAAATCACTTTGGGTACTGAATCTCGATTCATCACTAAAGCCTCAGTCTTGCTGTGTCCAAGAATGGTGTGACTGGCTCTACGAAAGACGGACTCCCTTCTGCGATCTGTTGAAGGGGACACACATCACTGGTCAGGGCGCGGTAGTGGTAGCCAAGTGGTTAGCGCGCGGGAATTGCACTCGGTAGACCCGAGTTTGATTCCTTCCGCCGTTTTCACACGGAGTACGATCACGTTAAACATGTGGGTCCGTAAGTCCTTCCGACAGGTTGGTGGTAGGGGAAGGAGGGTACGGTCCCTGTGGATTCCTCCCCTCGCTGGGTTCCGGTCTAAATTGGGTGGCTCTTCCTGACCGTACAAATAGTTATCTTACACCTTTCTGGCAGGTTGGACGGTCTGGGTTTCAACAACAACACATCACTGGTCGCAAATGACCTTCTCTTCTAGGCGTCTGTATACAGTTTGCCTAGAAATTGTTGTTCCAGACGCAGCAGCGAGGTCCTGAGAGAGCTCTCTAGCCGTCATCTCTCGATGGAGTCGTACATCTATCCTCCGAGGTGTCGTGGCTCTTGAGCGGCCTCCTGGTGATAGCCCGTTATTTGGAATTGGTGCCACCTGGATACGACCATTTGAGACACTCGTATCCAACCAGCGACCTCCGCTTGAGACTGGCCAGCTTCAAGCCTACCAATGACTCTCCATCTCAGTCCATCGTCTAAACGATTACAAGAACTCATTTTAACTGAAATCAATCTATATCGTAATTTTTCCTGCAAGAAACACACTTCTAAGGACGAGATTCTCAGATTCGATAAACTGTCATTTTCATACCAAACGTACCCCTTTTAATCGTTTAACAAACACTGGATGCTTACATTATATTCACCGTTCCCCACGTTATATATGACATCAATTTTTTTAATATTAGTCGTAGCTATTTTGAATTATTGCAAAAAATCTGTTTGTAACTTTAATTTTGGACACCAGTATATATGCTATAAATTTGTGTCATTCGCAAGATATTGTATACTTTTGATTTAAAATGGATAAAATCATAAAATAATGATTAGGTCCATTATCAAATAAATAAATACTTTATAAGTACTTTTAACCAAAAATGAATGAACAAAAAAATGCTTAGGATATATTGAGCCATTCCCAAGATATTAGAAATTTTACTTTTTCATAGGGAGTGTAATATTTTTTGAAAGAATCAAGTAGTTTCCAGGAAATTGGGTATGTTTATTTTCAGTGACAGCAAGATTTTTTTTTATATAAAGCTTTTATTTTTTCTGTTGTTTTCGTTTATATAAATTTGTTAATCTGTTACAGGTCTTAAGTTTGGTAATCTAACCTAATTTTGATATACATCATTTTGAGCATTTCTTACAAAATATTTTTGTTAGAATATTAAAGACTATCAAGTTTTGTAAAATGTAAGTCCTCCCACCCCTTGCAACACGTTCAAAGTGACAGCAGTAACTGTTTGAAAGTATGAAACTTAAAATGCAGACAAGCCCACATTTCAGTAGGCTGCTGCTGTTCAGAATGGAAATTTGGATTTCTATGCTCAGAAACATACATGATCCACGAAATTTTTTTTTAAGGGTGAGCGTCAGTAAATCCTCTGCCCTATCAGCGCTTTGTTAACTTTCGCAGAACACATTTTCAGCCAAAATTCTGCTCAAACAGTTGCGAAATATTTTCTGAAAAATAAAATGCAATGCTTAGATTATATTAAAACTAAATTTTATACTCAATGAAATATAGAATATATTTTTATTTTAATTTAAAATATTTTTGGTGCTGCCATCTGTTGTTGTAATTTAATTCATACCGACTATTTTTTTTTTAATGAACATTTTTAAATGTCTATTCCTTCTTATACAGCATTAATTACAACAACCGATCATATATAATAATGCCACAATCACGGAAAGGTAATTTCCCATTCTCTAAATTTGATAAGGGGATCCGAATGTACATCACTGAGGACTGCAGCCCTGTCTTTAAGTTCTTTTGTTTTCAAGTCCAAGTTCAATTACCTTTTTGTGATTGTGGCAATATTATATATGATCGGTTGTATTTAATACCGTATTAGAAGGAAGAGACATTTAGAAATGTTCGTTAAAAAATAAAAATAGTCGGTATGAATTAAATTACAACAGATGGCAGCACCAAAAATATTTTGGATTACAATAAAAAATACATTCTATATTTTATTGAGTATTAAATTTAGTTTTAATATAATCTAAGCATTGCCTTTTATTTTTCAGAAAATATTTTGCAACTGTTTGAACAGAATTTCGGCAAAAAATGTGTTCTGCGAAAGTTAACAAAGTGCGGATAGGGCAGAAGATACACTGACGCTCACACTTAAGTGATACAATTGCTCAAAAGCTACCTTTATGATATAATACAAAAGATATTATAGTAGAAACTTGATGTTCTTTGAAACTGGTATCAATTTCTTATTGAATTCTAGGAATATTGGAGATTAATTCAAGAACATTTTCATAAAATCAAACTAATACCTACTGATATTATGATACAACTTGATTTCTAAAATGTTGATAACTACAATAATCCTTGGTACAATTCAATTAAAACATCTGTCTTCCCGGAAAACTACTTACAAAGCTACAATATACACCTGACTCACTTTACGGCTCAATTAAGAAGAAATGCAAATGATTTATATATTATGTCAAATTTAATTCTAATTTATGCTCATACTGTAACACAAATGAAAACTTTGACCTCTTTCACTTCCATTTTTTCTTGAATATATAGTACTTTTGCTGTTGATGCCTACTTGAACTATGTTAATTTCACAATAATTTTTTTTTTCCAAATGTACACACTGATGAATTAATTCAACTATATAATTACTGTTTACAGCCAAAAATTTTATATGTTACAGTTGATCACTGTTTGCATTTTTATATTATGTGACTATTAATTGTTCAGAATTATTACTGCTGCCATACTTATTATTTGGGCTAGGCCTATTTTATAATAAATATTTTGAGTGATTGACTGGACTAAATATTCAAGGACCACAGAAGTAAGAAACTCCAAAAGAATATTTACTGCAGATTAAAAGCCACTGACAAGATATTTTTTTTATCTTGGGTGAAGTCCTATATTTTCATACTAAAAGGATAGAAAATTGAACATCTTTAGAGCGGACTTGCAGAAGAATTCAGGCACTAAAGTGGCAAACAGAAAATATTTGTGACTTGAAAACTTGCTTGATATTGGCTGTAATGCCAAGACAAGTGTCTGCACAATTTAGATGCATAAAGATGAAACAATGTAATCACTCTTGCAAATATTAAAAATTATAAAAAAAGAGCTTACAGCTGTTTCGGTGATTATATAGTTCATCTTTATCAGAGCAAGACACAAATGAGAGTGAGTAAAAGAATAGGGTGATAATAAGCCCTGAATAAACCAAGAAAAAAAGACCCTCTACCATGATTATTAAATGACACGTCAAATTGAAGATAAAAAAATGAAATTATCAAGGAACAACTCTGCAATGGCCCATTTTTCATCTTCAGCTTGGCACACAATTTAAACTCACAGTAGAGGACACCTTTTTTGATATTTCTTTTCAGTATATGTACCATAAAATTCTCTTAGTCTTTGAAATTTGTCTGTTTGGTTGGTAGTTTGCTTTGATGAAAGTGTTCTATGGCATTACAAATAGAGCTATAAGATTTTAACAATTTTTAATACTTGGATTATTATGTTTCTTTGAACTTGCCATATCTCTGTAATGTGTTTGATCTAATCAAGGCTGAAGAAGGTAATTCTGGAAAATTCAGAGGCTTGTGCTATAAGATATTTGAATTGTTTATGTGTAACATTCCCCTTAAATCAAGGTATGTGTATGTGTTACCGGAATTTATGGAATAAACTTAACACAAACCCCCAATTAATAGGGATGCTGGACAGTCAGTTTACCTATATATAAAATAAACAATCAAAGATGTTATATGAAAAGTTGTATTGAAAGAAGGTATGGGGGTGGGGTGGGGAGCATATTTTTTTCATATGGAAATATGTTTTGTAAAACAAATAGTTTCAATTTATTAAAACAGTACAAGCTCCAAATTAAAGCTTAATATTCATGAAAAACTTATACATCAACAATAGTTTATATAAAAGTTTCTGTCACTGCAACTAAATTTAGCTATTACGTACGGATATGCAAGAAACACGAAAGTCTTAAGCCAATCTCATATAAAGGAACTGTTTTTTTACAACTAACTTTTAGCAAAACTCCCCCCTCAGAAGTTGCTCAAATTTTATTGTAAAATGTGAAAAACAAAAATCACCCAACTTTTTCACTTCAGTTTCAGTTTGAAAATGAACAACTTTTCATTCCAACCAATTGCAGAACAGAGAAATATGCATGAATGATTATCTTCATTTAAAAATGGTGGTTAGCTAAATCACTCACCAGAACAGCATTTTGGTCAAAAAAGAAAAATAAATAAATATTCAAACTGCATTCAATTATTTAATTAAAGAAATCATGTCAATATATCATTTATTGCATAAATGATAGGAAAGGAAGATTGTGAAAATATAAGTAGAAATTCAGCCAAGATTCAGTAAATAGCTATTGTTGTTTCATGTTGACATCTTAAGTTAGTGTTTTGTTCTAACTTACTACTCAAAATTATAATATATAAATATCTTACATTCACATTATTAAAGGAAGTGATGATAAGGAAACAATGATAAAATCTTGTTGCAAAATATGTTTTTTTCTTCAGAGCAGTTAGTTGGAATAAATGGTATGGTAGTATGACAACAGATTTTGGCTCTGATGTTATTATTGTTCTTTCAAGTATTTCAATAGTTCTGCAAAATTATTTTAGTAATTTCATTTACTACACGTTAAACATATACCAATATATAAAGCTTTTTATAAAATATCAATTTAAAAAAGTTATAAACTGACTTTAAAAATATTTATATAGAATTTGTAATATATGTTATGAACAATTTATTTTTTCAATTATTTTTTATTGAATATTTTAATATAAAATTTAATTATTCATATGAAACTGTTTAATGTCAAAAGTTTATTTTAATTTTTTTTAATATAACCATTGTAATAAAATTGTTAATTTTATTATGTTTTGTTTTTAAGAATTTAGGTATGGTTTTGTTGTGTGATTGTTTTATTTATTTATTTTTTGAAGTCTGATATACTTTTGGTGATTAATGTTTTAATTGTTTTTTGCATTTTTCAAAAGATTGCTACTTAAAATGAAAAAAAAAATCAATACTAAAATTATAACTCTTTTTAATTATTTTTTGTAAGTATATTTACAAATGGAACATAATACCTTGAATCTGTATTATATAATTTTATATGAAATAAAACAATAGAGTATAACACACACACACACACATATATATATATATATATACACACAAAACTAAAATGGGAAAAAGAAAATGATAATAAATAATATTTATTGAAGAATTATGGTTTGTTTATATGAAGCTGCAGTAAAGGTGACATCAGGTGACACATATAAAGCTAAAATAAAAGGGCTTAGCAGGGTCCAGACTAACTCATATCATGAATGAAACTTGAGTCACCAGTTTTAAGCTGAATCCAAAAACAAAATTTCACCATTTTATCATTTCAACTATACTTAGTAGCAAAATATATTTTATGGATGAATATTCCTGGGTTCTCTTGTATCCAAATATCACAGTTGGTGGCAGTAGGACTTATTTTTAATACTTTACAACATAGTTGAAAAGTGTTTATGACTTTATTCATTCTATCTGTCTGTCTGTTAGCACGATAACTGCCATAAAAATCCCTTTATCAAAATGAAATTTTAGTATGTTTCAGACGGTCTGTGGGGCCTATGGAAATATAAATGAATAATATCACCCAATTAGTTTTAGATTGAACTTGGGTTGAAAAAATGAAATACATTGAACTCTGTGGGACCTAATTTTTCGAGCATTTTTTAAGTGAATTTAAAATTCACAAACTGCTTCAAAAGTTTTAGGAAATATTCAAATTATCCCATAAAATATATAAAAAATTTTCAGCAAAATAGTCAGTAGTTCTTTAAAATAAAATAAAAATAATAATTACACCCTTTATATGAAGAGATCATGTGACCATTATATGAAGAGATCACGTGACCTACTTCAAAATAAAATATGGCATCCATCTTGTGTCAAAATCGTGATTTTTAAAATTCTTTTTAATTTATATTTAGTGTTGTATCCATCCTAAAACCGCTTTATTTTGCTTAATTTCTGTGCATCTGTATTCTGAAACAACACAATTACAATATATTTGAGTTTGAATGATCATCAAACTTTGATTACAACGAAACCTAATTTTCACTTATGAAGAATGTAAACATATTAGGCTATGAGTTGTATAAGAATTGCTGAATTTCTTTAAAGCAAAATTATTTTGTTCTGGAGTTTGTAATATACATGATATGAATGAAACATTCATTGATTTTACATAGAGAAGCAGACAATTTAATGGCAGATTTTTTTGATGAAGTTTTATGCATAGAGTTAAATTACTTTTACCTCCATGGTTTGAATTTTTAAGTAAAATAAATTATTGTAGTACTGTGATGAATGAAATAAAAATGTATGGATGAAATATTTACTGCTTTTACACAGAAAGGCAGGTCCGGCCGTCCAAATGGTTGCTCAAGTCCTCAGGGCGAGCCGGACGGTCTGGGTCTTCAACAGAAAGGCAGGTGGGCGCAGTAGCCCATTGGTTAGCGTGCTGGAGTTGCACTCGGTAGGCCCGGGTTCGATTCTAGCCACTGCCAAAACTGCCGCAGTGTTTATGCGGAGTACGATCACGTTAAACATGTGCGTCCGAAAGTCCTTCCGAGAGGTTGGTGGTAGGGGAAGGAGGGTACGGTCCCTGTGGATGCCTCCCCCACTGGGTTCCGGTCTAAATTGGGTGGCACTTCCCGACCGTCAAAACAGTTACCTTACACCTTTCTGGTAGGTCGGACGGTCTGGGTTTCAACAGAAAGGCAGGTTTCCGAGTTGTTGGTGGTAGGGGAAGGAGAGTACAGTCCCTATGGATGCCTTCCCCACTGGGTTCCGGTCTAAATTGGGTGACTATTCCCAGCCATACAAACAGTTACCTTACATTTTTCTCGTAGGTCGGATGGTCTGGGTCTCAACAACAACAGAGAGGCAGGCGATTTATATTTTGATGATGTCATTTGAATCAAGTTTGTTTTTTTCAATGAAGTTTTAAATTTTCAAATATAATTGATTATTGCAATATTGTGATAATTTTAAAAATATTATCACTGAATGTATCATATTTTAGAGATGTTTAAATAAAATTAGAGTTAGAAAGTGTTTCATAATAAATGCTTTATGCATGATTGATATTTTCTTTTTTTAGGGGGGGGGGGGCAGGGATTCAACCCTTACATACATTAAAAATTCTAAACAAATACCTGTAAAATGGCATTAAAAGTCACATTTTATCTCATTTTAAACCACTATTTCTCAAAACTATAGTGAATATCCCTCCCCAGATGTCTGTTTAAAATATGTCATTGGGTAGAGCACCAAGGCAGATCAGTGGCATATGCAGGAGGCCATATCCCCTCACCACATTGGTGGATAAATGCATTACGTCTCCATGGGATCCATGTTCAAGAAGAAAATTCAGTTCTGTAAATCCATCATTTGCTCATAAGCACCCTCCCTTTTTGAGGTTCTTATTATGCCTATGCAGAACATTCCTTGAAATTTTTAGCACAATATTTGGTAACATTTAAGGAAATATAAATAATAGATATACATATTTACAGTATATATATGGTAGTCCAATTTTTGATAACATTAAAGAAACATAAATAATAGATATAATTATATACACATTTACAATATATATATTTGTACAACAAATTGAACTGCACTCAATATTTACACAATGACTGTAGCTCAAAATGAACAGGTTATATGCTGACGACAGATATTTTAACAAAATACTTAAGACCAATAAATTATTTATAATAATATTAAGAAATTATAATTAACACATTTTATTATACAAATATTTACGGTACATATATTCCCACAACAAATCGAGCCATTTGAAATAATAAAATAAACCGAAGTTCAAAAACTGGAACGAACTCTTTCAAGCATCTGTTGAAGATGTACCTGGTTTACAGGAGAGCACGTTACAATACAAGGCTGATCTCCAGGTGAAAACTGTATGTCCATAAGGCAGTTATAGTTTTGAAGTGCAAGTTTACACTTAGATAGTGCCTATAAAAATAAAGCAGGTGTTACAAACTTTAAGAAAAAACAGAAAATGTTTTCAAATATAAAATTGTGTAGATCAGTGGTTCCCAAACTTTTCAACTCAAGGACCCCTTTGTAATTTAAATAAACTTGCAGACCGCTTGACATCATAAATTGATTGGGGGGGGGGGGTCATAAATTGATTGAGTGGGTCATATTATACAGGGTGTTCCAAAAACATTGACCTCGGCTTTTATTCCTTAAATATTGATCCTAGAGATATATATAGTAAACTACAAAGTTGTTTAAAAAAGGCACAGAATTTTATGAAATCAATTAAAATTTTCATGGGAATTAAATTTAAAGAAATACAAAATTTAAATATTTATATGGTCCTTGTACAAAAACATTTACAATGAGTAAAATGTGCTCCATACACTAATAAGGTGATATACAAAATTTCAGTATTTTATCATAAAAAGTCCCAGAGATATGAAAAGACAAAAATGCTGATTTAAACCACTTTTCGATGCATCGAAATGGGTTCTCAGAGGGGAAAAATCACGTCGGCAGATCGCGTTTCAGGGGTTATACACAAATTACGAAAGAAAGCAATGATTACATAAATAAATAATAATTTTGCTATTTATTGGTACAAAAACATCTATACTGTGTAGAAATAATAACTTTACACAAAGATTACAAAGCTTGTTCAAAATGTTTTCCATCCATGCCAAAGATCCATTAAAGATGAGAGGCAGATATTATTTGCCTATGATGCATTTCTGCGTTGCATCATTTGCACTCTTTCTGTAAACATTTACATTTTAATTTGTGATTAATCCCTCACCAACTTTGTTTAAGCATATCTCTGGGACATTTTATAAAATGCTGAAATTTTGTACATTACCTTATTAGTGTATGGGGCACATTTTTCTCATTGGAAATGTTTTTGTAAGGGAGCTGTATAAAAATTTAAATTTTGTATTTCTTCAAATTTAATCTCCTGAAATTTTTTATAAATTTCATAAAATTCTGTACCTTTTTTTAAGCAACTTTGTAATTTATTATATATGTCTAAGATCAATATTTAAGGAATAAAAGCCGAGGTTAATGTTTTTGGGACACCCTGTATATATATATATATTCTATCATTGGATTTTCAACTTATATATATATATATATATATATATATATATATATATATATATATATCTGAGTGAAAATAAGCAAAGTGAAGCGAAAAATCGCCTGGCTAAAAACTGTTATTTTATTTTGAAAAAAAAAAAAAAATCGAAATATTAAAATAGTTAAATTACTTTTGTATATTCATTAATAGCATACTTTTCTTGTACATCCTGTATATATATACACAGGGTGTCTAGAAAAGTCCATATCAGGGGAAATTTCTTGAGAACGAAGAGAGTTATCCTTATTCTTTTAAAGCATCTGCATAGAAAACCCCTATGGTGCTACACGGCAAGATAATTTGGGGGGGGGGGGGGGGGCAGACTCTCTCCTTTTTATGGGGTGTGGGGGGCTATCTCGATCCTTTTAGAGATAGAGAAAAATCCAATTACAAAGTTATAGAGTATTGCCAAATTAGTAAAAAATATGTTTGTCGGACAGAAAAAGCTTAAAAGAATTCCTTTGAAAACAAGGGAATTGACGCTAAGTCCCCCCAAATAAATCAACATTAACGTAGTCAGACGATTGGGATGCCTTGCACTGGGAAATACTATGGGTATAATCATTCGGCTGCACTGGCATTCCTGTTACATTCTCCAAAAATAAGGATCATTTCACAATATTCTTCATTAGTAAACATAGTAGACACAGCTCAACATAGCAAGCATGTATTTTCAAATTTTTGTTATTATTAAGCAACTAGTAGGATGCGATGCGAAACAAAAGTGACAAAATACTATATAAACTTGGATTATACGAATTACCTTTAAGCAGTTTTCAAATTTGATGGCAGTGAGTGTTTATGAGGTTCGACTAAGAATATTGTAATTTGCAGAGCAAAAGACTAAGCTTTAAAAGAGTCTACGTTAATACTTTTCTATGTACAACATTTATCATATTGCATATGCTAATATATCAGTATCTGTTAGTGATACCAAAGTTAAATCTAAGCAATATGGGTTGAAATGAAAATAAAAATTTTTTCAGGAAAGCACTAGGTATGGACAATTACTTATTTTCATATCTTGCTGATCAGGACCAGACTTACAGAAGATGTGGCCTAAGGCCCAATTGGATTTGGGAACTTCTTACTAAACATTTTATGGTATATCAACAGTAAAAAATAATGAAAAAAAAAATATATATATAATGAAAATTAAGATCATACAACATTAATTTTGCCGAGATTTTTTTTTTTTTACATGACACTGACATTTTTGGTTATTTAAAAAATTATTTTATAATTTCAGACCATTATGTCAAATCTGAAGATAAAAAACTTCATCAGAACAGGGCATATAAAGTTTGAGAAAGTATCAACACATTTCAAAGGTAATAAGGATCCTTCTTTGTCAGAATAAATGAGATAAATCATGCCTTGCAGATACAGGTGCTCTGTCACTGCACAGGCCTAACTTAAAAATGTTTACATGGCATAAAAATATTAAGCTTTGACCTGATCCAAGCTCGATATTTTTAAAAAATAATTCTTTTAAGTTCGACCTAGTCCGAAAACACTGAAAGCACACATCCTGACTCTGCACAGTCCAATTTTTTTTTAAATGCATTGAAGCCTGGCTAAAGCTAACACATTGTTGCCTCATATCACGATCGATCATAATTCACCATTTAAGAAATTAAATGCAAATTATATTACATATTACATACAACGATTAAAATCGACAGATAAAAGTTGCAACAAGCAATGTTTTATTTTAACTTTGGAATGTTTTCAGATAAATAAGTCTTTGATTTCCTAGCTGAAATTATTATTTTTCTGTATCCGTTTTTAATTTACCCATCTGCATTTTCTGTAAAGAGCAAACTTTTATTACTTAATATAAGACAGGGAAATTTTTATTCGCTTATTGAGAATTTTGTTTTATTCGTAATTTCAAATTTCCTGTATAAATTTTGATCTATTTTTAGCTTTTTAACTTACTTTTACTTGGCCCAATCCGATCCGAATTTTTTAAAACCTGATTTCAACTAGACCCCACCCATGGGGCAGGTCAGAACTAATCCCATGGGGCGAACCCTGTGCAGACCTTTATGGTCTGCACAGGCCAGCCTCATTTATCCTGATGAAGACGGAACATTATTACCTTTGAAAATGTTTGATTTATTTTTCAACCTAAATATGCTGTGTTTTAATGAAGTTTATTATTTTCAGATATTTTTCATCAAAGTGAATTTTTTCATTAAGGAAAAATTGGGAGGCTCAATGTCCTGGACCCAGTAGCCCATGCATAAATCAGGCCTTGTTGTTGACCAGTTATACAAAATTGGGAGCCTCAATGTCCTGGTCCCAGTAGCCGAAGTATAAATCAGACCCTGTTGTTGATCAGTTATATAAAATTGGGAGGCTCAATGTTCTGGTCCCAGCAGGTCCCAGTAGCCCATGCATAAATCAGGCCTTGCTGTTGACCAGTTATACAAAATTAAAAAGTATCTATCTGTGTACATAAATGTTGAAACACAATTTGTTACAAACATTGTATCTGCAACAATAAATCATACATTAACAATAAATAGCATGTCAAGACATGTGCATCAATATAACAAAATAAACATGATGTCTCGATATGCAGTTTTTACAGAACAAAGTAGTGGGACAATTAAAATAAAATTTAGAATTGACCCACCTCCATTACTTCTCTTCTTATTTCCAGATTTTGAGCCGCTAGAACTTTTTTCTTCTAAAAAAAAAAAAAAAATAATATATTAAATAAAATCAGGCATATGTTTAAATCTGAATAGAGGAGAAGGTTAAAAATTAAGTTGACTAACTATCATATCTTGAGCAGATACACCCATGATATCTTCCAAAACCTTAAAAATAAAAGTAAAAGAATAAATTAATAGAAATTGTTCATCACAAAATAAAAAAATATGATGATAAAAATAATTAAAAATTTTATATAATGCTAATGATCATAAACCTAGAATGGAGATTCATAACGTTTTTACATGGTGTACACCCAAGCTATAGAATGCATATGCATTAGATTAAATTAGTATACAGAAAATAAAAGAGTATATTGTTCCAAAAACTTTGTGATATTTTAAATTATTGTCATGATTCGAATACTACAGGTCATATCAGTTCTTAAGGAAAATTTAATATCACTTTTATTGACCTAGGACAGGGAACCCATTCATGTTTGTGTGCTAAATATTTAAAAACAATATTTCACGAGTTGCTGACATGACAAGAAAAGCAAATTGTTGATAAAATATCAGTAGTAATTATTACAGATTTCTATTAAGATCAGTTAGAAAATTAACATAATTTCCCACATATGCACTAATAACATATTTCACACAAAAAGTCAATATCAATTAACCATTAATGAGATTTTTACTGTTGCACATTACCAAATGTCAGGTTCATATTTCCTTACTTTTCATAAAAAGCATGCTGAATGAACTAGATTCATCTGCCAGTGAATTTCTTAACTTTCTTTTATAAAATTAATTTTAAAAAATAACGATTAACATGGTTATATTGTGGACAAGATTGTTAATGTAGCCATTCTTAAGAGTTTTTAAAAAATAACATTCAAATTTGCCATTATTTCTCCTATCCTGCATTCTTATTAATTATGCCCAATAATTAATCCCTTTCAATTATTTTCATGCTATTTCTCAAATCCACAAACTATTGCTTCCATTCAGAACTGGATTGAAAATCTATTTATTATAATTCTGGGTCTTCCAAATTCAACCACTCAAAAATCTCTAAATTAAGTTTATGTGCCATTGTTTTGCATCCGGTTATATATATATATATATATATATATAAAGTTTATTCAAGTTTCCTGAACTATGTAAATCTTGAAGAAAACTCGTTGATTATTGAATTCATAATTACTGAAGACTCTTGTGTCAGTTTAACTTAATCTGATTTTACAAAGATTCCAGATCTACGAAGAATTTGTTTACATTTGGAAAACATTTAAAGATGTTAAAAATCATGTCATGGTTAAATATTCACAATTTAGCTTCAAATGCTTGGATTAAATCATACATGGCGATAAATGTTTTATCAACACCTTGAAATTCAACATTTAATTCATCTAAATGCAAGTCTGTCAAGTCAATACAAATCTGTAGAAGACATGAATACAGATCCAAACAATACCCATAAATTATTTATATCTCTAAATTTTTCCAATTTTCATTAAAATTATTTATGTGCCAGCAAACTTTCCTTGCATACCACTTGTGGCATGCAGGCCATAGGTTCACCTGGCCTAGGATGTATTCACATATTTTAAATTACATTTAGAGTCATCCAGAATACTTTTAAGCAAGAACGAAAAGCCACACCACAAAGACTTCCAAAATCTGTATACCTTATGTAGCAATGGATTGTGTAGGCTTATGTCTGTTAGTATTCTGGGAACAAGTACATTTTTGGAATAACAAACTATTTTAGTCATTAGCCAGAAGCATATGTTTCCTCAATATTAAATCTGATATAATTTTATTTTTAGTATGTGCACATTTTATGATAAATACATAGATACTTTCTCAATTGTAGCTAATATTGCAAATACTTTTTAGATACGAGGCATGTTTTTTAAGTAAGTACCGTTTTGGAATTAAAAAAAGACGTGCAAAGATATCGCAATAGTTTTATTTCTACATGAAAGCCTGTACCTTAATCTACTTTTCTACATAATTTCCGTGAATATTGAGGCACTTGTCATAACATGGCACCAGTTTTTGAATACCCTCCTCATAAAATTCTGCCGCCTGACTTGTTAACCACTGTATCACAACTGTTTTGACTTTGTTATCGTCTTGAAGATGCTGACCACCCAGGTGTTTCTTCAAGTGCAGGAACAAATGGTAGTCGCTGGGCGCCAGATCAGGGCTGTATGGAGGATGATCTAGAGTTTCCCATTTAAAAGATTTGATGAGATCTTTGGTCCGATTAGCCACATGTGGACGGGCATTGTCATGCAGCAAAACGATACCCTTACTCAACTTGCCACGTCTTTTGTTCTGGATTGCACGACGCAGATTGTTCAATGTCTCACAATAAGACGCTGCATTGATTGTCTCATTACGAGGCAGAAACTCCACTAGCAATACTCCTTTTTTGTTCCAAAAAACTGTGCACATGATTTTCCGGGCAGAAATTGTTTGCTTAAACTTCACTCTTTTGGGTGATGATGAATGTCGCCATTCCATGGATTGTTGTTTTGATTCTGGTGTGACGTAGGCCACCCATGTTTCGTCACCAGTAACAATTTGGTCTAAAAAATCTTCACCTTCATTGTGGTACCGCTCAAGGAAAGTCAATGCACTGCCTAAACGTTGGGTTTTGTGCAAATCCGTCAACATTTTTGGAACCCAACGTGAACACAATTTCCGGTAATTCAAGTTCTCGGTCACAATGCGATACAAAACACTACGAGAATATTGAGGAAACCAGTCGCACATTGATGAAATTGTAAAGCGTCTGTTTTCTCTCACCTTTTCTTCCACTTTCTGCACCAAATCTTCATTAAAGACCGAAGGACGCCCACTCCGTTCTTCATCATGCACATTTGTGCGGCCATCTTTAAATGCTCTCACCCATTTCCTTACCATTCCATCACTCATAATGTTTTGTCCGTAAACTTCACAGATCTCACGATGAATATCGATCGGTTTTACGCCTTTAGCACTAAGAAATCGTATAACAGCCCGTACTTCACAATCGGCGGGACTCACGATTGTCGGAGGCATCTTAAACACTCAGTAAACAACGTATACAATGAAGAATCAGACTGTAATGGCGTCAGTGCGTAGACAAGAGATGTAGGTAACCAGCGCGCATGCGCGGAACGCCGACCGTAGCGCTGCGGCGGCGGAATCGCAAAACGGTACTTACATAAAAAACATGCCTCGTAAAATAGAAATCTTCCTCATTCCTTGCTCATTTGCAACAATAGCATGCTTATTTTGTGATATTTGGAACCTATAATGTGCAAATAATTGTTTACTTTTTGATAATTTTCTATCAATTATTCAATCTTATTGTTATTAAGCATTTTAAAAGTTTGAAGTTTCAACATTTAGAAGTTCATATAACATATCATTGATTATGCAGTTGATTTGCAGCGAAAGCAAATATATCACAATTTTCTGTATTTTATTTATCTGAGAATTCTCTGGGTTTTTACAGGTAACCTGGAATATATGGTGCATATAATTTCTATAAACTGATTTATTTTAAAAGACATTATACACTTCAAATGCATAAAATATTATACCATACCTTATCATGTATGTTTGCATCAAGAGAGGCAGTACCATCATTTATCTTTACAATCAAACTCCAACCTTTACTGGAAGTACACTCCAATTTGGATAGAACTGTTATAATAAAACCCTGTATAACAATAGAATAAAATTTTAGGACACTTTTGAGAATAAATGTATAAAACTGCTTATATATTTAAGTTACAAACTATTCTAACAGGAATTTAAAATTCTACACATTCAGGTACTAACAAATTAAACAGAGATACTGTAGAACCTGGTTGCAACAAGCAGCTTGGAACCCACAAATGTACTCGATAAATACAGATGATCACTAAATCTGCTTTGCACAACAAACTAAGTATAGTTTAAGGATTCATATTAGATAAACATAATTTGTATTTATTGATTTTTTTCATACTGCACCTATGCTACCCAAAAGTAAGTCTCAGTCAAATGACATATCAGCTCATCATCAACTAAAGCAGCAACATTTAGAATTTTAATAAAAACCCAGAAAACCTTTTTTAAATGTTAAAATTTCTATTAAAATTTATGGTGGAAAAAGAATTGGGTTCATATTACAATTAATGAATATTTATTACCTTTATTGTAATGACACAGTCTGCAGATGAATTATTTATAACACTTGAGAGATATGAAAATACTTTTTTAGTTTCACCATCTAGAAAAAATAAATTAATTATAAGATAACACTGGCATATTACAAAATTAATTACAGTTAAAACACTTAACATTTTTAATTTGTTTACAAATACAGAAATATTGAGGGTAAAAATTTCAACTGATTTAAAATTGGTAAAAAAATTAGATAACATTGAAGTATATTATTTATAAAAGGAGTGGAAAGTAATAAGAGTGTTATTTTTTTTAAAATACTACTTTCATTAAATACTAGAATGAATGATGCTGCCTGGGTCCGAAATAAACACCCTTTACTTAAATAATACAAATACAGATAACACAATTTAATTTCCAAATCGTCTGTTTTGAACCAAAATCATTCCCAAGCTTCATTTTTCCATGTGCAACCATGCAAACTATACAACATGGGCACAATATTCTCCTTCAATATGCCCTAAATAAGCACACTACAAATATATGAAAATACTCGAAATCACAAAGAAAAAGCTCCTTTATCCCAGAAGAAAAAAAAAAAAAAAAAAAAAAAAAAAAAAAAAATGCTATCTCGGTGAGTTTTCATCAGATTAGAGTCAAATTTATATAGAACATTTATATTGAAATATTTATATATTCCAAGCCATGAAAATTTATCTTTTAAATTCACGATTTTCGAAAATAGAAAATAAAATAGCGCTCAAAGTTGTCTTCTGTAATATAGTTTGTAGACCACCTGCACATTTCATCTTTTACCGTCTGACTCTGAACAGAATAAAAATAATCTTGAAGTCAAGATTTCAATGGATTTTCAGCTTCAAATGTTTGTTACTTTTAAACTAATTGGAATTAAAAAATATATAAATAAAAAATTTGACGAAGTCTGTAAATTTCACATCCGTCCAAAGCTTAAATTTTATGCTATTGAAGGCACACACAGACAAACAGACATATTTTATTATGCAAGATAAAATACTATCTTTTTAAAAGTATTTTATAAAAATTTTCAAGCACCTCAAGAAAGTTCAAGGATTTAACTTTCATGCATGTGCAGACTCTGAAAATACTATTTTACATTCAGCTGCACAGCATATCTTTTTGGTCCCAATCACCATAATAATTTCCTTACAACTAGCGGGTTCTGACTCTATAGTGCTGTTTATGCAACATAATTTCATGTCATTGGGACAAAGTCAAAGTGAAAGTATGCCTTTTAGACATCAGTTTTAACACACTAATTCAGCATATTGTCCCAGTAAGCCTAGAGATGGTAAAATATCAGCAAAATTCTTAACTTGTCATGTGCTGTAATTTTGTGAATCTTTATGGTAATATGACTTTAAGTCAGTAGTACCATGCAACCCACTTCAAACATACATAAAAATTGTGATCAGAGTGCATGAAGCTGCAATGACCAGATTCATAGTTGTAAAACTGGGGCATTTCCAAAACTTGAAACCATTATCAACAATTTTGCTAAAATGAAAATAAGGTACCTAGAAATTGAGATTTTAAATATTTGCTTCAATAGATATAATAAATTTCGATTTTATTTATCTGAAAATTTATATGTTAACGACTGGTTTTTTTTTTTATTTTTTTATTATGAAGTTTATAAGAAAATCTAATAAGAATTATTAAAAACCAAAACCTTGCTATAACTACTGAAATAAAAAAAAAAAAAAAAGAACATCTGAGATGTTATTAAAGTAGTATAAAAGCAATATCACTGGTTTTTTTTTTTCAATTTGGTACCATTAATACAGCTTTATAAGACAAAAACTTTCTTTCACAAGAATCATTTCCATTATACGAATCATGCAAGTTTTGCAGACAAAAAAATAGACCTAAAGTATTTTGAGTTAAAACAGAATATACATAAGAAAAAATAAAATCTATCTATCACACATAGCAACATATATGGTGACCTTAGTGATCCCTTTGGCATATCATTGGCAATTTGGCAACCTTGGGGAGATAATATTGATGACCCCAAAATTTAATTTGCTCTGAAAATTAAATTTTTGGGTAATCCGCAACACTTTGAAAAAATTATTAATTTAATAGTATTGATTTAAAATATAAAAAATTTCATTTATCCTAACACCGGTACATTTTGTTAAAAAGCCATATAGAATTTGTGTTTTATTAGGAAGGGCCAAGGGGAGTGTAAAAGAATCGCATTCTTTTAGGGGCTTGCATAGTAAATACTTTGTTAAGGGTTATTATAGTAATTGATAATATTGAATGGCAGATATGCATGCATCTGGGCATTTAAAGAGCATGAGTGCTGTAGGTGGGCAGATGGAAGGAAATCTATTACATAACTTTGCATCTCGTTGTATGACAGTTTTATACAGAAATGTTATATGAGTTAAAATTAGAAAAATATCTGGGGAATATATAGTAAAATTTACTGGATGCACTTAAGGATTAAAAGAGAATATTTTCATAATGCATGCCTTGTTAGTAAGATGTGAAACAGAATAAAAATCCATAACTGAATTATAGACCTGTTAATTTTCTATCAATTGAATTAGGTTCATCTGGCAATTCAAATGGCATTTGAAAATCATGGTTCCTATCTTGAAATTCCATCATATCTCGAACAACATCCTCATCTTCTTGCCAGATGTCACATTCATCATCAAGTGTTCCTGGAGCACTCTAAAACAATATATGTACTTCTAATTAAAATTCATTAAAAATCTCACTAATTTTAACGTATTATAATATTAATGCACATCAACATATAATTAAGAAATGCATAGAATCAAAAGTTTGTTCCCATTTAAAATACTAAATTTAGAGCATTGCAAATAAATGCAATAAATTTAATTTGCAGGAGTAAATTGAATTTAGATAATTTCAATGTGTAATGTCCTCTCAATTTATACATAACTTTACAGGCCAATAGTTTTATCTCAATGTTTCTGAAAGTGCATTCCATGAGACCATGCAAATACCTTAAGATACTTTGGAAAGGCACCTAAGGCTTATATGGAGAAACAAAAGTTTCAGAAAATAGTAATTTTTCATTTTGTTAAAAACATTCGATAATAGGTCTGTTCAGCAATACCCTCATCTGACAAGTATCAATTATATTTCAAGAAACTTATATGAATTATTTGAAGATATGCAACTGTAACCTGTCACAAACTTTCCATCTGGCCTGTGACTACGGAGGAAAATTCTGCTACTGGTGACAAATTTCACGATACAAAAATTTAAAAAAGTCAGCTATGTATAGTGTCTATAGGGAGCAAATATATTGGCATATAGGGGTGTCAGATGCAATAGTACCCTATCAATTAAAATCTAAGGGTGTGTGTATATATACAATGCAAAAAATTCAACTTCCCCTATCAAGAGTACCCTTTTGTTCCTAAAGTTTTTCGAAATTCATTTCTCATACTGCATGCTTATCATGACTGTATTAAATTTCATGCCATTTTTCCTACATTGCCTAAACTCTCTCAGTAACTTCATAGCCATCTGCCTTTATCAATTTGGGAAATTAAATTATTCAATCTAAGTCATTAAATTAATCAATCTGGGCTATAAACGTAAACTCTCTTCATCAAAACAACTTACTGCATACATTTTTCCATCCTCAGAAAGCTCTAACTTATAACTATCCATGTAAAACCTGTCTCTCATGTAACCATCGCAAGAACACTTTCCTCAATTTTGATAGGAATCCCTGAATCAGCATTCAAACATTCTGGAACATCTCCTCTCCCTGACTGTGTGGTTTGACTTAGTGCAAATGGTCAGGCTGCTCTGAAAGTTTGATGGTGACTGCTCACCCTCTGTACATGTTTTAAATTTTATATACATATATGTGTGTGTGTGTTAATAAAATACTATTTCAGAACTAATGACCTGTTTCTGGAACTGCATATAATTGACAAATGGCAATATATATAATATTAGTGCATAAGGGCCACATAAATAGAAAAAGACAATCTTTTTTATAAATGATTACCATTAATTATTACAGATTTTTATTGCGATCAGTAAAATAAAAACAAAATTTCACACATATGCGCTAATAAAATATTTCACATAAAAATCAATATCAAATAACCATTGATGAAATTTTTACTGCTGAACATTGGATGCGAAATATTTTATATCAGGTTCATATTTCATCCCTTTTAGGAAAGGCCAAGCCGAACCACGGAAAATAACCCATAAGAATGAAAGAGGTGAAGAAAATAATCCCTAGCTAGACTTAAAAACAAAAGGATTTTTGTTTGTTTTTTTAAATTTTGTAAAGTTATTTAAATTTTGTATATTTTGTAAAGTTATTTTTATATGGCAACTCATGCCGAAACTATTGTTAAATGGATGAGCCAGAATCATCAACTTGATTTACATTTTAATATACACAGGCAGTCTTATAAATTTAAACTTATAAATAACTTATAAATTTTTAAATAACTCAGAGAAAAGCAATGGCACTGCTATGTGGTACTTGGTATATTTACAAAGACTGTTGGTACCAAGATTCACGTTTTAGAGGTCAGGCTAGTTTTAAGTCTTAAATTTATAAAGAAGGCTTACATTTTATGAATGTTGAGTCATGCTGGGAAAACAAAAATATTCAGCCAATACAGACCTCTAATATTTAGGCACATAAATGCACAGATTTCTTTAAAAGAGCCCCTTTCTTTAAGAGATTTCTTTAAAAGAGTTTTTTATAAGCATTTCAATATCTTTCTACAGAAAGGCCCACGAGTGTACATGTTATGCCTATATATAGTAAAGCCTGATTGAATAAGATTGACTGCAGCATTGCTATCAAAGAATTTAAAAATTTAGGACAACAAACTCAGCAACAAAGTGAGACAGACAATAAAAGCCAAATACAAAATTGTAGAGCATTGTCTAATAAGTAGGAATCAACAATACAATTGTCGAAAACCTAGACCACCCGACTCGCCCTAGGGCACGAGCAGCAATTTGAGTGGCCGGGAATAAACAATACAACTGTGACAGAAGGCATTTATTTGACATGGTTATTGGTGAGTTGCTATGCAATTCAGAAATGCTAAAATAAACAATACTCAAGTGTACAAGAATCTAATGTTCACAATGACCTCCATCAGTAACAATGCATATTTGAATTAAAAATAAAGGGAATATTACTGCACACTTTGACAGGCATTGTAGGTGTCACTGTGTTACAGGCCCTGACAATACGACTTTTGACGAGTAATTAGTGCTTTTCATCTATGCATTGCATGCGCTCCTAATATTGATTTCTACTAATTAGGCAATCTTCTACAGCTTTGTAATTGACATCTTTTTCTATCTTGCTTTTTTGCTGAGCTTGTATTCTTAATTTAATTCTCTGCTAGGGTTGCTACAATGCCGGGTGAGTGGCCGGAAATAAACAATACAACTGTGACAGAAGGCATTTATTTGACATGGTTATTGGTGAGTTGCTATCCAATTCAGAAATGCTAAAATAAACAATACTCAAGTGTACAAGAATCTAATGTTCACAATGACCTCCATCAGCAACAATGCATATTTGAATTAAAAATAAAGGGAATATTACTGCACACTTTGACAGGCATTGTAGGTGTCATTGTGTTATAGGCCCTGACAATACGACTTTTGAGGAGTAATTAGTGCTTTTCATCTATGCATTGCATGCGTTCCTAATATTGATTTCTACTAATTAGGCAATCTTCTACAGCTTTGTAATTGACATCTTTTTCTATCTTGCTTTTTTGCTGAGCTTGTATTCTTAATTTAATTCTTTGCTAGGGTTGCTACAATCACTGGTATTTGTTTGGGCATGGTCACTTCACTATAGATAGACCTAAAGTGTGCACTCATTGACTTTTCCTTTCAAAGTTATTGGGGTGCTTAAGGACTTTGAACCCTGTATATTATTGACTCTTATATGTATCACAATATAGATTAGATACAATATACAGTAAAACATTTAAGTTATTATTACTAACTACTTCATTAATTGGTCTCTGACTGTTCTCTATTTCATCAATCATTCCATAGTCAATGTTGTGAACAAAATCATCATCATCACTTTCAAAATGATCCAGAATATCTGCAGCACTTCCTCTGCTATGCACCACACTCTGTGCAGGCATGCTAGTCTGGCGTTGATTCCTAGGAAATCTTTCATTTCTTGGCACATCCCTCTGATAAGAGTTTAAATGAGAAGTTCTATGACCACTCTCTTCATTAATAATTGAAGATTCTTGATTGCTATTAATGTGATCGGAGTTGGTTGTAGATGATTCCCCTTGATTTTGATTCTCGATTGGAATTTGGCTAAAATTGAAAGAATATTTCAAATTTAAGATGGTTTATATATTACAATCAATGTTATACGTAAAGTAAAACTCACTTAAAACAAACCTGCATTTAGTAAAATTCTGGATTCAATGAAGAAATTATGGTACTCTTAATTGGCCCACTGTTCATTGAAAGCCCAACTTGCCCATTGTTAATGAGTAAAATTTTGCAGTTTCCTGGATTCAACAAACATACAAATAGAAAAACTAAATGGAAAATTAATGTTCCTCTGCTATTCACCACATTCTGTGAAAGTATGCTAATTTGGTGGTGATATGACAAATTTAAGATGGTTTATATATTACAATCAATGTTATACATACAATAAAACTTACTTAAAATAAATCTGCATTTAGTAAAATTCTGGATTTAATGAAGAAATTATGATGGTACTCTTAATTGGCACACTGTTCATTGAAAGCCTAATTTGCCAATTGTTAATGAGCAAAATTTTGCAGTTTACTGGATTCAACAAACCTACAAATAGTAAAACTAAATGAAAAGTCAAAAATAAATAATGAAAATCAGAGCAAAAGAGATTAAATTTTGATTTTGAATGCCAGTAAAAGTAAGAAGTAGGCGATGGATTGCAGAATCAATCACAAGATCTAAGCCCCAGATTCCCCAGTGAAAGCTCTTCCCCACTTAACCTGATAAGTATAGTTTAAATTATAAGGTAGAGATTAGCCGTCTGGCTCATAATTTTCAAATTTAAGTAATAAACTGGTACTTGTGCAGTTTACCGATCTCCGTTGCTGAATTTAAATATTTTTTGCCATTTAACATGATTTTATTTTTCTCGATCTGAAAGTACATTGATGTCAGAAAAACATCATGAAATAAAATGGAAACATTAACAAGACACAAAATGGCGAAAACACAAATTTAGGCATGCAGTTCACATATAACCATGGTATTTAGGAGTGTTTGAGCAAGCTGGAGAGCAATCATTAGATTTTTTTTTTATTTATACACTATTATATGATGGGCTTAACATATAATTAGTGTTATATATGGTAATGATGCATAAAAATTTAATGTGCATAATCAATTCAAAGCATGCACTAATAGAAAATAAACTTACAGCTGTTCTCTCAAAAGGTTTTCTCTTGAGTACTGCAACAATTTGCTTTCAACTTCCCCTCCTAGAATTTTAATATTATCCATTGTTAAAAGCAGGACTCCAAATCGGCAATCAATAGGACCTTTTATGAGAACCTAACAAAATAGGAAGACAAATTTTATCAACCATGCATTCAGATGAGCTTTAAAAATATTATAGTACAACATAGAGATAAATATGAATGAAATGAAGGATGAAATATTTTAATTTTTTTCTTTATCCCATTCAAGTTATACTTTGATTATATTATTGGATTTAGAGTTCCGTTATATTGTCAGACATGATTTTAAACACATTACAGATTACACCAACAGTATATTGATGTCCAAAATTATCTTAACATGCAGAAAATTACTGATTTTTCAACTTTTCAATATTTTTGAACGAATAATTTTGTGGTGATACACAGCATCATAACACATAAATACAAACTGAAAAATTGAATATGAGAGCATACGATACAAAACTAATTATGAATAAATTTGCCACTTCCATCAATGTTTGCACAGTCTCTAAACAGCCAACAACTCGCCACCGCAAAGATTGTTTCTAAATGATACTTAAGAGCCGTAAGAAAAAAAATTGTTTTAAGTCATTAAACACCAAAAGCAAATCCTGAGTTACAGAAGTTTTCAAAGAAACATACTTCATGCACAGAGCTTACACCACTTATTTATATGTATATATAAAGATAATTTTAGGCACTAATACATATATTAATTAGACATCAAGATAGAACAAAATTTTAGAATTTTATTAAGCCTGAGAGCAAAAGTATATGACACTTTTTTCAAATGTGAAGCACTAATAGGGTGCACTTTCAAAAATATGCACATTGTCTGACAGCTCAAATAGCAGCTCTATGCCTTCGGGTGAGTTGGGCGGTCGGGGTTTTCCACAACAATTTGTTGCGGTTACCTTACACCTTTCTGGTAGGTCGAACGGTCTGGGTCTCAACAATAACAACAACAATTTGTTGTGGTTTAAAAACTGTTCAGAGCATCCCTCAATAACTGTTACAACACTTGAGGGATAGTAGGTGTTACTAACCCTCAAGTGACTATGGTGACCCAGTCAAACGAGGTGTTGAAAACTCAGACCGTCCGACTCATCCGAAGACTTGAGCAACTATTTGGGCGGCTGGAGTCAAACGAGGTGTTGAAGACCCAGATCGTCCGACTCGTCGGCAAGGACATGAGCAACTATTTGGATGGCTGGGTCAAACGAAGTGTGTATTTACTTTTCTGACACAGAATTAGGGAAGATAATCCTTTTGTTCCCAGGGTAGTAACCGCCAAACAGTATTTATTCCTCTGAAGACAACACTTAAGTACTTAAGTAAGTGACATCTCCCTCCTTTTATGGATCCCTAAACTAATATTTAGGGGAAAAGCATATGCTACAGTTGTTGGCTGGCCATCTGGTATTTTGCATGGAAAGTTGTAAAAGCTAAACCGTTTTATAAAGAGTTAAATATAATGAAGTATTATGATTTTTTTCAAAAGAAATATGAAAAAAGGGGAAATGTTTGATCTTGATTAAAATTAATATATTCCAATATTTATCAATTACAACAATATTCAAATCTGGTACAAATTACTTTATTTGTTCTCAAGATATCATGTGCACAAACACATAACCTCAAAAACATTCAGTTCAAATTCAAAGATGCTCAAAATGTGTAAATTTGTTAAAAACTTCATTACAATACTTTCTTTTAGCAAAAAAAAAAAAAAAAGTTTAAATTAAAATATTTTCTTCTATCCAGTGACAATTATTTATAAAAATAAATTGCAGAATTTACAAAATTCATTCGCATTTCTTTTTTTTTTTTTGACAATTTGGCTTTTTGCATGTAAGTAAGAATAAAATCGAGAAATCAAATTTACTGTATCTACATATACGTTGATTTTTAAAACATGCATGCTCTTTTTTTAGAAAATGACTTTTTAACCTAAAAATCCTATTTTATTCCAATGCTGGGGCAGTGGCTCTATCTGCTTCTCCCTTGCTGTGCCTCCATTTTTGCTTTAAAAAGTTAATATTCTTACTTTGTGCTGTATGATATTTTATACAATTTTTAATCTTTATGAGCATTTTGGGTGCATTTGAATTTACTTTTATCTTATTTAGAATCAATTTTGTATAATTTTAATAAATGTTAGTTCTCCTTAAAAGAAACATTCACAAATTTGTAAGAATAATGTTTTACATACTTTAATTCCAGGATGTAGATTTGGAGATAGAAAATTGATTGTTTTATACTCCATTCCTTGGACATGTGTACAACCATCGGTAAGATTAAGCATTAGCATTCTGGAAGGCTTAGCTTCCCACTAAAAATATAAAAAGAAAATTAATAGATAAATATTAATTATTTCATTTCACACACATAAAAGTTTTATGTTCAAATTATAAATCAAATAAAGAAACATGCATTAATGAGGAACAGTTGACCTTTTCTATCATTACCATAGAATTATGTAAATCTGCCCTACCCGTAAAAGCACCCTCTTCCCTATTTTTTGCCTCAATTTGAATTTTTGAAAAACTCCATGAAACAGCCCTTCCTCAAAATATTGGGGAAAAAATAAAATACTTTAGTAAAATTATTAAAATTATTGAGAAAATATCATTATTTTATCTCATAAGCATGCCCATAAAATAATGATAAATTGATTCCAGATTTGAATCCCCTCTGCATACTCTGTGATTTTCTGTCACATTTGACGGGCCGATTGATGGAATTCTACCCATTTCTTTCAGCATAAAATTATCAGTAAGTGTCCCTACATTTTCTGTTGCATTTGAGGGGATGGATCAATGAAATTCAACAGTAATATTTTAACATTTCAAAGTGCATAGTAAACACCATTTTTAAGGTTCATTGGTTAATTACTCAGTAACTAAATTAAATTAAAAATGCCAAATCAAACACAAACATCTGCATTTTTTTTTGTGTGAAATCATAGTTAATTAAATCACTTCAATGTATAATAAAATTGCCATTTTGATTCATAAAAAACAAGAAAACATTGATAAGATCATTTCTGGCCAAAACCGCTTGACTTTTCTTTCAATATTTATATAATTATACAGTATTTACATCATTATAATTAAAATGCTAATTTGGCACCCCTAAAATTTGAAGGCCTGAACCAAACCCCACGAGTTTATTGATTTAGAAGACACTGTAGGCCATAACCTTTTACCTCCACTAATTTTGAATGTGATTTCGGGGACTTTTAAGAGCAACTGTATGCTAATCCCAGAATATAAAGTGATGAAAATGTCTATTAAATGTATAGAGCTGTATGGTAAATCCATCTATCACATATTTCAAGTAATGCAATAAGTGTAATGTGACAGAACTGTCTCAATATGGACCTTTATTAAGTATGTTAATTACATATTCGGCAAAAATATTAAAAATATAAATTTGGCCAAAATGAAAACAATTTTTTATTTTTTAGAGAAAAGTTTAAAAATGATATTGTACTTTTCAAAATTAAAAATATAATCCAGATTTGCTTTAACTTAATTCCTTTACTACAAGTACCCAAAGGGAGAAAAATTTATTACTTTTTAATGTGCATAATCTAAATAAGCAAAATATAACTTTAGTAAAATTTTGGTGCTAATATTTACTAAGTTAATGATAACGGTTATGGATATTTTATTTTAAAAATATAAAAAATATGTTTTAAAACTATATAAATTAAAATTTTTGAATATATAAGTTTTGCATAACATATGCTTTGAAGTGCATATTAATAATAATGTTTGTCATTTGTTATTAGAGTGGCAGGTAGTTTTGATTTCTGAAGTTTATGGTCTCTTTTTCAAATTCAATTAGCTTTATGGTTTCATTTTGAAGTTAATTTCGCAAATTGTAGATTGAATGACTGGTGGAAAGTCCAATAGACACCAAACAAATTTTATTTTTTAGATAGAATACTAATAATAATAAAAAATAGATGGAACAAAAAAATACAAACAAGCACCATTTATGGTTGTAAAAGCAAATTTATAAAAATATTTAATTATTTATCAATAATCATAAACACCAGTAATGAAAATTATATAGAAAAATAAAAAATATACAATTAAATAAAATTTAAGTAAATCTAATATCAAATACATTGAATTAAAATTACCTCTGGAAGAGATACTTTAGGAGCAGAAGTAAATTCCGCATTAGAATTCACTGTACCTTCCAATTGCTTTAACTGTGAATATGCAGGTTTGCTAATATCTCGTATTCCTTGGACCTACATGATATCAATGCCAGCAAAAATAAATTAATACAAATACAGTTACTTATCAATAAATGTACATGTAAAGCATTAGTAGTAAAAAAAAAAAAAAAATCTTAAGTGTTCAATACATGCCTTTCTTTACAGATTAAGAAATTTAGATATTGTGTAGAAACAACACAAATTAGAGTGCTCTTATAACTTCATCTTGCCAAGCACCGATAGGTTTATCATTGTTTCCAGTTTAAATATATATACCAAGTTTTATGGAAATCGCTTGATTATTTCAAAATATCGCTTTCTGTGCAAAAGTAACATTTCTAATATCTTGAGAATGGTTCCTAATAATGCCTATTTCTGGTTAAAAGAACCTACTTAAATGTTCCTTCATTTGGGTGACATTAATGAACATATTTATTATTTCAAAATTTTTTTCCTTTTTAGATAAAAATCATAAAAAAAGCATCAAATACTCTTCTAATGCACTTTTACACTTGGCAAATGGAGTAGAAGAAATTAAATTAAGATATAACAGAAATTTATCAATTTCCTTTTCTTCTAACATTTCATCATGCATTTTATATACATTTACAAGATAAACATGGAATTTTAAAATTTTCTAAAGATAATTTTATTTATAACAAAAATAGTTGTTTTGAGGAGTTTAATTTTTCAATTACTAGGGGCAATGTTGGAGAACTTTTAAGTAATCAAAATCCAATAAAATGAGAAATGTAAAATAAAAATAGATGAAATTAATAATCATACATAAACAAAAGGTCATGTACAAACATATCATATACAAACGATTAAATAAAGATCTTATGATTGTATAGAAAGGAACCAAAGGAATCTTCTAACTGCAAACTATCTGTAAAATTAGTTACAAATTTGGAAACTATATCTATATAAATGAAACTGAAAATCTGTCTGTTTATTTGTGTGTGTCTCATCATCATGGGTGAATGGCTGCACCGAATTGTATGAAATTTTTGGGGTAGACTTGGAATAGGCCTATTTAAAATTCAGTCTATGTTTTGAGTTTCCATGACCAAGGGTTGTCTAGATATTAATTAAAAATGCACAATTAAACCTTCCATAGAGGTAGCACTATGCAGACGATATTTTTTCCACCAATTTATTTGAAGAAAATTATATCATGTCACTTAGCAACGAATTTAAATCCAATGTGTTTATAAGACAGATGATTTTTATTAAATATTTTCTGAAGATTTAAAAAATATTGTAGTATGTATAATCTTCTACTAATACACAGGTATATATATCTTCTAATATTTGCGAATATAAGTAGTACAGGTGCCATACAATTTTTGAGCTTTTTTTTGCATATATTGATTCAATTTCATATTTTTTGTAAATGTGTTTACAAACGAGACCAGGATGTTTCATTTTTCAAATCTGCCCATAATGATAATTTTGTACAGCGAAAACAGAGATTCTTAAACTTCTTTTTAGGAACATTAAATTAAATATTTTATTAGAATATTACTTTCCTTATATACAATAATGCATAAGGAAAGTATTGTAACGAGAGCATGTTTCAAGCATCTCTGATCACGAATCGAACATTTTTGAGGTGATGTCTGTGTGCGTGAGTGAGTCTGTGGAGATGATATCTCACGAATGAATGGAGCAATTCGAATGAAATTTGGTACAAAAATTACAATTCATGAATACTGAAAGCCTATTGTTTTTAAACACAATCGAATGTTTAGACTCCCCTAAATTTTCGAGTGAAATTTTGAAAAAATCATCAAAAACTCGAAACCTTTAATAAAGTTACGCAAATAGACATTTCTTATGTAATTTTTCCTTAGAAAACGATTGACAAACTTTAGAATGCTAGCACGAACTGCTCTCGAGATATTGCATATTTTTCAAATAAATTTATCAAAAAATCTCATAAATTAAAAAAATATATTAACTGTTGAAAAACATGTTTACTTTTCATATGTAATATCATGCCATAAATTTGGTGACATCATTCTCATGGATCTAACTCGTTCCATTCATAAGAAAAGATACTTTGAGTAATACTTTTGCATTTGAACACCAATAGTCATTTATCTGCTATAAGAATAACTTATAGCAGAACCCCGTCCATAACGTTTGGCAAGATTTTGGCGATGAATTTGGAGGAATGTCGCCAACTTGGCAACTTTTTTAAATGTTGCTAAATTAACAATAATTTTGCCAAATGGATAAAAATGATGCTAAATCATTGAAAATGACGACTAATTGATGAAAATTCAATATCTTGGTAAGAATATAAGTATCTACTATAAGAATAACCTATTTTTTTACTGTAAAAGTAGTACATAAATAGCATTGTATAAGGAAAGTCATGTGCTGCCTACATCAGATTTTTTTTATTAATAATGTCATTTAGTATGCTATAGGAATTTGCACATGATTGTGAATTTTAAGTTTTTTTATATTATATACTCCGTACGACGAATGGGTATACTGCTAGTATATATATGTGTTTAAAGCAACATTGCATACAAATTTTTCTGTAATTTACATTCTCAATTAAATATTTCAATTCTCCTACTTTTTATTTTTTTGTATCCTTTATAAGTAGGGCTGTGGAGTCAAAGTAGGTAAAAATATAGGAATAAATAAAGTCAAACTAGGAATAAATTGAGTGGAGTTGGGAATTTTTCTTCGAATAACCAGAATGATTTTACTGCTAATGCTCTTAGGGTCTTAGGAAAAGTGAAAATACCCTTTTCAATGTTGGACAAACAGAATTTTCTATAATAAGTCTCTAGGGATGATCTTGTGGTTCAGACAATAGATTGTCATGACTCATTTTCCCTTTTCAGTCCGATAGACAGAACAAAGCTTGTTACAATGATTCTGTAACAATCAGAAGCTATGCATAGTATATGTAACTATACAGTGAAGCTGGCTGCACTTTAACACATGGACTAAGTTTCAACTTTTACGATTTGTTCTGCAGTGCAAGCAGTACAAATTTACAGGGGAGTTACAATATTTCATAGTCAAGGCTTGAAAAATATGGTCGCCCAGTTGCCACTGGCGAACTGAAAAGCAAAAGAGAGTGACTTATTTTTTTCATTTTTCCCGCTCAGAAAAAAAATGCACCGCAGGAATTTGCGGCCACTCGTCACCGCCATCCACCTTACGATCCTCCTTAAATTTCGAAAATGAACACACGGAATGCGTGGGAGAGCGGATAAAAAGCAAGGATGAAAATGTTTTGCAGATCCACGGTATTTTTACCGGGAAGTTCCGCAAGCTACCCTAGCAACCGTGGAGGCTCCATGCCAACAATGCCTCTTTTCCAGGAAAATTCGAAGTTGCACCGTTTCTCCTGAAAATTTCTAAGGGGCTACATTCGGAATGGGCATGGCGTGTCATTCCATTGTCCACTAGTTACGGGCAAGTCACGGCTAGGTGATTTTTACTGATGTTTCATTTTTCCTGGGTGTATAGAGCCGAGCACACTAGGTACAAACGTTCCGATTTTCCCGAATTCGTTACCTTTGTTTTTTGCACATTGTTCCAGAACTTTGACCTTCGGTAAAAGATATTACAATTTTTTTCGCTAAAAATATTACGATATCTCCAAAGAAATTTTAACTGCTTTGACCACGTCTTTCAAGTGCGATGTTCTGCACAGGATTCATGCTATTGTGCATAATTAATAAACATTTATTGGAAAAGATTAAAAAAAAGAGCATTTGCGAGATAGAAATACGATCCTCTAAAATGTTGTTACCAAATATAGAAAGTACACTTTTTAATGATTTGCGAAATTAATGCGAGCTAACGTTTGCAGAAATGCGAAGAAAATTATTATAACTGACAAAACATCATTTTATGCTTTTTGATTGACCTCTTTAAATACTTAACCTAAGCAATAAACCTGATTTTTTCATTTTCCAGAAAATATACAATTTTTTTAAAGGACTTTGATGGGATTCCAAAGACATTTTTCAATGAAATCCTTGGAAAGAAAATAACTATTTCAGACCGAAAATTGACCCTAGCAAAAAAATCCATCGCAGCATATTCATGAGTTTACGTGTTTCATTTATTAGTTAGTAAGCTATAAGACAGTTTAGTAATATCGTGGACATTTTTTATTTAAACATGATCACTGGTATATTTCGTTTTATTTTTAACTATTTTCCATTTTTTCAATATGTTTCCATCCACTCATATTTTTACATTTATTTTGCTTTTCATGCTGGAATATTACCTTTTAAGCATATTGTAAATGAAATTGCGATATATGTTTAAGATGATGAAATTAAAACATTTTTATTTATTTACGCATTTAGTATTATAAGGCTCATTAGAAATACATTTGAAGAGCATAAATTAGAATTTGATATATTTGCACCCAAAGTTGAATCTAATTTCAATTAAAAATGAACATCCTTCTAATCTTAATTTTACTAAAAGTACTTAAAAAAATATTTTTAGTTCAAAATATTTTGAATAACATTAGCTTGGCAAGGTGCAAATATAGACTATTCTGACGATTGTCTGACGATCAGTAATTATTAGGGCAAGATCAGTAATTTAATAACACAAAATTAAAAATGAATGCTTTATTATTAAAAAGATTAATATAATAATTTAAAAAATTAATATTGTTAGATATTTGATATTAATTTTTATTAAAATATTTTAAAAACATAATAATTATTAAAAAATAATAGTGATCTTATTTTATATTAAATATTGACATACCCACATTCACGTGCCACGACTGGCTGGCTACTAAAAACTTTTTCTGGCTACTAGGTTTGTTGACAATTTTTCAACCCCTGTTTATAGTAGGCATTCATATTTTGAATTTCTTAAAATATGCTCAATTGTACAATTTAGCTCTTTATTCCCATGCACAGTTGTGTGTGTGTGAATTAATGTAGTAATAAATAATCAAATTAAGCAATAAATAATGTAAAATTAATAGCTTAATTAAATAATTAAAATCTAAATAAATGTAAAATTTGCAGTTAAAATCATGTTCTGTGTTTAGCATTAATAGGTAATATTCGTTTTCAACTTTTCACTCTGAAAATTGATACCTCCTAGATAAAAGCATTAATAATTTCTGGGAAAATCTCTAGACAGGACCCTGACATTTAACAGTCCTCCCTTTATAGACAGCCCTGCTAACTGAATCCAAAATGTCTTACATTCTTTATCACACAAGCTGATTTTAGCACTCGGTAGGCCCGGGTTCGATACCAGCCACTCTGCCAAAACTGCCGCAGTGTTCACACGGAGTACGATAATGTTAAACATGTGGGTCCCTAAGTCCTTCTGAGACGTTGGTGTTAGGGGAAGAAGGGTACAGTCCCTGTCGATGCCTCCCCCACTGGGTTCCGGTCTAAATTGGGTGGCACTTCCCGACCGTCCAAACAGTTACCTTACACCTTTCTGGTAGGTTGGACGGTCTGAGTCTCAACAACAACATTCATGGCACCATTTTGCGATACTCCAAATACTAACAATTTAGAACAATGATTAAATAAAATGTATTAATCTATGGTATGGTAGGTATCATACCAAAACAAATAAAACATATATGAAAATGTAATCTAAATGTATTAAATTGAATACAATAAATGTTTCATACTAAAACAAGAAAATATAAAGTATATGCAATTTAAATGCACCCTTTTTTGTTTGTTTTATACCAAGACATAAAACATACAAAGAAAGGCAATTGATTTTAAAATAAAAATACCTGGAGAGCAAAGTTTTTACTCAGAGTAATCTTTTGAACTGTAGGCAACTGCTGTGGAAGGGATGAACATAATATTTCTTCTAAATCGGCAACTAACCATTGTTGATAAACGCTCTTTTTTATCTTATCCAAGGACATCGTATGGCCCTGGAATAGTTAAGAGATAAGTGATCAAGGTACTGATATATTTGCTATAATACATTCTGCAGAATATTTAAATAACATTGTTTTACATGAATAAACAAAACATGTTACACTAAAATGTAAACAAAGTGAAACCTGTTCTTGTTTGACAAAGGCAATGCAAGCCTCTGTCCATTCCTGAGATACAGCAATATATTGCTGCATTAGAAAGTTTTTTACTTCTATGATCTCTGAGAATGAGACTGACATCTTATAAATAAAAGTTTAATGAAGTTATTTTACAAGAGATCCAAGGTAAATCGATATTTATAAACCAGTGTTTATACACATTTTATGAAATCTAAATTGAGTAAATATACTGAGATGAATTAGACTGTCATTCTAAATCGATTTCAAAAGTCATGTTCGAGATTATTTATTATAAAGAAGCAGAAATGTATTATTTATTTCAGCATTATACAGAGTACGAATTTCGCGGTAAAAAGTTTAAATGTCCAAATGCAACAGTTACAGTTAAATTTCTCATTCAATTTTACCACCAAAATATAAAATTACGCAGCTTCTTTACGCATGAAAATGTGCATAATAGTCATTATTTGTAATTTAAAAAATATGACGGTTATTTTAAAAATTGAATTGTTGTTAAGATTAAAAATGATATTTTTTGATAGTATTGAAAAATTCCAGGATTTATATATAGTGCTGCCATCTAGCCACAGCTATTACAAATTAAAAGAAGTCATATGAGCTTTCGTAGCCTAAGATAGTTTTACTTATTTTTAATAATGTTTAATTGGAGGAAAATGAAAGGTTATCTATAAACATAAAATATGATGTGTTTAGTATTCTTTATATTTTCTATAGATTACTTTTTGATTTATTAATTATTTTATTTGAAACACAAATTTAAGAACGCAGAATTCCGTTATAATATGTTACAAAGAGACTCTAACACCCAGTGCGAATTTTTCACAGTGTTATGCTCAGCATGGTTATATTTTAAATACAATTTCAAAATTTCTTAACTTAGATGTGATGATGCTATCAACAGCTCTTACAAACTAAAGGAAGCTGTTTGAACTTTTGTAGTCAAAGGACGTTATCATTTTTTTAGAAATTAACACTGTTTCATTAAAGGAAAATGAAAGGATATTTATAACACATAAATATAGTGCCTTTGTTTTGCGTCCGTTACCCTATAGTATTTATAACGTATAAATTATTTTATTTAAAAAATAATTCCAATAATGTTGAAATTCATTTTATCTGTAGAGATTGAAAGAACGCTGATGCAGTGGTGCCATCTGTCGTCAGTAATTCATTTCTTATAACTGAATTTTTACAAATAACACAAAATGAAAAATTAGAGTATATCGTCGAGGTAGATGAAAAAATAATTTAGATTTGTACAAAAATATAAATATTTTCAATTTTAACGTATATGTTTTTAGAAATATCATAAGCTGGATTTGTAATTTTGAAAATATGGGGGGGTCTTTCTCGTGGCTAGATGGTAAAAAAAAAACTACTTAAATTAAACAGAATGCTTAATTATATATATAATGGAATGATATCATTGTATAATTAATCATAATTTTCAAATGTGTAAATTACAAATATGTCTATATAGTTACAAATATTTCACTATTTCACCACTGATCTATATTCTTATTCAAATGTTGAAGTGAAAAGGTTCTTTCGATTTACTTATACATTCATATCCCATATATTATTTTGGTTAATTTCCATTTGTATGAAAGTTAGTATTTGAATAGAGATTTATTTTTCTTAATTTTAGCAACTTGTGCTCATATATTATTCTTATAAAATCTTTAAAATCGATAAAGATCATTTTTTCAGTTAACAGCAGTTTAATCAGTATAATCAAAATACTCAAAATTAAATACTCAAATCATAATCAAAATACTCAAAGCCACTTTGCCTAATTATCGAGTACTTCCAATTTAGCTAGATTCTCGGTTTTGGTTCTATTCGATCCGTCTCAGCTTTCAGATCAATGAAAAAATTGAAAATTTGAATTAATGAGAGGCGATACAAGTGTATATTAAAAAAAATAATAATAATAACTTACACCACTTTCCCCATTAAAAGCAATAAATATACTATGTGATATCCTTTCGCTACCAACAATTGAAACTAGAGAAAAAAAAAAACTTTATAAATATAACCTGATATAATTTTTGAATGTTAATAATCGTTTAACAATATTAAATAATTTGGTTGCTGGGAAATGATATTCAAGATGTTCAAGAGACAGAAATAATGAAAACAGTTTCATATCCTTTCGCTGCCAAACGGAAAAATTGAACAATTAAATAATTTTGTCGCGCTTGGAAATTAGATTTAAATATAACATTTTCCAATTTAACACGTTAATGGGATAAAAAATGCGACATGTTTATGTTTAAATCTGAAAAAGGGGTTTTTGATATTCCGAAAAGTTATCAACAACTTTTACAAGGTAGGATAAAAAAAGTTCGGAGACTGTGCTGATATCTCCAACGCTGATTGGAGGAGAGGGGAACTATTTTACCGTGGCGTAAAGGCACATGTAACGCGAAATGTGAAAAGGAAGAAGCAGATCAGCAGTGAAGGGTTTTTCCAGACAATGCTTGTCAGTGAACTATAGTCGTTCGCGTTCGTCGAAAACGGAAATGGTGTTTAAAGAACAACGTGCGAATATCAAATTCTGTTGGCAGAATTTGATATTCGCATGTTGTTCTTCAAACGCCATTTCCGATTTCGACGAACGTGAACGACGACTACAGTTCACAGACACGCATTGCCTGCGAAAACACCTGCTTCTTCCTTTTCACATCTGGCGCCACATGTGCCTCTACGCCACGGAAAAATGGTTCCCCTCTCCTCTAATCAGGGTTGGAGATATCTGCACAGTCTCCGAACTTTTTGATCCCATCTTGTATTAAGTGTCGAAAGCTCAGACCGTCCGACTCATCCGAGGACATAGAGCAGCAATAAGGGCGGCAGGGAAAACTTGTATTAAGTGTGTAGTTGTTGCGTTCTGACCACTAGGCATTTCGAACTCGCGATGCACGGGTGGGCTGGTACCAAATATACACCCTTAACTTCAGATTGACAGTCAATAAATATACTTGAAATATTTGCATCCAAAAGTTTGAACAGGAATTAAATTAAAACGAGAATAGTAATATTTTATGAAAATATTGAACGATACAGATTTTTAAATATTATACATTTTTACTTTCCCTGCAATACATGGTAATGTATAGGGAAAGTATTGGAATCATGTCGCAACTCGAGTTTTCGACGGATCTACACGTTTCAAGACCTCTAGAATACGAAAAAACCATTTTTAGCGTAACGTCTGTGTGTGTGTCTGTGTGTCTGTCTATGCAAATTTTGTATCCACTGTAACTAAAAAACTAATGGACCGAATTTCACAAAATTTGGTAGGTAAGTCACTTGTGGGCGAGTCTGGTGCTGATTAGATTTTGGTACGATTCGAAAAAAAATAACCTCCCTTTTTTTGCAAAATGGCCCGCAAAAATCGTCAAAATCTAAACTAAAGAACTAGGTATACTCAAATATATCCAATGAATGCTCGTTTAATACGTATTTTTTAACGACGAAAAGAATAAGACCAACCCCATTACACAAGGACTAGCCGTTCTCGAGATATTTTAGTTTTTCGTATTTTCTCTACGCCATCTTTGAAAATAAGTCTAGTTATCAAATGAGAACGAAAATTGAATTCAAAGTGAATTAAATTTAATTAAAATAAAGAGAACGTTAATATAAGTCTGCAGGGAAAGTATAGTGCTGCTCACATCAGATTTTTACTTTCCCTGCCATACATGGTAATGTATAGGGAAAACATTGGAATCATGTCGAAAATCGCAACTTGAATTTTCGACGGATCTACATGTTTCGAGACCTCTAGAATACGAAAAAAACATTTTTAGCGTGACGTCTGTGTGTGTGTCTGTGTGTCTGTCTGTGTGTGTGTCTGTCTGTCTGTGCAGATTTTTTATCCACTCTAACTAAAAAACTAATGGACCGAATTTTACAAAATTTGGTAGGTAAGTCACTTGTGGGCTAGTCTAGCGCTGATTAGTTTTGGGTATGATTTTGGATAAAAGAACCCGCCTATTTTTTCGAAATGGCCAACAAAAGCTTGTATCCACTCTAACTGAAAAACTAATGGACTAAATTTCACAAAATTCGACAGATGAGTCAGTTGTGAATCACCCTGGTGCTGATTAGATTTTGGTATGATTCAGAAAAAAATAACATGCCTTTTTTGTGCAAAATGGCCAGCAAAAATAGTCAAAATCTAAACTAAAGAACTACGTATGCTCATATATATCTATCAAATGCTTGTTTAATACGTAATTTTTAGTGAAGAAAAGAATAAGACCAACCCCATTACACTAGGACTAGTCGTTCTCGAGATATTTTAGTTTTTCGTATTTTCTTTACGCCACCTTTAAAAATAAGTCCGGATACCGAATGAGAACGAAAATTGAATTGAAATTGAAATAAATTTAATTAAAATAAAGAGAACGTGGATATAAGTCTGCAGGGAAAGTCATGTGCTGCCCACATCAGATTTTTACTTTCCCTGCAATACATGGTAATGTATAGAGAAAGTATTGGAATCATGTCGAAAATCGCAACTCGAGTTTTCGACGGATCTATACACGTTTCGAGACCTCTAGAATACGAAAAAACTATTTTTAGCGTGACGTCTGTGTGTGTGTTTGTGTGTCTGTCTGTCTGTGCAGATTTTATATCCACTCTAACTAAAAAACTAATGGACCGAATTTCATAAAATTTGGTAGGTAAGTCATTTGTGGGCGAATCTGGTACTGATTAGTTTTGGGTACGATTCGGGATAAAAGAACCCGCTTTTTTTCTTTTGAAATGGCCCGCAAAAGTTTGTATCCACTCTAGCTGCAAATCTAATGGAGCGAATTTCACAAAATCTGGTAGATAAGTCGCTTGTGGATCACCCTGGTGCTGATTAGATTTTGGTATGATTCGGAAAAAAATAACCTGCCTTTTTTTGTAAAATGGCCCGCAAAAATCGACAAAATCTAAAATAAAGAACTATGTATGCTGAAATATATCCATTAAATTCTTGTTTTATACGTAATTTTTAACGAAGAAAAGAATAAGACTAACCCCATTACACTTGGACTAGCCTTTCTTGAGATATTTTAGTTTTTTCGTATTTTTCCTACGCCACCTTTGAAAATAAGCCTATTACATAAATTGAATTAAAAGTGAATTAAATTTAATTAACATAAAGAGAACGTGAATATAAGTTCGCAGGGAAAGTCATGTGCTGCTCACATCAGATTTTTATTTGTTAAACTGCGCGGTAAATATTGATATTACAGCACAATACTAAGGAAACTGGGCGTTTTCTGGCTTTTGCTACAGCAAAAGTATGAATAACATCTGTAAAATCTAACGCTTTAACAAGGTCGTTCGTTCTCCATGTGAAGAATTGACAGATGATTTAGCTTCTTTTCAGTCATTACGCTTCTTAAGTTGTTTTTGATTAGTTTTGATTTAGAGAATGACCTTTCCCCGCTGGCGCTGAAGATCTTCAAACACAGATAAGTACGAAGTACTATTTCAACATTTGGAAATGCTTGAATTAATTTTTCTCCACATAAATACGAATACAAACACTTTAAATCCACTTATTGGGATTCATTTTCGAGTTCGTCCTTATTTCCTTCTTCACTATTAAAAATCTTTGAAGAATTTTTTTTTCCCTTAAAGGTTTTTTACTTTTATTTTTCGTTCAAAATAAGGCTCCCCTCTGGAACGAGGCCTCTGGCATTCGCCGGTATGTTAATTCGCCACTGATTTTGAACGATTGTATCTCCGAACCTAATTTAAAAAAAATATTACAGTCGGAAATAGGTACTTCTTATGAATATACAAAAATAATTTTAATATTTTGAACAATTTTTTTATTTCGAAAAAAACAAAAAAAGTTTTTGTCTAAGCGAGTTTTTGCTTCCCTTTGTTTACTTTCACTCGAAATATCTTCTAAACTATCAACAGTAAGCGATATAAAAGTGTTCAATAGAAAATTCAGCTTCTGGATCAATAATTAGATTTTACAAAACTCTTACAGATTTTGAGGGATTGAGGTCAAGTTGAAGAAGATTGAAATTTTTCCTTAAATTCGTAAAGCTTTTCTCGAAAACTATAAGTTCTAGCTATAAACAGTAAGGAAATAATTTGTAACCCATTGAAAGCTTTACAAAGGATATATAATTGGGTTTCGGAGCGGATATTTTAGTTTTGGAAATATAGTGGTTATAATTCAGTTCTTTTGATATTTTGAACTATTTAGAAAAAAATAGTTCTAATTTCGGTCTTTTAATCTCTTGAACTATTTTGAAAATATAGTTCAAATTTCAGTCATTTAATTTTTTGAACTATTTTGAAAAGATAGTTCTAATTTCAGTCATTTAGTCTTTTGAACTATTTTGAAAAGATAATTCTAATTTCAGTCATTTAGTCTTTTGAACTATTTTGAAAAGATAGTTCCAATTTTAGTCTTTCAATTTTTTGAACTATTTTGAATAGATAGTTCTAATTTCTGTCTTCTAATCTTTTGAACTGTCTCGAAAATGTCTTAAGAAAATAAACCACTCACAAAGAAAGACACGCAAAACCCTTTCGGCTCCATCGGACTGGAACCACTGCCGATTTTTTAAACACATTCTTCGTTGAGTTATTTGAACTGTACAGGATTATAATCTCTCTAACAGCAAATGCATTAATTAGGTTAATAGGCATTTCAACACAAACGAATACTGAATACCATTGGCCTGAATATCATGAGAGTTGTTAACCATTTAGAATTGATCTGATACAATATAGATTAATCAAATAATAGAAACGTAGGGGAAAATGGGGCACAGATAATTTACTAAGGTATACTGTATCTCAAATAAAATCAACGGTAAAAACAAGAAATTTATGAAGAAGCCTTCATGTGGTAGCAAATGTTGTGTATACACTTCATATTTGACGAAACTGTTAAGCATTTTTAGTCTTTTTTGCACACTTATTTCGTGCAGTCATACGATCTGTGGCATCTTCAGAACTGGAAATGTAAATCCTTAGTGATCTCTCCCCCCCCCCCCCTCCGGAATTCGTATCAGCCATCATCCAAGCTGCATCTATAGTCAAACATGAGAAATAAAGATATTTCAAAGGCATATATTTTTTTAAAGAAAATCCAGAAGTGGATATCTTTAGTGAACCCCCAAGCCCCGCGACCTGCTTCGGAATTTAATGTTGAATTCATACCATAGTCATCATCTAAACTCTATTTATAACGAATTTTGAGAAATTGAGGTTTTGAGAATTTTTTTTTTTGGACAGGATGTGAAAATCCTTCCTTATCCCCCCCCCTCTCTCTACTCCCTCAAGAATTTGATACTGATTATATCAGTCAAAATATCAGCTCTGGAATTCATATCAGTCATCATCCAAGTTGCATCTATAGTCAAACATGAGAAATAAAAATATTTCAAAGGCATATATTTTTTTAAAGAAAATCCAGAAGTGGATATCTTTAGTGAACCCCCAAGCCCCGCGACCTGCTTCGGAATTTAATGTTGAATTCATACCATAGTCATCATCTAAACTCTATTTATAACGAATTTTGAGAAATAGAGGTTTCAAGAAATTTTTTTTGGGGGCAGGAAGTGAAAATCCTTCCTTATCCCCCCCCCCCCTCTCTCTACGCCCTCAAGAATTTGATACTGATTATATCAGTCAAAATATCAGTTCAAATCAGTTAAGTTTTTCACAAAACTCGCGGTGGTCAACGGCCCTACCGTGCTGAAAACACCGGTTCTCGTTAGATCACCGAAGTCAAGCAGCATCGGGCGCGGTTAGTACTTGGGTGGGTGACCACCTGGGAACACCGCGTGCTGTTGGCATATTTCGGGCGCGGTAGCCCGGTGGTTTGCGCGCTGGATTTGCACGCTGCCACAACTGCCGCCGTGTTCATGTGGAGTACGATCACGTTAAACATGTGGGTTCGTAAGTCCTTCCGAGAGGTTGGTGGTAGGAGAAGGAGGGTATGGTCCCTGTGGATGCCTCCCCCACTGGGTTTCGGTCTAAATTGGGTGGCATTTCTCGGCCGTCCAAACGGTTACCTTACACCTTTCTGGTAGGTCGGACGGTCTGGGTCTCAACAACAAAACTGGCGGCACAAAACTGCTACGGCCATTAAAATAAACAAATTAAAGCATTTGGAAATAAATATATCCGCTAAACCTTTACAGCAATACTGAAAAAAAAAATGAATAAAAAGGCTTTTTTTCTGCCCTTTTCAGTAGTAGAATATCATAAATTAGGTATTTTCATAGGGTTCTTTTTACATAGTCATTTCTGCCAGTATTGCCCCCCCCCCTATAAGGTCATAAAGTTAAAGTACAGTCTGATCTTACAAATTAAGGGCCGAGATAGTCCAGTGGTTATGGCGAAAACTATCCCATTGTCTACGAGGAGTATGGTCATGATAAATATGCAGGTCCGAAAGTCTTTCCGTGAGGTGACGGGTAGGGGAAACAAAGTACGGACCCTGAAGTTGCTATTCTCCTTGGGTTTAGTCTAAATTGGGTAGCTATCAGGGCACAATGTGATCCTTTCCCTGTGGTGCTCCAGGGCAACGTGGTATGACGGGAAAATGATTCACGCTTCGGTCGCTACATAGACGAAAGATATAATTTAAAATAATGAATAGATTAAATATAATTATTGAAGGTACAAAAATATTACAAAAAATAACTAGATTCACGAGAATGGTGTTAACAGATTTGTTACCTAATACTGCATAAGGGAAATGATATTTACTACTTTTATAATTTTATGTAGTTTTATGAAAAGTTTATGAAACATGCAATATATTGAGTACGATTCATGCTAACGTTCTAAAGTTCATGTCATTCATTTTCTAATAAAAAATACCATATGATTATTTATTGAACAGTGTTAAATGTCCTTATTTTTTTTGTGATATTTTCAAAAATTCATTCAAAAATCGTGCATTTTCTCGAGAACTGTTCATGTTAGCGTTCTAAAATTTGTGCCGTTCGTTGTTTAATTAAAAATTATGTCTGAAGTGTTTATTTGTCATTAAATGAAAATCTTTATTTTTAATGATTTTTTTAAAAATTCATTCGATAATTGAGGAGGGGCGGGGGACTTTTCCCAACATTCCATAAGGCAATTTCGATAAAGTCAATAAGGCTCTTGTATTCATTGATTGTAATAAGCGTACCAAATTTCGTTTGAAACTCTCCATGCGTTCGTGAGATATCGCATCCACAGATTCATAAACGTACACACTAATACACAGCAACATGAATACACACACACACTTAACATACATATGCGAGTGCGCGCACACACACACACACAAAGAGAGAGAGAGAGAGCAGTGTTTCTTTCAGGCATGCATCCAAGGGGGGCTTCGCCCTCCCGGAGACTTTTTATATTAACTTAGTTTTTATGTATGTGACATTTAGATATATTTATATAAGGCAAATAGAAAACTTCCCCCCCGTTAAAGTTTCATTCGCCGCCCCTGTCCAAAAAATCCTAGAGAGAGAGAGAAAGAGATCACCCCAAAAACGTCCTATTCGAGTTCAAGGATGCTTAAAATGTGCTATTCGAATTCTAATTTTCCACCCCGTCACAGTGCTTTCCTTTACATTATACTATGTATGTAGGGAAAATAAAAACGAACAAGAGGTAAAAACCGCGCGTAACTTTTATCTAACCCTTCTATATTACATACTTGAACATATTTTCTTTCATCTATTCTCTTTCTTCCCGGCTATTTTGCACAATATTCACATTTTTTATGCAACTACAACCACACCCTGACATTCTTGATTTCCCCCTATCATTGTTACGCCCTCTCTAATGCCACTCTTTCCTTTGCCCTCTGGAATTCCATTTTGGACTTGGCGTTGCTTCAGGACGCGCCAACATCGCCAGATCCTGTCTTGCTGCAACCTGGTAAGAAAGCAATCTCTCATCGTTCCTAAAAATCGTGGGGATGAAAAACAACACTAAAATAGTTCTCTTTTATTCTTATTTTTACCCATAGCGAACAGCTAGCAAGCAAGTTGCCAGTGTTCTGAGTAAGCTAATAAATAAAACAGAATACTGTGCCATGTCACGAGTTTTTCTCATTACATCAATGGTCAAGTTCAAAGACAATCGAAGCCTCAGGCTATATGTTGTTGGCAGGGAACCGGGCGAAGATAGTCTGATAATGGCTCTGCTATTGTTCATAAGGGACAACAGAGGGTGACATATTATCTTTAGCTGTCTTGACTTCAGTTACATTTTTCATAAGGTCAAAAGTCATATGTAATTTTCCAGTTAGCCGCTTGCAATGGTGACGCGTTGATTCGTTGAGGGTATAATTCACCAGCAATAGAAAATTTCGAATACCATTACGTCACCATTCGATATGTCACCATTATCAGACGCAGCATTAATGCGTAAGCTAAATAAGTTACTTTACATCAATGATTGGAGACGGTCTTAGCAAATGCGGGGCCCTATCTAGACTAACAATAGTAAGACAGGACTAACAATAGCAGGAGCGCCGATTTTTGAAGACATGTACTTAGTAGAATCTTTACATTTGACGGTGTCCATTTCTTTTTTTAAATTTCAATTTAGTTTATGAGTTATTGTATTTTTTATGCAAATTTGAAAGGAAACTTTTATTTTATTCAAAATATAACCTTTCATTGCTTTTCAAAAGAAGCAATATTTAAATAATCTAAACAATTACAAAAAATTATTATCCAGAGCTCTAACTCTGAAACTATCGTCAAAACTTTTCTTATCATTGGCTAAAGAAATTTTAAAGTAATTAGGTAAATATATAAATATATCCCTCAAAAATTTTGAGCATGGGCGTCTATAGGGTAGGACAGGGCTGACATCTCCTTACCTGGACATTCATAAGTCACAAAGACGGACATAAACCAATGTTCTACATCTTATCCTTTAAAGTGCTCCCCCTCCCCCCTCCCGGAAGTTCTATGGGCGCTCATGATCATTATATGCTTTCTATTTTCGCTATGTTTACGTACCTTGTACAAAAATTGAACCATAAGTTGCTTTGTGAAGATCCTTTTGTATAGCGAATTCCAAATATACCTCAACCAAATACGTTTATTTGTTTTGAAATATTGATATGTACACACCAAACTTGGAGCTGGTGAGCGAAGCAAATAGGGGGAAGATCCCCCCAAGTTCTAAAACAAAATAATAACACAGAAAAATTGATAAGCACATATAGACACATTAACACGCTTCACTTTAAAATAATAAATTCGTGTTCTAGTACCCCCGAAACGTGCAAGTCCATCAAGAAATCGGAATTTTAACTCTATTACCCTTTCTCCTGCACGTAAACAACTCCGTGCTTACGTGTAGTTTAGTATGTATAATGTGGGGAAAGTAAAAATAAATAAACCTTCCTCCATCTCTCAAAATATCCCAGTTTAGCCACCATGGGACCTCGTACAGGGGCGGAGACGGGGCCTTTTGTCGTGGTTGCCCTTTGACCCCGCCTGAGAATTTACCTGTGCTCTTTCGTGAGTCATGCACGTGCAATTTGCGGTGTGAGAGGAAAATTCTGTGGCAAATAGATGTGTGATAGGAGGAGGACATGGTTTCCGAAAGAGTTCCTTTATAGAGGGAGAACGGAGATCACGCTAGGAGGTATTTTCTCAAATTCGTTGTTTGCCGGAGAAATAAATCAGAAACAAATTTCCCACTCTATCCATAGGTGCAAATTTGAACAAGAAAGATCAATCATGCTTAAAGCATTGATTATGAAACACTTTCCAACTTCAATGCAATTTTATTTAAATATGTCTAAAATGCAATGCATTCCTCGGTAATATTTTAAAACTTATCACAACACTACATTAATTTATTATATTTGAAAACTTAAACTTTCATCGAAAAAAATGAACTTCATTCAAATGACGGCATTGAAATATAAATTGCCTGGTTTAAACATCTCTAAAATGTGATACATTCCTCGGTAATAATTTTAGAATTATCATAATACTACGATAATTTATTATATTTGAAAACTTCATCGAAAACAACTGAAATTCATTCAAATGACGCCATAGAAAAAATAACACGCCTGGCTCTTTCTATAAAAGCAGCATCTCATTCATACATAATTTCCCATTCATGTCATTCATCACAATATTATAATAATTTATTTTATTTAAAAATTAAGACCATGGAGCTACAAGTCTCTATGCGTAAAACTTCATCGAAAAAAATCGTCTTTCTCTTTGTAAAATCAATGAATATTTCATTCATATCAGCTATGCAGACTCCATGAACTAAATGATTTTGTGTTAAAGAAATACAGCAATTCTAATACAACTCATTCTACATATTTTGCTGTTTGCATTTTACATAGGTGAAAAATAGGCTTCGTTGTAAAAATAATCAAATTTGGATGAGCATTTAAACTCAAATATATTGTAATTGCGTTGTTTCAGTATGTAGATGCACAGAATTTAAGCAAAAATAAAGTGGTTTTAGGACGGATACAACACTCAATATGAATTAAAAAGAACTTTAAAAATCACGATTTTGAGACAAGATGGATGCCATATATCATTTTGAAGTGGGTGACGTGATCTTTTCATATCATGGTCACGTGATCGTTTCATATAAAAAGTATTATTATTATTTTAATTTTTATTTAAAAACTACTGAATATATTTCGCTGAATTTTTTTTTTATATATTTTATGGAACAATTTGAATATTATCTAAAATTTTCGAAGCAATTTGTGAATTTTAAATTCGCTTAAAAAATGTTTGAAAAATTAGGTCCAATAGGGCTCAATGTATTTCATTTTTTCAACCCGGGTTCATTCCAAAACTAATTGGGTGATATTATTAATTTATATTCCCATAGATCCTACAGACCGTCTGAACAACATACTAAAATTTCATTTTGATTAAGTCATTTTTACGGCAGTTATCGTGCTAACGGACAGACAGACAGACAGACAGAATGAACAAAGTCATTAACACTTTTCAACTTTGTTGTAAAGTGTTAATAAAAAAAATCATCCTTTTACGACCAAAATTGGCCGACTTATAGCTGTTTAAAGTTGGAGCACTTTTGTGTTGAGAAATGGTCAATACGGTCCCTGATTGGTTGGTTGCCTGAAACGGGACATTTTTAATGTCCGAAAAAGCGACTTAAGTCATAAAGTTTAATGCTTCATAACTCTGTGAATTTTGGTCGTGAAAGGAAATATTTTTTTTTATTTTGCATGAAATTATATGAGGATAATTTTCAGAATATAATTGGTAGGACCGGGGGACCGTAGAAAGCCCAGACCACACGACCAACCCAAAGGCTTATGGTAGCTTTCTGTGTGGCCGGGGACCGGGGGACCGTATAAAAATTTACATTTCGTATTTCTTTCAAAAATGTATTTATTAATTTAAACTGTTTCTAAGATAATAAATTTTAAAATTTAAAGCATTTTTGCAATTGGAAGTATATCTCTGTGACTAACGGTTGAGGAGGAAATAGCCATTGGGCACCGATAGCACTGGACACCCTATATACACAAGGAAGATGCACTTTAAGTTATAAAAAATCTATTTTATTCGATGCCACTATGAATAAATATAATTACATGTTCTGGACGACTCTTGATTGCCGACCAGAGCTCACCAAATCTGTGTGCCGTCTGCGTAGCTCTTTATAAGTGCAAAATACATTTTCATCAGAGGGGGAAGGGAGGATATGAAGCATGTGACTGCTATCTTAGCGATTTAGGCTTTAAAAATGTGATTGGGAATGCAATTTCAATGAGAACGTTTACATAGGGTTAAGTTTAGTGACCCTATATGGTATGATCGAGGAAGCGTCTGCAGACTTGTTAATATTAATGGCGTGGGATAGAATTTAATATAATTGCAATATGTGCTGGACATGAGATAGGAATTTTGAATAATAAGATAGCTGTGAAAGAAAAGAGCGCGTTATTAGGAAAGGCTTAAAATTTATGTATCATATATATATATATATATATATATATATATATATATATATATACATTTACCAATGTTAAAAATGTTAACACAAATTTCTCTTTAAATCATTTCTGAGTTAAATTCTTGTATTCAGAATACAATAAACAGTCTGAGGGGTAAATTTCTAAACACACGAATTTATATGCAGTAAACAGGAAATGAATAATGAAATAAAACTTCAAGAATTAATAACAAAAAGCAAAATTTGCGTATGGTTACATTTTCTCCACGCACAAAAATATTAGGTGTTCGAGGAACCTACAGCAAAATTATTGGGATTTCTAAAAGTGTCTCGAATCCACGAAATCGTCGCCGCTGACTCTATGTTCGAGATGAAATTTAACTTCATGATTGTTTTTACGAAAATTTTCGAATTCGAGATATTGCCCCAAAAAACTTTATCATACATCACAGCACAGGGATTGATTTCCCCCATATAGGCTCATTATACACATGCTTAGGGCATCAGCGAAATATTTGAATTCAGATATACCATTTTTCTTGAAACACTATATGTCCTAAAATCAATAACTAATTAATTTGATGAATTTTAATTAATTAATTAATTAATTTTATTATAATATTATCCCGTTAACGCTCAATATTTATGCTAATTTAATATAAATTTAGTCTGAAGAGGAATCGTTTGACAACTTTTTCACTGTTATTCAACGAAATTGATAGGGAGATATATATACTTGACAAATGAAACGTGGATAACAGTTGACAGCTTACACATAAACCGAGTTAATGACGGTTGACAGTTAAAATACCGTGAAGCAGCGGGAGATTATACGTAGGTGGATCAGTATTAAGTTGATCACAGAAGATTCAACGGAAGGCCGAAGTTATAGAGATTAAATTATTATTATTTTATTTTATTTTTATTTATTTTATTTTTATTTATTTTATTTTTATTTATTTTATTTTATTTTATTTTTATTTTTATTTATTTTCTCTTTCAATGTAAACGGTGAAGTTTTCTAGATGAAAATAGATGGCTGCGAATGGAGTAGATGAGTTTATATTTTAATGGGTAAGCAGTTTAATCAATGCACAGTTTAATCAGTCTGGTACAAACCACCGGTGCTAATCAGTGATACAAAATGCAGGTACATAATTTTCCCAAAGACCTGAAAATTGTGTACCGTATTTTTACTTTCTCTTACTATTGTATAGAGAAAGTATTGTTTTCCTGAAAATTATCGATTTTGAATTTTTGACGGCTAAACACATTTTAAGACTTGCAGAATCCACGTCAATGATAAGAGCTTGCAATTTCATCCCAGTAGCTTAACCATCGAGAAGGAATATAATTTATTCCTTCACGATGAGCTCAACAGTAGAGCGTTGGTTGGCCAGTTCGGAGATCCAGGGTTTGATTCCCGGTTGGGGCAGCAAGGTTCTTTACAATGGCGCCCGAACAAATCAACCCTGTAGGTTAGTGCAAAGATGTCGGATGTCTGAAAGTGACCATAGTACAACTAGTACGAATTCAGTAGACTCTGGAAGATTGAGCGCCGATTTCAAATTGAGAAGATAACGATCACGAAGGATATTAACCTGGGTAAAAAGAGTAGTAGCAGGAGGCTAACCTGAGGTAAAAATGACTAAAGGTGGCCAGTCAGATTGCCAGTTGCTCGCCAATCTGACATTAGAGGGTGGGGAATGCAGGGCCCACTTCGACGATAAGAGCTTGCAATTTCGTCTCAACGGTAGAGCGTCGCACAGTGGTGCCAAATGAGGAATTTGCGGAAAAAACCTCACAGCTTATGCATTTCTTAATAGTTTTGCATACTTTTTGCGCATGTAGATAAGTTAAAAGTAAGATTTTATATGCATGGTAATATTAAAATCAGTGGCGGTCCCAGATTTTTTTCGGGGGGATATTTGCTTTTTTCGGGGGGTGGGGGAAGATATGAAGGTATACGCATACCCTTCACCCTTTTTTTTAATTTTGAAGATAAAATTATAAAACTTTTTTTTATAAATGCACTTATTACAAATTCATTATCGAGACAATAATTATATGCATATATATATCGATAATAAAGTGCAATTTAATTAGTAAGCTTTGTTTTTAATTTTTGAAACTGCTTTAGTTTAGTTCAAGAAATGTTGCGTCAATTCAATATGTCTTGTTATGGGATAAGTTTAAAAGTTGTAAAATATGTCTTTGATGTTTTAAAAGTAGTAATAAAATATTTCTCATGAAAATAAATGTCGCTGGATCCATTAGTATACGAATTCGTATATATACGAACGATACTTATGCAGGGCTGAACAGGACCTTCAGAAAAAGTATGAAATATGCCGAATCAGCGAAGGTTACAAAAAGTTGCAGCTGATTTTCACAGAACAGTTGCATAATAGTATCTGCTTTCGAAATAACTCATCCAGAGCGTGTAGGAACGTGTAACTTTTTTTTTTACAGGCTTAAAGAAATGAAGGAAAACAAAAAATTTTATATATCTATATTTTACGCATTATAGTATGATTTTGGCTATGTTTTTACGAAATGTATTTATGTCAGAAATAAGCTGAAGTTACATATATTGAAAATACGTGAGACATATAATTATAAATATCCACAAAAATTTTGGAAAAAATATTGAAATTTTAGTTAGAAAAAACAAGATTTCAATTAGAATGTGGAAGTCTTGTTTAAGATCAGTTTCTCCTTCTAGTTATATTGAATAAAATACATTTATTTACATGGCAAGATACTTCGGTTCATTGCCTATAAAAAAATAGTAGTTGGTACCGAAAAATATTATTTTCGGGTTTCGAGGTTTTTTCCGCCACGGCACCAGTGTGCGTCGGCTGGCCAGTTCGAAGATTCAGGGTTCAATTACAGCATTCGTAGCACATAGGTCATAGACGAATGCAGGGTTCCCTCTTAAGTCTTTATATATCCCTTCAACTTTCAATTGAAGCGTTTTAGAGCTGCTGATGCAGGGTTGCTAATAGAAAAGCAGCTATACGCTATCGGTCATGAAAGTTTGCAGCACCTCTAGCAGAGAATGGAAAAAATTAGAATTTTGTTCAATCTATCTTTCAATACGAATTGCGTAATCTCTAACTTCTGACGTTCCATCTGTCTGTTGGATGGCCAGTTCACTCTATAGCATAATTAAGATAAGTAAATAAATAAATAACTAGAAACTTAAAGTAGCTAAAAAATGGTGTGTCCTAGCCAAATATTGCAACCCTTCTATAGTCTTTTATAGCCGGCGATCTCGACGTTCTGCATGGCCCGGCGATCGCGTTGATTGCGAAGTGCTGCGATTGAGCCGCCGAATCAGAGGAGCATCTTGGGTTCAGGGCCATTTAAATCCTCCACCTCAGGACGTTATGGACAGGAACAATGAAAAGCCCACTGACACGGGCCGCCGGGCATTAATGGAAGGGGAGCGGGGTGGGGTGGTGGTGGTGGTGGGGGGGGGGAGGGGTATGTGAGTTCTAACGACCCATATCTTTCTCAGAGTCAAAATAAACCCCAGCACGCAATAGATGGAACTAAATGCAATATGAATTGTTTTTTACTTAGTTCGTTTTTTTATTCTACTATAAAAAGAATAGAAGCTTGCATCATCTTAAAACAGAAGTAACGACATGTAATTAACTTTTATAGCTGAAAAAAATGTTTTATAACTCGTATAGGATCCATCTATATAATATGCGCTGAGCTGTTGGGGGGTGATGTATTAAAATGATCGAGTACTTTCACTGTGGCTAGAATCTTAGCGTCATTCTATCCATTTCAGCTTTGAGACCATGGGAAAAATCTAAAATTTCAAAAATCCGAATTTGGGGTGACGGTGCAAAGGAATAATAATAATAAAAAATCTGATGTGGGCAGCACATGACTTTCCCTGCAGACTTATATTCACGTTCTCTTTATTTTAATTAAATTTAATTCATGTTTAATTCAATTTGATAACTGGACTTATTTTCAAAGGTGGCGTAGAGAAAATACGAAAAAACTAAAATATCTCGAGAACGGCTAGTCTTAGTGTAATGGGGTTGATCTTATTCTTTTCTTCTTTAAATATTATGTATTAAATCAGCATTTAATGGATATATTTGAGCATACGTAGTTTTTTATTTTAGATTTTGGCGATTTTTGCGGGCCATTTTGCAAAAAAAGGCAGGTTATTTTTTTCCGAATCGTACCAAAATCTAATCAGCACCAGGGAGTCCCACGAGTGACTTATCTACCAAATTTTATGAAATTCGGTCCATTAGTTTTTCAGCTACAGTGGATACAAGCTTTTGCGGGCCATTTCGCAAAAAAAGGCGGGTTCTTTTATCACGAATCGTACCCAAAACTAATCAGCACCAGATTCGCCCACAAGTGACTTACCTACCAAATTTTATGAAATTCGGTCAATTACTTTTTTAGTTAGAGTGGATACAAAATCTGCACAGACAGACACACAGACACACAGACAGACAGACACACAGACACACACACAGACGTCACGCTAAAAATAGTTTTTTCGTATTCCAGAGGTTTCGAAACGTGTAAATCCGTCGAAAACTCGAGTTGTGATTTTCGGCATGATTGCAATACTTTCCCTATACATTACCATGTATTGCAGGGAAAGTAAAAAGTCAAATCCAGTTAGCTTAATAATCGAGTTCTAACTAGAATTTTGGTTTGGATCTCATTGAGTCTGTCTCAGTTTTCAGATCAACGCAAAAGTCTAACATTACGAAAATTCGAATTAATGGCGACGGTGCAAAGGAATAATAAAAAAATTCAAAATCGCTTTTCAAAATCATCGAGCACTTCCACGCGACTCGAATCTCGGTATTGGTCTCATTCGATGCGTCTTGGCTTCGAGTCAACGAAAAAAAATAAATAAATAAGTAAACATTTCAACTTAGGGGTGACAATACAAAAGATTTTCAATAAATTTATACCATTTTGCCTCTTAAAAGCAATAAATACGTAATTTGATATCTTTTCGCTGCCAACAATTAAAACGGGTTATCAACAACTTTTATTAAGTGAGTAGGTGTTATATTTAGTGACCACTAGCCATTGAGAACGTGCGAAGCGCAGGAGAAATAATTAAAAATAATATATAGTAGGAAATGACTTCGAAATAACTTTGGAAATAATTTCGGTGAATTTGAAAATAACTTCGAAATAAAAGAATCTGTGTTGACAACGTCAACGCCTGCCTGTTAATGCCGTAAAACCATCGAATTTAAAGACGCCGTGAAAGACCCGCTCGTTCCATGCGAGGGCTGAAAATGCTAAATAAATAAATAAATAAAAATAGAAATAGACGTCGTGCGTGCAGATAGGATGTATTGAAGTGATTTGTCTTTTGCAAGAGTTTTACTAACATTCTGAAGGGGGGGGGGGGGGGGCTGCCCAGTGGTTAGCGCGCGGGAATTCCACATGGGCGACCCAAGTTTGATTACCATCTCTGTCCAAATTGTCTCCGAGTTCACGCAGTGTACGGGCACGTTAAATATATGTGGGTCTGAAAGTCTTTCAGTTGGTGGTAAGAGAAGAAGGGTACGGCCCCTGTAGATGTCGCCCCCATTGGGTTCCGGTCTAAATTGGGTGACAGTCCAAGCAGATACTTTGCACTTTCGGGTAGGTCGGACGGTCTGGATCGAAAAACAGTAAGAACATTCTGAAGGGGAAAAAACGTTTTTGTTGTTCTGAAAATTTTAATGAAAATGACTTCAATTTTTTCTTAGATTTAGTAAAGCATAGAATATTTTTAGATATCAATTTGTTTATTTTTCAGTTTAAAAATTTTTTTTATAAAATAAAAACCAGAAAAAAATAATAATAAAATTATATATTAAATATTCCATGACTCTTTACATATGGTTGGAGCTGATCTGTGCCAATCCTGTTTTGCTAGGCGGATGGTCACTTGAAACTTTCAGGTGTGAAAGCTAAGGAACTGAGTTCCACAGGGAACGTGATAAACAAAAACTAATGAAATTATTATTTTCGTTATAACATACGAACCAGTGAGTTAATAGATAAATAAATAGAGTCAAGAGTTTACTTTAGAAAGAGTTTACTTTAGTTATTTCGAGGGTTTACGTTAGAAAGTGACGGTAGTAAAAATATGTTTTTTCTTTCTTAAACTAAACATCGAAATATGTAAAGTGTGGAACTTCACAGGACTTTCTCAAACGACAACAATAATAAAGAAATGCACGTCACTTTAATTATTAAATAAATATAGATACCGATACAGCCTTTTATTTAATGCAAATTGGTATATTTACTGCGTATTGGAAGGTATTGGAATCGTGTCGAAAATCGGAATTCGGGTTTTCGACGGATCTACGCGTTTTAGGACCTCTAGAACACGAAAATATTATTTTTAATTTGACGTCTGTGTATGTGTGTGTGTTTATCTCTCTCTCTCTCTGTGTGTGTGTGTGTGTTGTTGTTGTTACCCAGACCGTCCGACCTACCAGAAAGGTGTAAGGTAACTGTTTGGACGGCCGGGAAGTGCCACCCAATTTAGACCGGAACCCAGTGGGGGAGGCATCCACAGAGACCGTACCCTCCTTCCCCTACCACCAACCTCTCGGAAGGACTTACGGATCCACATTACGTGATCGTACTCCGCGTGAACACTGCGGCAGTTTTTGGCAGTGGCTGGAATCGAACCCGGGCCTACCGAGTGCAACTCCAGCGCGCTAACCAATGGGCTACCGCGCCCTGTGTGTGTGTGTGTGTGTGTGTGTGTGTGTGTGTGTGTGTGTGTGTGTGTATTTGTGTAATGTGTGTATACACTTTGCTTTAAAAACTATTCGACGATATTTCATAAAATTTGGTTGGTAAGTCACTTGTAAGGTTACCCTGGTGCTGATCAGATTTTGATACGGTTCGGGAAAAAAGAATACGTCATTGTTTTGCAAAACGGCCTAAAAAACAGCATTTTCCCACTCTAGCTGAGAAACTAATTGACGAATTTTCACGAAATCCGGTGTAGATACGTCACTTTTATGGGTTACCGTGGTACTGATTAGATTTTGGTATGATTCAGAAAAAAAAAAGAATCTGCTTTTTTTTGTGAAATGGCCAGCAAAAATCTTCAAAATCTAAAATATAAGTCTGCATGTGCTTAAATGTATTAATTAAATGCTTGTTTTATATGCCATTTTCGATTTAATTTTGAGGAGCTGAAGACATTTTTCATTGGGCGCCGATTGCCTAGTCAACACCGATCTCCGGCGTTTAAAGCGCTTCACGTAGTTGGCTTCGGAACAGTGTTTACATACATACACAAGCGATAGTCTAACAATTAAAATAAACGTACCAAATTTCGTGAAAATCGCTTCGTTTCTGCGAGAGATATCAAAGCCCTCTGCAAGGACAAGATAATGTGATAATTCCAAGACAATAAGATCCATAAATTTCTGATTAAATGTTATTACAAAAATTCATTTATTTGACGAAAATAAGAACATTGAAATTTTTTGATGTAAATGTCTCTCTCTCCCTACCCCCACCCCATCCCACACACACAAGGACATCTTTTCAAACATGTTCAAAATGGGTTCTGGAGGTTATACAACGTGTTTAACCGCCATATTACGGAATTCGAAAATTTTCGGGAAGCAATGCTTCCTCCATACAATAAAGGACCGCGCCTTAAAATAAAGGACTTCCCTTTACAATAAAGGAATATGGTCACGGAAACCGCACAGAGCAAGTGACAAAAACGTACTTTTTAATTGCTTCCTTGTTCATCTACCTATTCATTAGAGAGGGTGATATAAGCTAAGATCTAGATTTCACTATTTCCTCTCTAAACGGAAAGGGGGGGGGGGGGGATCGGAATCAATATATATTTCAAAACAGTTTCTCTAACGGATATTGCATGGGCCAAATACACCACAGTAAATACCCCTTACTATTCCATTCATCATACAGGAAAGCCATGAATGAAAAGGAACCCAAGCAGCACCGTCAACCATCTTCCAGAAGGACCATACCGGAAGACCTCCACCCCCGTGGGTTTGCCGGACGTTCTTTGTTCCATCCAGACATGGTTGCTCATGCGAAAACCCCCGAATACGCTCCGCCCCGCCTCACCTCACCTTTCACTTGCTGGGAAGGGCTAATAAGTGGGTGGAAGATACTACCTGAGAGATGCCCAATGTCGTGGTTACTCGTGATCAAATTGCATCCAGAAATCGGTAGTTAATGGATGATTTGATTAGGGTCGACAGGTGGCGGATAAGAGTTTTTGTTGGAAGTGAAACTTTCCTTGGCCTGAGGGAGTTTTTATTTCCTTCTCCAGATTTGTTATACAATGTAATTGTTTCCATTCTTTGAAGTGAGTCAGTCTAGTCTCAGGTGAAATGGGAAGGGAATTTCTGATAGTGAAAAATTGATGGCTGTTTTTATGTATCATTTTCAGATTGAGGCCTGCCACCCTTCGAGGAGTAATCTAATGATACTAGTTCTTTGCTGCCACCGGGTAGGGTTGCTTGTAAGGAGGGAAGACGCGGGGCTAAAGTCCTTCCAGACGTAGAATTTACTTTCAAAAATCCAATCCATTATAATTAATTACAACAGTAGCGGAAAGTGCATGGCTGAAGGTGAAGATTAATTTAGAAATGAAATCTTTAGGACGAGGCATTCGTACTAAATTAACCCGAAATTATTGCCTGTCTCTGATTAGGGTGATAATATGCTACTATAAAAATGAATGTTTATTCTTAGAAAAACTCTATATTTTGCCTAACGATAACTGTTCCAGTAGTTTATACACAAAGGACATTCTCCAATCTTAAAAAGTTTTTATTCCAAAACAAACCGACAGTTTTTGATACAGGAACAGGAAATCAACAGATTAGCATGTGCGATATGAATTAAGTGTCTTCGTTTCTACATTTAAAGTGAACTCTGTACATTCTCTTCTTTCAGATGCTGATTCCTTGTTAATTTAACTAATTTTAAAGATTTTCTACTTCCAAACTTTAATATACACCTCTCTGATTTTTTTCTTTTATTTTAATTTTAAATTATATTTATGTAAAATATTTCTTAGAAGAAATACTCTTTTTAATTTTCAAACTTTGCGTGCAGATTTTGAATATATATTATTCCTTAATTTAAAATATTTCAATGATTTTAAACTATCATATCTTACAAATATATTTAAATTAAGTTACATTTTAATTTTAAATAATATATAGGTGAAATATACCGTAAGAATGAAAATCATTTTTACTTCCAAATTATGCAAAAATAAATTCAATACCCTACTAATGATTTTATATACACTCGTCAAAAGTGAAATTGCAACACCATGAAGGAATACACGTAGCCATACGCAAATCACACTATCGGTAGAAGAGAGAGTCATATGCAGCTGATTAAAAGAACAAACAAAGCTATGCAAAAGAAACCTGTTTATTCAATAAAGAATGTGGCCCCCAATTCCGTTCAGGCTGCTGAGAGTTCGCCGTGTGGTGTGGCATTGTCTTGCTGGAAAACCGTGCCGGGGACGGCCTGAACCAGTGGCCGAACCACAGGAATCATAACTTGTGGGACGTACCGGTCCGCTGCTTGCAATATGCACCAGAGCTACCCGATTATCGAATATGATACCGCCCCAAACCATGATGCCCGGTGTGGGACCTGTGTGACGCTCGTTGATTGGTCTGGCAAGTGGCGTTCCCTGGGAAGCCGTCACACCCGTCCATGTCTATCATTTCTCCACAGGCAGAAGCAAGATTCATCCATAAACAATATCCGATGCCATTCATTGGTCATTTACGATGACGACGACACCACGCCAGACATGCATCCCTGTGTCGAGAGCATAATGGCACTCCAGTTTCTGGCCGCCGTGGCACAGCTACACTTCATGCAACCTGTCGTGCATGGTTTAGGTGCACGCAGGTGCAACCGTTGACAGTGGCAGGTTGTTTCGGATGTCATTTGCCGTTGCTATTTACGAACGGGTTTCGACGAGGCCTTCGGCGAATCTGCTGATCTCTGCGCTCTGTTGTGCGTCTGTTCGATCCACTCTCTCTTCAGTGTGTCTGATTTTCCTGCGTCCATCGTGTCACACAGCGCCGGATGGTACTCACGTTCGTGGCCCAACACCCGTAGCAATTGCACGAATCGACAAACCCATGTCAAACAGCTCCAGGATACGGTCTCGTTCCCCAGACGTTAACTGCTGGTATACAGCTCGCTGACGTCTTCGAGGCATCGCTTCTTCACTTTTTCGAAAGTTCGGTTGCTGCAAATGGTCGCTGATAGCATTTACGGGACGAACCATCTGCTGGTCTTTATCACCCGAAACTGGGTGTCACGTGACCCGATACGTACAAAAACTTGATCATTTGCATATGTCCCTCTCTTCTATCGGTACTGTGAGTTGCAAATGGCTACGTTTATTCCTTTATGGTGTAATAAAAACACGAGTGTAATAAACTACTTAATGATTAACTGTACTCTTATTTATAAAGATTTTCATCTATTAAACTCTATTATTGTATTTAATTTAAACATATTCAAATTTAATTTTCAATTATATATATATGTGTGAAATATTCTTTTGGATTTAAAATCATTTGTACTTTAAATAACTGTTAGCGGATTTTCAATATTTTCAATGTAATTAAATTATGCGCAATTAAATGATTAAAGATTTTTAACTGTAAAATCTTATAATTGCATCTAATTTAAACAAATTGAATTTCAATTTTCAGATATAGGTGAAATATTTCTATGGATTTAAAATCAATTTTAATTCAAATCACTGCTGCAGATATTCAATATTTTCAACTTAAATAAATTATGCGTCAATTAAAATGATTATACAGATTTCAAACTATCAAACCTTATAATTGCATCTGTTTTTAACATTATTTAATTTTAATTTTCATTGTTATATAGGTGAAATATTCCTATGGATTTAAAATCAATTTTATTTTAAATCGCACCCTGCAAATTTTCAATATCTATAATTTAAATAAATTATGCTTTAATTAAAATTATTATAAAGATTTTAAACTATCAAACCTTATAATTGAATCTGGTTCATACATATTTAATTTTAATTTTTAAGAATATATTGGTGAAATATTTCTATGGATTTAAATTCATTTTTATTTCAAATCACACTGCAGATTTTCAATATTTTGAATTTAAATAAATTATACATTAATTAATAAAGATTATAAATTATCAAACCTTATAATTGCCTTCTGTTTTAGACATATTCAATGTTAATTCTCAGTTATATATAGGTGAAATATTATTGTGGATTTAAAATAATTTTGTTTCAAATCACTACCTGAAGATTTTTAATATAAATACATTTTGCGATAATTGACATGATTATAAAGATTATAAACTATCAAACTTTATAAATGTATCTGTTTTACGCATATTAAAATTTAATTTTCATTTTTATATATGTGAAATATTCTTGTAGATTTGAAATCATTTTTATTTCAAATCACTGTCAGCAGGTTTTCAATATTATCAATTTAAATAGATTATTCGTCAATTAAATGATTATAAAGATTTTAATCTATTGAACCTTATAATTGTATCTGTTTTAAGCATATTTAATTTCAATTTTCAGTTTTTTATTTATTTCAAATCACTGCCAGCATATATATTTTCAAAACTTTCAATTTAAATAAAATGATTATAAAGATTTTAATGTGTTAATTAAAATGATTATAAATATTTTAAACAACCAAATCTTATAATTGTATCTGTTTTAAGCATATTCAATTTTAATTTTCAGTTTTATATAGGTGAAATATTCCTATGGATTTAAAATCATTTTTATTTCAAATCGCTGCCTGCAGATTGTCGATATTTTCCATTTAATAAATTATGTGTTAAGTAAATTGATTATAAAGATTTTAAACTATCAAACCTTGTAAATGCATCTGTTTTAAACATATTTAAATTTCATTTTCAGTTATATATAGATGAAATATTCCTTTGGATTGAATTTTTTTTTTCAAATCACTCCTAGCAGATTTCAATCTCTTTAATTTAAGTCAATTATGGGTAAATAATTTTACTTTCTTTATGTGAAATATTCCTTTATGAAAATAATTTCTATTTACGACCTATGTGAAAAATCTTTCGGTATTTCAATTTAAATATAAATTATGACTTAATGATTTTAAAGATTTTCAAATATCAAGAAGATTTTCAATATATAAATCTTTTAAACTTCTACTTCTTTTTGAATTTGAATTGTTTTTGCGATAAATATTTCTTTCGAATTAAAATAACTTTTATTCCAAAGGAACTTTTAACGTAATATTAATTAAAATTAAAGATGACGTACTTCAAAACTTTATAATTATATCTCTTTTGAACTTCTGTTTTTATTTTAAATTGAAATATTTTTTAGGAAGGAAGTCATTTTTATTTCCTACGTATTCGAGCAAGTTTCATCTCTTATGAACTTATTTATTTTTTATTTTAAATTGTATTTAGGCGAAATATTCTTTTAGAATAAAACCCATTTTTGTTTTTAACCTATCTGAGCAGATTTTCAATATTTTTAATTAAAAAAAATGCTAAGTTAATTTAAGACTTCAAAGATTTTACACTTCCAAACGTTCTAATTGCATCTCTTTTGAACTCATTTCTTTTTTATATTAAAATGTATTTAAATGAAATATTGTTTCAGAATAAAATCAGTTTTGATTTCAATCTATGCTAACAGATTTTACATATTTTCAATTTAAATACATTTCATGTTAATTTAAACGATATAAAATATTTTACATTTCCAAACCTCATGCATAATTATATCTTTTCTTAACTTATTATTATTTTTTATTTTTATTTTAAAATTATATTTAGGCGATAAATAAAAAAAACTGATGTGAGCAGCATATGACTTTCTTTGCAGACTTATATACACGTTCGCTTTATTTTAATTAAATTTAATTCATTTTTAATTCAATTTTCGCTCTCATTTGGTAACTGGACTTATTTTCAAAGGTGGCGTAGAGAAAATAAGAAAGAACTAAAATATCTCGAGAACGGCTAGCCCTAGTGTAATGGGGTTGGTCTTATTCTTTTTTCGTTAAAAATTACGTATAAAATAAGAATTTAATGGATATATTTGAGCATGCGTAATTTTTTATTTTAGATTTTGACGATTTTTGCGGGCCATTTTGTAAAAAAAGACAGGTTATTTTTTTCTAAATCGTACCAAAATCTAATCAGCACCAGGGTGATCCACAAGCGACTTATCTACCGAATTTTGTGAAATTCGGTCCAATAGTTTTTCAGCTAGAGAGGATATAGTCAATTTTTGCGGGCCATTTCGCAAAAAAAAAGGCGGGTTCTTTTTATCCCGAATCGTACCTAAAACTAATCAGCAGCAGATTCGCCCACAAGGGACTTACGTACCAAATTTTATGAAATTCGGTCAAATAGTTTTTTAGTTAGAGTGGATACAAAATCTGCAAAGACAGACAGACACACATACAGACGTCACGCTAAAAATAGTTTTTTTCGTATTCCAGAAGTCTCGAAACGTGTAGATCCGTCGAAAACGCGAGTTTCGATTTTTTCGGTATGATTCCCTACTTTCCCTATACATTACCATATATTGCAGGGAAAGTAAAGATGGATTTGAAATAAAAATAATTCTGGTTTTAACCTATAAGAGCAGATTTTACGTATTTTCAATTTAAATGCATTCTAAGTTAATTTAAATGATTTCAAAGATTTTACTTTTCCAAACCTTATATATATTAACCTTACATATCTTTTTAACTTTTTTTTTTTTTTTTAATTATATTTAGGCGAAATATTTCTTTGGAATAAAACTCATTTCTGCTTTCGCTGCGAGCAGATTTTACATATTTTTAATTTAATTTTTTTTTATTTTGGTACCTTAAAGTCCTTTAATTTGTGTCGCCAAATTGGCCAGAAATAAAACTGGATTTCTTTTTATCGTCCAAGTGCCGAATTTTCCTCTATTCTCCTCTTACTATATGTATAAAAGCAAGATCTCTTCCGCATTTTTTTTTTCTTTTTAGAAGTATTATTCTTGCGTTCCATTATACGAGGAAGAACAAAAATAGAAGTACCATCTCTGGACGATCAGCATTGAATAATAATAAACTTTTAGGGCGCACGTCGCAACATTGTGTCACGTCAATCGTTGGTCATCGTATCACGTCCTCTCCTCTTGCGCTCTATTCTTTTCAACTGACAATGAGGCTCGCAAAGAAGTCTTCCTTTACTTGGATTTAGAACAATCCAAGTAAAGAAATTATTTTAGTCTTTGTTACTCTCATGCTATCCTGTGCAGAGCACTGGGATTTCTCCAAACTGGGGATGGCGAAAATATAGATTCCAAATTCCAGGAATTAGAATAAAAAAAATCCCGGGATTTCGGAATTTATCTCAGTTTACTACTATTTAAGGCAGTCAAAGACAGGGGAACTAACACTCATAAAAAAATCTCATCGAAAATGAGCTCAGCCAAGCTCTGCACGTGGCCGATACCTCATTCGTGGTGCGAATTCTCAGCTTTCTGTGCCACTGAGGAGCTTCTGGAGGATCTGAAAAGTCTTTTAGAAACACGTTAGACAATTATTATATGGATTTTAATTTGTCAAACCGTACTTTCTCAGTTCAGCAATTTTTGTCAAAATTATTATAGAGAGCGATATCACTAATTTATCACCCGGAGCTTCTGGAAGGTGGGAAAAAAATCGTTTTCCTCGTTACCGGGAAGGGGGAAATCGAAAATCTGGCTTCGTTAGGTTCTATCCCATGGTCAATTCTATAGATGTACAAGTATTCAATCTTCTAGGTCAGTGATTCCCAAACTATCTGACGGCGTAACTTCCCCTTTTATGTGAGATTTTTTTTCTACTCCCACTTAAAACAGGAAAAGAGAGAGAAAAATATCGACAGTCCGAAGAAGCCGAAATGGTCTTGCGTGAATAATATCTTTCTTAGTAGGTGGTTTGTTTCCTTTAGACATTTTAAAAATAGTTCAAAATATTGAAATGTCGAAATTATAACCACTGTACTTCGAAAACTCGATTCGAAATCCAATTATGTATCCTTGTAGGGTCCTCAAAGGGCGACAAATTACTTGATTTATAACTAGCACTTTTAGTTTACGAGATATAAGCATTACAAACTTTAAAATGGAAAATTTTCAATCTTCTCCAACTTGACAAGAAAAAAATGTAATCAAGAAACTGAATTCCCTATTAAACATTTTTGTCCCCTACTGTTTATATATATATATCCAGCATATTTAGTAAATGATATACACTTTCGTACGTAAACGACTTTCGCACATAATTGATTCTTTAAAATGTGTACGAATGTTGAATGTTCGAAAGTAGAGGGAAGTAAAAAAACATCAAAAATTGTATTTTAAAATATTTATTTATAAATATTTTAAATATTTATTTATCAATATACATAATTAAGTTAACGAGGCGTGTTTACGTGCTTTCGGGTGTTTTCTTAATAAACTTTCAAGAGTTAGTTGAATACCACCTTTTTTTTTCTTTTCTTGATAAAGATTTCTGTAACGTGCTGTGTCTTTCTCAATCGCCCTTCGTACTTGAGATATACGTTCTCCATTGGGATCACATTCTTCCATGATAGTCAAAAATTTGTCAAGATGCATGAAGGCTTCATTCATATTTTTGATTGTTAAAGTATTGACGATTTTATCAGCTACGTCTTCCTCACTTTCATTGTGTATTTCATTTAATTCTTGTTGCTCAATTAAGTATTCATTTGACAGAGGTACTGAGTGAGATTTAATCAACTCATTAACATCTTTGTTGTTGACGTCCAAGTTTAGTTCATTCATTAGGCTAACTATTTCATCTGTGATAGTTTCCGGAGTTTCTTCTGAATTTATAAAATCACTCATCATTTGTGGGCATAATTGTTTCCAGGAACCTTTCATTGTTGACTCTTTTATTTCAGCCCACGAGTCTCCAATATTGTTTATTGCGTTCTATATATTATAGTTCTTCCAAAAATCACCTTCCCTGTCAGTTGCCTTAATGACCTGATTCATTATTGTCCTCATATAATATCGTTTAAACGTAGCTATCACTGTCTGACCCATGGACTGTACGTGGCACGTAGTATTGGGAGGAAGAAAGATAATATTGATTTCGGGGTATAAATTCTGCAGAGATTTTGGTTGCCTGGAGCATTGTCTAAAATCCTGGTCTAATGTCCTGGAGTATTGTCTGCCGGCACGAAATGAAAAGTGAACCAATCTAATATTAACGTATTTAAATATTAACGTAGTAACCCAGGCTTTTTTATTTGATTTCCAAATGACTGGAAGCAATTCTTTATCTTTCCCTTTCAATGCTCTGGGATTTTCTGCTTGATAAACTAACATTGGCCCCACGTTTAAATCGCCAGCTAAGTTTTCACCAAGAAGCAATGTCAATCGATTTTCAGAAGGTTTATGTCCAGGGGCAACTGATTGTTCCTTCGACAAGAATGTACGATTAGGTATTTTTTTCCAAAATAAACCCGTTTCGTCTACATTGAATATTTGGCTAGGAGAATGTTCTCCATCTACAATAATTTTGGACAATGAAGAAATAAATTCTTTTGCAGCATCTTTATATGTGCATCAGCCGATTCTCCAGTGAATTTAATACTATGTAACAAATACAGATAGCGAGTTGGGCAGGATTTACTTTTGGTCCAGTGTCCTTCTGTTTGGTTGGTCTTGTTCTTCCGTATCCGGGTGCCTTCGTATTAGCACGCAATGGGGACCAACCTTTGCTTTGTATTGGTACCGTGCGCGTTTGCCTAGGCTGGAAAAGCAGCTTTAAACGGGAGGGGGAGTCGCAATCCTCCCCAACCATTAAATGCAAAGCATTTGGTTATCCCTTATTCCATCAATTCTTCTATTATATATATATATATATATATATATATATATATATATATATATATATATATATATATATATATATATATATATATATATATATATATATATATATATATACATATATATATATATATATATATATATATACATATATATATACAGATATATATATATATATATATATATATATATACAGAGTGTCCCAAAAACATTGACCCCGACTTTTAGTCCTTAAATATTGATCTTAGACATATATAATAAAATACAAAGTTTTGGTCACAGTTTTATGCAAATTTTAACGATCTGTTGCCATAAGTTAAAAAAGTAACTTTGTATTAACTGTGACTGTTTCAACGCTATTATAGGTGTATAGAAGGAATCATTTATTAGAAGCCTTCGACATCATTCTCATACTTTCGTTCCCTGATGGTGACTTCTTTTTATGCCGATTCCGTCTTTCTTGGTTTTAGAATCATGGATTTTGTTTCCTCTGGGATTCTGTTTTTTCCCATACACATTTTGGAACTGCTTCGAGCGATCACTGTTTCTGAGAGTGTTTTCTAGGAATAAAAGAACGCTTTTAATCAGGAATAGGGGTCACAATCCCCCTAGACATTAATGATCCCTCGTTTGCACACCTTTCACTTTTTTTATCTTTCCTACTTTAATTGTAAATATAATTGTTCCTTTTTGGAATATATATATATATATACATTTTACAGTTGTGTAAACAGAAACGTAGAATCAGCATTAATGAAACATGTATGGCCCTTGATAACGTACATGGTTTCAGAAATGCTTTTCATATTCATTTTATTCCTTTTATATTCACTAGATTCCATTTATTCAATTTCCAAACTTCTTGCATAGCTCATCGTGCTACACTAGGCTTCTGATTTGCATTTTTTACCTTTACCTACAATTTACAAGCAATTTTCTTTGGTATTTCTCGGGTATCTATATATTACAAGTAATCATAAAAATCTTCAATTATATATATATATATATATATATATAATAATAGAAGTTTGAAAATCCAATGAACGAAAAGTAAGAAGATGTAACACGATAAACCTAACTTTTTTAAAAACACCCACAGAATAAAATATAATACAGCAAATCATCAATCAAATGGAAAAAAATACAAAACACAAGCTATCAAGTTACAGAAAATCAACCAAATTAAAAGGTATGGAAACAAAAAAAGAAAAACTTAAGCTAAATTCAACTATCTAACAGGCTTACAAAACAAAAGTAAAAATCAACTAATCCTCAAGCAAATGGGAAAAAAATAAATAAAATAAATATCGAATCAACAAGTCAATGAAAAATATAAAGGTATGGAATCGAAATAAGTATAACAAACGAAATCAAGCACAAACGCATTACACGTGGACGAGGCTCTAAGCCTAAATCATGAATTGTTAACCTCTACAAAAATCTAATCATGTCCAAGTTTTTTGTAGAAGTAAACACAAAAATGTATGTTTCTGAAGAAATAGATAGATTAAATCTATAAACTATTTCTACTTGGACGACATACATAAAGAAGGAATAAAAAAGAAAAAATGAATACCTGGAAAAAGCACAGCGTATGTACACTCGAGTCAAAACAGGGTACACTGATAGAAGAGACCAGTGTTGCCATTCGTAAAGAAAAAAATAAAAAACCATTTACTGTTGCCATTCATAAGAATTGAAAAACTGTGAAGCGAAATGTTAAGAAAAAGTATTAATATACAAAAAGAGCTACTAAAAAGAGGGGCAAATAATAGTAATACTGAAGTGGGAAGTGAATGAATGAAAAAAAAAAAAAAAAAAAAAAAAAAAAAAAAAAAAAAAAGAGAATGGAGATGTCTGGCTAATATAAGATACTATGAATAGAATTATATGATACTATGAAAAGAATTATAAAAATCCAGCTATTTTAAATTTTTTAACAATACTATTTACTAAATAAGAGGGATATTTATATAAATTACTAGTAATTTTGAGATTATTGATATGCATAGCATGAAATTTTTTATCAGATAATCTATAAATTCTAAAAAGCTGATTGAGTATAATATTTCTAAACAATTGAATCGAGTTACAGGAATTAAAAGGTAAGATTTTATTAATATTAAAATTATAAAAGTCTTTTTTATCATATAAATTTGTAACAATTCTATTAGAAGGATCAATAAAAAGATTTAAATCCAAAAAATTAACATTTTTACTAATAGTAGCTTCATTAGGAATTAATTCCAAATTGTCTGGATAGTAATCTATATCTATGAGATAATTTTCTGTATGTACTAAGCAAATCAGATCATCAACATATCTGTAAAAAGTATAGTCTATTGAAGTAAATGACTTTTCATAATGATAAAGGTATAAATTAGCTAGCATACTGCTACTGCAGCCACCCTGTGGAACTCCTGAGACTTGTAAGTATAATTTATTTCCTTGAAAAATATAATTATTGAAAATAACAAAGTGAAGAAGTTTAGGAAAATTTATAAATTTAATTTGATTTGAAAGAGGTGTAATATAAGCATTATATAGAGCTAAAATAACATCATATAGATCAGATATCTTAATATTATTAAAAAGATCTTTAAAATCAAAAGTTTGAAATCCTATTATTTTTCTAAGAGATGTTAATTTATTCTTTAATTCTTTACTATTATTTAGAATATGGTAATTATTGCTAGTCTGGCTTAAACTATTATTTATTAGATTTAAAGAATTTAGTAATAATTTACTCGCAGTAGTAGAGTAAGTATTATGGCCACTAGTAACTGTTCTAAATTTAATAGGATTTTTATGAAATTTTGGAATAAGCACTATATAAGGAAATTTAAGATATTTATATTTAATATTTAAATCACTATACATATTGATAATTTTCAATTTAATACTATTAATAATTTAATAATATTCAATTTAATACTATATATATATATATATTCCAATATATATATATATATATATATATATTCTATCATTGGATTTTCAACTTATTCATATATATATATATATATATTCGAGTGAAAATAAGCAAAGTGAAGCGAAAAATCGCCTAACTAAAAACTTTTATTCTGTTTCGAAAAAAAAAAATTTGAAATATTTACATAGTTAAATTACTTTTGTATATTCATTAATAGCATACTTTTTTTGACAAAACGAGTAAAGATTGTTTACATTTTTATCTGTAAGGTTTGGAGAAAACGCGTCCAAAGTGGTTTACATTTTTCGTAACGCTCAGACTTTAGCCAGAGATACCCTAACAAAAGATGTTGTTCACATAAAAAAAAAAAAAAAAAAAAAGTAAAGCGAGAATACTCGGAGCTTATAACCGGTTTTTAAATTTTTGATACCATTTGTAACATCATATTTATGCAAAGTTTCCGTGTATAACTACCATCGAAATGAAAAACAAATCAAAATCGACTTGAACTTAAAAATTATTTAATCGAAACTGTGACGAATACAGAGACCCAGATTTGGGAAGATGGTTTCCGAAAAATAAGCACATTCATTCGTACTGTCAGGTTCTCGAACTTTTTTTAAACACTATTCTAGTAAAATTAATCTACAGCGACGCCGGGTCGCATTTCACACTTTGCAGTGCCAGTTTTGCAGGCTGTAGCCAGAGACGAAATTGAAAGGGGGGGAGGGGTGAAATTCAAGGGAGCTCACCAAAAACACAATTAATCATTAGCATTTATAAACCATAATAGTTATTATTATATATTTCAATCCATATAAATTGTTAACAAAAATTTACATATTTATATTCGATTATAAATATCCACATAGCTACAGCACATCAATATTCTTTAATAATTAAAATCGATTTTAATATTCGCCTTAACTAGTAGTAAAGCTATTAATGAATCGAAAAACATTTCTGAAAGTTAATACAAATTAAGGCTTAATATTAAGTCTTAACTACATATCAGTTCATTTTGACTCTAAATATATAACAGTGAGCCCCGCAATAATACAAAAGTATCCTAAATACTATTCTAATAATTTTTAACTATTTTTAAATTAAATATGTAAATAAATTGGTCATTAGTATAGCCATAAATTCGTCATCAGTATAGCCATAAATTCAACCAAATTAAAACAAGAAAGATCAATCATGCATAAAGCATAGATTATGAAACACTTTCCAACTTCAATGCATTTTTATATAAACATCTCTGAAATGCGATACATTCCTCGGTAATATTATTAAAATTATCACAATACTACGTTAATTTATTATATTTGAAAACTTCAAAGAAAATGAACTTCATTCAAATGACGGCATTGAAATATAAATTGCCTGGTTTAAACATCTCTAAAATGCGATATATTCCTCGATAATAAGTTTAAAATTATCATAATGCTACAATAATTTATTATATTTGAAAACTTCTTCGAAAACAAATGAACTTTATTCAGATGACGTCATCGAAATATAAATCGCCTCTCTATAAAAGCAGCATTTCATTCATAAACATTTTTCCAATCGTTTCATTCATCACAATACTATAATAATTTATTTTATTTAAAAATTTGAAAAATTGTTATCTACCATATTTATTTTTTTAAAATGGCAAACTTCTCTTACATATAAATAAGTCAACTCTTGGAAAGATATTTATTATATAATATATCTCTTTTTCCTTTCTGGAGGATATAGTAAGAGTCAGAATTTAATTGAATTTGTTTTTCTCCCTATATTAAACAATTTTTATTTAAAAAGCTACTTAACATATTTTACTGAAATTCTTTTTATATATTTTATGGGATCATTTGGATATTTCCTAAAATTTTAGACGCAATTTGTGAATTTTAAATTCGCTTAAAAAATGTTTGAAAAATTAGGTCCCATAGGGTTCAATGTATTTCATTTTTTTAATCCGGGTTCAATCCAAAACTAATTGGGTGATATTATTCATTTATATTCCCATAGGTCCCACAGACCGTCTGAAAAACATACTAAAATTTCATTTTGATAAAGTCATTTTTACGGCAGTTATCGTGCTAACGGACAGACAGACAGACAGAATGAACAAAGTCATAAACACTTTTCAACTATGTTGCAAAGTGTTAAAAAAAATCTTTAAAACAAAGTAATTTATAAAATAAATCTCAAGAAATTTTTTATGCAAAATTTGGATGACATTTTAGATGAAATTTCATATCATTAGTAAAAATTTAATATTTTTATCAGAAGGGGGGGGGGGGTAGGTGGCTGTGTATACCTTTTGGGAGGGGGCTTAGCCCCTTCTGGTTGGTCTCTGCCTGGTTACGGCCCTGGTTTTGGGTCACCGGAGAGGGAGGTGGGGGAGGGTCTGGAAAAACAAAACACGTTAGATAATTATTATATCGATGTAGGGAAAGTAAAAATAAGAGAAAACTTTTTTTTCCTGTATACCGGTTTCTCCTTCGTTGCGCAATGCACGTTATCCTTCAAGCGGACTTTTCAACCACAAGAAAAAATTAAATGCTACTTTAAGTGAAGGAAGCCGGGGTGTTTTGTTTTATTTATTTCATCTTGATTCGTTCTATTCGGGTTGAGTCACTCTTTATGAGCTTCTTGGGAGCGTTCCTTCACAAAGGAGCTGTCAAAGTGTAAAAACTTGTTTCAGATCTGCACACTCGCCAGTCGCTGTTCGGAGCAAAAATATTTATTTTAACCTGTTAGGTTTCCGCTTTTTATATGGCCTCTAGGAATTGTAGAGGAATGGAGATGTTGTAATTCATATCTAATGGTCTAATGGGGGCTCGTTTATCCGACCCCATTTGGAGAATTTCCTTCATATAATGATGCGAAATTAATTGAGTCTTTTATTATTAGCAGGCGGATAATTAGTAACACAATGGGGTGATGGCGTATGAATGTGGGGTTGAAAATGTACGTTACAGATAATATAGGAAAATTGTCGGGAAAATTGTTTTAATAAATTATTCATTGCGACCAAACTAAAATTTTATAATGGCTGTAATATCCGGCTGAAATCGGAGCGGTACGAAAAATGTAAACGTTTTGGATGATTATATATATATATATATATAATTATTGTATATTATTTCTTATACATGTCTTTTTGCATTACGGTTATTTATTTCTTACGAATAGCAACGGTAGATCATATTTTTTTCCTTTGTGAATGACAACACTGGTCTCTTCATTCTGTGTTCCCGTGTTCGATAGGTTAGTGTATTTTTTTTAATTAGATTCCAGGTATCCTTTTTTCCTTTTATTTTTCTTCTTTATGTATGTTGTCCAAGTAGAAATAGTTTATAGATATAATCTATCTATTTCTTCAGAAACATACATTTTTGTGTTTGCTTCTACAAGGCACTTGGACTTGAAAAAGAGTTTTGAAGAAGTGAGCAAATCCTGATTTAGGTCTAGACCTTGTCCAAGTGTATAGCGTTTGTGCTTGGATTTCTTCTGTTTTTCTTTTATCGATTCCATACCATTGTTTTTTGATACTTTTCTTTGACTTGATGATCCGAAATTTGTATTTTTTTTTATTTTCCATTTGCTTGAAGATTTGCTGATTTATACTTTTATTTTGTAAGCTTGTTAGAAAGTTAGGTTTTTCGAGTTACAGCTTCTCACCAGGGCCGATCCTAGGGTGTCGGCCGCCCGCGTGCAAAGACCTAATGTGCCGCCCCTCTAGAGAATTTTTCATATTTTGATTAATACTTAACGTTGACGTTTTAAATTCATCTACTTGTATAAGAGTAAAAAGTAAAATATTAATAAAAATGCAAATAAATTGTGAAGTGCAAAACTTTATTTTTTGGCCAGCTAATAGGTTATAATAGCGACAAAATACTTTAACAAAATAATAAACAAACAAAAATATTACCTTTGAAATAAAAATAGACATTTTATAATTAGAAATGCAAAACAACAGTATTTACTAAGAAAATATAATCTAATAAAAAAAAGTACTAAAGCATAAATCTCGTGAAACGAAAAGTATATAAATCAGTCCTTCTACAAAGACTACCTAATAATTAACTATAAAATAACTTTTCTGGCTTTCTGAGAAGCAAATTTATTAATAATTTCGGTGAAATCAATTTTTTCAGAGATTTCGGATTCAATAGAGATGATGCCCAAATCTGAAAGCCTTTCTTGTGTCATATTATTTCTCAAGTAATTTTTAATAATTTTTAATTTACTGAAACTTCTTTCACCTGAAGCCACAGAAACAGGTAAGGTTAAAAAAATTCTTATTGCTAGAGCAAAATTTGGAAAACAGGGAATGAGATCATTTTTGACTATAATTTCTAATATCTCAATTGGCTGTTTTTTATCTGGAAAAATATCTTTGAATGAAGTTATTTCATTAAAGAGTTGTATACCGTCTATATCTTTCACAATACTTCCTTCCTCCTGTACCTGTAACTTAATATCTAAGTCCATGCAGGCTTTCATGAGATCATCATTAGAAATGTTGTGAAACTCATACATAAAGCAGAATATTGAATGGCACTCATATAATAAGGTAAATCTTTCATTTACCGAAGAGATCGCGTAGTCAAGAATTGCAAAATAGAAAGCAGTCTTGAATTGCTGGAAGGGATTTGAAACTGGTTCATCACTGCCCTCGTAATCAAATAAACGGACCTTTTACCTGAGCTTCGACATGGGAAATTCGGGATCAATACCTAAATCTCTAGCAAGTGTTGTTGCTGAATCGACAAATATTTTAAAATTATCGTCAGATCTTCGGGAAACTAAATATTTTTTAAGATTATCTAAGTCTTCAATGCATTCCGCGATGTTTAATTTAAGATTTTGAGGCATTTTACTCAATACATCAATTCTTGATAATAAATCATGCCAAATTAAAATTGAACACAATAATTTAAATGTTTCAAGACTTTTAATTATTGATTCAGCACCCATTTTTGTTTTCGTGTCTCTGGTGGTGTCTTCAATTAAGGCATTTAATGCGATAATAATGTTTTTTAGGTCTTCTTTTAGAGGTCTAATAGCATTGATACGACTTTCCCACCTTGTTTCACTTAATGGTTTTAAAGTTAGACTTTTCACGTGTTTTTTCAGTAAATCCCATCGATATGGGGACGCAGAAAAGTAATTATATACCTCTTGTACCATATAAAAAAAACCCAGAAATTTCACCAATGGAGCTGGCAGCGTCATTAACGACAAGATTTAATGTATGAGCCGCACACGGCACGTATAATGCTCTAGGATTGATATCGAGAATCCGTTTCTGAAGCCCTATATTTTCCCCCTTCATGTTCGATCCATTGTCGTAGCCCTGACCCCGTATATCTTTAACTTCGAGCTGCAGACTAGGTAATAGCTTCTCTAATAGAAAATTGCACACACCTTCTTCAGTGGTATTAGTTACTGGAAAAAATCGTAGAAAAAATTCTAAAATATCTATCTTACCATCAGTCGTGTTCACACATCTAATTACAAACATTATTTATTCTGTGTGGCTAATATCTGGTGTAGAGTCGAGAATTATAGTGTAATATTTGGCTTTTTTGACAATGCGTGTTATCTCATTACGAATAGATTCGTCTAAAATATTAATTATTTCATTTTGAAAATACTGCCGTAAGTAGTGTCGAAAACCCAGACCATCCGGCTCGTCCGAAGACTAGGAGCAGCGAATTGAATGGCCGGGAAAATTTTTGGATAACGGAGTCCGACCCCCACAGTCACGGTCCCCGGTCAGAGCAGCCAGTCATTTATTTAAAATCTTAAAAGTTGTTTACAAACTGCAGCGTAACATAGCTGGAAACAATTATCTATTTTTTTAAAACACATAACAAACAGGCCACAAAACAAGGATACGAACAAAGCACATGAAAACAACAGGCATGGAGTCAAACATTTATCAAGGAAGTATCCAGATGATGGAACAAAATGAAATTTAAAATCAAGTTTTCTCACCACAGGGACGTCGCAGTGAAAAACCACTGATGTCGAAGTAAAGCTATTAGCAGGGGCTAAGACAATTGAAAACTTACGGGACAAAAATCGATGAATTTACAGGTTTTAAGGAACATTTTCTGGAGCGTTGAAGAAAGCGTCAGATCATAATCAAAACGAAAGTCGGACTCGCCGTAAGTAGTGTTGTTGTTGAGACCCAGACCGTCCGACCTACCAGAAAGGTGTAAGGTAACTGTATGGACGGCCGGGAAGTGCCACCCAATTTAGACCGGAACCCAGTGGGGGAGGCATCCACAGGGACCGTACCCTCCTTCCCCTACCACCAACCTCTCGGAAGGACTTACGGACCCACATGTTTAACGTGATCGTACTCCGCATGAACACGGCGGCATTTGTGGTAGCGTGCAAAAGTGTGGAATACGTGTTTTGTTATCTTTGTATTTACTGACATTAAGGTGTTCTGAAATAACTGGATCAAATTTGGCCGACATCTACACTGCCTTTAAAAAATTACCATTATCTCTATGATACAACTTCGTACCAGTTCCTCTGAATGCCAAATTTTGACTGGCTAAAAATTGTACTACAGCAATCATTCTTTCAATGATGGCGGGTCATCGCTTTTTCTCTCGATTGTAAACATGCTCGTCACATGCTCGTCAATAGTACACATGCTCGTCAATAGTACAATTTTTTTCCAGCCTCGTCTTTATTTCGCACCACGATCTTATAGAGTTTGTTTTAGAGTATTTTCATGCTTATTAAGGCAATCCAAACAATGACGACAATCAGAAAAGTCAGTACTTACAAGTTGTGTTGAATTATCTTTACCAAACAATTTACATGCAAAACAAAAAATACGATTTAGTTTTATGGAATATCAGAGCCACGCGCGATTTATTTTCTTCCCGTTCACTAAAATTTTGTTATAATATGAACAGCTAAATTTTCTGCCACTCTCATCGACCGGAAATTAAAAATTTGCTACTTGTTTGGGACCATGTTCTACCAATAAATCAATATTTTTTTCGTTAAAATGTTAGGCCAAGAATATTACGTTACCTTCATTTTACTCTTGATAGTAATGCCCAAAAACTACATAAATTGAAACCCGTTTTAGATGCATTAGTTTCAAAATTTAAATCTGTATACACTCCTGACAACTGATTTAAATCTATATACACTCCTGATTAACTGATAACTATTTTATTCAAGGTAAGTCATCATTTTTAATACGCTAAAATTTTTAATATTTTGATAAAAGAAAATTTAAAAGAAAAATATACATCAAATAGAAAATAAGAATTTCCTTTATTCCTGAAAATAGTAGAAGGACGTGTTGAACGGGTGATTTTTAGTGAATTTTTTTCGAGAGTTAAGCTTAGCGCAATAAAATTGCCGTCTCCTGGGAACAGTTCGAAAAAGAAGCGCTCCGTTCTTTGGGCCGCCGCAGTTCCGGAATGCCGCCGTCGCGAAAGGGTTAACGTTGCCGAAATAATTCAGTTCTAATCTACAAAGGAGACCGCTAAAATAAAGTTTCTTTTGACCATTGATCTGCGAGCCGCGTGCCGACCGTGGTATACATAAATAAGCTGCAGCACAGTGGAACGAAACATCCTTAGGCGTCTCAAAAATATGCTCCTTGGTTATTTGTTTAGATAGAAATTTAAAATTTGGTATCCTTTTCTGTGCCGTATTGCCGGCTCTGCCACGAATTTTGCTATCAAATGAAGGATATGTGTAAAGAGTAGACATTAATGGACAATGGACCAACACACTGTGCACTAACATTCTATTTTTCTTAAACTATGGAACTTATTTTGATTTTTCAGTAACTATTTAAAATTCAGCATATTTATTCGACTTATTATAAGTTTTAAATAATTTTGCTTGATTGATAGAACTATATGCGACCTGCGGCCGCCCCTTGTTTTGGCCGCCCGCGTGCGGTGCACGCGCTGCACACCTGCTAGGATCGGCCCTGCTTCTCACTTTTCTTTCATTGGACCTTCAAACCTTTTTACTTTCCTTATATACATAAAGTATAAGGAAAGTATTGTGACGGGGTCGAACATTCGATTTCGAGCACGTTTCAAGCACCCATGATCACGAATCAAACATTTTTGAGGTGATGTCTGTGTGTGTGTGTGTGTGTGTGTGTGAAAGTATATCTGTGTGTGTGTGTGAAAGTGTGTGTGTGTTTGAAAGTGTGTGTGTGTGTGTGTGTGTGTGTGTGTGTGTGTGTGTGTGTGTGTCAGTGAGTCTGTGGAGACGATATCTCACGAACGAATGGAGCGATTCGAATGAAATTTGGTACAAAAATCATAATCCATGAATACTGGAAGCTTATTGTATGTAATTGAAGGTTCAGAACCCACCCCCTAAATTTTCGAGTGAAATGTTGAAAAAATCATCAAAACATCAAAACTTTTAATAAAGTTACGCATATAGACATTTCTTATGTAATTTTTTCTTAGAAAACGATTGACATAAACTTTGGAACGCTAGCATGAACCGTTCTCGAGATATTGCACATTTTTCAAATAAATTTATCAAAAAATTCCATAAATTAAAATAAAAATTATAATTGCTAAGAAACATGTTCACTTTTCATATGTAATATCATGCGATAAATTGAGTGACATTATTCTCGTGGATCTAGCTCGTTCCATTCATGAGAAAAGATACTTTGAGTAATACTTTTGTATTTGAACGCCAATAGTCATTTATCTGCTATAAGAATAACATATTTCTCCGTCCATAACGCTTGGCGAGATTTTGGCGACGAATTTGGTGGAATGTCGCCAACTTGGCGGCTTTTTAAATGTTGCCAAATTAACAGAAATCTCGCCAAATGGATAAAAATGACGCTAAATTAATGAAAATGACGACTAATTGTCGAAAATTCAATATCTTGGAAAGAATATAAGTATCTACTATAAGGGAAATCCATTTTTTTTACTGTAAAAGTAGTAAATTCATTACATTATATAAGGAAAGTCATGTGTTGCCCACATCAGATTTTTATTATTGAAATCATTTTATTTATTATCTGCATTTGCGTAGTAAATTAAATGTATTTTGTATTGTCATTCCTAATTACTCTTTTTTACAATTGCATATTTGTAATGTATCCTTAATTTTTTAAGTTTGCTACGGTATTTATATATATATATATATATATATTGGATTTACAATTATATATATATATATTTATCTTCAATTTTTCATCTTTTGGTGCCTGTAGTCTGTGTTTGGGCGTTTATAGTAGTGTATTATTGCCCAATCTGAAACAGGCATTTGTTAATTAGAATTAAATACTCAGACCTGAAGATGAATTTAATTCTGGTTAATCTTCGAATTTGGGCCGATGCTGTTCTTTTCTATTATCGGCATTATGGCCGTGGTTTTGCTTCTATGGTGATGTTAATATTTCACGATTACTTGAATTGATTATTTTTATTTTTACATTTTTCGGGAAAAATATATATATATATATAACTCTTACAATATATATATATATATATATATATATACAAATAAAAATACTAAAAATGACTTAAAAAGCCAAACTGTGTTGTTTAAAGTAAGTGTTGTTTAAAGTAATTTAAGGGTTTTTATATTAATGACTTGGTTTTTAAAGTGTTTTTACGTTTATTGAGGTAATGGTGAGTGTCTTGTTGGATGTGGTTTGAAGGTTTCGGCTACCGGGAGCGTTTCGCCATGGCAGAAAGCTTTAACCGGAGAGTTGGGGGTCGCTACTCCCCCCGGCCGTCACTTCATAAATACTCTTTTAACATCTTTATGGGTATATGGGTACTAGTCCCTTTTGGGAGATTATTATATATATATATATATATATATATATATATATATATATAGTAAGAGTTTTATTTACTTGTATATTTTAATTACCTGTGCTTTATCCCTTATTGAAAGTTGGATGAAGAGCAAGCACATGTAAAAATAACAAGAAAGATCGATCAAGCATAAAGCATTGATTATGAAACACTTTCCAACTGCAATGCAATTTTATTTAAACATCTCTAAAATGCGATACATTTAGAAGTGCTATTTTTTAAATTATCACAATGTTACAATAATTTATTATAATTGACAACTTCATCGAAAACAAATGAGCTTTATTTAAATAACGTCATCGAAATATAAATCGTCTGACACTCTATATAATAGTGAATATTTCATCCATAAACTTTTTTGCATTTCTTTCATTCAGCGGCGATATTTTTAAAATTACCACAATACTATAATAATTTATTTTACTTAAAAATTTAAAACCATGGAGGTAAAAGTACTTTCTAACTCCATGCTTAAAACTTCATCGGAAAAAGCAATACTATATAGAATCGTCTGCTTCTCTATCTAAAATCAATGAATGTTTCATTCATATCACTTCAAAGCTAAATAATTTTGCGTTAAAGAAATTCAGCAATTCTTATACAACTCATCTTACAGCTTGATGTGTTTACATTCTCCATACGTGAAAATGAGACTTCGTTATTGAAATAAACAAAGTTGGATGATCATTTAAACTCAAAAATATTATAATTGCTTGAAGCAGTATATGGATGCACAAAAAAAATAAAAAAAAATAAAACGGGTTCAGGGAGGATGCACCGCTAAATATAAATTGGAAAGAACTTTAAAAATCACGATTTTGACACAAGATGGATGCCATATTTTATTTTGAAGTGGGTCACGTGATCTCTTCATATAATATGGGTGCAATTATTTAATTTTTATTTAAAAATCTACCGATCAAAATGAAATTTTAGTATGTTTTTCAGACGGTCTGTGGGAACTATGGGAATAAAAATAAATAATATCACCCAATTAGTTTTTTATTGAACCCGGGTTGAAAAAATGAAATACATTGAACCCTATGGGACCTAATTTTTCAAACATTTTTTAAGCAAATTTAAAATTCACAAATTGCTTCGAAATTTTTAGGCAATATTTACATTATCCCATAAAATATACATAAAAAAATTTCAGTAAAATATGTTAAGTAGTTTTTTAATTAAAAATTATTTAATATAGGGAAAAAACAAATTCAATTAAATTCTGACTTTTGGGATATCCTCCAGAAAGAAAAAGAGATATATTATATAATAAATATCTTTCCAAGAGTTTCATAGTTTTGTATATAAGAGAGGCTTCACATTTTAAAATAAATTAGGTAAATAACAATTTTCAAATTTTTCTTTAATTTTATATAACTTTTCATGATATATTTATTTGATGGCATTTTTAATGCACTTTCCTACGTCCTAGAGAGTTAATATTTGGTACACAGCTTAAATTTGTTGAACATTTTATTCTACAAAAATTTGGCGGATCTTTAAATATAGATCATACATTTTTTCGAAATGGCCTGCAAATAATCCCCGCTCACTTCTATAAATCATTGTTGTAATATTGTTAAAAATTCTGATGTGGGCAGCACATGTCTTTCCCTGCAGACACATATTCACGTTCTCTTTATTTCTTCAATAATAATTTGAGTTTATCTGCACAAAATAACAGCCATAAGTATTTTAAATGACATTGAATTTGCAGGTAAAGCTTAAATTTGGTTCTAATTTGATAGCTGGACTTATTGTCAAAGGTGGTGCAGCGAAAACGCGAAAAAACTAGAATATCTCAAGAACGGCTAGTCCTAGAGTAATGGGGTTAGTCTTATTCTTTTTGTTGTCAAAAATCGCGTATAAAATAGGAATTTAATTGATATAATTGAGCACACACGTAGTCTTTTATTTTTATATTTAACGATTTTTGCGGGCCATTTCGCAAAAATAGCCCGTTCCTTTTTCCCGAATCGTACTAGAATAACCTACAAATGATTTATATACCAAATTTTGTTAAATTTGGTATATAAAGCACTTGTAGGTTATTGAAATGTTATACACCAAATTTTGTTAAATTTGTTCCATTAGTTTTTAGCTAGAGTGGATAAAGGCAATTTCTGCCTGCCATTTCGCAAAGAAGGCAGATTCTTTTATTACGAATCGTACTATAATTTAATGAACATCAGGGTTTCCCACAAAAAACATAACTATCAAATTTTATGAAATTCGGTCCAATAGTTTTTCAGTTAGAGTGGATGTAATATCCTCACAGACACACAGAAACATATACAGATACACCCTTACACACACAGACGTCTTCCTAAAAATAGTTTTTTCGTGACGTGTAGATCCTTCGAAAATTCGAGTTCCGATCTTCGGCACGATTCCAATACTTTGAATACATACACATACACACACACACACATATATTATCTGTGTATCTAAATTCCGTGCCTACGTAATTACAATAGTTGTGGTTTTAAATGACCCCTAAACTTTTATTATTTCTTCAACGAAGCCTAATTTTAACTTATGCAGAATGCAAATATCGTAAGCGATTATAAGGTGAGTTACATAAGAATTGCTGAATTTTTTTCACACAAAGTTATTTAGCTTTGGAGTCTGGAATACAAGTTATATGAATGAAATATTCATTGATTTTGCATAGAGAATCAGATGATTTATATTTCGATACAGTTTTAAATATTTAAGTATAATAAATTACTGTAGTACTGTGATAATGTAAAAGATATCACCACTGAATGTATCACATTTTCGAAATTTTTAAATGAAATTGCTGTTCAGTAGGAAAGTGTTTCATAATCAATACTTATGCATGATTGATCTTTCTTGTTTTAACGCTTTACAGCAAAGTTGAAAAGTGTTTATGACTTTGTTCATTCTGTCTGTCTGTCTGTCCCTTTGCACGATAACTGCCATAAAAATGACTTAATCAAAATGAAATTTTAGTATGTTGTTCAGACGGACTGTAGGAGCTATGGGAATATAAATGAATAATATCACCCAATTAGTTTTGGATTGAACCCGGGTTGAAGAAATGAAATACATTGAACGCTATAGGACCTAATTTTAAACATTTTTTAAGCGGATTTAAAGTTCACAAATTGCTTCAAAAGTTTTAGGTAATATTCAAATTGTTCCATAAAATATATAAAAAAAAATTCAGCGAAATATATTCAGTAGTTTTTTAAATAAAAATTAAAATAATAATTACACCTCTTATATGAAGCGATCACGTGACCATGCTATGAAAAGATCACATGACCCACTTCAAAATGAAATATGGCATCCATCTTGTCTCAAAATAGTGATTTTAAAAGTTCTTTTTAATTCATATTGAGTGTTGTATCCGTCCCAAAGCCACTTTATTTTTGCTTAAATTCTGTGCATCTACATACTGAAACAACGCAATTACAATATATTTGAGTTTAAATGATCATCCAAATTTGATTATTTCTACAACGAAGCCTATTTTTCACTTATGTAAAATGTAAACAGCAATATATGTAGAATGAGTTGTATTAGAATTGCTGTATTTCCTTAACGCAAAATTATTTAGCTCATGGAGTTTGCATAGCTGATATGAATGAAATATTCATTGATTTTACAGAGAGAATGATGATATTTTTGATGAAGTTTTAAGCATAGAGTTTAATTACTTGTAGCTCCATGGTTTTAATTTTTAAATAAAATAAATTATTATAGTATTGTGATGAATGAAATGAATGGGAAATTGTTGATGAATGAAATGCTGCTTTTAGAGAGAGGGCCAGGCGTGTTATTTTTTCTACGACGTCATTTGAATGCATTTCAGTTGTTTTCGATGAAGTTTTCAAATATAATAAATTATTGCAGTATTATGATAATTTAAAAAATATTACCGAGGAATGTATCGCGTTTTAGAGATGTTTAAACCAGGCAATTTATATTTCAATGCCGTCATTTGAATGAAGTTCATTTTTTTCGATGAAGGTTTAAGTTTTCAAATATAATAAATTAATGTAGTATTGTGATAAGTTTTAAAATATTACCGAGGAATGTATTGCATTTTAGAGATGTTTAAATAAAATTGCATTGAAGTTGTAAAGTGTTTCATAATCAATGCTTTAAGCATGATTGATCTTTGTTGTTCTTATTCCCGACTTCATTAGCCTTCGTGTGTGTGTGTGTGTGTGTGGGGGGGGATTAGTTATTCCCTGAGGCCTGAGGGGTACATTGTCAAGTATTGTATTAATCGAAATATTTTTTTAAACCCTTTAAAGCGAAGTGTAACACGCTACAATTATAATCATTTGGATCCATGATACCGATATTTTTTTTTATATGTAGTTGAATTTTGGGTTGGGTTCTTTGTTACCGAAATGACCGGTTTTAAATTTTAATTTTCGTCATAATTTAAGCATTTGAAGGTTTTGAACGTTTTTGAAAAGGAGGTTCTAATTTCGATATTTTAATATTTAGAATTATTTTCAAAATATGATTATAATTGTGATAGATATTTCAATATTTAGAACTATTTTGAAAAGGTGGCTCTAATTTCGATATTTTAATATTACTTTCCTTATATGCATAGCATGAGGCAATTATTGCTATGGGGTCGAAAATTCGAATTCGAGTTTTCGACGAGCGAGCACTTTTCAAGCATCCTTGAATACGAATCAAACGTTTTTGAGGTGATGTCTGTGTGTGTGTGTTCGTGTTGTTGTTGTTGAGACCCAGACCGTCCGACCTACCAGAAAGGTGTAAGGTAACTGTTTGAACGGCCGGGAAGTGCCACCCAATTTAGACCGGAACCCAATGGGGGAGGCATCCACAGGGACCGTACCCTCCTTCCCCTACCATCAACCTCACGGAAGGACTTACGGACCCACATGTTTAACGTGATCGTACTCCGCGTGAACACGACGGCAGTTTTGGCAGTGGCTGGAATCGAACCCGGGGTGTGTGTGTGTTCGTGTGTAAAAGTATGTATGTGTGCAAAAGTATGTGTGTGTGTAAAAGTATGTGTTCGTGTTGTTGTTGTTGAGACCCAGACCGTCCGACATACCAGAAAGGTGTAAGGTAACTGTTTGGACGGCCGGGAAGTGCCACCCAATTTAGACCGGAACCCAGTGGGGGAGGCATCCACAGGGACCGTACCCTCCTTCCCCTACCACCAACCTTACGGAAGGACTTAAGGACCCACATGTTTAACGTGATCGTACTCCGCGTGAACACGACGGCAGTTTTGGCAGTGGCTGGAATCGAACCCGGGGTGTGTGTGTGTTCGTGTGTAAAAGTATGTATGTGTCGAAAACCCAGAACGACACATACATACTTTTACACACGAACACACACACACCCCGGGTTCATACAAGTATGTATGTGTGTAAAAGTATGTGTGTGTGTAAAAGTATGTGTGTGTGTGTGTGTGTGTATGTATGTCAGTGAGTCTGCGGGAACGATAACTCACGAACGAATGAAGCAATTCGAACGAAATTTGATACAAAAATTACAATCAGTCAATACTGGAAGCCTATTGATTTTAAACGTAATCGAAAAGTTCAGAACCCACCCCCTAAATTTTCGAGTGAAATTTTGAAAAAATCATCAAAACATCAAAACCTTTTATAAAATTACGCAAATAGTCATTTCTTATGTAATTTTTCCTTTGAAAATGATTGACACAAACTTTAGAACGCTAGCTTGAACAGTTCTTGAGATATTCTACATTTTTTCAAATAAATGTATCAAAAAATCACATAAAATAAAAAAATATTAACTATAGTGAAATATGTTCACTTTTCATAAGTAATATCATGCGATAAATTTGGTGATATCATTCTCGTGGATCTAGCTCGTTCCATTCATAAGAAAATATACTTTGGGTGATATTTGGCGAAATGTCGTTCACGAAAATGTCGCCAAATTGATAAAAAGGACGCTAAATAAATGAAAATTACGATTAATTGACGAAAATTCAATATCTTGAAAAGAATATAAGTATCTACTATAAGGATAACCTATTTTTCCGTCTGTAACGTTTGACAAAATTTTGGTGATGAATTTGTCGGAATATCTCCAACTTGCTGACTTTTTAAATGTTGCCAAGTTGACGAAAATGTCACCCAATTGATAAAAATTCGCCAAATTTATGAAACAGACGCTAAATCAATGGAATGACGACTAATTGAGTTCAATATCTTGGAAAGAACATACGAGTAGACTATAAGAATAACACATTTCTTCGTCCGTCCGTCTGTTCGTAACACTTGGCAGAAATTTAGAGGGATTTCGCCAACTTGGCGACTATTTTAAATGTTGCCAAAGTGTCAAAAATGTGGCCAAATTGATAAAAATGACGTCAAATGGGAAGTACTGTTTCGCTTCACAAATTCTGATTTTCGTCATGACGGGCATACATTTTAGTATATAAGAAATTATTTTTTTCTCCGTTTGTCTGTTACACGTGTTGACGCAGTTGGCGAACTTGGCGAATAATCTAGCGACGTATCGTCAATTTGGCGCCAGATTGACGAAAATATCGTCAGAATTACAAAAATAACGCCTAATTGATGAATTAATTAGTAAAATATTTTAATATATGAACTATGTCGCTTATTGAGGATACTAACAATATTGATAATTGTTTATTTAGAGTTGCTCGAAATATTTTACATGTTGTCAACCGGAAAATCGCCAAATGTACGATTTAACGTCAAAAACACAGTACCGTGGATCTTATACATTATTTTTTGACTGTAGAAGGAAAAAATTTCATTGCATTATACAAGTATAAGGAAAGCCATGTGCTGCCCACGCCCCACATCAGATTAATTTGAATTGTTTTGAAAAGGTCCAAAGAAGACAAGCTGCCCGCAAAGATTGTTAGCAGGATGACTAAACATGTAGGAAATTAGTGAAAATAAGTTTCAGCTTTGCACACTCACTCGTCGTTTGGAGCAAAAACATTTATTTTAAACTGCTAAGCTTCCGCTTTTATATGTTGTATAATAACTAATGGTTTAACAAGAGCTCGTTAACCTGACCCACTTCAGGAATTATTTCATTAATATAATGATGCGGAATTAATCGAGGCCTTTCATAATTAGCTAGTGGATAATGAGACCACAATGGGGTGCTGGCTAATAAATTGTGAGGAAGAAAATGATTAATGCATTACAGTTGATGAAGGATATGGCATGTGAAAATTGCTTTAATAAATCATTCATTGCAATAAAACTAAGATGCTTATTACTTTTATTATAATGTATAGAAAAAGTATCGTGATGGAGGTCGAAAATTCGAATGCGAGTTTTCGACGGGAGCGCACGTTTCAAGCATCCCTGAACTCGAATCGAACGTTTTTGAGGTCTTTGTGGGTGTATGTATGTTAATATGTCTATGTATATTAGCGTCAGTATGTCTGTGTGTGTGTATGTTAGTGTCATTATGTTAGTGTGTGTGTGTATGTTAATATCAGTATATTAGTGTGTGTGTATGCATGTTAATGTCAGTATGTTAGTGTGTGTGTATGTATGTTAATGTCAGTATGTTAGTGTGTGTATGAATGTTAGTGTCAGTATGTTAGTGTGTGCGTATGTATGTATATTAGTATGTATATGTATGTTAATGTCAGTATGTTAGTGTGTGTGTGTATGTATGTTAATGTCAGTATGTTAGTGTGTGTGTATGTATGTTAATGTCAGTATGTTAGTGTGTGTGTATATATGTTAATGTCAGTATGTTAGTGTGTGTGTATGTATGTATGTTAGTATGTATATGTATGTTAATGTCAGTATGTGTATGTATGTTAGTGTCAGTATGTTAGTGTGTGTGTATGTATGTATGTTGGTATGTATATTATGTTAGTATGTGTGTATGTAAAACAGATACCAGCTGGCCAAACAGATACCTTACACCTTCGGGTAGGTCAGACGGTCTAGGTAGGAAGAAAAGAATAAGTAACAGAAAGCCATTATCATAATTTGTAGGTATGGGTCATTTGACCTTGGCGAAAAAGTTGATGCACGTGGCGACGAATTTGGCGAAATATAGCTAATGTGGAAACTTTGGGCAAGTTCTGGAAACCTCTTAAATTTTATTGATTGGTTAATAATCTCACGAGTTACATGCTTTTTCCAGAACTTTCCACAGAGTATAAGCTTGTCATCGTTCATTTGGGTTGTTGGCGCGATATGAGGAAAAGTATCGGTCGGCCTCAATACAGAACTGGAATGTATTGTATCCTCTGATTTCATACACCCTTTTTAAGCTGTGATATAAAATAATTCTGGCAGAAAAATGTAAATATATATATATATATATATATTTTAGATTAAAAATACAGAAACATTTCCGTAGATGTCTTATACCATTGGCACACACAACACATTACTCTTTTCCCATTCAAAGTATGCTAAGGGGTGTTTCACATCAATCTTTCGAGTAACAATGTTACTCACAATATTATGTTTTTTTATTTTTTTGAATAATTTTTATCTATTTATTTATTTATTTTTTTTATTTTTTTTTTGTCTCAGAACATTTTTCCAGCTCCCAACCTTCATCTAGAATATGAAAATGGCTGTGAAAAACAAGATTTTTTTACGGCCGTTCTCCTACTAGTATACGTTCTAGAATATGAAAATGGCTGCTACAAACAAGAATTCTTTTTACGGTCGTTCACTTACTGGAATACATTTTAGAATATGAAAACGATTGCAAAAAACAAGAATTTTTTTACGGCCATTCTCATACTAAAATACGTTCTAGAATATAAAAATGGTTGCGAAAAACAATAATTTTTTTACGGCCGTTTTCATACTATAATACGTTCTAGAATATGAAAATGGATGCGAGAAACAGGAATTTTCTTTACGGCCGTTCTCACACTAGAATACGTTCTAGAATATGAAAATGGCTGCGAAAAACAAGAATTTTTTTATGGCCATTCTCATACTAAAATACGTTCTAGAATATAAAAATGGTTGCGAAAAACAATAATTTTTTTACGGCCGTTTTCATACTAGAATGCGTTCTAGAATATGAAATGGCTGCGAAAAACTAGATTTTTTTACGGCCGTTCTCCTACTATAATACGTTCTAGAATATGAAATGGCTGCGAAAAACAAGATTTTTTTTACGGACTACTATAATACGTTCTAGAATATGAAAATGGATGCGAGAAACAAGAATTTTTTTTACGGCCGTTCTCACACTAGAATACGTTCTAGAATATGAAAATGGCTGCGAAAAACAAGAATTTTTTTCTTAAGGCCATTCATTCTCATACTAGAATACGTTCTAGAATATGAAAATGGCTGCGAAAAACAAGAATTTTTTTTACGGCCGTTCTCATATTAGAATACGTTCTAGAATATGAAAATGGCTGCGAAAAACAAGAATTTTTTTCTTACGGCCGTTCTCATGCTAGAAATACGTTCTAGAATATGAAAATAGCTACGAGAAACAAGAATTTTTTTTTACGGCCGTTCTCATGAAAGCAGAATTCCCGGACCTTTCATCTTCGCACACGTGAAAACATCTGAACCAGTTTCGCTTTCGAAACTGCGACCGTGAGTGATGCCACCGCAACTGGAAGGGCAGCAGGTGTGGTCGGTACGCCCCTGCCCGCGGCTGATGCGGCCCTAATCCCATTCCATAATTTCATTTTTTTGGTTTACTCGGGTGTTTCTCATGCCAGAGGAGGAGGAGGAAGAGAGTGTTATTCATCTTGAGAGATGTGATGCGCCGATGCGTTAGCCCTTTTTAATGTAAATAACATCTATGGAAGGGGTATGTGCCAGAAATTGGAGTGTTACGAAAAGTGTAAACACTTTGAGCGCTTGTAATCACAGAATCTAAGAGATAAAAATTTAAACAATTTTTACTTGCTAATGTTATGTCGGTAATAGGATACCGTTTATGAATATGCAAAAAATAAGTTCAATATTTTAATAATTTGAACTTTTTTTTTCGAAAAAAACTAAAACGATATTGTTAAAGTTAACTAAAGAGTTTTTGCTTCACTTTGCTTAATTTCACTGGAAATATCTTCTAAACTATAAAACATTATAAGTAATAAGCGGCAAAAATGTTCAGTAGAAAGTCCTGTTTATAGGCTAATATTACTTTCCTTATATACATAATGTATAAGGAAAGTATTGTGACGGGGTCGAAAATTCGAATTCGAGTTTTCGACGGGAGAGCACGTTTCAAGCATCCCTGATCACGAATCAAACATTTTTAAAGTGATGTCTGTGTGTGTGTGTGTGTGTGTGTGTGTGTGTGTGTGTGTGTGTATGTGTGTGTGTGTGTGTGTGTGTGTGTCAGTGGGTCTGTGGAGACGATAACTGACGAACGAAAGGACCGATTCGAACCAAATTTGGTACAAAAATCACAATCTGTAAACACTGGAAGCCTATTGTTTTTATACGCAATCGAATGTTCAGAACCCCCCTAAATTTTCGAATGAAATTTTGAAAAAATCGTCAAAATATCAAAACCAATAATAAAGTTATGTAAATAGACATTCCTTATGTAATTTTTCATTAGAAAACGATTGACATAAATTTTAGAACGCTAACATGAACCGTTCTCGAGATATTGCACATTTTTCAAAAAAATTATCAAAAAGTCAAATAAAATAGAAAAAAAATATTTCCTATTGAGAAACATGTTCACTTTTCATATATAATATCATGCGATAAATTGGGTGACATCATTCTCGTGGATCTAGCTCGTTCCATTCATGAAAAAATATACTTTGAGTAATACTTTTGCATTTGAACGCCAATTTATCTGCTGTAAGAATAACTTATTTCTTCGTTCATAACGCTTGGCGAGATTTTGGCGACGAAATTGGCGGAATGTCGCCAACTTGGCGACTTTTTGAAATGTTGCCAAATTAACGAAAATCTCGCCAAATGGATAAAAATGACGCTAAATTAATGAAAATGACGACTAATTGTGGAAAATTCAATATCTAATAAGTTATATAATATATAAATATATAATAATAGTTATATAATATATGTCGAAAATTCAATATCTAATAAGTTATATATATATATATATATATAACTTATTTCTTTGTCCATAACGCTTGGCGAGATTTTGGCGACAAAATTGGCGGAATGTCGCCAACTTGGCGACTTTTTGAAATGTTGCCAAATTAACGAAAATCTCGCCAAATGGATAAAAATGACGATAATCAATGAAAATGACGACTAATTGTCGAAAAGTCAATATCTTGGAAAGGATATTAGTATCTACTAGAAGAAAAACCTATTTATTTTACTGTAAAAGTAATAAATTCATTTCATTATATAAGGAAAGTCATGTGTTGCCCACATCAGATTTTTTTTTTTTCCTTTTCAGGGCTGTTAATGTTTTTGAGGAATCGTCTGTCAAGTTGAAGAAGATTGAAAATTTTCTGTTTTTAAAGATTGTAATGCATATATATAAAAAACTATGAGCGTTAGCCATGAACAACAACTAGTAATTTGTAGCATTTTAGAAGCACTACAAGAATATGTAGTTGGATTTCGAATCGAGTTCTTAGTTTCTGAAGCAGAATGGTTATAATTTCGATATTTCAATATTTCGAAAAGGTGATTCTAATTTCTGGATATTTTTTATGTTTTGAATTGTTTTGAAAATGTTTAAAGAAGACAAACCACCCACAAAGAAATACGCTATACAAGCAAAACATTCGGCTCCATCGAACTGGAGGTAATTTGCCAGAAAAAATAAAATAAAAAAAAAGTGACGAAATGGGCCCATTTCTCTTTTTGATTTCGGTTATGTTAGTTGTCTTGCACTGACGAAGAGGATCCAGCATTTGTTCAAAATAGATGTATGCTGCATTACTGTCTTCTTTGTGCTTTATACGCTGCTCTATTTTTACTTTTACTGCAATACATGGTAATGTATAGGGGCAATATTGGAATCATGCCGAAAATCGTAACTCGAGTTTTCGACGGATCTACGCGTTTCAAGATCTCTGGAATACGAAAAAACTATTTTTAGCGTGACGTCTGTGTGTGTGTCTGTCTGTCTGAGCAGATTTTGTAGCCACTCTAACTACAAAACTAATGGACCGAATTTCATAAAATTTTATAGGTAAGTTACTTGTGGGCGAGTCTGGTGCTGATTAGTTTTGGGTACGATTTGGAATAAAAGAACCCGTCTTTTTTTTTTTTTTTTTGCGAAATGGCCCGCAAAAGCCTGTATCAACTCTAGCCGAAAAACTAATGGACCGAATTTCACAAAATTCGGTAGATAAGTCACTTGTGGGTTACCCTGGTGCTGATTAGATTTTGGTACGATTCGGAAAAAAATAACCTGCCTTTTTTTCTCAAAATGGCCAGCAAAAATCGTTAAAATCCAAAATAAAAAACTACATATGCTCAAATATATCCATTAAATGCTTGTTTTGTACGTAATTTTTAACGAAGAAAAGAATAAGACCAACCCCATTACACTAGAACCAGCCGTTCTCAAGATATTTTAGTTTCTTCGTATTTTCTCTACGCCACCTTTGAAAATAAGTCCAGTTACCAAATAAGAACGAAAATTGAATTAAAAGAGAATTGAACTTAATTAAACTAAAGTGAGCGTAGATATAAGTCTGCAGAGAAAGTCATGTGCTGCCCACATCAGATTTTCCCTTATCCTTTGCTCAAGGTATATTTTACTTATTGACTTAAAACGTGTATTTTAAATTCTTTATTTTTTGAAATAATATTTCAATTTTTCGAATCATATTATTTAAGAAACTACTCGAGAGCCCTCCTCCCCCCTCCCTTTTCTGTTTCAACACCCGGAGAAGTCGCCCAGCCCGCTTCATGACGGTGTGCCACCGGTCAAGAGTTTCACAACCGTAAACAATGGATATCGTTAAACGGATCAGAGCGGTCATGATTGCTTGCTACAAATCTGTGCGCGGGCGTCGGGCGTGTTTTTTACGTCACGGAAGAAACAAGGACAAAAACCGAAGTTGTGAATACGAAATGAATGAATGAAATCAGGTTTTATGAATGAAAATCGCTCATGCAAGGTTTTGACTCTCTCGATGGAGATAGTAGAAAGACGGGCGCAGAGTGTTTTACAGTTTGTATCTTGCTCTTGAAACGTGTTTATTTTTACTTTCCCTGCACGCATGGTATAATGTATAGGAAAAGTATTGGGACGGTGTCAGGAATTCGAATTCGAGTTTTCGACGGAAGAGCACTTTTCGAGCATCTATGAACGCGAATCGAACGTTTCTGAGGGGATGCCTGTGCGTGTGTGTGTCCGTGAGTCTGTGGAGGCGATATCTCACGAACGAATGGAGCGTATCAAAAATAATTTGGTACGATTATTATAATCAATGAATACCCTATTGATATCCAGTAACCTTATTGACTTAAAACCCAGTCGAATGTTTGAAAGTTCTCCCCCCCCCCCCCCCCCCACACACACACACAAATTTGGATACATTTTTGAAAAAATTAGGACTTAATACCGTTAAATAAATAATCACATCTTAGGCAATTTTCCACAAGAAAACGAATAACACCAAATTTAGAAGGCTAATGTGAACTGTTCTAGAGATATTGATTGTTCCTCAACTAATTTTATAAAAAAAATATTATATATATATATAAAATAATAAGTATTATCTAATACGTTCACTTTCTATATGCTATTTCCTGCAACAAACTTGCTAGCATTGTTCTCGTGGATCTAGTGTGTTCCATTCGCTAGAGAAGATACTTTTTATAATAGTTTCGTATTTTGACGTCCAAGAATTCGCTAATAGTCATTTATTTCACGGGATATTAATTAAATGCCCATTGCATTTTGGTGAAGATTTTTTTCACGTAAATATGAACAAGTTATTCTGTTTGGATTAATAAGTTGCCAAAATAGCCCAATTTCAATTTATGTGATGTTCATTCAATGCCAAAAACATTGTGCTGTACATATATCTCGTATATCATTATTTCACTGTAAAAGAAGCGAAGTTGCGGCATTATGTTGGGAAAGTCATGTGTGGTCCACATCAGATATCTTACTTTGCTTTCAATGCATGGTTAGAAGCCCCTAAATTTATTTTGCACTATATGATTTTCATCTGTGTAAAAATCTAATATGCCTAACCCATGATTTTCTCAAGAGACTAATTTTGTCCGAAAAGTAATACAATACGAAGATTGGGGTTTTCTTCTGTACCAATCTCATTGAAAATCAATAGGAATATAAATAATAACTTATTAAAATCGATATATTGCACACACACACACAAACATATACACACACACACAAAATATCTATGTTTCTCCAAAACATTACTTATTAATGGTTAAACATTCCCCGCCAAATATAAAAACAAAAACCTCCTTCCAAAAATGTTGTAAAATTTCAAAACGGTTTGCACAAAGTTTCCTAGAACAAGAGCGGTACTTTCGGATTAGGTAGCCTGCCGAAGGATCCTAACCCTCTACCCAATCACATTCAGCTCTATTTGGTCGTAGTCAATTTTTCATTTAATCATAACTCTGTGTAAATTTTATTGGGAGACGGGAAGCACTAAAGAGCTCTCTAGCGCTTCTTGTTGCTAGAAAACACTGTTGGCACATAAATGAAATGTGCATAAATGGTATATAAATGGTACATAAATGGAACATAAATGAAAGCACTGTTAGTACATAATGAACGACATTTTATTTAAGCAGCAGTATTATAGTTTTACAGCAGTTGCTCAAAGTCTATTAGGGTATAGTTCCCGGTACACTTTTGCAGAAATTCTTCCGTTTCCATTAGCAACCCCATACGCTATGCATGTCAACTGTGCATGTCAACTGTGCATGTCAACTGTGTATGTCACCTATGCATGTCAACTAGGCATGCCAACTGTGCATGTCAACTATGCATGCCAACTATGCACGTCAACTATGCATGTCAACTATGCACGTCAACTATGCCAACATCTTTCTTTCTTCTTTTTACCCAGACTGTTCTACCAAAGGTGTTGTTGTTGTTGAAACCCAGACCGTCCGACCTACCAGAAAGGTGTAAGGAAACTGTTTGGACGGTCGGGAAGTGCCACCCAATTTAGACCGGAACCCAGTGGGGGAGGCATCCACAGGGACCGTACCCTCCTTCCCCTACCACCAACCTCTCGGAAGGACTTTCGGACCCACATGTTTAACGTGATCGTACTCCGCATGAACACGGCGGCAGTTTTGGCAGTGGCTGGAATCGAACCCGGGCCTACCGAGTGCAACTCCAGCGCGCTAACCAATGGGCTACCGCGCCCGCATATCATATGTGTTGTTGATGTTGAGACCCAGACCGTCCGACCTACCAGAAAGGTGTAAGGTAACTGTATGGACGGCCGGGAAGTGCCACCCAATTTAGACCGGAACCCAGTGGGGGAGGCATCCACAGGGACCGTACCCTCCTTCCCCTACCACCAACCTCTCGGAAGGACTTTCGGACCCACATGTTTGACGTGATCGTACTCCGCATGAACACGGCGGCAGTTTTGGCAGTGGCTGGAATCGAACCCGGGCCTACCGAGTGCAACTCCAGCGCGCTAACCAATGGGCTACCGCGCCCTCTACCAAAGGTGTAAAGTATCTGCTTGAACGACCGGGAAAGTGCCACCCTATTTTGACCGGAACCCATCAGGGACCGCCCCATCCTTTTCCTAACCCATAATCTCTGGACTTTCGGACGTAGAGATTTAAGGTGCCCACACTCCGTGTAGACACACTGATAGTTTGGGCGGCGTCTAAAACTGAACACGAGACTACTGCGTGCGATCCTATTGCTTTAACCACTGGACAATTCCGGTCAGACAGCAAAAAGTTGCCAATTGACGTTCCGTTCAATATCGCCCTCTAGCACCAAATGGTGATGTTTGCGTACATACTAGGTATAGAGAGTCTGTGCATGCGCCATTTTCTTTCTTTCGACCCAGATCGTCCGACCTACCCGAAGATGTATAAAGTATCTGTTTCGACGGCAGGAACAATGTTACACAATTCAGACCAGAACCCAGTGGCGACATTCACAGAGACCGTACCCTCTTATCTCTAACACCAACACCTCTCGAAAGGACTTTCAAACCACATATTTAACGTGAACTCTGCTTGAACACCGGGACAGTTTGGGCAGATTTTGTATCATACATCATTGGTATCTATATTGCAATGACTCGATGTTGCGCATTGAGGTATAAATTCGCAATAAGATAGAAGTGCGGCTGTAAATTGCTCTAATAATTCCCGAAAAGGGGCACGAAACTTTTAAATTTCTGAATGAGCAAGAAATGGAGGAAAAAAAATGGATGAATTAAAAAAAAAAAAAGATTAATGAGACAATATCGTTTTTCCGCCTTAATTGGCAATAAGTGTGCCAAAACAGGTGCATTCCACGGAGACCAGCAAAGTGAGTGCGGATGGTTCTCACTACTTATCACCAATGCGCTTCTCACTGAGGGATACAACATGGCGGCTATAGATTCCCCTGCGTTATAAGAGCTCTAGCAGTGTTTCTTTCAGGTTTTTTTGGCCAGGGGGCCGAATGAAACTCTGGGAGGGGGTAAGTTTTCTATTTGCCCTATATAAATATATCTATATGCTGTCAGATAAATGGAAAGTAGGTTAACATAAAATGTCCTCCCCCCCCCCCCCCCCCCCCACCATCTATGACTGAAAGAAACACTGAGCTCTAGTACATACATTCAACAAAAAATGTTTGATTTAGTGTTCCCTATCATTAATTAAAGTTTGTACAGAGAGTTTCAAATCGCCCTGTATTTTCTATAACTTAGTACTCAATACCTTGAGGTGCTCCGAACCGGCAAACCCCAATTTAGTCTTCTACGTGACAACCAAAAAGTCTACTACCATTACGTAAACTTATTTGTATGAACCAATCAAACCATTTTGAAAGCAAAACAATAGGCTATATAATGGGACGCATATTGCAACAAATCATTTCTCGTGTGGCAGCGCATTCGAGAATTAAGGTCGAATGGGAGTTGGGGGAATGAAAATGTCATTTAAAAGATAGAACAAAGCGAGCGTGGCTTAGAGATTTCTCCAACTACAGTAAAAGATTTAACACATTTAATGCTGTTGACATTACTAGATGCGTTGCGGCGCCTGCAGCCAACGTTCAACTGCCGGATTTAACCATATTGACGCTGGAAGCAGAAAAATTTTTTCCAATCTAAAATTCATCTTTATTCCACAGTTTTTTTGTTTTTTTTTCCCGATTCTGTGTGCGTAACCTATAATATACAGGGTATTCCAAAAAGATTGAAACGCGCTTTAATTCTTTACCCGTTGGAGATAAGTGGGCAATGTAAATGGCAAAAATGTTAAAAGTAAGGTAGGAAATAAGATTACGTTAATGAAATAGTCCTCCCATTAATTTTCAAAAAGTTGCTTTTTAAATTTTTATACGACCCCCTTAGACAAATTGGGTGAATCAGAAAATTTTTATTTTTAATGCAACAAGATCATTAAAAAAAACCCGCATATCTGTATCTTTAAAATCAACTGAATTATGATAAAGGAAAAAATATGACTTATGCCACTTTTCCGTACCATGTGAAAGGCTGTTTCATCAGTGAAAATAGGGATCATAAACAAATTGACGATGGAAATTGTTTAGATAAAAAAAAGTACTTAAAAATACTTAATTATTGAAAAAGTACTTAGTTATTGAAAAATACTTAAGAATCCGTGATTGCATCGTGAGCCTACGAGGAATTCGCAAAAATGTCTCCTATGTATTACCATCCAGTTTACCTTTTTAGTGATATGACACAAATTTACATTTCTAATTTGATATAGTGTCCCCATTCACAATGTTCCATTTTCAATTAAATATAACTCACTCAATTTTAAAGATACAGATATGCGGGTTTTTTTAATGATTTTGTTGCATTAAAAATAAAAATTTTCTGATTGACCCAATTTGTCTAAGGGGTTCGTATAAAAATTTAAAAAGTGTAACTGATGTTTGAAAATGAATGAGAGGACTATTTCATTAACGTAGTCTTATTTCCTACCTTACTTTCAACATTTTTGCAATTTACATTGCCCACTTATCTCCAACAGGTAAAGAATTAAAGCGCGTTTCAATCTTTTTGGGACACCCTCTATAGCACGTTTGATTGATAGAACTAAAAAAGAGTGTTGAATTTAGTTCTACACTGTAAAAACAAAACTTTACAAGCCTGCTATAATACAGTTATATTTTATAATATTCCTATAATTTGTATTGCAATACAATCGTAGCGCAGCGTCTAAAAGCAGTGTTTTAATTATCGTGTAAATCTTAATTTGGGAATTAATCATATTCCAGACCATCTACATGGGCATGGATGTAAATAGTGCAGGCTTTCGTCCCACTGCAGTCATTCCTCCAATGTTTTGAATTGCAAAACAGATCCAATATGAATATTTTTGGATTGAATTTTGCCGCCGATAGAAAATCTGCTATGCGAAGTTCGTGCTTCTGCTTCTAAGGAAATACGGCATTGCACAAGTTCATTTTTTAACAGTCGCGGCTAACGAAAAAACCTCCTAAAATATCCGCTTTTTTCTGTCGCTTTAGGACTCTGCAACAAAACAAGGTAAAATATCCTTTCCTTCTCAATACAAACGACGTTAAGGAAAACTAGAACAACGTTAATAAGTTTATTATTTACGTTGTTCTAGTTTTCCTTACCCTTTGCACAAAGTGTTACTTATTGACAAACGACTTTGTTCCTCTACTTCCCTCGCCTTCATCGTAGAGCGTCCCACGCCAGTCATTATATATACCGTTTAAGCTTTTTTTTCTTTCAACCCAGACCGTCCGACCTACCCGAAGGTGTAAAATACCGTTTTGGACGGCCGGAACAGTGCTACTTAATTTGGATCGAAACCCAGTCGTGGTGGTGGTGTGTGTGTGTGGGGGGGGGGGGGGGGGGGGGGGGGAGGTGACATCCACAGGGGCCGTGTCCTCCTTCCCCTACTACCAATCTCTCGGAAAGCCTTTCAGACCCACATATTTAATGTCCCCGTACTCTGCGTGGACACTGGGACAGTTAGGGCAGAACCGGGAATTGAACTCGGATCGTTCGAGTGCAATCCCCGTGTCTTAACCGCTGGGCTGTCCCGGCCCATACCGTTTAAGCTGCATTATAAAACAATTCTAGTAGAAAAGTGTTAAATTTTTAAATTTTAGATCTGCAGTATCTGTTTATCGACATCTGCGCGATACGTCAGTGCGCATGCGCTAATCGGCGACTGTAAACGTTATTTCCAAACGTTTCATCGTCGATAATGTCGTCGTTTGGGGGCCGACTTGGACGAAACAAATTGCCTTCTATTAATCTATCAAAAGTGTATACCCCTCCCCCCCCCCCCCCACACCTCATCCCTAAAAAAAAAAAAAATAATAATAAATATATCGAAACGTTTCTTTGCGTGCCTCATACCATCGTCACACACAGTACACACCAACATTTTCACATTCGAAATATGCAAAAGCAGGGATGTATCATATCGGACTATAATGAGCAACAATGTTTACTGGCTAATTTTTTCTTTCTCATACTTTGTAATATAAAGAGGAAGTACTATTTTCATGAAAATTTTCGAATTCAAGATTTTGAAGTCATTATATGTTTTAAGATCTCCTGAACACGTTTTGACTGTTTTTGGAGTGATATGTCCGTCTGTATGTATGTCTGTGGTCGGTTTCTTGTGTACAACGATAGCAGCCACAAATATGAATAGATTTTCACGAAACTTTATACCCGGCTTTGTTATCAAAAAATCTAGAACTAGACAGAATTTTTTTCAATTCGAGCGAAAAATTCTAAATTTATTCGAAACTATATTTTTTTTAACATGGCAGCATAGGACAAAATTTGACATATAATCACGCATAAAAGGGTTTATTTATGGTTTAATGATCACGAGACTTAATAATTTCAATCATTATTGAGAAAAATAGCAGCAATACAAATTTGTTTTATTCGTGATGTTATTAGCCCCCCCCCCTGGGGACAAATTACCGCCCCCCGGGGGGTACATTGTCAAGTATGGTATCAATCGAAGTATTTTTTCAAATACTTTAAAGTGAAGGGTAACACGCTATAGTTGTAATCATTTGGATTCACGATACCGATTTTTCAGATTTTTTCCTGTAAAATTTGAAAAAAAAAAAAAAAAAAATCTGATATGACGAAGTCGAGTTGAGGCACACGACAGTTAATTTTTCTTTTAATTTTGTTTTACTATTTCTTTAGCGTGGGCATAAATGCAAGTAAAATCATATATCTTGTAAGCATATCAAAAGAATTCACCATTGTATGCACCGAAAGTCAAATGTTGGACGCATACGATGTTTTCTTAAGCGCAGATCTTATCTTTTTTGGATCTTGATTGGAGAAATAGATATAGCCTAATCCAATTAAAAGTTTCAGCCTGCCACTGAGGAAAGCACAAGCACAAAAAAAAAAAAAAAAAAAAGTTCTTTTACGTGTCATCCAGATAGGGAAAGTATAATAAACCGATTTATCGCTTTTGGGATCTTGCAATTGAGACGGTCAGCAAGGTCGTCACACGCGACTTGAACATCAATATAATGGCTGTTTACATAATTTGATGCTTTTTAATACCCCACTTGTTTAGATCAATATCAAACAATTTAAAAGGAACGGACAATTACTTTCTGAACTCTGATGGGACAACGTAAGAGCGACTTGAGAAAATGGGGGAAATTATATTACGGAGGACCCTATATATATAATTCCCATTACTATTTCAATTCATTTTAATGTGTCATAGGGCGCAGGATGAAGTAAATCTTAAAAAAGTGTGACAGAGAGGAAGCGGAAGTATGTAATGGAAGCGACATCATATTGTTACGAATACGTAACAGAAAACCATTGTTATAATTTAAAGGTTTGGGTTGCTTGACCATGGCAAAGCATTCGATGACCTTAGTTGATCGCCAATGAAATATCGCCAACATGATGACTTTGGGCGAGTTCTAGAAACTTCTTAAATTTTGTAGATTGGCTAAGAACTTTACGAGTTTCGTGCTTTTCCCAGAAATTTCCATAGATGGTATGTTATAAACTCACCATTGCTCTGTTGACGTGATATGAGCAAAAGTACTTCCGTTCTCGATACAGAATCCAATATGTAATGTTTTTCTTCTGACTATATATGTCCTACAAGCCTTCTTTTTTTAGATCCAGACCGTCCGACCTACCCGAAGGTGTTGCAGACCCGAACCACTCGACTGACCCAGAGGGCTTACAACAGCTGTTTGAGTGGCCGGCTACCCGAAGGTGTAAGGTATCTATTTGGGCGACCTTGACAGTGCAACCTAATGTAGACTAGAACCCATTGGGGGCGATATTCACGGGGACCGTACCCTCTTTTCCCTACCATCAATATCTCAGAATGTCTTCCAGGCCCACATATTTACCATGTCCGTACTCTGCGTGAGCAAGGGGACAGTTTGGGCAGAGCCGGGAATCGAACCCGGGTACTCCGAGTGCAATTCTACATAAGTAATAACTTTTTTTTTTAATTTCTTTAATTACATTTTTAAGTAAATAAGTTTATAAGATTTATTAATATTATTATTATATATATATATGATTGAAGTATTACTCTATTAAAACACTTCATATGGTTTGAGGGCTTTAATTGAAATCTGATGTTTATAGTAATTTTATAGATAAACTTATTTAAATCAAGGGATTACAAATTATGTCATGTTTAAAAGTAAAAAGTAAACGGTACTTACTACCCAGTAACATAAGTGATCCCATAGTATTATATTAGATAATAGTATCTAGATATCCCGTTATAATATGCCCATATTGTGAGTCTACGTAGTCTGCATTTTTCAAAATAACACAGACAGATATACTTTATCCAATTCATAATTTTTATTAATGTCTATTAATTTAGCTATTTGAGTATAATAGGAAATGCAACGTCCTAGCGGTTTATCATATTTGAATGCTAATTTAGCATTAATGTATTTTCAAGCTTAGCTTTATAGGAGTTTTATCTTTTAGAGTGAATCTGACAACGGTTTTAATGGAAAAATTTCATTCTGAACAAATTCATCTTAGCTTTATTAGAAAACTTTCATTTTAGCTATTAGAGAACTTCAGTTCTATTAAAATAGAACAGTTATATTAGAAAACTTCCATTTTAGCTTTATTAAAATACTTTCTAGCTTTAGTATAAAAAAAAAAATTCCTAGCTTTATTAGAAATTTCCATTCTACCTTTATTAATATCAAAATGCTACATAATACTATAGTCATACATATTTTTTTTTTTATTAGAATAGAAGTTTTCTCATGAAAATGCTAGAATAGGAATTTTCTAATGAAGCTATAAAGACTCCCATTTTAGCTTTATTCAAAAAATTCCCATTTAACTTTATAGAAAACTCTCATTCTATATTATGAGCCAAAAACTATAACGCCAACTGTATTTTCTCAAATATTTCCTTTTGTGACATTCTTTTATATACTTATATGCACCCTATTTACTATATATATATATATATATATATATATATGTGATAATATTGGATCACCACAAATGAATTGATCTCCGTGTAAAAGTAAAATGAAAAGGCATCTCTTTACTCAGAAGTTCTCTTTATTTACAGTCGCCGTCACTTCACCCTCGTACATCCAAGATTCTCCGTAATGGAGATCCATAGACATTTTAACAGCATTACATGATTATAGCTACAACTCTCAGATATCGGAACATAGAATTGGTCTGCTAGACAGAGCTCTCTCTACATGAATAAAAATCAAGCTCTCCCATCTCTCTGAGATCTTCTGTCTAAAATCTGCTCTGCACAGCTCTTTATAGTCCCATTAATGAGAACACTTACAAAACTCGTGATATACTTCACATATACTTCTGAGAACACTTATCTAGTTTCCCGAGACTTGATAGTGGAATGGTTTACATCATTAGAGGTACTTGACTCTATACCGAACTCGCGAAGCTGTCGTCCTTCTCATTACCAAGATACTTATCCGATACTTATATCCGTTCCCACGTTGATATTTACGTGATTACTGCCCCTATATGGTCTAATTTCATGATATGAAGAGTTTCTCGAGTATTAACCTCTTACCAGTGCTTATAGCTTAGGCTCTCCATTCTTTCAACATGGTTTATCATTAACTTTTATGGCTCCTCAAACTGGATAAGGACTTCAATTAATGTTAAGAGCCAAGAATGTCGGCGACGTCTTATAAACTAAAGTCTTCTCTGATATAGAAATTTTAAAATCTAAAAATATGTATCATATCCCCCCCCCCTCCAGTCTCAAGTCTCGGTCCACCTATACATTACATACATGATACTCTCTACAATACTCTGAATACATTTCAAAAATCACACTACAAAATATAATATAGAAATAAACTCTTACACTTGTTACATCAATCTTCTTAAGGTATATTTATCCACTCAATTTTAATATATCCTTATGTAAATATGCTATCTGTTATTTATGTTATAAATGTAAAATTCCAATAAATTAATTTAACTTTTAATTTGTTACAAAATCTTCTTTTATTCCTATGTAATATAATATGTGTGATAAATGTAGAATTCCTTGATCAGGGGAACTCTCATACACCATTCATTCTTCTCACAGTGTTGATGTTTATGTTGTTATGTTGTTGTATCGATACACCCTAATCTCTAATATGACCATAATATACTCAATATAAAATAAAATAAACAAGAATTTTCCAAGAACTCTTAATTCTGTGACCCTACCTATTTTCTTAATTAAATTTAAGTTACTATCTCTATATTACTCATCAATATACATGAAATACATACAATTCAAATAATCAACATACTAGCAATTCTAGAATGATATGAGATTATACAGGATTTTTCTTAGTACCTCCACCTCTCACATACCTTGACATTTACAATTTCAAAGTATAACTCTTTATTTTATTCTAAAAGATTCCTTTTTTTTTTTTTTTCTACTTCCCTATGTACATGGTACCCTCTCTTCCTTCTTACTGATATCTCCTAAGGCCTTCCTAACTCTTTTCTCTAAATCCTCGTACTCCTTCTTTTTCCCATTATATTCTACATTACCATCTTAATTCGTTATCTCTTTTCCTTAACTCTCTTATATTTTTTCTTAATCCAATAACACTGGCAGTGGAAACATCAGCTTATCCTCACTTGGGATTGATATATCCTTCCCCAGTATCAATGCCAAAGGGTAAGTCAAACACTCCTATCAACATAAATCTTACATTCAATCTCCTCTCCCTATCTATTACTTTTTAATTATAGGTTTGCCTCTCTGCCAGGTTTCCTGCTCTCTTATCTGAATTCTCCCTATCTTTATCTAACCTCTAATTCCTCTTTACTCTATCCTGTTTCACTTTTATATCCAATTATCCTCAATACAAAAATCATTATCAATACAATATCATTATCAATACAATAATCATAATTACACAATACTCTTCTCAATTATAATACACTTCACTACTATACCTTCACTCTTTCATATACATTTCTTCAAACTTTATTTAATTCTCATAAAGTGGAAGAAGTAAAACAACTCCTCCTAAAATGTTTTGATCACTCGGCAGAAGTATGGCAGAATTCCGGCATCTTCTGTCCCAGTATCAAAATAAAAAATTTTCTTTAGTATAATACTAAAGTGTTTTGAAAAATGTTGGTAGGTATCTTTGTGTATCCTTTCGATAGGAAAGAATCCACAAAGCGACACTCCTTTCTATAACTTCATTTAATAAATCCCTACTTTCTAACTTTTCTCCGAATTACTACGAATCTGTTCCTAATTCCTACCCAAAATAAACTTTTCTGGAAATCAAGGAATTTCTTCTCCCTGATATCCACTCCTAATTAATCAATTATGTATCTAAATTAATTATACTTATCTTATACACTTTTAAACAATAAGAAAGAACCTCCTCTTGTACAACAATTTTAGAATCACCTGAAGTACTAACACACATCCATAAAGTTAAAGATCAAGAAAATGTTTCTCTGCCTCCTTCATATCCTTGTCACAGATATATAGAATAATATTAAATCTTTTAATCTTCAATTGCTTGTTCCAAATATGTGAACTCATCTATCTTCCTATTTAAATCTCTATTAAGTTATGTGAACTCTAGCTCCTAAGCTAATCACTACTCTTATCATAATCATTAAAATCACTAATATTTCGAAAAATCTTATTTATTATTTTTCGAATTTCTACCCTAATTTAAATTTTTTAACTCAAATGTTTCTGCTGGATAAAAATGTCTTAATCTCGTAGAATGTACAATTTCTGTGTTTTGTTTACTTAACATGTTTGGTTTATCTATTTCAAAATTTACACTAGAAATTTTATTTAATATGGTATATGGGCCTGTATACGGTGAAGTTAATTTTCTGGTATTGGGATATTTAAATTCTTCTAGCATAACTAAATCTCCTACTTTAAAATCAGCCTCTTGGAAGTGGATGTCATATCTAAGTTTATTTTTTAAATGATATTTTTCAGTCCTTTCTTTTGCAATCTTTCTGGCTTCCTCTATTGATGGGTAGATCTCATAATTATTCAATGGTGACTTATACGGTAACTTTCCATACATTAAATAATTTGGAGTATATTTAGTCACGGAATGTGGAGTATTATTATATTCTGCGGTTACCTGTTCTAATAATTTAGTCCATGCAATTTTACCTGGAAATGAATTAATTTTGCAAATTAATCTGGTTATAATTGTTTGATTTACGCGTTCGTTTTTTCCGTTAGATTGTGGTCTATGAGCTGAAGTTAACAATTGAGTTACATTGTAACTTTTAAGAAATCGCTTAAATTTGGATGCGGTAAAAGCTGCATTTCGATCCGTTAATATTTTCCTTGGCGCTTGAATTTGGAATATTTGTCTCAAACAATTTATATAGGTGTCTGTGGTAACACTCTTTGATGGAAATGTCCATACATATCTAGTTGCATGATCAATTATAACATGTAAATATTTCTTTGCAGAATTGTAGTAACTTAACCCTCCTACAGTATCCATAGATATGATATCAAAAGGCTCTGTCGCTGGAGGTAAACATCCTAATAACCCAAATTTCTTCTGTTTCGATTTCTTATTTAACTGACATGTTTCACAATGTTTCACATAATTTCTTACATCTTCAATAATCTCAGGCCAATAATAATTCGGCGAAATTAAATTTAGCATGGAGTTTACTCCAGGATGTCCAAACTCTGAATGAGTTTTTTCTAATAATTTAGCTCTTAATGAATATGGTATTACAATTTTAATAAATCCTTTTTTCTTTATTGTTAAAACATTATTAATTTTTTGAAATTTTGACTGATTAAGATTATCCTTTGCTTGATGTTCTTCAATTTCTCCTAACTCTAATAAATGTGTGCATAATCTCGTCTGATGCGCTATGGGATTTCTAGTGAGCATATCGGCTTCATAGTTAGTAGACCCTTTTTTATATTTAATATCAAAATCATACATAGATAATTTAAGTGACCATCGAAATAGTCTTCCTCTCGGATGCTTAATCTTTTTTAACCAAACTAGAGCTGCGTGATCTGTATGCACTGTAAAGTGTGATCCATGCAAATAACAGTAGTACTTGTCTATAGAATCTACTATGGCAAGACACTCTAATTCCGTTATGGCATAATTTTTTTCATAAGATCTCAGCTGTCTCGAATGATATGCAATCGGATGTAATGAACCATCTGGATGCTCCTGTTTTATAATACTGGCGATACTTTCTGATGAAGCATCACAGAAAACATGACATGGATAATTCGGGTTGAATAATGTAAGTACAGGTTTTGAAATTAAAATATCCTTAAGATGCTGAAATGCTTTTTGACACTCTATGGTCCAATTCCAAACTTCATTTTTCCGGAGTAATTTATTTAAGGGATTTCTAATTTTAGCATAATTATGGATGAATTTATTATAAACATTGACACTGCCTAAAAATCTTTGTAATTCTTTAACATTCCTGGGGGGTTGTAACTTCTTTATAACTTCAATATTAATATTATTAGGCTGATATTTTCCATTTTCTATTTCGTATCCGAGAAAGTTAATTTTTCTTTGGGCAAATTGGCATTTTGAGTATTTTAACTTAATATTTTCTTTTTGACAAATGGAAAAAATAGTTTTCAAATGTTCCATATGTTCATTGAAATTTTGAGAGAATACTATGATGTCATCGAAATAATTAAGGGCAAATCGAATTTGGTACTTATCTAAAATTTGTCTTAACGTTCTTTGAAATATGGCAGGAGAATTTTTCCATCCAAATGGAATTCTGGTCCATCGATACAAGCCATAATTAGTTGTGAAAGCTAATTTTTCAGAATCTGTCTCATTAAGTTTAATATGCTAGTATCCCGACGTCAAATCTAATGTAGAAAAAATTTTAGCGTTGGCTAACTAATCCAGTACGGCATCAATCCGAGGAATGGGTTCTTTATCTGTTTTACTTATTTCATTGATTTTTCGATAATCGCAACAAAATCTATTTTTTGAATTCTCGTCTCTTTTGTATGCTAAAGTTACAGGAGATGAATACGCGCTATATGATGGAGTAATAAATCCGGCTTCAAGTAACTTATCTAACTGTTTTTTAATTTCTAGATTATCTTTGGGTGATGCACGATAAGGTCGCATTGATATGGGCAACTCAGAAGTCAAAGTAACCTTCTGCGGCTCTAACCTTATACATCCTACATCATATTTATCTTTGGAGAATATTTCATTTACACTGTTTAACAATTTCGTTAATTTACTTTTCTCTTCCTGATTTATTCTGACCTCATTATTTACATCTTTGCTAGTATCACTATTATAATTATCAAAATGATATGAAAATTCATATTCAGGAAATGAGCCTCGATATGTTATATCATTATAGAATTGAAAAACATGGAAATTATTAAAATTTAAATACAATTTAAAAAGTTTACATTGATATCCTGACAATAAAATATACCTAATATTGGTTTTAATTACAAAAAACTTTACGGGACGAGTTATTCGTCCAATTTTAGTATCAATTTCAACAATTTTTTGCACACTCACCTGACCTCTGGTCTGTTGCAATTGAATCTTAGGTGCTTCTTCTATCAGTCTATAAGTTACACTAGTAAGTAGGTTTTCAGGTAAGATTGAAATGTTTGTTCCGGTATCAATAAGTCCCATGTGCACTCTATTGTTCCCTAGATACGTAGCAATTCGGAAGGTGCATCATTGATGTCCATTGGGTCGCGGAATCCTCGGGTTGGGTTCCCGGTTCTGTATTGGCCATCTGGGCGGTGGTCGATAGAATCCTCGGTTATAGTTGGCATTGGGAGGTCCAGCATAGGCTCCTCTGGGATCACTTGTATTTGGTGGTCTCCAAGGTCTCCTGCGTGTTATCTCCGGATCCGACAGTCGAGTGTTTTGGGATGGTTTTTCTTTTTCTTTCATCACTCTCCTTAAGTTGTTTGCCAGTCTCCGCCAGTCTTGGGGTGTCTCTGTATTATTGGCACAAAATATGGGTTGCCAATCTGGTTTCAGTCCTGTGGTTAACGCTTCAGTAATAATCTTCTCAGTGAGGCCCAAACTCAGACCAATCTCAACTTTTTTCTTGTAATATGAGTCCAAATCTTCCACTTTATCCAATTTCATCTGAATAAAAGTTTCGAAAGACTCCCCCACTCCGCATTCAAAATGCTCAATGAATGTTGTTTCTAATCTGGTCCATTCTGTCAGATGTGACGCATATTTAATAAAGAAAGTCAATGCCTCTCCTTCGAGAAATTCAGGGAATATCTCTCCTTTTCTTTCATCTGATAATCTTTGTTTTCGACATTGCAGGTTAAAAAATTTGATCCAGGTCTTCACCTCCATTTTGCTATCACCACTGTATTTTGGACAGATGACACGCACACTCCCCAGTTTCGGTTTCTCTTCCACGTTAGCTTCTCCATTCTGCTCATTTATAATCTCTTCCTCCGTTTGAGTTGCCGTAGCATTTTCAAGAATCGGCATTCCGTCTTCCCCTTCCATTTCTCCTTCTCAGCAGTTCCACTCGAACGAGGTCAGCACTTTCTTTTTCTTTTTGCGTTTGATGGCGGGGAGAAACAGGCGCTCTCCGCTCCGTTCGTATCTGTCATCCGTTCAATTATCTCTCGGAGGAGCTTCTTGCTGCAATGGACTCGAAATCCATTGTTGATAGGTTTCCATCAGCACAGAACAGTATCCTGCCGGCTTAATCTGTGATAATATTGGATCACCACAAATGAATTGATCTCCGTGTAAAAGTAAAATGAAAAGGCATCTCTTTACTCAGAAGTTCTCTTTATTTACAGTCGCCGTCACTTCACCCTCGTACATCCAAGATTCTCCGTAATGGAGATCCATAGACATTTTAACAGCATTACATGATTATAGCTACAACTCTCAGATATCGGAACATAGAATTGGTCTGCTAGACAGAGCTCTCTCTACATGAATAAAAATCAAGCTCTCCCATCTCTCTGAGATCTTCTGTCTAAAATCTGCTCTGCACAGCTCTTTATAGTCCCATTAATGAGAACACTTACAAAACTCGTGATATACTTCACATATACTTCTGAGAACACTTATCTAGTTTCCCGAGACTTGATAGTGGAATGGTTTACATCATTAGAGGTACTTGACTCTATACCGAACTCGCGAAGCTGTCGTCCTTCTCATTACCAAGATACTTATCCGATACTTATATCCGTTCCCACGTTGATATTTACGTGATTACTGCCCCTATATGGTCTAATTTCATGATATGAAGAGTTTCTCGAGTATTAACCTCTTACCAGTGCTTATAGCTTAGGCTCTCCATTCTTTCAACATGGTTTATCATTAACTTTTATGGCTCCTCAAACTGGATAAGGACTTCAATTAATGTTAAGAGCCAAGAATGTCGGCGACGTCTTATAAACTAAAGTCTTCTCTGATATAGAAATTTTAAAATCTAAAAATATGTATCATATATATATATATATATATATATATATATATATATATATTCATCTTTTAAACATTGCATTGTATTCTCATAATATGAATATTACATAATGCTGGTATATTTGATTATTTTGTTTGATTATTTTTACATTTATATATGATCCATTTTCTACATTCTTCTACGTGGGGCCATGTGCATAATTTCTGTAATACAATTTATAGTTATGCACACAGAAACGTAGATGTTCAGCATTACCGAGCCAGGTATGGCCCTTGATAACGTACATAGTTTCGGAAATGTTTTTCACTTTTTTCAATTATATTTATTTTCATATAAAAAATTTTTGGGAGCCAGAAAGGTGCATGTGCAATTTTTCTGTTTGAAACTTTTTATCTTATACACTATTCATGCATTTATAACATATATGTTTATGCAGGGAACAAGGGGATTAGTACCTTAAGTACCTGTATTACATATGTGATTTATAACACTTAAAATAAATTTTAAACTTAGGGTGTAGTTAAGGGATTATATTCACCAATATTTCACCACATGTAATTCTTTTTTCAATTGTTTACCTTATGTATGGAATAGGAAAAGAGGGGTATTTCATACCTATTTAGCACCTGTTTTATTTAAAATGTTCTATCTATAATTTTCTCAAGCTTGTTGTAGAGTCAATTCTGATATATATATATATATATATATATATATATATATATAACATTTTATTCTCTGTTACAAAATGAACTTAAAGCGATATCCAATAACGCATCTAGCAATAATATTATTTTACAACCACATTCTAGCAACAATAGAATAGTTTATCTTAATAACTTCCCGACGGGGCAGCGATAAACTTCAATTTATGAGCTCTTCGCAATCAATTTAAATATTGAAAAACGACGTTGCCATGGTTACAGTCTGAAGGTAGATGTATTTATTTATCCTTTGTGTGTGTTCAGTGAATCAAAATATCGTCTGGGCAGAATTTGAAAACGAGTTGCCATAACAACTGTGACGTATGTAGAATAAGAAGATGGAAAGACGTAGATATTGGAAATTGAAAATGATATTCCATCTTTCTTGTATCATAAATGTATCATAAATAGGGATTTATAGTGGCACTGTTTTGATACAAAAATTTTCATATCCACTTTGGGGCTCTGTCCCTTGTTCGCTATGCTCATCAACCCACGTTTTCGATGTGCGAACAGCGAAAACTATGAAAAGATAAAAAACTATAATTATCAGTCGGTTTGTGTAATATTTGCCAGTTTTTACCAATAAAGTTTTAATTAGACATGCATGAAGATTTTTGTGTTGCCTTTAATTCACCTATAAGCATATCCTCAACGTAATGTGTGAATTTTAATATTTAATATCTCCATGATTTTAACAAATGCTTGTTTGCTGTTGTTCGTAATGATTACTTTAAATCAGCGGTTCTCAATCAATGGTACGCGCACTACTGGTAGTACGTGGGAAGATAACTGGTGGTGCGCGGATAATTTGTGCTATTGATTTGGTGCTACTTGTATAAAGATTTGAGGATCCAGAAGCAATGTTTATTTTCAGTAATATTTATTTTCAATGTTAGCATGCTCAATTACCCCAGCCCTGGCAACTAGAATAGAGTGGGCGAAGCGTATTTGTGTATTTGTCGGTACTCTCTATTACCAGTCGGCATTTTGGTCATTGACCGATGTTGCATAATGTGGTTCACTAATGAGATTTCATAGACAGCCATTATATTCTTAATGCTAATTTGTTCGATCACTTATGTGAAGCAGGGTTTTTTTCAATGGTGTATTGCATTAAATCATTGTGTTAATCATATTGTTAATCAAAATTCGTATTATTAACCAATTATCACATCATTTATTGCATTTGCTGCTATTTAGTATTTTTTTATTAGAAACGAAATAAAATATAGGACAATAACTTAATTAAATCTTGACTGCATGAAAGACACAGTTTTGCTAGTGGTACTGAAATTCTTGAATTTTAACTTTGGTGATTGAAATTTTTTGACTTTATGAAAAGGTTGAGAACCAACCCCCTGATTTAAATAATTGTATAAATATACTACTTCACATAGAGTTAGTTTATCTCGATACAGGCCTAATTGTCGTCACTAATGTTATGAAATGAATAAATAAAAAAGCCGATTGTAGAATTTTTATGGATTTACACTCTTTGAGAGCAAACACCTGAATAAGAATCAACACTTTTTTCAATGATGCTTGTGTATTTATGCCTATCTGTGAGAACGAACGATATGATATTTCTCGAACAAATTGAGAAAATTGAATGAAATTTAGCAGTATTATTCTAATCAGTAAACGTCAGAGCTTTATCGATTTTTGGCGATGCTCGAACCAAGAGAAGGTACTCAATTTTTCGAAAATCAAAAAATATATGAATGAAACGAACTAGATCCATAAGAATGTTAACAGATTTGATTTGTCACATATTATTGCATATGGGATGTGAACTTATTTGACGATATTTACTATTTTTTTAATTAAACTAGAGGGCTCCGTCCCCCTGCTCGCTACGCTCGCAAACCCAAGTAACTCGCATCACGAGTCGGGAGGCTTCGCGAGAACTTTAGTGCCACCTACTACGCAGGCTAATAAAAACTTGCATAATAAATGTTTTTTTCTGTAATAATATTAAAGGTTCTGGTTTTTTAATGAATTTTTTCAAGATTTCATTCGAAAATGTGGGGAGGGGGGTATTTTTTGAACATTTGTTTGCGTTTAAAATTAATAGGGTTCCAATATTCACTGAATGTAATATTTATTCCAAATTTCGTTTGAAACGTTCCATTCGTTCGTGAGGTATCACATCCACACACACAAACAACACTTCAAAAACGTTCAATTCGAGTTCAGTGATGCTTAAATCATACTCTTCCGTCATAAACTCGAATTAGAATTTTAGACCCTGTCACAATACTGGTGCGACGTATCCTCAGGAATCGTGGGTGTACGCTCAGGATACAAGAATGAGTTCAAATTTGTAGATAACTAACACGTTTATTCACAAACACATTGTAAACAGGAACAATATACAGTTAAGCAATACTTAAATGCTCCACTAATTTCACAAAATGACTGATATAATTATGAAAACATTGACAACAGTCATTTTACTAAACAACGGCTACTATTCTCAAAACATTGACGAAAGCCACAATTCAATGTAGCTCGTATCTCGCCAACTGCTCTCGAACTGAGTGATGATTCCTTTTATAGTCACTCACTGTAGATTCCTTTTATAGTCACTCACTGTAGTATAGTTCTCACTGTAGAACACTTAGAAATATCTCATATCTCGTAGAATAATTGTTATACCACGGTCCTTCTCGAACCTTCAGAAAGTCTCCGAATGTCGCCAAATTGGCGATAAATCGTCAAATCTGGCAACCCTTCTTCGAACTTCGGCGTATGGCAATCCTAGTTTCACGTTATGGGAAAGGATGTCTCTACGGATGTTTTCTCTGTCAATCGAAAGATAGGAATGCAAGTGGGGGGGGGGGGGGGAGGGGCGGGAGAGAACTCCAAATCCTTATACATTATGCTAAGTATATAGTTTAAGTAAAAATCGGTTTAGTTGTAAAAGAATTATCATCAGACAATGTAAATAAATAAGGAAGCACAGCACAGTCGATTTTTATTCGATAACGTTTAGCAAAGAATTCGGTATGCAGAATGTGGCGAAAATAATACGTTATGCATGACGATAACATGTTGGCGATAACATGTATCTCTTTGACAAGAACTACTGTGCCCGTAAGCAACAGGTTGCGAACATCCACTTAATTTTTAGATTATGTTCCCAATGCTGGAAAAAGTATGTAACATCCTTGGATGTCCTACTTTACCTTACAGTTGGCGATGGTTAGATAAAGAAATGGATTTAAAAAATTTGTGAACTATTTAAGAACATCTACCAGTATTATTATTTTAGTTTTTCCTTCATAATGATAGAAAAGGCTGTTTCGTATGCGGCCTCCGTTAAGTAATCATGCTACGCGAGCATTTAAAGCTTTGGCTTTTAAAGAGCTCGTGAAGAATGTAAATAAAGAAACGAGTGACTAACTGCACTCATGTCCAAAAGTTAAGCAACGAAGTGAAAAAAGCGGATAGAAAGAAAAATATTTATTCAAATTCATTGAAATTTTCACAGATCATGGGGTATAACAAATGACACTAGCGTGGTAGAGGGAGAGGGGAGCAAGGAAAATTATCAATAAATAATTAAATAATATAGATAAACAAAAACATAGAATTTTGGGCGAAAAAAACAGTTTATTGGTAGAGGTCTGTCAATACGGAATGTAATGACTTTGCTGGAAACTCCAAGTCCAACAGCGTCGATTCATGCCAAGAATAAGATCATGTATGGCGGTTTATGGTATCTGTGTCCATTCACACAGTAGACATGTCCTTAGCTCGTAAAAGTTTCCGGGAGTATCATGTAGAGAACTTAACATGTCCCATATATGCTCGACTAGATCGGTATCAAGTCGGGTGATCTCAATGGTCATTCCATAAGAAACAATGTTTCAGATTCTAAGTACTGACTGACAATGCGAGCCCTGTGAACTCGTTTGTTATCGTCCATAAAAATTGGATTAGGGCCCAAGGCCGCAAGAAATGGGCTAACATATTGAGCAAGAATGTCATCTCTATAACACTCTGCAGTCACAAGGCCAACGGCCGTACCGTGCTGAAAACACCGGTTCTCGTTAGATCACCGAAGTCAACCAGCATCGGGCGCGGTTAGTACTTGGTGGGTGACCACCTCGGAACACCGCGTGCTGTTGGCCATCTCGGGTGCGGTATCCCCGTGGTTTGCGCGCTAGATTTGCACGCTACCACAAAATGCCGCCGTGTTCATGCGGAGTACGATCACGTTAAACATGTGGGTCCGTAAGTCCTTCCGAGAGGTTGGTGGTAGGGGAAGGAGGGTACGGTCCCTGTGGATGCCTCCCCCACTGGGTTCCGGTCTAAATTGGGTGGCACTTCCCGGCCGTCCATACAGTTACCTTACACCTTTCTGGTAGGTCGGACGGTCTGGGTCTCAACAACAACAACACTCTGCAGTCACAGTACCGCGAGGGAAAATGTGGAGATTAGTGCCAACACCGGCAACTATCCCTGCCCAAACCACCGCTTCTGTATGAGTGCATTTCGCGGATGTTACTGGAATGATAGCAAGTTCCAGGCGTTCTTCAGACCAAACCGTGACTCATCCGTGATCAGCACAGTATCCCATTGTTGTGGAGTCCAGTTGAGGTGATCTCGAGCCCAGTTTAAGTGAGCCCCTCTGTGAGAGGATGTCAGCGGGGCGCAAACCACTAGCCATCTTGCATACAGCTGATCTACACTGCATGTAGTCGTCTGCAAACAGTTTGCGGAGATGTCGCTCTTCCTTCCAATGCTACAAGGTCGGAAGCAATCTGAAGCGCAGTGGACCTATGGAGTCGTGCTTGCAGACACAGAAAACAGTCATCCTCAGCCGTTGTGACCCTTGGACTTCACTTATAGGTCTTTGCGATATTGTTCCTTCACTTTGATACCGGTTCCACGGTCGACAAATGACGGAACTATCGACATTTATGGCTCGGGCTACTTCCGACTGTCGCTGAACCCCTTCGAGACGCACTATTACCTTCTATCATCTGGCGTCACTCAGATGGTATCGTCTACTCATTTTTCAAAATTTGGTTAGTTCGATTTTCTTTCTCTCATTTGTAACGTAGAAATACAGGCTCTGAACAAAACAGACCGTTTTTATACCTAATACGTTTCTTTGTTAAAATTGTTGGTATACAAAACGTTTTCTGCTGGCTAGCTTTTGCGTGCGTGCCCCTGTTATGTATGCAAATTTTGTGGCTACACATTATTTATTTTGCCAAATATGCTAATTTTTCCGTTTGTTGGTTAACTTTTGGACATGAGTGTATATGGGTAATAGTATCCAACAACCTTGAATGTCATATTTCATCTTACAGATGGGAATGGTTAAAGAAATGTATTTAAATATGTAAACTATAAAACGTCTACCAATTTAATTATTTTAAGTTTTCCTTTATAATAATAAAAAATGTTTGATTTATCACTTGGCTCTAGTTTACTATCATGTCGCATGAACACTCAAAGCCTCGGCTTTTAAGAGAGCTCGTGAAGAATGGAAACAAGTAACTAACTACATAGGATCCATCCGTACCAAAGTGTCTATAGCTCGATTGCAACACTTAAATAAAACGTAAGAGTAAAATCATAACAATAAATGGATAGATCATTGTAAGTACTTATAAACTTTCCACAGCAATCGCTCGACCGCCGCGTTGTGGGTTTGAGTCCCACGTAAGGCATGGACGTTTGTGTTGTGGGCGCAGTGTATTCCGCCCCTTTGGTGCGCCTGGGGCAACGTTCTAGGATGGCTAAATGGTTCACGTTCTGGCCGCTGACAAAGGCGAATGATGATGAGTCAAGTGCCTGGCCATTTAATATAAATAAAAAAGTACTTATGAACTTTTATGTGTTAAACGTTTAAAAAATGGCTAAATTTGCAATCTTGGTCTGTAATCTTAATTCTGTAATCTTCCCGCGAACGTTGAAAAAAAATTTATTATTCATACATATAGAAATCGAATTATTTAAACGCAAGATTTTAAACAAACATTTAACGAACTATTTAATATTATCTTCATCCATTTTACATATTTTAATAGCTATTTTTTTGTAATGGTTAATATATCTGAAACTGCATGTGGTCAATATTAGAACAAAAATGCACATTTACACCTATTTTCGTATTTAAAAAGAAAGAGTGGGAAATACTTAATTGCTGCAAGCATATCTCAAACATTTATACTAAATACAAAATTTCTATGAACATGTGCAAGCACATTTCAATTTGATTGAAACAAAAAAAAAAAAAACAAAAAAAATCAGGAGCATTTTGAAAGTTTCATAAAGTGTTCCTGAACGTCATTTTACTGTTCTTTGAAAATCACTAAATTAAGGCTCCCGAGAACTAAGGTGCTCGTAAGCAACACGTTGCAAACCTCTGTGGATTACGTTTTCATTGCAGATAACAGCATCCAATATCCTTGGACATCCTATTTATATCTCTTCAGAGATGACGATGGAACATATAGAGAATAGATGTACAATAAATAAAGAAATGTATTTAAATGAGCTGTAAATTTTTTTAAGAATATCTACCAGTTTTATTATTTTAATTTTTTGTTTAAAATAAAATATAATTCAGAGCTTACGATTATCTCACTCAAGCTCCGCCAGCTTTGTTGGTTACTATTAAACCCTGGCCATTTTTTTAGTGCTGATGTAAATGATAATATTTCTGCAATACTTCCCGGAGATAAAGCGCTAGGGGCTAGGCACTGCAGAACCGTATTACATACACAAAGAAGGAGAAGGAGTTTATGACTTTTATAAAACTCGTAAAAAATTAAAAAAAAAAAATGGGTCTGTATACTCCATCATTTGTGAGCATAAATAGGTTTAGAATTTACTTCTGAACTTTGAATAAAAAATATTATTCACCATACATATGGAATTCGAATTAGTTAAATGTGCATCTATTGCGTGAAAGACCCAGGCCACCCTAGGGTATGAGCTGCTGGTTGAGTGGCCGGTGCATTTATTGTGTGCATTAATTGAATTCAAATATGCATTAATGGGAAAAAATAAATAAATGCAGAATATAGAATTTCTGAACTTTATGATTACCTTACACATTTTAAGGCTCATGACCAATGAATTGCCGTAAATTGTGCTGGCAACATGAGAATTGATATATCTCAAAATATCAGCACCAGTGATGAATATCTGATTTGTGTAAATCAGCGCAGAAAGTGAAGCATAACAGCATTTAGTGCAGTTAACTGGATATTCGCTAATGAGAGCTCTAATAAAATCAAAACTCTATTTACGGTGCCTATATCTGCACTAGAAATATGGTCGTAATATTCAGAGAAATAATGGACTATCTCTGCGGATTTTCGTTCTACAAAATCGAATTATTCAATATTATCTTCACCCAATGTTACATATTTAAATAACAAAAGTCTTATTTATTAAAAATATAGTTATTTTTTAATGCTAATATATCTGAAATTGCATGTGGTCAATATCATAAAATATTTAAGGCAATTCAATTTATGCGTATTTATGATTTTTTTAAAAGAAATAATTGAATATTTTAAAATTGTGCTAGGCGTATCTTAAAACTTTACAATAAAGAAAAGAAAATTTTATTATCAGATACAGGCACAATTCAACTGATTTGAAATAAAAAATTGAGAAATATTTTGAAAGATTTAATAAGTGCTCTCGGACGTCACTTTACTGTTTGTTCTCTGAAGAGCACAAAATTAAGGCTCGTGAGCAATGTAGTGCAACACGTTATGGTCCACTTATTAGACAATGAAATCGCTAGACGTGCCGATACGAAAAAAAAGTTCACTTCAGAAGTGCATAAAAAGTAAAATATCTTAAAAACTACGTTGAAATTAAAAAAAAGGGCTCCGTCCTGCGAAAATTCATCCATGTAGGTACCTGCCTGCAAAAATTCGTGGTCTTGCTGTTGTTAGTCTATCCAGCACACGAACTTGCAGCTCAAATATTTTGTCTTTGACTTTAAATATTTCTTAAACTACAATATATATATAAAAAAAGCGTTTTATTTCACCGTATTCCCCCAAAGCTTTTCTACAAGTGTACCAAATTTCGTATTTTTATATGAAATAGTTTTTGCGGTATGAAGCAAAGAATCCAGTGAAAAACGAGAAATTTATCAAACAGCGCAGGCGGCTACTTTTTTTAATATAGAGAGGTACAAAATGTAGGGACTCCTAAAATTGTGGGGCCCAGGAGGCCCGTGCGTTAATTAGACACTGTACACAAGTTACAATTAAGGTGAATGTTTTATGAGAACAATAACCACTCTTTTGGTGGCGATTCTTCTTTTTAGGGCGCTGATGGGACATTTATCAAGATTTTGAATTGAATCTGCTTACACCCTGAATTTGGTTCGATTTCGTGTGTGATTAAAATTTATTTCCTACTTTATCAGTGCACCATTGTTGTGCAAGGTAGGATATTGAAAAACTTGTTTTTTCTCATAATTTATTGTAGTCAAGAGGTTGCTTTTCCAAAATTCCATTTTCATCTTTCCTGTAACAACTATAGAATTTATTCCTCACTACTTTTTGAACCATCTTACATCTAAACTTCACCTTTGGAGGGCATTTCCTTTACTCTTTTTTTTTTTTTTTTAGAACTCGAGTTGCAAACGAGTGTTAACTTCCTGAGTCGTAATTCGCGAGTTGATCCAGTTTGTTCTTCAAATTATTTTTCAGCGATTGTTCCTTCGTTTACGTGTTCCAATTCTCCTTTGTTCAATTCAACGCACGTTGCGCTTCTACACTTTCTGACATAATTAAGGGGCACAAACGATAGAATCGGTTTTAACTCTCGTGTTCGTTATTTCTTTTTCTGAGCTGGGTTTTCAAAAAGGTTGAAAAGACTGTGGGATAGGTTAGTGGCGAAGAGTGATACAATAGACATAAAATCAGGAACCAAAATTAGGGAATGAGAAGGTGTCATGTTGTATAAAATATGCAGCTAATTACGAATAAAATAAAATAAAAATATAATAACTGAATTACGATGAAAATAAATTAACAATATTTTGTAATTTTGTTATTATACAGTTTATCACCGGTTTGGTGTTTCTTTGTGAAACCGATTCAAAAACGTTATGTGCTGGAAAACGAAATATACGGGAATATCTATTTTAACTTGTATATAAAAATAAAGGAAATCAAACAAGAAAATAAATATACCACTTACCCAGATCGACCCCGGTTTTTCTTGTGTGTGGGGGTGGGGTGGGGGTGGGGGCGTTAGGGGGCCCATATCATTCCCTTTTGCAAATAGGGGGGAAAGTCAATTAGAAAGTTGTAGAGCGAGTCAAATTTCGTACAAAAAATGTTTTAGTTCCGCAACAAAAGATGGAAAGAGACCGGGCAGCTTCTCCCCAGAAAATCAAAACATCGGGAAGCAACAACCGAGTATTTAGACAAGGCAACCATATGTTAATGCATAGCAGACAATTTATTAGCATGTGCAAAATGCAATGTTTGCATACTTAAAATGCTGCTCTTCAGCAATGATACTCTGCAAGCGTGCCACTAGATGAGCGTGCATGTGTTTTAGCATATCCGAATCCACAAGGGAGCAGCAGGCAGATGTGATACAGTGTTGCAGATCTGCTACATTGGAAGGTGGTGTTGCATAGACCTGAGATTGAAGATGACACCACAGGAGAAAGTCCAGAAGATCTGGTGTGCGTGGATGCTCTGCTAAGGGGCTTTTTGTTCCTATTTCTAGGGAGAGGTTGTCCGATTCTTTTTCATCTAATGGAATTGAAACACTATTGTATTAAATTTGACTAGTTCTAAAACTTTCTAATTTACCTTTTCCCCCTATCTACCAAAGGAAACAAGATGGGCCCCTTACCCCTTCCTCCCCCAAACAGAACGCCTTCTCCCCCCGTTCTCATTGTGTGGACCATAAGGTTTTCCTATACAACGGCAACGGCACAAGAAGTACATAGCTAGCCATAGGCGGCGCCACGAGGGTGCTAGGGATGCTTCAGCACCCTCATTACAAATTGCGCAAACACTCCTTTTTATTTAACAACTGCTCCTTATTCCAACTATTTTCAGTTTCTCCCTCTCTCTCTCTTATTATTTTTTTAATGTATTTTATTTACTGATTTATATATGAAATCAGCATCCCCATTCTACTCTAACTAAAAAATTAAATTTCCTAAAATTTGGTAGGTGTCCTAAGGTAACTACCTCTTTTGGGACACGCCCGGTTAGAGCGCGAAGAAGAAACAGGCCGTGAGTATTTACAAACATTAATTTATTTACACTATATAAATATTTACAACATTATTGATTTAAATTATTTAAAACACAACTTCCCAGATTCCAAATGGGATGAATACCAAATTTAAGATAAACAAATAAACAAATACAAAAGTATATATAGTCTCATAGACTAAAATGTGAAAGATGGTTATTAAAATAAACTTAAAACATCCCTATGAAATATTTAAAAATCCTTAACACGGAGAGAGAGATCGAACAAATACAAAAATAGGCAAAATGTCCCAATTGGGTAACTCACCAACATTGCTGGCCGAGTTGCGGACTTTCATCTTACTGGTATCACGCACTTCAAAACGGGCTACTTCTTGCCCTGAAGTCCGAGAACATTCTCTCTCACTCCTTTTTTTAAATTTCTGAAAACTCTCTCTCTCCAAGATTTTAAAACACGCCCCTGAGGCGCACACAATTATCTTATTGGATTCTGGGTCTTAACCCCCTGACCCCAAAGCATCGCCATTGGCTTTAGGCCTTCCAGAAACAAAAAGCCCCTTCTCAATCCCCTGCGAAACTGATATTCTTTCGGGCACTAATTCAAAGCTGGCCGAAAACCCTATGACCCGTCCGAAAACGGACAAACGTTAAACCTTTCAGTGAAAATACGATCTCTAAAGAAACCTCCGACATCCTGTCTCCTATTCCGAGGAGAGCAGCTGGCCAAACGAAAAGGCTGACCCCAAAATAAATAAGTAAACTCTAGATCGCAACCCCGAAAATATTGGATCATGGGTTTACCATGCGACAGTAGGTAAGTCCCTTGTGGGTGACCCTGGTGCTGATTAGATTTTGGTATGATTCGGGATAAAAGAACCTGCCTTTTTGTGCTTAATGGCCCTCAGAAATTGCCTTTATTCACTCTAGCTGAAAAACTAATAGACCAAATTTTATAAAATTGGTAGATAAGTCACTTATGGAATGCCCTGGTACTGATTCGATTTTGGTACTATTCGAAAAAAAAAAAAGGAACCTGCCTTTTTTTTTTTTTTTTTTTTTTTTGCGAAATGGCCCGCAAAAATTATCAAAATCTAGTTTTTGACGATGAAAAGAATAAGACCAACCCCATTGCTCTAGGACTAGCCGTTCTCGAGATATTTTAGTTTTCTTGCATTTTCGCTACGCCACCTTTAAAAATAAGTCCAGTTACCAAATGAAAACGAAAATTGAATTAAAAGTGCAAATTCAGTGCAATTTAAAATAATTATGGCTTTTATTTTGTGCAATTTAACTTAATTCAATGAATTATTAAAGAAATAAAGATAACTTGAATATGAATCTGCAGGGCAAGTCATGTGCTGCCCACATCAGATTTTTCATACTAATTAGAGGACGTTCTACAACTTTATACATGAACATTTTCGCCTATCTCGCTTCGCTCTTGAGATAGAAATTCTACCTTCTTCAATTTGCCGCTAGAGGCACTGCAGACTTTTTCAATTGATAGCGTGCAGTCGCTTTGCTATCAGTAGATCCTATTTCTTCAGCTCGAGAACCCTTTAATCGAAAATTAAATGAATGCATGAGGACTGATGAGGTAGTCTTATATAATGGGATTTTATAGTGTGTCATTTTATTAACCAAATATTTCCAGTACACACACAGACATCATTGAAAGAGTGGTTAATTCCTGTTCAGGTATGCTTATAATGACTAAATTCATCGAAATTTGAGAGTGGGGTTTAGATACACCCCATTACCTGCCTTTTTATAGATTATATATTGTTGGGAAAGTGGAAATAGAAATGATAATCTCTAGACAAAAGGAAAACACAGTCCGCACAAATGCTGATGAATGTATCCACATAAGACATTTTTTTACTTTCCCTGCAATACATGATAATGTATAGGGAAAGTATTGGAATCATGTCGAAAATCGCAACTCGAGTTTTCGACGGATTTACACGTTTCGGAGCGAAAAATTTTTTTTAGTGTGACGTCTCTGTGTGTGGTGTGTGTGTGTCTGTTTGTCTGTGCAATGTATGTGTATCCACTCTAACAGAAAAACTAAATGACCGAATTTTATAAAATTCGCTAGATAAATCACTTGTTGGATACCCTGGTGCTGATTAGATTTTGGTACGATTCAGAAAAGTAGAACATGCCTTTTTTATGAAATGGTCCGCAAAAATCGCCAAAATCTAAAATAAAAGACTACGTTCAAATGTATCAATTAAATGAGTGTTCTATACGTAATTTTTGACTAGGAAAAGAATAAGATCAATCCCATTATTCTAGGACTAACCGTTCTCGAGATATTTGAGTTTTTTTTTTCATTTCTGTTACGCCGCCTTTGAAAGAATGAATGTCCAATTACCAATAAAAACAAAAATTCAATTAAATTAATTCAATGTTCTTTTGATTTAATGAATCAATTCGTTCTCAATTTAATGAATTATTAAAGAAATAAGGAGAAAATGAATTTGGGTCTGCAGGGAAAGTCATATGTTGCCCACATCAGATTTTTTAATTTGTGATGCCATAATTTTCACATATGAGTATTTGTCAAACGAAATTGTTATTCAACTCATTATATTTCAAATCAAGAATATTAAAAAAAAAAAAAAAAAAAAAAATGCGACAGGGAATATTAAAGAAACTAAATTAATTTTTTTCTAAACATGTTAAGTTATTGTCAACTTGGCGACACTTCCGGTTTGCCTCTAAGTTGACAATATTACGCAAAAAAGGTCGCTAGATGTGACAAACAAATAAACAGCGATTCTGATTTTTTTATATCCATTTTGTGAAAACACATCATGTATAATAATGGACTTTCTCAGTGTTATTCCATGAAGAGTTAATTATTAATATCCATATAGCTACTGTACATCAATTTTAATAACAATTACGGTTGATTTTAATATAAGCATTAATTAGTAGTATAGCTGTTAATTAATTGAAGAAAATTTCAGAAAATTAATACAAGTTAATGCTTAATATTAATTATTAACTACTTATCTGTTGATTTTAACTATAATGTACAACAGTGAAACATGCAATAATACAAAAGTATCCTAAATACTATTGTCATGATTTTTAAAATTTTTAAATAAAATATGTAAATAAATTGATCATCAGTATAACCACACATTCAGCTACATTAAAACGCAATTTATGAAACGAATTTCATTAAAAAAAATTATGCTAAATGTGGATGTTATTTTCGATGAAATTTCATATATTTTCTAATATTTTTATAGGGGGGGGGGGGCTGAGTACCTCTTAGGAGATCTGAGCCCCCTCTGACTCCTTCCTGGCTACGGCCCTGTCAAGGGGGCACTTGCTCTTCCCTGGACATTTAAGGTCACAAAGGTGGGCATCAAGCTAAATATGTTCAACATGAAAAAATAAAATTTTCTCAAAAATATCCTTGAGTTTGCCCTCCTCCTGGAAATGTTTTTATGGGCGCCCATTCCCGTAGCGTTTAAATCCGTCAAAATCAAAGAATCCCCCCCCCCCCCCCCCCACCACACTATCTTCCTTTTTCTAAACTATGTATTGTTGGGAAAGTGGAAAGTGGAAAGACAACCGTGGGATAAAAGGAAGACACACTCCAGAGAAGTGTTGATGAATGTATCCAGATAAGGCATTTTTTCATTTGACCGGCCATAATTCTCACATAAGAGGGTTTGTCAAACGGGCGAAATTGTTATGCAGCTCGGCGAAACGTTGAAAGGTCGGTTCCCTTGGACGGCTTTATCGGTAGGTGCACACCTCTTCACGGTCTGATGGGATGCTTTCTAAACATTTAAAAATTTTGAAGTCACAGAATGCAATTCATAAATTTCGGACAATAAGGTATAATATTTTTAAATATTCTATTTCTTCAAATATAAGGGGGAAATAAAGGTTAGTAACTGTTACTTGTTATAGATTGATGTGAAATTTTCGCATATTTCGGATATCCCCCTTTCACATAGTTTGGATGGGAAAAGATTAATGTGTGTTGTGTGTGACGATGCCTAGGAAAAGATTTCGATATTTTTGAGTTTTTTTTTTAAAAAGCAAATTATTTATTTGTTGCTTTTCTATACAAATGTCTCGTGTACTACAGAAATACTTCTGGAGGAAATAGCGAGATGTACGCACGGAAAAATAATAATTCGTGTAATAAGCAAATTTTAATTTAATCCGTTTTGTAGGTAAACAATAAATGTTGCATAAAAGTCGCAGACAAATGATGTAGCACAATAATTATCCCTTTTCGTTGATGACATTTTTATCGTCTGTGGGAATGGTATATGCAAACCGCATGTTTTGTCGAACTAAATAAAGAACATTCTACAACTTGAAAAATTTCACCTCTCTTGCCTCGTTTTTGAAATAGGAATTCTAACTTCTTCAATTCGCCGCTAGAGGCGCTGCAAACTTTCTTCTTGGATAGCCCATAGTCGCTTTCCTATAAGTAAACCCTGCTTTTGCAGCTCTAAAGCACTGCAATCCAAAGTTAAAGGGACTTATAAGGGAACACTGTATAACGAGTAATGGAGTTCCTTGCTATAGGTTAACTAATTTTTAGCTCCACCTTAGTTCAGTCTGAACTCAATCTTCTTTAAATTAGAAGTCGACTGCGTGCAATGACTAACTTCATCGGTTACTCTACAGACATAGGCGGGTCAGGGTGTGCCAAAGTACCCTCTTGAAAAACTGTGATTTTGATTACAAGCCATGCCTTACAAAATATTCGTCTTTGACCCAGAGAGGTGTGTGGAGAGGTGACCCAGAGAGGAGCAATAGGGATGTGGAGCAAAGGGTTTTCAGTAACGTACATTCCAAAGCCATTTTTCAGTCAGTTAATCAGTCGACCCAGACCCACCAGAAAGGTATAAGGTATCTATTTGGGCGGTCAGGAAGTGCCACCCAATTTAGACCGGAACCAGTGGGGGAGGTATTCACAGGGACCGTACTGTCCTTCCTCTACCACCAACCTCTCGGAAGGACTTACGGAACCACATGTTTAACGTGATCGGATTTGACAGTGGTGGGAATCGAAACCGGGTCGTCCGAATGCAATTCCCGCGCACTAACCACTGGGCTGTCGCGCCCATGCCTTACAAAATATTGTAATAACTTTACAAGGGAACTTTTATAGAACGATTGTGGTTAGTACACAATTTCAACAAAATCAATAAATTTTCGCAATGTTGAAATAATATGAATCGCAAAAAATGTAATATAAATGTCATGTAATATGAAAGAAAAACTAAAAAAAATGTTGTTTGGAATTAAAATAAGAGTATTCGGCCACAGCTGTGTAGTTCCCCCCTTTTGCCTTTATGTTTCCTCTAGCGAGTATATTAATATAAATAATTTAAACTTATACCCAAATAGAAACATAGAAGTATTGTTGCATTTGGTATGTTCATGGATGTTTAATTTTGTAGTTTGGGTTGCTCCGCCTCCAGGAGCGAAGAATGTTCTCAACATTAGACTATTTTTTAATAGTTAATTTTTAAAAGGTAGTTAGTTCACAGTAACTTTTAAAAAGCACAGTAATTTCTAAGCAGTGGTTCACACTAATTTTTAAAAGTGCGACGCCGCACATATTGCTACCTAAACCCTAGGGTTGGTCGTGCGGTCTGGGTCTTCAACACTAATTTTTAAATGTGGTACACACTACTTTTAAAATGTGGCACGCATACCATTTATTCATATTTACTTTGCAACAATGCATATAATCACTCCAAAAAAAATTTAATCTTCAGCTCAAACAGTATTCATAGGCCACTTCTTTAGCCACTCCCCTCGAAAAAATCCTGCGTACGTCCATGTCTACAGAAGTTTTCAAAATTGCGACACACTGCAAATTTTGAAGCTGCTACACAGTACAGCTATCCACTTACGTTGAAGGCTTTGAGGAGTAGTTTGAAGCGCAGTAATAACCGTGCAAAAGCATGTTGAAAGCGCGATTCCAAGCTAAGTTTAATAATAGGATACGTTTTAATTGTATATAAGGTAGCAAATTTCAGACATACTAACAGCAAAAGAATGAGAAATCTTACTTGTCTTGAAGTCAATTGTTTATAAATGTCCAAGGCCAATGTTTCACGCCGTAAGGGCAGGGCCGGCTCTAGGTATTTTGCCGCCCCAAGCAGAAAGCAATTTGGCCGCCCCCTCCCTGAAATTCAATTTTCTGTTAACCTTTAAATGCAATAGAATAGAGAAACACTGCTATATCGCCAGTTTTTAGTCAATTTTGTTCCAAGTGTTTTTCAAGTGAATGGATTTTTCGTAGGATTAAATCTTTTAATTCTTTCCGTTTTAAATTTAAAAAAAATGTGCAATATCTCAAGAACGAAATATATTGGCATCAAATAAATGATGCTATTCAATTTTAGATTAAAAAATATCTGTTCTCTGATGCATGTCTTTCAATATATATTAATATATTTTATTATTAAACATATTTTATTATATAATCATGAATGATGTGTGTGTGTCTGTCTGTTCCAACTTCTTTGATGTCATTTCAACATACTTTTCTATGTCCTAGAGAGCTGACATTTGGTATCTCTAGGACATACTATAAATAATACAGCAGCGTAGTCTAGTAGAGCATTTTAATCACATCCTCAAAAAATAGAACCGGTATTTTTTTTTCTATGAAATGGCCATTAATATAAAATAGTTAAAAAAAGACTTGAGGGGTTGTACCGAAGATACGTCCGCAACGTAGAATACGTCTTATCACATGGGTGTTTGTAAATGAAGCAACTGCCTACATAAACAATTCATTTATTTCTACAAACTGCCAGCAGTGGTCTAATAAGTTATAAAGTTGTTTATTACGAAATGTTAATTAAGTACCAGAATTAAAGAAATAAAATTTAACAATTTGATTATTGCTTGATAATTTTTATCTTATTTCGCATTCGATCGCATTCATCTCTTGAGCGTGTCATCCATCACAACACGCGTACATCCTCGGCCTAACAACATTTGGTACCTCTGCCGTCCCCCTCCGACTATTACACGCCAAGCTACAATCCTTCAACATCTCACTTTTTTTCGTCACAACCGATTTGCCGACATAGTTCCCATGCCAGGCGCCGACAAAGACGTTATCACACATCAAAAGTGTCCAATATTCAACACTATATATATATATATATATATATATATATATATATATATATATATATATATATATATATATATATATATATATATATATATATATATATATATATAATAGGCTTAAGAATTTTATTTCATTGTATTTTGTAGGCAAATTTTAAGATAGTGTATTATAAGTTACTACTTCCATTCTACCATTGGATTTGGATTTACAATTTTACTATATATATATATATATATAGTAAAACTGTAATATAACTACCATTGGATTTGGATTTACAGTTTTACTATATATATATATATATATATATATAGTAAAATTGTAAATCCAAATCCAATGGTAGAATGGAAGTAGTAACTTATAATACACTATCTTAAAATTTGCCTACAAAATACAATGAAATAAAATGAAATTCAACCATCATGAGGAATTAAAATACATATTACAATTCAGAAAGCTAAACATAATCAACAAGTGTTAATGGTGAGGAATCGAAAAAAGGAATACAAAAATAATCAAGCATTAAAGCTTGCACGTGAAAGAGGCTTAAGAATAGTTCATTTCGAAAAAATCCTTTTTCAAGTCTCCTAATATTTAAACGAAATGAACACAAAAATGCTTGTTTCTGAAACACAAGATTAATTTTATTTATAAACATGTGTTATTAGGACATTATATATATATATATATATATATATATATATAATAAAAAGGTTTGAAGATCCAATGAATGAAAAGTGAGAAGCTGTAACTCAAAAAACCTAACTATCTAACAGGCTTACAAAATAAAAGTATATATCAACTAATTTTCAAGCAAATGGAAAAAAAAAATAAGTAAATAAATTTCGAATCAACAAGTCAAAGAAAAGTATCAAAAAACAAAGGTATGGAATCGATAATAGAAAAACAGACGAAATCCAAGCACAAACGCACGTGGCCTAAATTAGGATATGTTCACTTCTACAAAACTCGTAATCATGTCCAAGTGTCTTGTAGAAGCAAACACAAAGAATGTATGTTTCTGAAGAAATAGATAGATTATATCAATAAACTATTTCTACTTGGACTACATACATAAGAAGAAATAATAAATGGAAAATTAGATATCGGGAATCTGATTGAAAAAATTCACTAACCTAAAGATCACGGGAACACAGAAAGAAGTGACAAATGACACAGAAAGAAGAAACATACATTTTTGTGTTTGCTTCTACAAGACACTTGGACATGATTACGAGTTTTGTAGAAGTGAAATATTACATATAAAATTAATAATTTTGTAACAAATTATAATAGAATCATTTAAAAAAATATTCTTTTTTAATTATCGAAATAAGAAAATTTGAAGATCCTAGCCTTCGAGAAAATTAAGAAGCTGTCAGTTATTGATTGTATACCAAATATATTTTGATTTCCTTAATTTGTTTGATAAAGTAAAATGTTTAATGAGAACTTCTAAACAATGTTATTCATTTACTCCCTGTTAAAAGTAATTGCAAAATTTGTAATAACTTAATAATATTGATTGTATTTAATTTTTTTTTTATTTTTCCTGTTTCAAATAAAAAAATGCAAAATATTTCGAAAACGGTGCGTATCAGCGTCCTATATAAATGATAATATTCGCTTTTCAATGAAAATTGAATTAAATATTTATTTTTGTAACATTTTTAAACATTATACTTTTCATGCTCATCTTATTTTTTATTTTAAATGTTCGAAAAATTGATGGCTTTCTTCTGTCCCATTCACCTAAAAATTAATGAATCTTTGATATTTATTTATTGAAGAAATATTACCGAATTGTATTCTATTTTATTGATTTGTTATAGAGATATCATTGCCAAAGACTATAGAGATATCATTGCCAAAGAGTACTTTCAGAAATACATTTTTTTGGGGGGGGGAGCGACCCCCCTTCCCGAAACATTCCCCCCCCCCCCCTTCGCCCGATACATTTTATATTACCGGACCAAATGTTAATAAATTCAGAAACTCACAAAATACCTTTTGTGAATTTTACCTAGTTTCTACTTCTTATGTGGCAGCATTTGAATTATTTTTACAATTTTATTTCATGATTGACTATTTTCGGAATGAAATTTTGCAGTTATAATTCAATTTACATTATTTTAAAATTTTTCTTCCTCTTGTTTAGCCGGAGCAAGTTTTTCTCTCAATGTTTGAATACGTATTTGCTATACATATTCATTACTTCCATATATGTATATATATAGTAATTACTTCTATATATTATTTAAAATTATATTAGATAATTTGCCCCCTTTCAGATTTCATTTTCTCTCCTCCCTCAGCCAAAAAATCCTGAAAGAAAAACTGCACAGATAGACAAACATCATGGTTAATTAGTATTTAAGGATGCTCAACACTAGTAAATTTATCAAAATCCAAGTGATCCCCATCACAATACTTTTCCTTTGCTTCTATGTGATGCAGAAAAATAAATTCGATATAAAAAGGATATTTTTGTAACTCTTGTTGTGATATTTATTATACTTCCCTCGCTAAATAGAAGTAAGTATTTGCACATATCATTTTTAAAGATCTATGCGCTTTTGACGGGACTAATTACAAAACACAAAATAAAAATATTCTTTATTTTTTTTGTTGTCGATCGGTCTGTAGGTCAGTCTATCGCTAAATCGAGGTACCCTGCTGTTCTTCGAAACAACTGAACCAAATGAAGTCAAATTTTGAAAATAGTCAGGTTGTTACTCGATACAGTGAATAACGTCATGATTTATTATTTTTTTAATTTTTCACTACTCATTCACAATTTGATCAAATGTCGTTTTCGTAACATTACAATACTACTACTCAATCGACTGAAATAAAATTTCCTGAAAGAATATGACTTATTATATGCTTGAAAAAATATTCTAAGAGGACATTCCTGTGCGTCACACTGCAAGTATACTATAAAAAAATATAAGAAAAGTACATGCTTAAAATGCAAAAATTAAAACTTCCATTTAAATAGTAATATAATTGAAGTAATTCTGAAAGTTTAAGAAATTTACAGTATTTTTCTTTTACTTTATATTTATCAGAAAGAACGAAAATTCTTTGAGGTTCATCATTTTTTTCTGATGACTTAAAATAAAAATTAGAAAAATGGGAGTTCTATATGTAAGATAGTTGGCTTAGAAAATAAATTTTGATTGATTTCCAATTAACTTTGAAAACTAAATTCCTTCCTATTAACTTTCGTTGTAAATACTCAAATGCCAAAAAATGTTATATTTTATTGAATTTTTACTCCATAACTTAAACGCAGAATATAATATATGTAAATGTCGTTTTTATGATCCGATATATTTCGTTTAAAGAATTCAAGTTTATAAAATAACAGAGGTTTTAAAGCGGCAACATGTGAAAATGTTGAATATTGTCTTTGTTTTAAAAATTACCCCATTCAACTTATAGTAGTAATTTTTCAAATTAATTTAGCTGAAATCCTGATAACCCAAAATTTGAAGAATTCGAAAAAATAGAATTTGCCCGTAAATAGCGTAAGTAATATTAATATATACTTTTAATTTAAGAAAAAATAAATACAGTATTAGGTAAGGAAAATGCACACAGGAAAAAAAATCTGAAAATTGAGCAAAACGAGGAAACAATTTCTAAGAACTTTCAAGGAGCTAAATTTAATATAACATCCTAAAAACAAACAAATACTGATCTGTGCGTAAAATTTAAAATATTTTTAGCTAAAAAGTGACTCGATAGATGCTGTATATAAGTCGTTATAACGAAAACTACCACAAGCTTTAAAGAACATACCGATTTTACACCTAGAATTTAGAATAATCTGAATCCCCTTGATGAGGGGGTCTAATATGTTATATGCAAGTATGTTAATAGAAACCATTTTTAAACAATCATAAAATAATTATATCTTGCTTGCCTTAAATTTTAATCTTGCATGAAATGTTAGATGAATATTTTAAATAATATGAAATTCAACTGCATAACATTTAGAAAGGAAAACGATAAACTTTCTTTACGGCAAGAAAAATGATGTTTGACATTTCTCACCGTAACGTACGACTTAACTAATTTACCCCCGAACAAACCTCTCGCAAAACAAAATGATTGATGAACACATTTTTCACAGCCGATTCTCGCAAAACAAAATGATTTTTCACACGAGTGTATGTCCCATAAATTCTACAATGATCCACCCACAGACTATAATATAGTATTCTGTGGATCCACCGATCTCAAGATGTCTTTTGAGACCTGTCCTCGTCTAGTTTTTTAATTACTTTCAATGCCGACATCTGTTTCGGGATAGATGTCAAGAAGTCCTTTATTTATGGGTCTGGGTGATTTGGGGAGATGGTTTCCGGATTTGAGCTTTGGAGAATAATTAACAAAGGATGGGTATCCTGGCACTGCAATTCTAGATGGAACCCCATCGTTTCAAGCAAAGTGCCCTCTCTCATCGGATTTTTTCATGGAATAGTTAACAAAAACCAGTTTCACATAAAAGCTTTTGCAGTTCACAGATAATAGTCAATATGCCGCCCTAGAAGTGCTGTTGATGGCTGTACTGGACGCCCGGTGCGCTAAAGTAATTAGTTGTTACTTGTGTTGCAAGATAAACAATTAGGGGCGACATACTGGAAGCTATCCCATTTAGCCCTCGGGTCCTCTTTTTTCACGGGGAGAATGAATGATAGCCGTTTTCACTCTTTTATTATCTGGGACCAAATGTTTAATATTTTTCAGTGCTTTTGTTTTGCCTACATCTGCCCTTGTAAATGCTGTTGCTCGCGCCCCAGAAATTTTTACTCTTTTTTTATTTAAGATATTTTTTATTTAAGATTTTTTATTTATGTTGACTGAAATGTCGCCCTTAAAATGTGCCGCCCCAAGCAAGTGCTTTCTTTGCTGGTGCCTTAAGCCGGCCCTGCGTAAGGGAAATGAGCAATACGGCCGTTTGTCCGAGTCATGAAGGGGGGGAGAATGCAGATTAAATCGGTCATTTATTTGAGTAAGGTGGTAAAGGTGGAAAATAAATATTTTTTAATGATCAGTTTTAAGAGATGCAATTTCTAATTTATAGTACTACTGTATAAAGTATTGTCTTCATGAAAATTTTCGAAATGAGAAAATACAATGTAGCTAGGCTAGCCCTGAGGCCACCCTAGGCTAGGGTGGCGTCTCACACAAGTTGTGGGCTCCACCTGGTGTGAGGCATATAAACGTTTAACACGGGCATTTTCCCCCTTTCATATTTTTGTTTTTCCCTCTTTGTGAATTTTTCCTGTCTTTTTCCCTGCCTTCAAAAATATAAAATTGAGGGACTGGGCGCCCTGTCTCTCCTACTCGAATGGTATCCGTCACTCCCCTAATTTAAGTTAAACATAAATTAATTATAGAATTATTTTTAATGATTTAATTTGAAGAATATAATCATGGAACGATTTCGGTATTTGAAACGTAATTCGATTACCATAATAATCACAATGAAATCCAAAAACTATAAATAAATTCATGAATAAAATATAATAAAAAAAAAGTCTGCTGTAACTATGAGTTAAATATATCACGAACGGTTAGTTGTACACCAATAAAGTTAACTAAGAAAATTTAGTAAATAATTTTTGTGCATGGTGGTACAAAAGCGAACTTTGTGTGTCTAACCATTCTCGAGCTATAGCTGAAAGAATGTTAAAAAACAATAACAAAAAAAAAAAACAATACGTAATTTATAAATATTGTGAACAAGATTTACAATTTTTTTCATTACTTACAGCTCAAGTCCCACTTGTGTGCAAAATTTCAAGCTTCTACCTTCAGTAGTTTGGGCTGTGTAATATATAGTCAACCAGTATAGTCAACCAGTCTCAATCCGCTGCACGATACAGATTACCGCATGCTTTATAGTGCTTGTAAACGCTTTTCCTTCTATACAACGTAACATTTCTTTTTTATAAACAACGAAAAATAAATACATAAATAGAATCCTGAACAAAACGTAGATTTTAACAAAAGATAGTAATTATGTTTTTCAGGGGTTGAAACTAAAAGTACTGCGTTGTATATCGCAGAAACCAATTTTATAGAACCATTTTTTTATATTTTTCTCAGTTCTCTCATGTGTATCGCTAGGACAGATACAGCCAGACCTCCGCGGCAACCTGCAAGCGTTATACCGCCTGAGGGTGGAGGCAGTGTTCCTTTCAAGACTTTTTGGCCGGGGGGGGGGGGGGGGGGTGAATGAAATTTTAAGGGGGGTCAAGTTTACTATTTGTCCTATATAAATATATCTAAATGTTGTATCGCATAAATAGAAACTAGGTTAACATAAAATGTCTCGGAGAAGCCCCCCCCCCCCTCTTAAAATTTCATTCGTCCCACTGACCAAAAAGTCCTGAAAGGAACACTGTCGAAAGACCCCCACAATTTTCGAATGATTTTTTTTAAATACCTGGATCTTCACTAATGATAAATAAATAATAATCTCAGATGTAATTTTAACATCAGAAAGCGAATAATATAAAATTTTGAACACCAACATGAATGGCTCTCTAAATATTGCACGTTTAAAAAAAATAAAATCATAAAATTAAAGTAGTTGGTATCGCCCAACATGTTTACTTTCCATTTGCAGTATTATGTAAAAACTATGTTACCATCATTCTTGTGGATCTAGTTAGTTCTATTCAAGAGCAGTGTTTCTTTCAGGACTTTTTGGTCGGTGGGGGGGGGGGGGGGGGCGAATAAAATTATAAGGTGGATAAGTTCTCTATTTTCCCTATATAAATTTATCACATAAAAACTAGGTTAACATAAAATGTCTCCGGGGGGGGGGGCATCGCTTCCCCGGAGGTATGCCTGAAAGAAACACTGGGTGGAGGACCAAAGGGATTATATCCGCCACCAAGCTAGACCGCGACCCGGGGAGAGAAAGAAGTCAGCGGAATCATTCACTGAGCAGGAGTTCGTAAAGTCTCGACTCCAGTCGCCTACGGATCTGGAGACATGGTCATAAGGGCCAGTCCCTCTCCACAACCTGGAACAGTCTAATTCATGAGTACGAGTAGGAACTCCCGGAACAATCCACAAATTTGTGTATCCCCTTAGAGGAGGCGGGTCAGAGGCTACAGAGTCGACGCCAACGAGTTAGTATATATGGAGGGAGTGCGGTCCTATCTTCCCCATGCTAGTAGCATGGACAAACACTGAGAAGGTGTAGTAAGGACGAGGAGGAGAAGGACTTTCATGATTTGGCGATTTATCGCCTAAACTGTGTAGTGTACCTTCTGTTTTTTTTTTTAACTTCTATTAAAGTCGAGGATGAATGGGAAGTTATTACACGTGTTATACGTTATAAGATTTTAAAAAATATGTATGAAGAAAAATACGAAATAGGATTAGAATATTTTTATTACCAAAAAATTTTATTACTAAAGAATAATTTTGTTAATGAAGTCATTTTTCTAAAACAACTTGAACTACAAAGCAATTACAAATAAAATATGATATGAAATAGATTACAAGTATACAAATTGAAGAATATGTATAATATATTTAAAAGCAATTATAAAATATATGAAAAAATTGTGTGCATGCTTGCTTAAAATGTAGAATTCTTCACTTTCATCCAGATAAACTTTATCTCTGAAAGTTATGTTAGCATTATCCATATCTGCTTTGAGGCGTAATACGACTGAGTCATTTTTACATCTAATTTATTTTAATATATTGTATGTGTACCGTCAAATATAAAACAATGTAATATTTGCAATAATAAAATATTTAACTTTCCCGAGGAAAACTGAAAAATATAAAACTTTATAATATTTCTTATATAGGGAAATATATATATATATATTCGCTATTTTATCTCATACGAACTAAAAAATATTAAAATATGTGTAACAATTATTGCCTTTTCATCTCTTCCTCCTGACTACATCTTTATTTAATTCCCATTATCTCCCCCCCCCCCCCTCCTTCCTTTTTTTGAGTTTTTCGTGTGATATTATTTCATTTAAATCATGTTGTAACTAGTTGATGAAGATGATATATGTAGTCCTATTTCAATATAAAATTATTTCAATATAAAATTATTACTTTTGAATCACCTAAGCTAGGTGTCCCAATAGCTTTATTTTCGTCAAATTTCTGTAATTATAATAATTTGGACTTCAATTTATATTAGTCGCACTTGAAAGACTCTGAAACACGACTTTGGTACATAAAACATGATGTAAATAAAAATATTTATATTGGTAGAGCTGTTTCTAGATCAAAAAGCCTATTACTTAAATTATGATGAGGAGAATGTAAGGTTCTTTTAGAGTTAATATTTCTCATTTAATAGATTGCTAACGCGTGATCAAGAAGTCGGTGATTCAAATACTTCTTTGGGCAAGGCATATTTCTTTCTCGAAAACTAAACAAGAGTGTAATACCAAAATACTTCTACTACACTGGGAGTTTGATGATATATCCTTTGATATTTAATTTGTGAACAATCGAGATGTTTATATGAAATTAATTCTAACCAACATCGGCATGTATAAAATTTATGCAGAGAGAGTGAAGGGGGGGGGGGGGGCAATCTCATGGATAAGATTAATAACATCGACTTATTAAGTACAATTTACTTTGAACTAGAAATGAGATCATGCTCATATATCTTTATATAAAATGCACTGAAAAATTGTGATGTAAAATCTAAGTGACATTTTCAATGAATGTAAACTATTATATTTTATTTTGAAAGTAAAATTTTATCATCCGACACGTCTTTACGCTCATCATCTAAACACCCTATGTTTCTTCCCTAGCCACCCAATCTTGCCAAACGTCGCCAAACATCGCCAAGTTCTACCTCGAAGGGAAAACATATGAGGATACCGAAAATAGCTCTATAACTATCACAAAAGTACTCCGAATGTTTTTTTAAAGTATTAGAATGATATTATAAGTCTTCTGCAATATCACAAACACCAAAAATAGAGCAAAACTTCTAATAATATAGCATTAAAAGCAATAAAATTAATAGCCAAATGAAATGCACCACGCTAAAATCTAGCAAAATTACTTCTTAACTATATTTGTAAGATATATAATGAAAAAAAAAAACTTTCCCATGGAAAGAGTAAAGTCCTCCTTTTACATGCTTTTCCTTGCAGCCGTAAGCAGAACAGTACATAGCCATTATTTTACTATTTATATTTCTCAAACACGCTCTCAGTCAGAAATCGCCATTGAAATGTACAGGGTCACAGTCGGAAGAAAACGGGTTCTCAGGAAATTCGTCCTGACTACAACTCCCTTTATCTTTGGCCCCGATTGCAACCCTTAAGCTCTCTCCATTATATACTACCTCGATGGTCGACGCCCAGACGCAGAGCTCCCTCCTCCTCCCCCCCCCCCCCCCACCACCACCACAGGGGAAATTATCGATCGGACAGTAATTTTATCACGAAAGATAAAAAGCAAAATTTGCAGAACAATCACGGTGGCGAAATTACAAGAAATTTCAGGAAAATTTCGCGACCGGAGATTTACACTGCCATTTCTAAAAAGTGTCTATCAGTTATGAAACATTAATACAAGCACCTACTACGCAAATCAATAAGCATTATTTCATATTTTTAAAACTAATATTTACATTTATAAACCATTGACACATTTTTACTTTCTCATACGTTGTGTTGAGAAAGAATCGTTTTCCTAAAAATTTTCGATTTCGAGATTTTGATGACAATAGATGTTTTAAGACCTGCTGAACACGTTTTGACTATTTTTGGAGTGATGTATGTGGTCGATTTCTTGTATACAGGATAGCAACCTCAAATATGAATGGATTTTCACGAAACTGTGTATCCGGCTTTGTTATCAAGAATTCTAGAACTAGATAGAATTTTTTTTTAAATTCGAGCGAAACTTTGAATTTTATTCTACATTTTATACATTTGTTATCATGGTATAGGACAACATTTGACGTAATCATGCATAAAAGACTTAATAGTTTCCATCCTTTTTGTGAGAAATAGCGGCGATATAAAATTTTCTGTTGGTGACGTCATTAGTCCCACTTGGGGGGCAAGTTTCTCCCCCCCCCGGGGAAGGGGGTACATTGTCAAGTATGGTATCAATCGAAAGATTTTTTCAAACCTTTTAAAGTGAAGGATAACAAGATATAGTTGTAATCATTTGGACCCCCGATACTGATTTTTAAAATTTTTTTATTGTAATATTTGAAAAAAATAAATGAATTCTGGTATGAGAAAGTTGAGTTGAGATGCACTCCAGTTAATTAAATTTATAAAAGAATTGTCCAGCATCGACACTGTTTGTGGGTATTGACAAACAACGGGTGGCGACGTTATAGCAAAGGGAAAAAAAATGATGTTTTTGTCGTACTCCAGAAATCTATCGATCCTTTGCTTACATGAAATTCTTTTATATTATTTTTTTATATGAGCAAAAAAAACAAATATTTCGCTATCGTCTAAAAGATCCAAAGACTTAATTTATTTGATATTGGGGAAATTTCAGACCCCCCCCCCCCCCCATAAAATTCGCGTGACGAAACAAAAATTTATAACAGAAATAAGAAATAAATAAATATATATATATATATATATATATATATATCTTAAATTATATATATATATCTTAAATATATTTGATATTTGTGAGTTGATTATTATTTGATTTCAGAAACCTCCCCTCAGTTTCGTGTAAAAAAAAAAAAAAAAAAAAAAAAAAAAACCGCGGAAATTCACGCCGCAAAATGATTACTGTCTTACTCATTGCACATGACAATTTGAGGTTGAATTTCGCTCTAATCTAAGAAGGAATCGAGTGAAGAGCCAGAACACAATCGAAGAACGGCTAAATACTTACAGCGTCAATTTGAACCAAGGTTGTTTTGAAAATATATACGTTGCGACAAAACAGATGATGCCTAAAGCTGCAGGCAAGGACAACGTAACCGGCATTTCCTTTCCTACCCATTTTCCCAGAACCGGGCAGCTTAATTCTATTCTTTCTTCACATTTATGTGCTATTATTATTATTCCCGCGCTTTAACCAGTTTTACATGCATCAACGAAAATTATCTTTTATTTCTGTTACTTTCTTTCGCGTCCTCTTTCAGGGTTGAGTAATTTTGGGACCTTAAACGGTGAAGTTCTGGAATAAATTTACGACTTAATTCTCATCAGGTTACGACAGAAAATACCAGCGACAGTGTTAAACAAACCGTCGAAGAATTGGTTTTTGCTGAGTAACCGTTAAATTCTATTATTTGTATGTTTGCGACGCCGGTGTTACTTCTGATGCAGTAAAGGAGAGAACAAATAGTACGTATAAGCAAAACTACAGAGGGCAAAGTATCTCCTGGATGAAAACAACATTGCTGTTTTATTCACGCATGTTTAAAGAGTAATACTCTTAATTTACATATTTTCCCATAGAAATATTGTATCTAACAAATTTATCTATCATATATATACAAGGTTTCTAGCAGAACCACTTATGGGGCGACATTAAGTGGGGGGGGGGGGGGGGGGGGAGGGCTTCAGATGGAACCCGAACTCCCAATAATTAGAGAGAATTTAAGAATTTATAAATCAAAACATTTTTTTTTTCAAATGGAACGTCAAAATAAAATTTGGCGAATGAAAACTCTATTTGGCGAAAGAAAATTTCATTTTATCTAATAGATTGGCGAAAGTAATCAAAAATCCAAAACAAACTTAGGCGGCTCTTTTCCTAGAAAAGTCCTTCAGTACCCCAATAACTAGGTAAGAAACGGTCCGCGAGTGTACACGTTTGGTCTAGCTACAGTGAAGTGACCATGCCCAATCGAATAAAAGTGATTGCAGCGCTCCTAGCGGAGAATTTAAAAACTTTGGAAAACAAACTCGGCGCAAAATGAGATAGGCGAAGAAGGACAAATTCAAGCTTGTACAGAATTGCCTAATTGGTAAAAATCTGTATTAAGAAACGTATATACGGAAGGCAATAAATATATGTTATACTTCTCTACCTATTGCTAGACTAATTGTAAAAAATCTGATGTGGGCAACACATGACTTTCCTTATATAATACAATGAATTTACTACTTTTACAGTAAAAAAATAGGTTTTTCTTATAGTAGATACTTATATTCTTTCCAAGATATTGAATTTTCGGCAATTAGCCGTCATTTTCATTGATTTAGAGTCATTTTTATCCATTTGGCGAATTTGTCGTTAATTTGGCAACATTTAAAAATGTCGCCAAGACATTCCGCCAAATTCGTCGCAAAATCTCGTCAAGCGTTATGGATGGAGAAATAAGTTATTCTTACAGCAGATAAATGACTATTGGCCTTCAAATACAAAAGTATTACTCTAAGTATCTTTTTTCATGAATGGAACGAGCTAGATCCACGAGAATGATGTCACCAAATTTATCGCGTGATATTACATATGAAAAGTGAACATGTTTCTCAATAGGTAATACTTTTTTTTTATTTTACATGATTTTTTGATAATTTTTTTGAAAAATGTTTCTAATGAAAAATTACATAAGATATGTATGTCTATTTGCGTAACTTTATTAAAGGTTTTGATTTTTTAATGATTTTTTCAAAATGAAAATTTAGGGGGGTTCTGAACATTCGATTGCGTATAACAACAATAGGCTTCCAGTATTCACGGATTGTGATTTTTGTACCAAATTTCGTTCGAATCGGTCCATTCTTTCGTCAGTTATCGTCTCCACAGACTCACTGACACACACGCACACACACACAGACATCACTTCAAAAATGTTCTATTCGTGATCAGGGATGTTTGAAACGTGCTCTCCCGTCGAAAACTCGAATTCGAATTTTCGACCCCGTCACAATACTTTCCTTATACATTATTGTATATAAGGAAGGTAATAATTATTGCGCAATATTCTTTCCCGAATTCAAATATGCTTGCTGATGTCGGAGGACATTTAAAGACGCTACACTGGATTTCCGTGCATTTAAGTGTTGTCACTGAATAATTCCTGAATACGTCAGCTATTCGTCTATAACCAAATTGCTTCAAGCAAATGTCTTTTGCAATAGTTTTAGTGTCAATTCTTACTCATTTGGCAATGCTCCTCAACTTTGCAATTAACATCTTCTATCTTGCTTTGTTGTCGAGTTCATTAGCCTAACTTTTTAAACTCCTCGGCAAGAGCGGTACCATCACTTTTATTCCATCAGACATGGACACTTTACCGTAGGCAGGTCTAACGTGTACACTCGTGGACCTCTCCTTCCAATGTTATTAGGGGGTTTTAAGACTTTTCCAGAAACCCTCTATAAGAAATACTAATATATATCTCTATCTATCAAGTTTAGCGACATGTTTGGCGATCTTGGAATTAATTACAGGACTCGACTTATCCCAAGGCCCGAGGCAGACATTCTCCGGGTCCCCCTTGCACCACTCGATATATATGAAATGAACAAAAACATTTTTCAAAAACGTAATTGCATTCTAGAAAAGCATATACAAAATGTGGTTCTTAAATATTTTAATGGAATTTGAAATATTGGCAACATTTCTATCATAGCCAAGATGTCAACATGCTAAATTAGTGCGGTTAATCCCTATATTTCCCCCAAATCCTTAAATTTTCCCGCAGTCCGATAACATATTACTTTTTAAGAAGCAACCGTTAATTTTTCGATGGAGAATTGTTTAATTTGGAGCCCTTCTGGTGCGGGGACCCGGAGCAGCTGCCCCGCATGCCCCTGCGTGAGTCAGGCCCTGTAAATTTGGTGTAATATCGCCCGCCAGGCAGCTTTGTGGAAATATTGCCACATTACAGATAATTTAATTTATTTGAAAAACCCTGTCGCTTTGTAGGAAATATTAATGTAGTATTTTTGATTCAAAATAAAGCGAATTTCAGTGTTTCATGATATATGGTCGTGTAGATTTTGCATCCTGTTAAAAGGAGGGTCTAAGGGTCGAAAAGTAATTGCGTTTTTCGTTAGGGGGTCACGTAGTAATTATGTTTTGTTTGGTGTATGTATAGTAATTATGTTTTATCAGGTATATGTATAGTAATTAATAATATTGATCGAGAGAATTTCATGTAAACGGGGATTTCAGGAGCACAAGTGCTGCAGGAGGGTAGATGGAAGAAAATATTTTATACAACTTTATGCACCCCTCCTCCATATGACGGGCCTAAAATATTGAAAGGAAGTAATGGGTAAATGTGACTATAGTTGCATAAAGAACTCACGCAAAAAAAAAAAAAAAAAAAAAAAAACACTTTCACTATTGTATGAGGAAGTAAAAAACTTGAGATTTGTGATTAATTAGTAAAAGTATTTGGAATTTTTTTGAAAAAGGAAAATGGAAAACTTCACTCACCATTTCGCGTAATATACCTTAAATAGTAAACTGATAATTTAATTCTTTAACAACGTCAGTCAGGAACGCAATAATTAACAGAATATCTGCAATCTTTTGCACATTTATTTAAAAATTTAGCCATTCGAATGAAAGAGAAATGATTCTAGTTATATTAAACATTCTTTGATTATTTAAATATCATTAAATATATTAAAAAACCCCGATAGCTTTTTATGTCTTCATTATTTCAATACATTTAAATAATTATTATATTTTAATGTTTTGAAACATTCTAACAAAGACTTAAATTTTATTCTAAAATTCTACTGCCTTAAATAAAAAACGAAAATACACATTTTTAAGAAAAAATAAAAAATAAAATAATTGAAAAAACAATTAATACTCTCTTACATTTTAGTCGTTCTTACATCAAAACAGCGAAAAGAATTTTTTTTCTGATAGCAATATTAATTCACGAAAGTGAAAGTTAATTGAATTTTACATCACATTTTACTTTTAAAAATAATCGTCTGCCAAATTAAAAACTTTAATCTCCAAAATGATCATTTTGTTAAAATAATTATAGCAATTTGCTTTTCTAAGATATTTTAATTAAGATAATAAAAGTCGTCTGTAAGAAAAAACAAACAAAAAAACCCTCCATAAGTTCTAAAAATTTGTATTTGGTTAATGACTTAAATAGATTTGGTTTTTCGAAGATATTTCAGTTAAAACATTTAAATAGTCTTTCGTTATTGAAACTTCATAAACTCGTAAAATTTGTATTTTGCAAGAAATTAAAATATATTTGGTTTTCTAAGACATTTCAATTCACATCACACAAGCAATGCGTTTGTCAAGATGAAAACTTTATAAACTCTAAAAATTCGCCTTCTGTTAAAAAAATTAAACATTATTTGAAATTCCAAGATATTTTAATTAAGACAATAAAATTGTCTATCAAAATAAAAACTTTATAAGCTCTAAAACTTTGTATTTTGTTACACAATAAAATCGTCTGTCAAAATAAAATCTCTATAAATTCCTAAAATTTGCATTCTATTAACAAAATTAAGCATTTTTGAAATTCTAAGATATTTTTATTAAGACGACAAAATCGTCTGTCAAGTTAAAATCTTCAAAAGCTTTAAGTTTACATGAAGTTGAAAATTGAAGCACATTTGTCCTTCAAATATATTTCTATTATATGGCAATAAAAATTCCTGTCCAAAACCTTTAAAACATTGTTACTTTTAAAATTGAACACATTTAATAAATAACTAAACATATAAAACTTTCAATGATATATATATTTTTACGAAATTTGTACATACTGCAATATCATCACTATTTTCTCCCTGTTATATACAGAGTTCCCTCTCAAGTCCTTATGCACCTCTCTAACTTTCGATTGAAGTGTTCTAGAACTGCAGAAGCAGCGTCTACTAATATAAAAATGATTATGCTCTATCAATTTTGAAAGTTTGCAGCGCCTCTAGCGGCGAATTGTAGAAATCAAAATTCCTATCTCGGAAACAAAGCAAGATAGGCGAAATTTTCCAATTACAAAAATGTAGAACGTTGTCTGTTTAATATGGAAATATAGGCGGTTTGCACATAACATGTACACAAATGATAAAAAACGAGCTTAACGAAAAGGAATAATTATTGTACTGCATCATTTGTCTGTCATTTTAATACATATACAATTATTGTTTGTTGCATTTACTGTCCCCCAGATTTACCTCAGTAGTAAACGAGACATTTGCATAAATATCGCTTTTCTTTGACCTTATTTTTTATCGTCTGCGTGCATGGTATGTGCAAATCGCACGTATTCCCATACTAAATTACCTATCTTGTTTCGTTTTTGAGACAGGAATTCTAACTTCTTCAATTTGCCGCTAGAGGCGCTACAAACTTTCTCAATTGATAGCGCATATTCGCTTTCCTATTAAAAAATCCTGCTTTTGCAGCTCTAGAGCACTTTAATCGAAAGTTAAAGGAATGCATAAGGACTTGCAAGGGAACTTTCTATAACGAGTAACAGAGTTAGTTACTCGTTAAATGGTAATTATTCTTTCGTTCCACCTTAACGCAGCCTAAGTTAAAGGGATGCGAAAGGACTTAAGAGGAAACTCTGTACATGTTAATCATCTGAATAAATGAAAATTGTAATAGCCAGGAAAAAAAATGGCGTCCGCTTCCTATAGCGCATGTAATTACTCATAACAGTTCCAGACGAATTATGAACGGCCAGTTGGTTTCAATTGGAGCTATTAAGATCCAGTCATCCTGTCCCGAGTAATGGGGTTTTATTTTAGAGGCAAATAAATGACACTTGCTAAAAGTATCCGTTTCAGCTCAACTTTTTAATCTATTTGTTTAATGTGCTTTCACTCGACAAAACAATAATGAAAGAATCAAAAATTAAACCAGAATAGAATCAAAGTTTATTATGAGGGTTGGGTTATGTAAAGTTACTTTCTTTCTTTCGACCCAAACCGTCCCGACCTACCCAAAAGTGTAAGGTAACTGCTTGGATGGCCGGGAATGTTCTACCCAATTTAGAGAGGAATCCAATTGGTGGGGTGGGGTGGGGTGGGGGGTATAGGGAACGTACCTCTCTTCCCCTGACTTATCAACTGTCGAAAACGCTTTCGGACCTACATATCTACCGTGTCCATACTTTGGGTAGACACGGAGATAGTTTTGGGCTGCGGCGAGAATCGAAATCGGGTCTTCCTTGTGCGATCCTCTCGCCATAATCACTGGGCTATTCCACCCTTAATTTGTAAGGTCAGACTGTGCTTTGAGGGTGTCGGACAGTCCAGTGGTTAGCGCACGGGGATTGCACTCGGACGACCTGAGTTCGATTCTCGCCTCTGCTCAAACTGTTCCTGCGTTCACGCTGTGTACGAGCACGTTAAATATGTGGGTCCGTAAGCCCTTCTGAGAGTTGGTGGTGGGAGAAGGAAGGTACGGTCCCTGTGGTTGCCGCTCCCATTGGATTCCGGTCTAAATTAGGTGGTACTTCCCAACCGTCCAAACATATACCTTAGATCTTCAGGTAGATCGGATGGTATGGATCGAAGAAGAAGAAGAAGAAGAAGAAGAAGAAGAAGAAGAAGAAGAAGAAGAAGAAGAAGAAGAAGAAGAAGAAGACCGTGCTTTGTGTTTACGACCTTATGAAAAGCAAAAAGCGCAGAAATTGTAAAAAGGACGCTATAAAAATACTTAGTTCATGATGTTCTACTATTTAAAAGAGCAGGGTGTTTTCAAGAACGCTCAGTAGTGCACAATTTATGCAGTATGAAAATTATTTGTACAGTACGAAACTGGAATTCATGCAATGTGAAGATTATTATTATTTTTTTTAATCAGTGTTTCTGTGGAGAGTTAACAAATACTAGCCGAATACCAGTTTGAAAATCAACGGTCTCGCAATAAGCAACCCTTGAATAATGCAAATTTTTGAATAATTCAACAATTCGCGTTTCATATTTATTCGGCAAATCAAATCTTTTGGTGTGCAGAACCCCCCCCCCCTAAAGAAGGAAATATTGGAAAACTTAAATTGCGCACTTCTTCCTTTCAAACTATCTTCCGTATTCAAAACGTGCACCAAATTAAAGTCTCTATCTTATCCCGAAGCGTGCTATTTCATCGTTTCGCCTTTCGAACGTTTTTCTGTGTAGCACACCCATAAATGAACATTTTTGAAAAACTCTGTTCGTCTTGGGTATTTAATCAGATGATTGGGCCATATAAAAATATCAAGTCTATATTACATTTAAAAGGAAGCGTGTCTAATTTATTAGAAAAATCGAACATATTGATGTACGGCACCCCCTAAAGTAGCAAATAATGGAAATCTGAAATTCCACTCTTTCTTCCTTTCAAACTATCTACTCGTACACCAAATTTGAAGTCTATATCCCATCGCAAAGCATGTTTTTCTATCACTTCACCTTTCAAACATTTTTTCTGTGTAGCACCTCCTGAAATAAGTATTTTTGAAAAACTGTATTCATCTTTGGTTTTTTTTATCAAATGATTAGCCCATATACTAAATTTCAAGCATCTAACACGTTGGAAAGGAGGCGTTTTTAATTTGTTCGTCAAATTGAATATTTTAGTGTGCGGCCCCCCCCCCCCCCCCCCCTACAATATCAAATGTTGGAAAACTGAAATTGCACAGTTTCTTCCTTTCCAACTATTTACCCGTACACCAAATTTGAAGTCTCTATCTCATCGTGAAGTATGCTTTTTCTACTATATCAGCTTTCGAATGTTTTGTCGGGAGTACCCACCCCCTTAAATATACATTTTTGAAAATTGCTATTCTTCTTGGGTTTTCTATCAGATGATTCGCCCATATACCAAATATCAAGCCTCTATAACGTTTTAAAAGGGGCGTTTCTCATTTATTCCTAAAATCAAACATTTTGGTGTGCGGCAACCCCTAAAGTAGAAAATATTGAAAAACTGACACTCTATTTCTTCCAAACTATCTACCCGTACACCGAATTGGAAATCTCTATCTCATCCCGCAGCATGTCTTTTTTTTTTTATCAATTCGCCTTTTGAATGTTTATCTCTGGAGCACCCCTTAAACGAACATTTTTAAAAAACTATATTCGTTTTGGGTGTTTTCATCAAATGATTAGCCCATATGCCAAATTTCAAGCCTCAATCAAACTTTAAAAGAACCGTTTCTCATTTATTCGGTAAATCGAACATTTTGGTGTGCGGCCCCCCCCTTAAGTAGAAAATATTGGAAATCTGAAATTGCACACGTTCTTCCTCTCGAACTGTTTACCCATACACCAAATTTGAAGTCTCTATCTTATCGCAAAGCATGCTTTCCTATCATTTCACTTTTCGAACGTTTTGGTGTGAGCATCCGCTCTACAGAACGTTTTCGAACGCTTTTATTGAACGACTGAGTCGTGTACCAAATTGCAAGTCTCTATCTATTCGGGAAGTGCCTAAAAAAAACGTGACAGACAGACGGGCACTTGGCAATTAGTATAAATAGATAGATAAATAGCCATTATTTTTATAATGGTCCAATTTGTTTATTTTAATGCCTATACAAATTTTAAAAACACTCGAAACTGAGCCACATTAAAGTTGTAGGCAGATTCAATTCAAAACAGTATTAAATTAATATTATTATTGCCCGTAATTGTTACTATGCAAAATTATCGAAGACGAATTGAGTAGGCTGATGAAACAGTTTCGACAATTTTGCATAATATCAATTTTGGATAATGATAGATTAACATAGCATTGTTACTTTCCTTATATAGATAACGTATAAGGAAAGTATTGTGACGGGGTCGAAAATTTGAATTCGAGTTTTCGACGGGAGAGCACGTTTCAAGCATCCCTGATCACGAATCGAACATTTTTGAAGTGATGTGTGTGTGTGTGTGTGTGTGTGTCAGTGAGTCTGTGGAGACGATATCTCACGGACGAATGAAGCGATTCGAATGAAACTTGGTATAAAAATCACAATCCATGAATACTGGAGGCCTATTGTTTTTAAACGCAATCGAATGTTCAGAACCCCCCCCCCCCTCTAAATTTTCGAGTGAAATTTTGAAAAATCAACAAAAAATCAAAACCTTTAATAAAGTTATGCAAATAGACATTTTTTATGTAATTTTTCCTTAGAAAACGATTGGCATAAACTTTAGAACGCTGGAATGAACCGTTCTCGAGATATTGCACATTTTTCAAATAAATTTATCAAAAAATCTGATGTGGGCAATACATGACTTTCCTTATATAATGCAATGAATTTACTACATTTATAATTAAAAAAAATATTATTCTTATAGTAGATATTCATATTCTTTCTAAGATATTGAATTTTCTTCAATTAATCGTCATTTTAATTGATTTAGCGTCATTTTTATCAATTTGGCGAGATTTTTGTTAATTTGGCAATAATTAAAAATGTCGCCAAGTTGGCGACATTCCGCCCAATTCGTCGCCAAAATATCGCCAAGCGTTGTGGATGGAGTAATAAATTATTCTTACAGCAGATAAATGACTATTGGCGTTCAAATACAAAAGTATTACTCAAAGTATCTTTTTTCATGAATGGAACGAGCTAGATCCACGAGAATGATGTCACCAAATTTATCGCATGGTATTACATACGAAAAGTGTACACGTTTCTCAATAGGATTTTTTTTTATTTTATATAACTTTTTGATAATTTTTTTGAAAAATGTGCAATATCTCGAGAACGGTTCATGTTAGCGTTCTAAAATTTATGTCAATTGTGTTCTAATGAAAAATTACATAAATGTCTATTTACGTAACTTTATTAAATTTTAAAGATTTTTTCAAAATTTCACTCGAAAATTTAGGGGGGTTCTGAACATTCGATTGCGTATAAAAACAATAGGCTTTCAGTGTTTACGGATTGTGAATTTTGTACCAAATTTGGTTCGAATCGGTCTATTCGTTCGTCAATTATCGTCTCCACAGTCTCACTGACACACCCACACCCACACCCAAACACACACATACTTTCACACACACACACACACACACAGACAACACAGGCATCACTTCAAAAACGTTTGATTCGTGATCAGGGATGCTTGAAACGTGCTCTCCCGTCGAAAACTCGAATTCGAATTTTCGACCCCGTCACAATACTTTCCTTATACATTATGTATATAAGGAAAGTAAAAATATACGAGTATATTAACTGTTGAGAAACATGTTCACTTTTCATATGTAATATCATGCGATAAATTTGATGACATCATTCTCGTGGATCTAGCTCGTTCCATTCATGAGAAAAGATACTTTGAGTAATACTTTTGTATTTGAACACCAATAATCATTTATCTGCTATATGAATAACTTATTTCTCGTTCCATAACGCTTGGTGATTTTGGCGACGAATTTGTCGGAATGTCGCCACCTTGGCGACTTTTTTAAATGTTGCCAAATTAATCAAAATCTCGCCAAATGGATAAAAATGACCGCTAATTGACGAAAATTCAATATCTTGGAAAGAATATAAGTATCTACTATAAGAATAACGTATTATTTTTACTGTAAAAGTAGTAAATTCATTGCATTTATATACGGAAAGTTATGTGTTGCCCACATCCGATTTTTTGTTCAATTTTCGAATTGTGCTGCTCACATTTGATTTTTTGTTCAATTTTCGAATTATTGGAGTATTTCCAACGAGCCCGACTTCTGCCCTCAAACATGATGACTGTATCCAATGCGGTGGAAGTCACTTTGAACACACCCACCAAGCGATTCTTAAGTGGTCCCCGGTCCCTGCTCTAATGCTGGTGACGTTATAACTCATAATCATCTCTACCCTATCAATGACAGAGTAGCGCTGGCCAGCAATGATTACAAGCCTAACGGAGCACTTAAGCCTTGGACATTCATGTTATTGTATTACGTAAATATGTACTATTGTTGCTCAGTTAAATATAAATTCTGGTAGTTATACTTTTGAAATCGTTGCATTCAAGTGAAAAAATCATCAAAAAATCAAAACCTTTAATAAAGTTACGCAAATAGACATTTCTTATGTAAGTTTTCATTAGAAAATGATTAACATAAATTCCAGAACGCTAATATGAACCGTTCTCGAGATATTGCACATTTTTCAAAAAAATTATCAAAAAGTCATATAAAATAAAAAAAATATTTGCTATTGAGAAACATGTTCACTTTTCATATGTAATATCATGCGATAAATTGGGTAACATCATTCCCGTGGATCTGGCTTGTTACATTTATGAAACAAGAAAGATCAATCATGCTTAAAGCAGTGATTATGAAACACTTTCCAACTTCAATGCAATTTTATTTAAACAAGTCTAAAATGCAATACATTCCTCGGTAATATTTTGAAACTTATCACAATACTGCATTAATTTATTATATTTGAAAACTTAAACCTTCATCGAAAAAAATGAACTTCATTCAAATGACGGCATTGAAATATAAATTGCCTGGTTTAAACATCTCTAAAATGTTATACATTCTTCGGTAATAGTTTTAGAATTATCATAATACTACGATAATTTATTATATTTGAAAACTTCATCGAAAATAACTGAAATTAATTCAAATGACGTCATAGAAAAAATAACACGCCTGGATCTCTCTATAAAAACAGGATTTCATTCATAACTTTCTCCCATTCATTTCATTCATCACAATACTATAATAATTTATTTTATTTAAACATTTTGTTTAAGACCATGGAGCTACAAAAAATTAAACTCTATGCTTGAAACTTCATCGAAAAAAATCGCCCTTCTCTTTATGAAATTAATTAATATTTCATTCATATCAGCCATGCAGACAGACTCCATGAACTGAATGATTTTGTGTTAAAGAAATACAGCAATTCTAATACAACTCATTCTATATATTTTGCTGTTAACATTTTACATAGGTGAAAAATAGGCTTAGTTGTAGAAATAATCAAATTTAGATGAGCATTTAAACTCAAATATATTGTCATTGCGTTGTTTCAGTATGTAGATGCACAGAATTTAAGCAAAAATAAAGTAGTTTTAGGACGGATACAACACTCAATATGAATTGAAAAGAACTTAAAAAAATCACGATTTTGAAACAAGATGGATGCCATATATCATTTTGAAGTGGGTCATGTGATCGTTTCATATCATGGTCACGTGATCGTTTCATATAAGAGGTGTAATTATTATTTTAATTTTTATTTAAAAAACTACTGAATATATTTCGCTGATTTTTTTTTATATATTTTATGGAACAATTTGAATACTACCTAAAATTTTCGCAGCAATTTGTGAATTTTAGATCTGCTTAAAAAATGTTTGAAAAATTAGGTCCCATAGGGCTCAATGTATTTCATTTTTTCGACCCGGGTTCAATCCAAAACTAATTGGGTGATATTATTCATTTATATTCCCATAGGTTCTACAGACCGTCTGAACAACATACTAAAATTTCATTTTGATTAAGTCATTTTTACGGCAGTTATCGTGCTAACGGACAGACAGACAGACAGACAGACAGAATGAACAAAGTCATAAACACTTTTCAACTTTGTTGTAAAGTGTTAAAAAGATACGTTGAGTAATACTTTTGTATTTGAAAGCCAATAGTCATTTATCTGCTGTAAGAATAACTTATTTCTCCGTCCATAACGCTTGGCGAGATTTTTCAACGAATTTGGTGGAATGTCGCCAACTTGGCGACTTTTTTAAATGTTGCTAAATTAACGAAAAACTCTCTATATGGATAAAAATGACGCTAAATCAATGAAAATAACGACTAACTAACGAAAATTCAATATCTTGGAAAGAATATATATATCTACTATAAAAATAATCTATTTTTTTTTTAATGTAAAGGTAGTAAATTCCTTGCATTATATAAGGAAAATCATGTGCTGCCCACATCAGATTTTTTTAATTGGATCTGCCAACACTCTCAATTTGGGTCAATTTCGTGAGTGATTGAAATGTATTTTCTACTTTTTAACGCGTAAAAATGACTTTATTAAAATGAAATTTTAGTATGTTATTGAGACGGTCTGTGGGACATATGGGAATGTAAATGAATAATATAACCCGATTAGGTTTGGATTGAACCCGGGTTGAAAAAATGAAATACTTTGAACCCATGGGACCTAATTTTTCAAACATTTTTTAAGCGAATTTAAAATTCACAAATTGCTTTGAAAGTTTTAGGAAATATTCAAATGGTTCCGTAAAATATATAAAAAAAAAATTCAGCGAAGTATATTCAGTAGTTTTTTAAATAAAAATTAAAATATTAATAACACCTCTTATATGAAGCGATCACGTGTCCATGATATGAAACGATCACATGACCCACTTCAAAATAATATATGGCATCCGTCTTTTTTCCCAGAGTAAAAATCGTGATTCATAAAGTTCTTTTAAATTTATATTTTGTGTTGCATCTGTCCTAAAACCGCTTTATTTTTGCGTACTTTTTGTGTATCTATATTCTGCGCCAACGCAATTACAATATTTTGAGTTTAAATGATTATCAAACTTTGATTATTTCTACAACGAAGCCTAATATTAATGGATGCAGAATGTAAACAAGTGATTGTAAAGATGAGTAGTATAAGAATTTCTGAATTTTTTTTACGCAAAATTATTTAACTCTGGTGTCTGGAATAAAAGTGTATGAATGCTATTTATTTACTGCTTTTACACAGAGAACCAGATGATTTATATTTGACGTCATTCGAATAAAATTCCTTTTTTCAATGAAGTTTTAAGTTTTCAAGAGCAAAATACATTACTATAGTTCTGTGATAATGAAACAAGTATCACCGTTGAATGTATCGCATTTTAGAGATGCGATATATTCTGCGGATTGCATTTCAGTTGGAAAGTGTTTCATAATCAATGCTTTATGCATGATTAAGCTTTCTTGTTTCTTCTTCTTTTCTTTTTTAACACTTTACAACAAAGTTGAAAAGTGTTTATGACTTTGTTCATTCTGTCTGTCTGTCTGTCTGTCCGTTAGCACGATAACTGCCGTAAAAATGACTTAATCAAAATGAAATTTTAGTATATTGTTCAGACGATCTATAGGACCTATGGGAATATAAATGAATAATATCACACAATTAGTTTTGGATTGAACCCGGGTTGAAAAAATGGAATACATTGAGCCCTATGGGACCTAATTTTTCAAGCATTTTTTAAGCGGATTTAAAATTCACAAATTGCTTCGAAAATTTTAGGCAATATTCAAATTGTTCCATAAAATATATAAAAAAAAATTCAGCGAAATATATTCAGTAGTTTTTTAAATAAAAATAAAAATAATAATAACACCTCTTATATGAAGCGATCACGTGTCCATGATATGAAACGATCACATGACCCACTTCAAAATGATATATGGCATCCATCTTGTGTCAAAATCGTGATTTTTAAAGTTCTTTTTAATTCATATTGAGTGTTGTATCCGTCTTAAAACTACTTTATTTTTGCCTAAATTCTGTGTATCTACATACTAAAACAACGCAATGACAATATATTTCAGTTTAAATGCTCATCCAAATATGATTATTTCTACTATTAAGCCTATTTTTCACCTATGTAAAATGTAAACAGCAAAATATATAGAATGAGTTGTATTAGAATCGCTGTAATTCTTTAACACAAAATAATTTAGTCCATGGAATCTGCTTAGCTGATATGAATGAAATATTCATTGATTTTAGAAAGAGAAGGACGATATTTTTCGCTGAAGTTTTACGCATAGAGATTACTTACTTGTAGCTCAATGGTCTTAATTTTTAAATAAAATAAATTATTATAGTATTGTGATGAATGACATGAATGGGGGAATTATTTATGAATGAAATGTTGCTTTTATAGATTGAGCCAGGCGTGTTATTTTTTTATGACGTCATTTGAATTAATTTCAGTTGTTTTCGATGAAGTTTTCAAATATAATAAATTATCGTAGTATTATGATAATTCTAAAATTATTACCGAGGAATGTATCACATTTTAGAGATATTTAAACCAGGCAATTTATACTTTAATGCCGTCATTTGAATGAAGTTCATTTTTTTCGATGAAGGTTTAAGGTTTCAAATATAATAAATTAATGTAGTATTGTGATAAGTTTTAAAATATTATCGAGGACTGTATTGCATTTTAGACATGTTTAAATAAAATTGCATTGAAGTTGGAAAGTGTTTCATAATCAATGCTTTAAGCATGATTGATCTTTCTTGTTTTATGTTATTTACGTTTAAACATATGTAGTATATATTATACATGGATCGATGAAGCGTTTGAACTAAAAAAAACATTTTGTCTAAAGACACTGAACGGTAATTTGAAAAAAAGAAAAAAAAATGAAAAGGGAAAAATACGTAGTCATGACGTACGTAAATGACGTAACACAGGGACGTGAAAATATTATGGATAAAAATGTTTCGTTTTATGAAACTGGGTGCTGAGTTTCAACTCGGGCTCTGGGAACCGAAAGCGAGTCTAAGATGACGTAGCAAATGACGTAACTACGCAACGTAATAACGTGAAAATCTGATAGATGAAAATGCTCCGCAAAATGAAACTGTGCACCAAGTTTCATCTCTTAACGTGGTATGGGAGCCGAGAACGAGCCCGTAAAAGATGACGTACATAAATGACGCAGCGACGTAACGTAATGAAATGAAGATTTAATAGAGGAACCCTAGTAGCATTTAATATGCCCCGCAAGATGAAAACTGCTTGTCGAGTTTCAACTCTCTATGTGGACTAGGAGACGAGAAGTAGCCCGCCAAAGACGCTGAAGTAAGTGACAAAAAGAGCCAGTGAAGTCAATAAAAGGTGTAGAGAAAAATACGTAACGGCATGATCCGCTTTCTTGGCGTGATTACCACCTGACGTCCAAGATGTGTCCTGCTCTTATCTGCGTCGGTATAGATTTTATTCTGATTCAATATTTTGCAAATTATTTCATGAATGAAATTGTCGCCTGAAATTCTGCAGTAAACTCTAAAATCTTATTTATCACTGAGATTCCCAATTTTCCGCTAAATTATCATACGTTTCTCAAGATCCTTGTTCTATCTTTTCGGCAAACAACGCTGTAAATCACACCCTGCTCATTTCCACATGCGATAAAGAACGAAGTGTCATTTGACGCAGCTGCATAGGTTGCAAGCGTGAAAACACTCCTGGAATTCTTACCTGAACACACACACAGAAAGGTAAGAAATCGTCTGCGCTCGTGCTTCGTGATAATCGTCGACATTTGCATTTGAAAAGAATGTAACATTAAAATGGCTTATGTCTTTTTATGATTGTTGGGAAACTATTAAAATTCCAGACGTTTTTTTTTCTTTTTTTGCAAAAGAAAAAAAAAAATTAAAAGAAAAAATAAAATCTTTTTGAGAGACTAATTTAAGACAGAATAAACTCAGCAATTTTATTAGCTGTTGACTAGGACATAACTTTTAAACTTGAATTAAAATTGGTTTTAAGATCTCTGCAGAAAGGAAAAAATGGGAAAAAATCTTTCCGAATTAATCATTGTTTGCTGTATTTAGTGACTAATATTTAACTTCTTAAATGCAACCCCTCTCTCTCTCTCTCTAAACATGATATTCTTCCAAGAAGGAAAAGGGGAAATATTTTATTCTATTCTTTTGCTTCTGAAGAAGAAAGAAAAAGGTAAAATTTAATGACGCTTAAGATTATTTTTTAAAGTTGGAAATAAGTAGCTACTGGTTTTTGTAAAGAAACGACGACTTTAGAATTTAAAAAATCTAGAACTATTATATTTAAACCTAGAAGATTATATTTTCCGCAAATTGCAAAATTAGAACACTAGTTATTCAAAATTTAAGATTTTCACAGTATTATTTCCTATGCAGTTCAATCCAATGTATCCAATGTATAACTGACATGTCTATAATTTAAAAATGAAAAAAATATTTTAAAAGAACATTTTGTTTTCACATTTTTATGTGTACTATCCCTACGATACATGGTAATGTAGAGGGGGAAGTATCGGAATTAGTCGAAAATGAAAGTTCGAGCTTTCAATGGATTTACAAATTTTGATCACTTTAGACCATATCCACTATTTTTATAGGGACATTTCTCTTTCTCTCGCTCTCGCTTGCTCTCTCTCTCTCTCTTTTTCTCACACCCACTCTCTCTCTCTCTCTCTCTCTCTCTGTGTGTGTGTGTACAGTATTTCTATCATATATACATCCGGGCTGGAGGGAGGGGGTATTATCCCCCTCGGAGACATTTTGTTTATTAAGTCAAATGTAATTACTAAATATATAAAATACATGTTACAGTCCCCTATAAGTCCCCCCCCCCCCAGACACACACCGACGAAAATGTCATAAAATAAACTCTGTGTATGTATCCACTTTAGATCAAAAACTACCAGACTAGAATGAATTTATGGAAATTTGTAGTGAAGTCCATGATGCCTTAGTGTCTTAAATTTTGGTGTGGTTTGGAAAAACAGAACTGACCTTTTCATTAGAAATGGCGCATAAAGATCTCCAAAATCTTAGATAGTAGACTATATAAAAAATGCTTAAATGCATTGATTAAATGCTTGTTTTATACGTCATTTTTTATGATAAACCGAATAAAATTATTACTCTAGGATAAACCGTTCCTACAAATATGAGAGTTGTAAAATTTTGGCGACCTGGCGGCATTTTCAAATGTGCCAAATTGCCGAATGAAAATGAAAAATAAACTAAAACTGCAAATTTGATATCATTTCAAATGTGCCCATTTCATGCGTTATTTTCAGCTATAAAACTAAAATTATTCTGAAAATAAATACTTTATTAGAACACGGCATATAAAGACTGAAAAAAGGCATCAACCGGTTTCAAAGGCAATAAAGAACCTTCTTCGCCAGAATAAATGAGACAGAGCACCACTACCACAACAAGGGCAAGAAAGGGCATGCCCTTTCCTTTGACGGGCTGTGATCTAGCTAAAAGTAAATATCGTTATCGAACAGTTTGTAAAAAGCCTTGCTGCCCCAACCTGGAATCGAACCCTGGATTTCCAAACTGTCCAGCTGGCGCTCTACCGTTGAGCCACTGGGGCGAAATTGCAAGCTCTTATTATCGAAGTGGACTCTACAATCTCCACCTTCTAATGTCAGACTGGCGTGCAACTGACAATCTGACAGACCACCTACTGCTATTTTTACCTCAGGTTAGCCTCATGATGCTACTATTATTACCCAGGTTAGTATCTTACAGGGTCGCTATCCTCTGACTTTGAAATCGGCGCTTCATATTTCAGAGTCCACTGAATCCGTACTAATCGTACTAGGGTCACTTTCAGACCTCCGACCTCTTTGCACTAATCTGCAGGGTTGATTTGTTCGGGCGCCATGTAAAGATCCTTGTTGTCCCAACCGAGAATCGAACCCTGGATCTCCGAACTGGCCAGCCGACGCTCTACCGTTGAGCTACTGGGACGAAATTACAAGCTCTTGTCGAAGTGTACTCTGCAAGTTCTTTTCTGTTTTTATTTTTTAGATTTTTTGAAGATGCACATCATTACAAAAACACACTTTTTAGATTTTTTTTTTTAATCGGCCGGTTTATCTCCAAATCGAGGTATCCCCGTCTTTTGAACCCAACTGAATCCCTTTTCAAACACTACTCAAACAAATGAAGCCAAATTTCAAGCATAGTTAAACTGAGCTAATCTCGCCAGTAAACAACATCGCATTTAAAAGAAACAAAAAATTCTTCGAGTAGTGCGTGAGCAATATGCGTAAACGTCGTTTTCACAATTTTGTAATACGGCAATGCATCACGACAATGCATCACGACAATGCATCACGACATTGCGTCGTTTTCACTGACTGACACCAAATTTTGTACGAATGTAATCTATTATTATACGCTTGTAAAATCAATAAAATTTTTACTTTCTCATTCTATGCAATATAGTATAGAGAAGGTATTAGTTTCACGAAAATTTTCGAATTGGAGATTTTGATTTTACAGTATATATTTTAGGACCCCTCGAATACGTTTTGACTACTTTTGGAATGATGCCCGTCTGTCTATCTAATGTCCGTGGTTGATTTCTTGTGTATAGTGTCCGTGGTGTACACTATAGCAGCCCCAAATATTAAAGGATTTTCACGAAGTTTTATATCCAGCTTTGTTATCAAAATATAGCACTAGATATAATTTTTTTTTAGTTTGAGTGAAAACTTTAAAATTCATTCGAAATTTTATTTTTATTAACATGGCAACGTAGGACAAAATTTGACATAATCTTGCATAAAATGGTTTATTTATGGTTCAATGATCACGAGACTTAAGGGGACAGTGGACGTTGAAATTTTTTTTATTTATTTATTGACTTAGAAACGTGAAAATTTGTATAAATATTCCTCTTAACATTACTATATACAATACCATTAAATTTTATTTTCAATCTTGTTATAATTTTGTCTTTTTTTTTAATTTAATTTTTTTAATGAAAATTTGAAAATGTTCCTTGCGTGCCATTTGTTCGCATTTTTGATTAATATTTTACATTACGATCACTCAAAAACACATTATGAACAAATTTGGGTATTTATTTTTAAATCCCTTAAAAAGTTAATTTTTAAAAAAATATTTTTCTGCATTAAAACTTAATTTTCACCATTTAATTAGGTTCTTATTCACTTTTAATTACCTTAATAAAGTCCAATTATAAAATACATACCCAGTTTCATTAAAAAGTACGAGAGGTATCTTCTTGCCAAATTTCATGCATCTCAGACAAAAATTAAGACGCATGGAGCATTTTAGAAATGTAAAACCTTTGAAAATTCCGTTTCGAAGAAAATGCATTCAACCTTTTGCTTACGGGTGGGACAGCGTCCATCCCAAACGAAGAACCTCTCAAAAACACAGGCATTTGACATACCCTATCCCAAACAGTTCGACCCCATTTGCAGGTATTGGCGTGCATGGAAATCGCCGACAGAAACATTACACCTGCTGCAGAAGTGGGATAGGGTATGTCACTGTTTGGGATAGGGTATGTCAAATACCTGTGTTTTTGAAAGGTTCTTCGTTTGGGATGGACGCTGTCCCACCTGTAAGCAAATGTTAAATGTGTAAAATAATGTTATATATTAAAACTGTTTTTAGTCGATTTTTGCTCATTTCAACGTCCACCGTCCCCTTGACGTTGAAATGAGCAAAAATCCACTAAAAAAAAGTTTTCTTTTAATATATAACATTGTTTTACACATTTAACCTTTTGCTTACGTGTGGGACAGCGTCCATCCCAAACGAAGAACCTCCCAGAAAGGCAGGTAATCGCCGGCAGAAGCACTGCAGCAGGTGCAATGCTTCTGCCGGCGATTTCCATGGACGACAATGTCTGCAAAGCGGGGGGAGGGGGGGGTCGAACTGTTTGGGATAGGGTATGTCAAATACCTGTCTTTTTGGGAGGTTCTTCGTTTGGGATGGACGCTGTCCCACCCGTAAGATAAAGGTTAAATGCATTTTTTTCGAAACGGAATTTTCAAAGGTTTTACATTTTTAAAATGCTCCATGCGTCTTAATTTTTATTTGAGATGCATGAAATTTGGTAAGAAGACACTTTTCATACTTTTTAATGAAACTGGGTATGCATTTTATAATTGAACTTTATTAAGGTAATTAAAAGTGAATAATAATCCAATTAAATGATGAAAATTAAGTTTTAATGCAGAAAAATGTTTAAAAAAAATTAACTTTCTAAGGGATTTAAAAATGAATACCTAAATTTGTTCATAATGTGTTTTTGAGTGATCATAATGTAAAATTAATCAAAAATGTGAACAAATGGCACTCAAGAAGCGTTTCAAATTTTCGTTAAAAAAATGAAATTAAAAAAAAAATACAAAATTATAACAAAATTGAAAAAAATTGAATGGTATTTTATATAGTAATGTTAAGAAGAATATTTATACAAATTTTCATGTTTCTAAGTCAATAAATAAATAAGAAAAATCTTAACATCCACCGTCCCCTTAATAGTTTCAATCATTGCTGTGGAAACAATATTTTTACAATACAATATATTTTGTTTGTGACGTCATTAGCCCCCCCCCCCCCCCAGGGTGTGAGCAAGTTACCTCTCCGTGGGGTACATTGCCAAGTATGGTATGAATCGAAATTTTTTCAAGGCCTTTAAAGTGAAGGGTAATAAGCTATAATTGCAGTCATTTGGACACAATATACTGATTTTTCAAAAATTTTCTTATAAAATTAAAAAAAAAAATTAGCTACTAAAAATAGATTCTGGCATGAAAAAGGCGAGTTGAGTCACTCCGCAGTTAATTTTAAATGTTGACCCTTATCATGAGCATTGTGCATAAGCAGATTTCGCACAACGAAACTTCGTAGCCGATTTTTCTTCCGTACAACTCAGACGATTGATTCCATATTATGGCAACTATATGAACAAGAAAGATCAATCATGCGTAAAGCATTGATTATGAAACACTTTCCAACTGCAATGCAATTTTATTTAAACATCTCTAAAATGCGATACATTCAGAGGTAATATTTTTAAAATTGTCACAATACTACAGTAATTTATTACGTTTGAAAACTTAAAACTTCATCGAAAAAAATGAACAGTATTCAAATGACGTCGTTGAAATATAAATCGTCTGACTCTCTATGTAAAGGCTGTAAATATTTCATTCATACACTTTTAATCCATTTCTTTCATTCAGCACAATATACTACACTAATTTATTTTATTTAAAAACTTAGAACCATGGAGGTAAAAGTAATTTAACTCTATGCTTAAAATTTCATTGAAAAAGTCTGCTATAAAATCGTCTGTTCTCTATGTAAAATCAATGAATGTTTCATTCATATCAGCAATATTGCAGACTGCAGAGCTAAATAATTTTGTGTTAAAGAAATTCAGCAATTCTTATACAACTCATCCTTACAGCTTGGTGTGTTTACATTTTCCATCAGTGAAAATTAGGCCCCGTTGTAGAAATAATCAAAGTTTAATGATGATTTAAACTCAAATATATTGTAATTGCGTTGTTTCAAATATAGATGCACAGAAATTAAGGAGAAATAAAGCGGTTTTAGGACGGATACAGCACTAAATATAAATTAAAAAGAACTTTAAAAATCACGATTTTGACACAAGATGGATGCCGGGGCGCGGTAGCCCATTGGTTAGCGCGCTGGAGTTGCACTCGGTAGACCCGGGTTCGATTCCAGCCACTGCCAAAACTGCCGCCGTGTTCATGCGGAGTACGATCACGTTAAACATGTGGGTCCGAAAGTCCTTCCGAGAGGTTGGTGGTAGGGGAAGGAGGGTATACGGTCCCTGTGGATGCCTCCCTCACTGGGTTCCGGTCTAAATTGGGTGGCACTTCCCGACCGTCCAAACAGTTACCTTACACCTTTCTGGTAGGTCGAACGGTCTGGGTTTCAACAACAACAAGATAGATGCCATATTTTATTTTGGAGTGGGTCACGTGATCTCTTCATATAATATGGGTGTAATTATTATTTTAATTTTTATTTAAAAAACTTCCGAATATTTTTTGCTGAAATGTTTTCATATTTTTTATGGGATAATTTGAATATTTCTTAAAACTTTCGAAATAATTTGTGAATTTTAAATTCGCTTAAATGTTTGAAAATTAGGTCCCATAGGGTTAAATGTATTTCATTTTTTCAACCCTGATTCAATCCAAAACTAATTGGGTGATATTATTCATTTATATTCCCATAGGTCCTACAGACCGTCTGAACAACGTACTAAAATTTCATTTTGATAAGGTCATTTTTGCAGCAGCTATCGTGCGAACGGACAGACAGACAGACAGACATAAACGCTTGTCAACTATGTTGTAAAGTTTTTAAAAACAACATTTATATTTTTCGCACATTTGGTTCGCAGAACGTGCAAGGGAATTTAGCATTTCATATATGTAGTATTAAACTCAATTAAATGATACCAAATATGTTATCCAAATCGGCTGTTTCACAATTGTGATTTCATAGATATGTCAATTGTGATTTCATGTGATTTCATAGATGTCAAAAATAGTTAAGATATGGAGTGAAATCTGATCACGGAAAGTCAGTTTTTATTCTGTAAATGGAGCTACGATTTCGCGCAAGAAACTGGTGGAATGACAGCCTGCATATTGTATGCAAGATCAGGTTAATATACAATACAAATATGTACATAATTTTTACTTTCCCTGCAATACATGGTAATGTATAGGGAAAGTATTGGAATCATACCGAAAATCACAACTCGAGTTTTCGACGGATCTACACGTTTCGAGACCTCTAGAATACGAAAAAACTATTTTTAGCGTGACGTCTGTGTGTGTGTCTGTGTGTCTGTCTGTCTGTCTGTGTGTCTATCTGTCAGTGCAGATTTTGTATCCACTGTAACTAAAAAACTAATGGACCGAATTTCACAAAATTTGGTAGGTAAGTCACTTGTGGGCGAGTCTGGTGCTGATTAGTTTTGGGTACAATTCGGGATAAAAGAACCCGCCTATTTTTGCGAAATGGCCGGCAAAAGCTTGTATCCACTCTAACTGAAAAACTAATGGACCGAATTTCACAAAATTCGGTAGATGAGTCACTTCTGGGTTACTCTGGTGCTGAATAAATCGAGAAAAAATAACCTGCCTTTTTTTGCAAAATGGCCCGCAAAAATCGTCAAAATCTAAACTAAAGAACTAGGTATACTCAAATATATCGAATGAATGCTCGTTTAATACATATTTTTTAACGACGAAAAGAATAAGACCAACCCCATTACACAAGGACTAGCCGTTCTCGAGATAATTTAGTTTTTCGTATTTTCTCTACGCCATCTTTGAAAATAAGTCTAGTTATCAAATGAGAACGAAAATTGAATTCAAAGTGAATTAAATTTAATTAAAATAAAGATAACGTGAATATAAGTCTGCAGGGAAAGTCATGTGCTGCCCACATCAGATATTTTACCATTATTCTTTTGACTGAAAATTTTATGCATGTAAGGTGCTAAAGGTGAAAAATAAATATTTTTTTAATAATTATTTTTCAGAAATGCAATTTTTGATTTATCGTACTTCTGTATAAAGTTGTATTGTTTTCGCGAAAATTTTCATAATGAGAAAGTCCAATGGAGCCTCACACCAGGGGGAGCTTCAGGATAATACGTAGATAAAAATGTAGTTTTTTTATTTGTTTTTAACTGGAAAATTTCCACTCCTAATCTTCTCGCCTTTTTGGGTTCAAACCAAATTAACCATAATAAAATACTATCATATGAGTTATTACTTTCCCTGCGATACATGGTAATGTATAGGGAAAGTATTGGAATCATGTCGAAAATCGCAACTCGAGTTTCCGACGGATCTACACGTTTCGAGACCCCTAGAATACGAAAAAACTATTTTTAGCGTGACGTCTGTGTGTGTGTCTGTCTGTCTGTCTGTCTGTCTGTGTGTTTGTGCAATATATGTATCCACTTTAACTCAAAAACTAATAGACTGAATTTCATAAAATTTGGTAGGTAAGTCACTTGGATATGACCCTGGTGCTGATTAGTTTTTAGTACGATTCGTAAAAACAGAACCCGCCTTTTTTCGCGAAAGGGGCAGTAAAAATTTCTTTTATCCGCTCTAGCTAAAATACTAATTTACCAAATTTCACAAAATTTGGTAGATAAGTTACATGTTGGATACTCTGGTGCTGATTAGAATTTGGTACGATTCGGAAAAGAAGAACCCGCCGTTTTTTTACGAAATGACCCACAAAAATTTCATGTATCCACCCTAGCTAAAATACTAATTGACCAAATTTCACAATATTTGGTAGATAAGTTACTTGTGGGACACTCTGGTGCTGATTCGATCTTGATACGATTCGGAAAATAACAACCTGCCTTTGTTTACGAAATGGCCCGTATAAATAGCAAAAATCTAAAACAAAAAACAAAAAAAAAACTACGTATGCTGAAATGTATCAAACAAATTCTTGTTTCATACGCAATTTTTGACGAGGAAAAGAATATAACACACTCCATTATACTTTAGGACTAACCGTTCTCAAGATATTTGAGATTTCTTGCATTTTTGTTACGCCGATTTCGGAAAAATGTCCAATTACCAAATAAAAACAAAAATTGAATTAAAAATGCAAATTCAGTGTTATTTGGTGCAATTAAACTCAATCTAATGAATTATTAAAGAAATAAAGGAAATATGAATTTAAGTCTGCAGGGAAAGTCATGTGCTGCCCTCGTCAGATTTTTTTGTAATGGACTTAGATCTGGTGCAACGCGAATACGTTATGCTCAAACTGCGCGTTTAAAACCATATTTTTTATTTCATGCAGACGTCAAAATGCGAGGAAAGTGCAGAAAACACTAATGTACTGCATATTCATTTGTTTTTAACTGTGACAAGAATGGTGGTACAAATGGAAGTGAAAAACAAAACTTCATAAAATATAAAAATTAAATCCACTAATGGCAATGTCAGCCATTATTTAAACTATAATCAACGTTAGTTTTAGTCAGAGAATAATAGGTTGGTTATATATTTATTTAATTGGAAGGTCATTATTTATGACGTATAAATCTGTTTATGTAAAGAGGATATTATAGCACTTCTGATGTGCCACATAGATCTGTTTTATAACCTTTTCTTTATATTTTATTGATAAATAAATTAGCTCAAGTATTTGGTTTTGTTTACATTTTGCTGATGATCTTAAAATTTATAGGTGTATCTAAAGTAAACAGATCATGATATATTGCCGTCGGAACTTTTTAAATACACAGAAAATCGACTGGTGTACAAAAAATCGATTGTTCTTGATTATTGATAAGCGTTTCGTTATAACTTTTACAAGAAGATATATAATCCTGTGCATGTACAAGAAATTGTATAAAACGTCTGTAAGAAACTTTAATAAATAGTACTGTGATTACTTGTCTTTTAATTCTTTTATGAGATCCGTTTTGGAGTATGGCTGTGTGGTCCATATTATAAATATTCTAATAGTAGTATTAAGGAAGTTCGAAATAAATTTCTGAGATACATTTTTTTTTTACAAATCTGATAGTTTTTGAAACAGCTTCATATATTGTGCATTTGCTCCGGTCAAAATATAGTATTATTTCTTCAGAATGCAGACGACTTTTTATTTATTTTTTACTTTCCCTAAAATACATGGTAATGTATAGGGAATCATTGGAATTGTTTCGAAAATCGTAACACGTTTGTGTGCCTGTGCAATGTATATATCCACTCTAACTCAAAAACTAATGGACTGAATTTCATGAAATTTGGTAGTTAAGTCACTTGTGGGTTACCCTAGTGTTGATTGGGATTTGGTATGATTTCGGATAAAAGAATCTTTTTTTTTTTTTGTGTGAAATGGCCATCAAAAATCGAATGTATCCGCTCTAGCTAAAAAACTAATTGACCAAATTTCCCAAAATTTATCAGAAAAGTCACTTGTATAGGTTGCCTTGGTGCTGATTAGATTTTGGTATGATTCGGTGAATATTTTTTTGTGAATCTGCCTTTTTTTATGAAATGGACCCCAAAAATCTTCAAAATATAAAATAAAAGACTACGCATGCTTAAATGTGTCCATTAAATGCTAATTTTATATGTAATTTTTGACGATGAAAATAATAAGACCAACCCCATTACTTTAAGACTAGTCGTTTTCGAGATATATTAGTTTCTTCGCATTTTTGTAATATCGGTTTTGAAGACGTTACCAAACGAGAACAAAAATTGAATTAAAAATAATAATTCAGCGTAATTTATTACTTTGTGCAATTAAACTCAATTCAATGAATTATTAAAGAAATAAAGAGAAATTGAATTTGAGTCTGTATATAACGTCATGTACTGCCCACATCAGATTTTTTGTTGTTGCTTTCATATATTTTTACTTTCCCTGCAATACATGGTAATGTATAGGGAAAGTATTGGAATCATACCGAAAATCACAACTCGAGTTTTCGACGGATCTACACGTTTCGAGACCTCTAGAATACGAAAAAACCATTTTTAGCGTGACGTCTGTGCGTGTGTCTGTCTGTCTGTCTGTCTGTCTGTCTGTGTGTCTGTCTGTCTGTCTGTGTGTCTGTCTGTCTGTCTGTGTGTCTGTCTGTCTGTGCAGATTTTGTATCCACTGTAACTAAAAAATTAATGGACCGAATTTCACAAAATTTGGTAGGTAAGTCACTTGTGGGCGGGGCTAGTGCTGATTAGTTTTGGATACGATTCGGAATAAAAGAACCCGCCTTTTTTTGCGAAATGGCCCGCAAAAGCTTGTATCCACTCTAGCTGAAAAACTAATGGACCGAATTTCACAAAATTCGGTAGATGAGTCACGTATAGGTCACTCTGGTGCTGATTAGATTTTGGTACGATTCGGAAAAAAATAACCTGCCTTTTTTTGCAAAACGGCCCGCAAAAATCTTCAAAATCTAAACTAAAGAACTAGGTATACTAAGATATATCCATTAAATGCCCGTTTAATACGTAATGTTTAACGACGAAAAGAATAAGACCAACCCCATTACACTAGGACTAGCCGTTCTCGAGATATTTTAGTTTTTCGTACTTTCCCTACGCCACCTTTCAAAATAAGCCCGGTTACCGAATGAGAACGAAAATTTAATAAAAGTGAAATAAATTTAATTAAAATAAAGAGAACGTGGATATAAGTCTGCAGGGAAAGTCATGTGCTGCCCACATCAGATTTTTATAACTTACTACATAATAAAATCGATTATCCCATCTAAGTGAGATTAATATCGGTGTGACTGCTTTCAATAGTAGAAATAGGCTTGTACTTATTGAAACCTTTCACATTCAAAAAACTGTTAAATAATCAACCTACAGCTCAATTTGTCAAGACACTTAACAGTTTGTTCACCTTTAACGATTGATTTCTTTTACTTTCCCTGCAATACATGGTAATGTATAGGGAAAGTATTGGAATCATGCCGAAAATCACAACTCGAGTTTTCGACGGATCTACACGTTTCGAGACCTCTAGAATACGAAAAAACTATTTTTAGCGTGACGTCTGTGTGTGTGTCTGTGTGTCTGTCTGTGTGTCTGTGTGTCTGTCTGTGTGTCTGTGTGTCTGTCTGTCTGTCTGTGCAGATTTTGTATCCACTCTAACTAAAAAACTAATGGACCGAATTTCACTAAATTTTGTAAGTAAGTCACTTGTGGGCGGGGCTGGTGCTGATTAGTTTTGGGTACGATTCGGAATACAAGAACCCGCCTTTTTTGTGAAATGGCCCGCAAAAGCTTGTATCCACTGTAGCTGAAAAACTAATGGACAGAATTTCACAAAATTCGGTAGATGAGTCACGTATAGGCCACCCTGGTGCTGATTAGATTTTGGTACGATTCGGAAAAAAATAACCTGCCTTTTTTTGCAAAATGGCCCGCAAAAATTGCCAAAATCTAAAATAAAAAACTGTGTGTGTGTCTGTGTGTCTGTCTGTGTGTCTGTGTGTCTGTCTGTGTGTCTGTGTGTCTGTCTGTCTGTCTGTGCAGATTTTGTATCCACTCTAACTAAAAAACTAATGGACCGAATTTCACTAAATTTTGTAAGTAAGTCACTTGTGGGCGGGGCTGGTGCTGATTAGTTTTGGGTACGATTCGGAATAAAAGAACCCGCCTTTTTTGTGAAATGGCCCGCAAAAGCTTGTATCCACTGTAGCTGAAAAACTAATGGACCGAATTTCACAAAATTCGGTAGATGAGTCACGTATAGGCCACCCTGGTGCTGATTAGATTTTGGTACGATTCGGAAAAAAATAACCTGCCTTTTTTTGCAAAATGGCCCGCAAAAATTGCCAAAATCTAAAATAAAAAACTGGGTATACTCAAATATATCCATTAAATGCTGGTTTAATACGTAATTTTTAACGACGAAAAGAATAAGACCAACCCAATTACACTAGGACTAGCCGTTCTCGAGATATTTTAGTTTTTCGTACCTTCCCTACGCCACCTTTGAAAATAAGCCCGGTTACCGCATGAGAACGAAAATTGAATTAAAAGTGAAATAAATTTAGTTAAAATAAAGAGAACGTTAATATAAGTCTGCAGGGAAAGTCATGTGCTGCCCACATCAGATTTTTACTTTCCCTGCAATACATGGTAATGTATAGGGAAAGTATTGGAATCATGCCGAAAATCACAACTCGAGTTTTCGACGGATCTACACGTTTCAAGACCTCTAGAATACGAAAAAACCATTTTTAGCGTGACGTCTGTGTGTGTGTCTGTCTGTGTGTCTGTGTATCTGTCTGTCTGTGCAGATATTGTATCCACTCTAACTAAAAAACTAATGGACCGAATTTCACAAAATTTTGTAGGTAAGTCACTTGTAGGCGGGGCTGGTGCTGATTAGTTTTGGGTACAATTCAGAATAAAAGAACCCGCCTTTTTTGTGAAATGGCCCGCAAAAGCTTGTATCCACTGTAGTTGAAAAACTAATGGACCGAATTTCACAAAATTCGGTAGATGAGTTATGTATGGTCACCCTGGTGCTGATTAGATTTTGGTACGATTCAGAAAAAAATAACCTGCCTTTTTTTGCAAAATGGCCCGCAAAAATCTTCCAAATCTAAACTAAAGAACTGGGTATACTCAAATATATCCATTAAATGCTGATTTAATACGTAATTTTTAACGACGAAAAGAATAAGACCAACCCCATTACACTAGGACTAGTCGTTCTCGAGATATTTTAGTTTTTCGTACTTTCCCTACGCTACCTTTGAAAATAAGCCCGGTTACCGAATGAAAACGAAAATTGAATTAAAAGTGAAATAAATTTAGTTAAAATAAAGATAACGTTAATATAAGTCTGCAGGGAAAGTCATGTGCTGCTCACATCAGATTTTTTTTTATGATGCACCGAATGTTTTTAAACATTTCATAATGTAAGGTTTCTGATTGTAGGAATTGAGATGATTGCGTTATAATATGCAATACATTTTCAAATTAATCTTAATTTTCATGTTTTAGGTGCTCATTTTATTGTGTTTACATGTTCTCTTGTACGTGTTTTTATATTATCTGTAATTTTTTTTTCTTCCTTTTACTGCAACTGAGTTTGCCTGTTGAGAAGTGTATTCCAAATAAATAAATAAATAAATTATTCATATAACTACGGAATATTTGTGTCATCTAAAGGACTTGTCCAAAGAAAAGTCATTGAATTCAAATTACGTGTTCTTAAGATTGGGACATATGTTCCGAAGTCGCCCGGTCAACTCCTTTTCCAAGAACAACTTTAACAATCAGGCACATCTTGCGCAAATGTTTCTGTACATGGTATGCAGCAAAGGATAGGCTCATGAGAGTCGTCATACGATATAGAAACTATTTTCATAGTCACAGAATCCACCTATACAGATTTGAATATATATAAATTGTGAGTAATGTGCATTGAAGGCAGGTTCGACCTGCCACTAGATCAAAATTTTATATGAAGCGTCTGCCTGACGCAGTGACATGCGGACTAACTGCTCCGGGGCCCCGCATTAACTGCATCATCGAAAAGCCTGAAATATATATATATATATATATATATATATATATATATATATATATATATATATATATATAGTTGCCGGATGGTGTTTTGAGGGATGTACATTTTACAGACAGACACACACACACACACACGTCACGCTAAAAATAGTTTTCTCGTAATCTAGAGGGGGTCAAAATGTGTAGATTCGTCGAAAACTTGAGTTGCGATTTTCGACACGATTCCAATACTTTCCCTATAGATTACCATGTTTTGTAGGGAAAGTAAAAATTAATTGTACTAATATGGGAATAATCTATCTATTTCAGCCCGCGGGAAAACTAGAAGCGACACCTACACCACTTAATAAAAACGCTAAATATTAAAAATCGTTACAAATTGAATCATAAAATTGGTGCACATTTTATAGTTCTATGAACATGAAAATTGAGTTATATAAAATAAATTTTTATCTTCGAGCACTATATGTTGCCTCATTTTCAAAGTTTTCAAATATTCTAAGCTAAAACTCAATTATTAATAAAAAGTATTTTCAATAGTTTGATTAGATTATATTGTATCAAAATAGCCATCAGACGATTTCGTGTATTCGAAGCGTATCTCCGTTAACTGTGCGGTTTCAAATATAATCGAAAACTGCCTCGAATTTGAATTATAAAATATAATAAAAAATCGTTTGCTATAACTATAATGGAATTTGTGTGTTTAGCCGTTTCCGAGTTATTCGAGGTGCATACATTTTTGGAATAAATTTCTAAGATTTTAGACCACGTCTACACAAGTTTTAAGTTTTAATCTTCAGCAGTATGGGGCTATAAATGATTATTATAAGATATCGCAATTCTGCATATTTTGTAGAGCAATAATCTCCAAAAATTTTAACTGCCATACCCCCCCCCCCCCCCCTATTCGCGTACCTCTATGGTATAGATGCAGTTTTCTCTTTCTCCCCACTAAATGGGCGTTGGTTCTAATACGGAGATTGCGTATTAGAGCAACGCAAGAATGTTTTTCGTTCTAAATGGGCGTTCTAATAAAATAATACTCATATAATCATAATATTATTGAGTTCATGATCGAGAAATCTAAAAATACAAGGTTATATTTGTTATTCTTTTATTAATTTCTTTACTTTTTCTGTCAATATAAAACTTGTTTTATGATTAAAAAAAATACAGAAAGAAAATATTCAGTTTTCTTGGTATACCCCACTTATCGACTATTGCTCTGTTTTAGCAATCCTGAACAAGGCTGTTCTTTTTCGCCTTCCACACCGGTTCATGCTTTTAATCAACTATCTTATGTTGTTATTAGCGAAGTATTTTAATTTTCAGATTTTAATTTCAAGTCAGCATCTTGTGAGAATATTTATATTAATTCTCCTTTACCAGTACTGTAAGCTATTCCCTGCTGCTGTGTGCTAACAAGCACAAAGTCAGTACTGCAGTGAGTGCTTCAGACGGTTCCACATTCAATTATGTTCTTTTTTTTTTTTTTAATGACCTTAGATCAGTGTTGCCAACACTTGGATAAAATTTATGGCTAAAATCTTCAAAAAATGTCTAGCTTTCATAGTTTGTCATTCGTTCATAGCATTCGTGTAGCGTTCGCAGTTCACTCTCGTAGTCAAGTGTTGTTAAAGTTAGTAAAGCCCCATCTGTTGTTCTCAATTGATACAACAAAAACGTGTAGTGTTAGTAAATGTATTTTTGATTATTTTTTAAATAAAGTGTCCTGTTATGAGTGAAATTGATCAGTATTTTTTCTTAGTTGTAGAACAGGGTATGCAGAATATATGGAGACAAAAATAAATTGAAAGGTAAAATAAATTTTAATATGTAGAAATATTCTATTTTGTTTGAAATCTAATTTGCATTGCATTGACAATTTATTTCTGCACAAAATGAACAATTTAAATAAATAAATATTGAATTCAGTACGTGCTATTCGTCATAGAAATAAATGCAATGCCTGAGGCTCACCGCCACCTGAATTATTGTCTCAAACGATTTTGAACGTTATTTCAAACGTTTTCTTAACACGATGTTTTAACTCCTTCCTATTACTATGAATCACAGACTTATGGTTAGTTGAAAATTTTAAGCAAACAAACAAGAGAAAAAAAAACTAAATCTAGCTATAAGTGATACAATGACTAAGTTGGCAACCCTGTCTTAGATGTTGAGGATCAAATTATGTTAGTGGTAACTGTAATTTTTCACCACGAAAAGAAACAATGAGTTATGTTTTTCTTTTCGTTTATTTGAAAATTATTTTTCTTAACAAGTATCCTATTTCAGTAGTTTTTATCATTTTGACCCAGTAATATGGATAAACAATGCTCGTCTGTGCCATGAATGATAACAGATGTTTTGCATCTCATAAACATGTGTAAGAATAAGAATGTATCAGCTTGTAACACGAAAGCCACGTTCTACTTTCTCCTTCTGATATGCATTGTAATGTATAAGAAAATTAGCGGATTCAGCGATTTTTAGGGACATGTCGCCATATTGGGGATAATTCAACAATCACTGTGTATATAACTGTTTGACATGTTCTTTACAGAGCCTCCAAAAGCCCCCCCCCCCCCCAGTGACACAGAAGGCTGAACCTTTGCTACAAAGCTTAACGGAGGCATGTTTTCTACCCCCCCCCCCCTCCGGGAGACAGAGGAAACGGAGAGAGGGGGTTGTGAAGTCTTTCAGACAGTCTGAAGCCCCTCCACTGACTTAGGCTGATTTTTGCTAATTTTTTATTGTGCCCACTATACTGAACAGAACTCAGCGTAGCCAGATTTTGTATTTATCCACGGAAGATAGGGGGGGGGGGGGCAGATAAAATATGTTTCTTCGAAATCCTTTACAAGCCCCCCCCCCCCCCCCCCCCCCGAAGCTCCTGGTAATCTAGAAGACTGAATCTTCACACACTTATATCATCGACCATCGGGCAGAATCTAACATAGCCGAATTTTCAATCCCCCCCCCCCCCCCTCTGGGTGGGAATTTTTAGTTTTTTAAATGTCTTTCTAGACTCTTAAGCAGCTCTCCAATGGTTTAGGAAGCTGAAATTTGGCACATTTACAGTACAGTGCCTTAAAGACAGACTTCTAGGCACTGTACTTATAGTATCGATTCCTGAACCGAGCATAATGGAGCGATATTTTTTATTTTTCTTCCGGGTTGGACAAAATGGGGGGAGGGGTTGAGAGGCAGAATCTATCAGAACTTTCCGGAAGCCCCACCGGGGACATAAAAGGTTGAATTTTCAAGCCAATTTTCGATTGAAACAACTATTTTTGACGATAACATGCAATGCTAAACAAAATGAAATATAATAAAAAAAATGCAGTTTAAATTTTTTGATAGTGTTAGTATCCCTGTCTTTGACTAACTTAAATACTCACTACTTTGGGGGCAGGAGTTGATGGAGAGGAGGGGACACTTCACAATAAATTTAAACTGCATTTTTTTTATTATTATTATTATTATATTTCATTTTGTCTGGCATTGTAACGTGTGTAACGAGTTATAGCTTACAATGGGGGGAGGGGTTGAGAGGTAAAGACTATCAAAACTTTCCGGAAGCCCCACTGGGGACATAAAAGGTTGAATTTTCGAGCCAATTTTCGATTGAGACAACAATTTTTGAAGCTAACATACAATGCCAAACAAAATAAAATATAATTAAAAAAAAAATGCACTTTAAATCTTTTGATAGTGTTAGTATCCTTGTCTTTGACGGGTTTTAAATGCTCGTTACTTTGATAATTCCTGTAACTTTGCGGGGATTTTTAGTTTAATATTCTTGATTCAAACTATAGCAAGTTTCACTGCTCATGAAGCTGGCAAGTTCTTTTTGGGAGCTCGTATAGAATTTTCATTTAAATTGCTTGAAAGTTCTGGGGGGAAAATTGAATTTTCATTCAAAAAGACATCCATTATTTCATCAACAAAAAATCGACTGGAAAGTCTATGGAGACTGACTTATTCTTATCTATGTTCGTAGACTTACATCTCCTGATATCGTCCTTATCTGATAATCTGAATTTATGCACCTCAGGAGATGAAGAGCGAGCAACTGTCGAAATTCCGCTTATGCAAAGATCCTCTTGTTCGTGACCTCGGCAGATTTTTATCGTCTCATTTCCAATACCCATTCGACGGTTAATCTGGCGAAGAATGTGGAAGCAAATATCAAATACATTCTTGTCCAGATTTTCTTCAGCTTCCAAACGGATAGGTTACATTGTCTTTTTCCCTTCTTTTTCTTACTTTTCTCGTAATACATAGTATATGGTATAAAAACGAATTTTGTGTGTGAGGCTTTTTACAATAGTGCTCGAACAGGGACTCGAACCCTCGTCTCTTCTTCTTCTTCGATTCAGACCCGACCTACTCGAAAGTGTAAGGAATCTGTTTGGACGGCCGGGAAGTGCCACACAATTTAGACTGGAACCCAGTGGGGAACCGTATCCTCATTCTCCTACCACCAACTTTTCGGAAGGACTTACGGGTACGGACACACATATTTAACGTGGCCGTACTTCGTGTGAACACGGTGACAGTTTGGGCAGAGACGGGAATCGAACTCGGGTCGTCCGAGTGCAATCCTCGCGCGATAACCACTGGGCTGTCGCACCCCAGGGACTTGAACCTTGGACCGTTAGTGCAAAGATGTCGGAGGTCTGAAAGTAACCCTAGTGCGACTAACTCGAATTCAGGGGACTCTGAAAGATTGAGCGCGATTTCAAGTTGAGAGGATAACGACCACACAGGATACTAACCTGGGTAAAAAATAGTAGTAGCAGGTGGCTAAACTGAGGTAAAAATAGCAGGAGGTGGTCAGACAGATTGTCAGTTGCACGCTAATCTGACATTAGAGGGTGGAGAATGCAGAGTCCACTTTGACTATAAGAGCTTGCAATTTCGTCCCAATGGTAGACAAATGGTAGAGTGTTGGCTGGCCAGTTTGAAGCTGCAGGGTTCGATTCCTGGTTGGGGCAGCAAGGTTATTTACAAATTTAAGATTTCAGATTCGTTTTTTCGCTAGGTCAAGCCGCAAGCAAAGTTTCAAGTTTTTAACTTCAGCAGTTTGGTTTGGATTGTAAATCCATCCCTTTGACAGTCTCACTCAGCTGTATGACATGGATATGAAATTTAACCACATTTATGCTGATTTTAACATATTTTTTCTAACTTTTTAAAATTACAGAACTTCGTAATAAAATAATTTGCGTATATAGATCCTCGATTCGAGATTCAGTTGCGTTTAAGAACCACTGTTCTAAAATCTTTAAAAAAAGAAAAAAAAAAAATCTGTATTTTGAAATCCATACATTGAGTTGTTTACAAGCGAGCGCACGTACAGATACAAACATGTTGAGGCAACAATATTCGAAGAGGCATCTTGAATTGAACAGCCGTCAGGTCGGAAAAGAGAGAGAGAGTCGAGTTGAGGGGTCAAGAACCTTCTCCCACTCTTTCACTTTTCACAAAATAGACATTCTAACATAAGGTTTATATTGAACTGTGTTTCTCAACGGGTGGGGGGGGGGGGGGGGGGGGGGATGAACACCTGGATGTTTACGATAGGCATACTTAGACACATGCTTTGTATTGTAATAAAGGTTAGGATAAATAATTTCGGAGATAGGGACAATTAAAGAAATTACTGTACGTATAATTTTATTAATTATCGATATAAATAAAATTAAAAATCCGTTTGTCTGTTTTATCATCACCGGAGAACGGATGTACCGAATTTCATGAAATATTGATGGATATCCTTGGTGTCTTATCCTTGGTATCCTTGGTGTAAGATTTTTGACAGTTATTTTTTGCTTTTCATATAGGCGTTTCGCTCTATCTGGTGCCGATTCCTGCAAATTAAGCGATGCTTTACAACTTCGTAATTCTTCTTTTTTCGACCCAGACTGTCCGACCTACCCGAAGGTGTAAGGTATCTGTTTAGACGGCCGGGAAAGTTCCACTTAATTTAGACGGTTTAAAGTACCAAAAGTACTATTTAAAAATTCAGATAGAGACAAAATACTACGTTCCTCTAAATTTTGCCTTCGAATATAAACTAATTTTTTCTGTTTTTATTTATAAAACAATTCATTAAAAATGCTGATTTTTCTTAGTATGTCCAGAGAGTAATATGCTGTGATACACTAAGTTAGATTTTCTGGTATATTTCCATGTTTAATTTTCTACAAGTTATTTTTACCCTTTAATTTTGTAATGAGCAAATAAATACCAACCCTGCCCAATACAAACAAGAACAATCATACACAAAGCAGTGATTACGAAGCACTTTCCAACTGAAACGCAATTTTATTTAAACGTCTCTAAAATGCGATACATTCAGAGGTGATATTTTTTTAATTACCACAGAACTCCAATCATTTATTTTACTTGAAAATTTAAAACTTCATGGAAAAAATGAACTTTATTCAAATGACGTCATTGAAATAAAAATCGTCTGGTTCTCTATGTAAAAGCAATGGATATTTCATTCATACACTTTAATTGCAGACTCCAGAGTTAAATCATTTTGCGTTAAAAAAAATTCTTATGCAACTCATCTCATAATCAGTTGTTTACATTCTGCATGCATTAAAATTAGTCTTTGTTGTAGAAATAATCAAAGTTTGATGATCATTTAAACTAAAAAATATTGCAATTGCGTTGGCGCAGAATATAGATGCACAGAAAATAAGCAAAAATAAAGCGGGTTTAAGACGGATATATATAAATAAGACGCTAAATATAAATTTAAAAGAACTATAAAAATCGCGATTTTGACACTAGATAATTGTTATTTTAATTTTTATTTAAAAAACTACCAAACATATTTTGTTGGAAATATTTTTATATATCCGATATTTATGTATCGGTACAGCATATCTTATATATCAAAATGAACAAAGTCATGAACACTTTTCAACTGTGTAAAGTGTTAATAAAAATGTCACTTTTTGAAAATGGGCAACATTTAATGCCTTCCCACAGTTCTATATACTCGTGTTACGTAATAAAGACGAGTGAAGTGGACAGCACAGTACTTTGTCTACAGACTCAAGCTCAATTTGTCGTTTTTTCTTCCAAAATGTGTTTGCATTTTATCGCACAAAATGACAAATAAAATTGCTTCTTATTTAAAACTAGCCATTTTATTCTATCTTCGAGCGTTCTCAATGGCTAACGGTCATTAAATGTGGCGCTTAGGGGCGACGCGCCTACACACTAATCGAAGTTGTTGATAACCAGTTTGAATTGTGGGCAGTGAAAATATGTCGAATTATGCATTTATTGTTTTGACAAAGTGGTGTAAGTGTTTCGAAAATCCCTTTGTGTCATCACCCTCAATCTGTATTTTCATTTTCTTTTATTATTATGTTGATCTGGAAGCTGAGACGGATCGAACGAGATCAGTAGATGTGCTCGATCATTTTAAAAAAGTTTTTTTTTTTAAATATTTTTTAATTATTCCATTTCATTGCCACCCTCAATTCGAATCTTCAAGGTGTAATTTTTTCCCCTTGACCTGAAAGCTAAGACGGATCGAATGGGACCAAAGTTAAGATTTTTATCTAGTGCGGAATCGTTTGATACTTAAGTAAAATGGTTTTGCGCCTTTTCTTTATTCCTTTGCCCCGTCACTCTTAATTCGAATTTGCGAAATTTTAGATCTTTTTCCATGGTCTCTAAGCTAAGACGGGATCGAATGACATAAAAATCAAGATTTTATATATAGTGAAAGTGCTCGACTATTTTGAGGTTTCACCCCCCCCCCCCCCTCCCCGTCACTGATCCACTCTCTCAGTTTAGTGCATATCATATAGATTACATCAAATTTGAAAATGTAAAATATGTCTTTTCATTTGACAATTTGGAGCAGTGTAAAAATAACGCCAAGGGGCCAAACTTGTGAAAAACTGAAAAATCACGAAGTTCTTAAGTAATGAGGTTGGTTGGTTCAATTTGTAACAAAAAATTACGTATAAAAACCAACATTTAATTAAAACATTTAAGCATAATTAGTTTTTTTAATTTATGATTTTCTCAATTTTTACGGGCCATTTCGAACAAAAAGACTATCTTTATTTTTACTATTTGTACCAAATTCTAATCAGCATCAGAGTAATTACTGCATATGTAATTTCAGTACCAAATTTCATGAAATTTCGTCGAATAATTGTTGAGTTAGGGGATTGGATGGATACATAAAATAGACAAACATATACAGGCGCACACACACAGAGAAAAACACCAAATATACATAGTTCTTTCGTATTCTGCCCAAAAAGTATAAATCCATCGAAAACACAAACTTCAATGTTCGACCCAATTCCAATGTACTCTTTAATGTACAGACATTATCATGCGCTGTAGGAAAGTAAAAACTACTTTGACTTCAAATGAACTCTGCACAATTTTTTAACCTTGGCTTACATACTTGTCATTCTCTCTTTTTTTTATTTCCTGAATTCAGCTTTATTCCTATTGTTTCTAGCTTATTCGAAAGGTTTTTATGGCAACGCATAGAGAAATTTCCAAAGAACGGGAATAAAATAAAATAAACGATTTCTCGGGCAAAGAACAATGGAATACAAACTCTTAACAGCAGACGATATTGTATGATTTTCAAAAAAAGCATTGTTTGAGATGGGCTGGCATTCAATAGTAATGTGATGGGAGATATAAATTTCGAAAATACGGTAAACGTTATTTCAAAGGTTTATTTCGAAGGTAACTAAATAAAGAGAATGTAATGTATTTTGGTACGTACATTTGTAGAATGAATATTGCTAAAGCATCTATTGTAGATATTAAAAATTATTTGTAGAATGAGCATTGCTAAAGCATCTATTGTAGATAGATATGAGTACTGCTAAAAATTATTTGTAGAATGAGTATTGCTAAAGCATCTATTGTAGATATTAAAAATTATTTGTAGAATGAGTATTGCTAAAGCATCTATTGTAGATATTAAAAATTATTTGTAGAATGAGTATTGCTAAAGCATCTATTGTAGATATTAAAAATTATTTGTAGAATGAGTATTGCTAAAGCATCTATTGTAGATATTAAAAATTATTTGTAGAATGAGTATTGCTAAAGCATCTATTGTAGATAGACATGAGTACTGCTAAAAATTATTTGTAGAATAAGTATTGCTAAAAATTGGATAGAAGAATTGTTTTGCGGATACATTTTGTTCAATTGATTCAATTGCAATTCGTTTCCTGATTTTTATGAAATAATTTTTGATATAATTATGTATTCATTTATTGATATATTTATTGATTTATTAATTTATTTGATATAATTATTGTATGTTTTGATGTGAATAGCATCTGTGCTTGGGTTCTCTGTGGTGGAAAATGAAGCGTTAAGAAAAATGTAAACACTTTGGACTATTATGTCCCTGAACCTAACAGTTAAAAGTGTAAATACTTTTTCTTGTTTTGTCGGAAATCGGGTCCAGATTATGAATACTATATAAATACAATTTCAATATTTTAGTATTTTGAACTTTTTTCCGAAAAAACTTTAAACAGTATTTGTTCGAGCGAGTTTTTTTCTTTTTTCTTTGCAATACCATGGTAATGTATGGGGAAAGTATTGGAATCGTGTTGAAAATCACAACTCGAGTTTTCAACGGATCTACACATTTTGGGACCTCTAGAACACGAAAATATATTTCTAGTTTGACGTCTGTGTGTGTATTTGTGTTTGTGTGTGCGTGTGTGTATGTCTGTGCAGGTTTTGTATCCACTCTAACTGAAAAACTAATGGACCGAATTTTATAAAATTTGGTAGATAAGTTCCTTGCGGGTGGTGACTCTAGGTGCTGATTAGATTTTAGTACTATGCGGGAAAAAGGAACCTGCCTTTTTTCTGCGAAATGGCCTGCAAAAATCGCCAAAATCTGAAATTAAATAACTAGGTATGCTCAGACATATCAATAAAATGCTTACTTTATACGTAATTTTTGACGACGAAAATAATAAGACCAACGTCATTACTCTTAACACTAGCCGTTCTTGAGATATTTTAGTTTTCTCGTATTTTCGCTACGCCACCTTTGAAAATAAGTCTAGTTACCATATAAAAACGAAAATTGAATTAAAAGTGCAAATTCAGTGTAATTAAAAATAATTACGGCTGTTCTTTTGTGCAATTAAACTCAATTTAGTGAATTATTGAAGAAATAGAGAGAACGTAAATATAAGTCTGCAGAGAAAGTCATGTGTTGCTCACATTAGATTTTTAACACTTTACAACAAAGTTGAAAAGTGTTTATGACTTTGTTCATTCTGTCTGTCTGTCTGTCTGTCCGTTAGCACGATAACTGCTGTAAAAATGACTTAATCCAAATTAAATTTTAGTATGTTGTTCACACGGTCTGTGGGACCTATGGGAATGTAAATGAATAATATCACCCAATTAGTTTTGGATTGAACCCGGGTTGAAAAAATGAAATACATTGAACCCTATGGGACCTAATTTTTCAAACACTTTTTAAGCGGATTTAAAATTCACAAATTGCTTCGAAAATTTTAGGTAATATTCAAATTATCCCATAAAATATAAAAAAGAAAAAAATTAAGCAAAATATATTCAGTAGTTTTTTAAATGAAAATTAAAATAATAATTACACCTCTTATATGAAAAGATCACGTGACCCACTTCAAAATGGTATATGGCATCCATCTTGTCTCAAAGTCGTGATTTTTAAAGTTCTTTTTAATTCATATCGAGTGTTGTATCCGTCCTAAAACTGCTTTATTTTTGCTTAAATTCTATGCATCTATATACTGAAACAACGCAATTACAATATATTTGAGTTTAAATGCTCATCCAAATTTGATTATTTCTACAACGAAGCCTATTTTTCACCTATGTAAAATGTAAACAGCAAAATATATAGAATGAGTTGTATTAGAATTCCTGTATTTTTTTAACACAAAATAATTTAGTCCATGGAGTCTGCATGGCTGATATGAATGAAATATTAATTGATTTCATAAAGAGAAGGACGATTTTTTTCGATGAAGTTTTAAGCATAGAGTTTAATTACTTGTAGCTCCATGGTCTTAAGTTTTTAAATAAAATAAATTATTATAGTATTGTGATGAATGAACTGAATGGGAAAATGTTTATGAATGAAATGCTGCTTTTATAGAGAGAGCCAGACGTGTTATATTTCGATGGCGTCATTTGAATAAATTTCAGTTGTTTTTGATGAAGTTTTCAAATATAATAAATTATTGTAGTATTATGATAATGTTAAAAACATTACCGAGGAGCCAGGCGATTTATATTTAATTGACGTCATTTGAATGAAGTTCATTTTTTTTTATGAACTTTTTTTTATGAAGTTTTCAAATATAATAAATTAATGTAGTATTGTGATAATTTTTAAAATATTACCCATGAATGTATCGCATTTTAGAGATGTTTAAATGAAATTGCATTTCAGTTGGAAAGTGTTTCATAATCAATGCTTTATGCATGATTGATCTTTCTTGTTTTATTTTACTTACTTTCACTCAAAAGATTTTCAAACCTATAAAAGATAGATATAATAGTAAACAGCAAAAGGACAAATACAGAAAATTTAGTTATTGAATCTATATTTTTCTTTTTAAAAAGAAGTTCTTATAATTTTCCGATAATCGTTTTGTCAAGGTAAAAAAGATTGAAATGTTTTCGTTTTTCAAGTTTGTAATGCTTATATTTCAAAAATTAAACGTGCTAGCTATGAACAGAAAGCAAGAATTTGTAGCTGCTTGGCCCTACAAGTGTATATTATTGGATTTTTTTTTTTCTTTTTCAAAAAAGCTTAAAATAGTATCTGTCCGAACGCTTTTTTTTCCTGCTTCTTTTACTTTCCTTGCAATACATAATAATGCATAAGGAAAGTATTGGAATCATACCGAAAATCGCAACTCGAGTTTTCGACCGATCTACACGTTTTGGGACCTCTAGAATACGAAAAACCTATTTTTAACGTGGCGTCTGTGTGTGTGTGTGTGTGTGTGTCTATCTGTGCAACGTATGTATCCACTTTAACTAAAAAACTAATGGACTAAATTTCATAAAAATTGGTAGGTAAGTACCCTGGTGCTGATTAACTTTTGGTACGATTCGGGATAAAAGAACCCGCCTTTTTTTTGCGAAATGGCCTGCAAAAATATTTTATATTCACTCTAGCTCAAAAACGAATTAACCAAATTTCACAAAATTTAATAGATAAGTCACCTGTGAGATATCCTGCCTGGTGCTGATTAGATTTTGGTACGATTCGAAAGAGAAGAACTCGCCTTTTTTTACGATATTGCCCGTAAAAATCGCCACAATTTAAAGTAAAAACCTACCTATACTCAAACGTATCAATTCAATACTTGTTTTATACGTAATTTTTGACGAGCAAACGAATAAGATTAACCCCATTACTCTAGAACTAATCGTTCTCGAGATATTTCAGTTATTCCTCATTTTTTTCACGCCGCCTTTGGAAAAATGTCCAATTAGAAAATAAAAACAAAAATTGAAATTAAAGTGCAAATGCAGTGTTATATTGTGCAATTAAACTAAATTCAATGAATTATTAAAAAAAATAAAGAAAAAATGAGTTTGAGTCTGTAGCGAAAGTCATGCGCTGCTCACATCAGATTTATTTTCTTTGTTTTGTTTTTAAAAATTAGAAAGTTAAATGAACTTGGGGATTTTAAAGAGGTTTAATGACTGATATGAGGTCAGATCATTGATTTCCATCCTTTTTTGCTTGGCGGAACCTCTCTTTGAAGATTATCGTAAAATCTTACAGAATCCTTACAATATTTCGTAAAATCTCAGGGAAAAACTACTTGGCTCACACAAGGATCATCAGGGTTAAATTATAAGATAGACTTATAAAGCAGTAGAGTTCATAAACAATAATTAACTAATATTTTTGAATAAAATATTAAAACATTATTTATTGCCCATTTTTATTTATTGTTTATTAATTACTGTTAATAATAAAATTACAAACATTTTTGCTTTACACCTGGCTTACTAAAGGACGATACATTGTTGATACCATTTGTCTTAAAATTCGATTTTGGTTTCTATTATGAAATTTGGTCTAATATGAATTTCGCAAGGGAAAATTTTAATTTTCGTACTCATAATAATATGCTTTTGGCACTGGATTTGTCCATTACATAATGACTTAATCATTGATCCGTTTTGGTCGATTTCTAACCGGTCTGGTTTGGACTTTGCAACGAAAATTTTGGTCATTTTGTGTAAACTTTCACTTGAGGACTTTAGCTATATGTCGCAAAAACATTTTTACCTATATAACTCAAAGGATGATATACTGTGTATGCGTTTGTTCTGAAATTCGGTTCTGCTGACAGTAACAAAATTGGGTCGGATTTGGATTTCGCAACGGAAATTTTGGTCAGATTTGATATTTTTGTACTCAGAGTAATGATCCTATAATTATGTGACACAGGATACATTCAACATTCAAGAATTATTATTGATGTTTGAAACTTTCTACTGGATCCTGATACTTCAGAACATTCTTCTTTGTTATTCTTTCTTCATTTTTCTATATGATAAAACCTCAAACCTCAGCGAAGCAAAAGAAGTAATAATAAATCGTCAACTTCCTTATCTCCAGGAATTTATCTCTGACTAAGCTCAATAAAAGCAACGAATAGAGCTTTCTGGGCTCTGCTGGCAGAAACTGCATCGTAACTCACTTATAGCTCATTGGATCAATTGCGGTAATGGCGATCCAGAAAAATCGTTTGATGTCCCGAGCTAAAAAGAACAAATTCGGTATCCTCTTTGTCAAAGTTGCTTGGTAAATCATATGACGACACTAACTAGGCGATACTTTGGGCAAAGCTAACTGGAAAGCACTGTGAAAGATACGAATATTTATTTACCCAGCTTATTGTGGCATCTTTTTCCTCCACAATTCTTCTTTTAATGAAATTAATTTTTACCATACAGAGTTTCTTTTTTTCTTTCGACCCAGACCATCCGACCTTCTTCAAGGTGTAAGGTATCTGTTTGGAAGACCTAGACAGTACCACCCAATTTAGACCGAAACCGTGAGGAGGCGTCATCTGCAGAGACTGTACCCTCCTTTCCCTGCCACCAACTCGGAAGGACTTTCAGACCCACAAATTTAACGCGGAGGTTTGCTAGGGTCGAAATTTCAAACTTTCAACCGGTTTAACCCAGCAGAATCAACACTTAAACCCGGTTCGAACCCGAAGAAATTTACAGGTGTAGAACTCGAAGACCATTGAGTCTCGGCCCGGTCTGGCCCTAAATGATTTATATTCAAATGTATTAAAAACCCGAATCTGTGAAATTTTTGTACAAAGAATTAAGATAAAAGTTGGTTTATTTTTTAAGCATTTATCTTTACATAGCTGAAATCAACACAATAATTTCATGTACTGTATTAAATTTCATATAAAAATATTTCAAAACAGGATATGTTCGTCTTGGCCCGACCCGACTTTTCTAATAACTAAGCTCGAGTCTGGCCCGGTCCGAAAAAGTGTTTGAAAATTCAAGCCCGTGGTCATGCAAACCTTTAATTTAACGTGCCCGTATTCTGTGTAAACACGGGGATAGTGTGAGCAGAGTCGGAAATCGAACTCGGGTTCTCTGTGAGGAATTGCCGTGTCTTAACCACTAAGCTATCCCGTCCCTCATACAAAGATCGTACACAAGTCTTAAAACGCCCCAATAACTTTGTAAACAGAGATCTATACGTATAAACGTTAAGTCTCATAGTAAAGTGACCATGCCCGATTGAATAAATGTTATTGCAGCGCTCCTAGCGGATAATTAAACAAGAAAAATCAATCATGCTTAAAGCATTGTTTATGAAACATTTTCCAACTTCAATGCAATTCTATTTAAACATGTCTAATATGCAATACATTCCTCGGTAATATTTTAAAACTTATCACAATACTACATTAATTTATTATATTTGAAAACTTAAACCTTCATCGAAAAAAATGAACTTCATTCAAATGACGGCATTGAAATATAAATTGCCTGGTTTAAACATCTCTAAAATGTGATACATTCCTCGGTAATAATTTTAGAATTATCATAATACTACGATAATTTATTATATTTGAAATCTTCATCGAAAACAACTGAAATTCATTCAAAAGACGTCATAGAAAAAATAACACGCCTGGCTCTCTCTATAAAAGCAGCATTTCATTCATAAATAATTTCCCATTCATGTCATTCATCACAATACTATAATAATTTATTTTATTTAAAAATTAAGGCCATGGAGCTACAAGTAATTAAACTCTATGCTTGAAACTTCATCGAAAAAAATAGTCCTTCTCTTTGTAAAATCAATGAATATTTCATTCATATCAGCTATGCAGACTCCACGAACTGAATGATTTTGTGTTAAAGAAATACAGCAATTCTAATACAACTCAATCTGCATATTTTGCTGTTTACATTTTGCATAGGTGAAGAATAGGCTTCGTTGTAGAAATAATCAAATTTGGATGAGCATTTAAACTCAAATATATTGTAATTGCGTTGTTTCAGTATGTAGATGCACAGAATTTAAGCAAAAATAAAGTGGTTTTAGGACGGATACGCTTGACAAAATACGCGATTATTTAGAATTTCGTTACTATTTTCGCAATTTAGACATCTTTCTCTCTTTATATGATTTTCTTACTCCTAATTTTTTACCATTCCTTTATTTTTGCAAGTACTTTATAGGTACTGAATCATATATCATCAACACCAACATCCAGATGAGTCTTAGAAGTTTAGATGGAGATCTATTAGAAAAGCTATACCTGTTGTCAGTGGCGTTGCTTGAAAAAAATTGTAGTATATGTAGCCATACTAGCACAAAAACTATTCGATGAGATTTTATAAAATTAGGCAGATAAGTCACTGGTGGGTTACCCTGGTACTGATTTAATTTTGGTGACATCCAGAAAAAAAAAAAAGTAACCAACATTTTTATTTTATTATTTTTGAAAAATGGTCCGCAAAAATAATCAAAATTTAAAATATAAGATTAAATGTGCCGAAATGTATTAATTAAATATGCCGAAATGTATACATTAAATGCTTATTTTATTCGTAATTTTTAGTGACAAAGCTTATAAGATCAACCTCATTACTCAGATATCCGATTCTAGAGATATTAAGTTTTTTGGAATTTTGAGGAACTGACGATATTTACGTTCTCATACTTACCATGTAATATAATACCTATAGAGAAAGTATTGTTTTCATGAAAGTTTTCGAAATCGAGATTTTGATGCCAAAATATATTTCAGGACCTCCTGAACACGATTTGCTTATTTTTGGAGTGATGTGCGTCTGTCTGTCTATCTTTGGTCGATTTTTTGTGTACACACATATTAATGGATTCCACAAATATTAATGGATTGATATGAAACTGTATATCCAGCTTTGTTATCGAAAAATGTAGAACTAAATAATACTTTTTAAATTAAAGCGAAAACTTCGAAATTTTATATTATTTTAACATGGCAGCATAGGACAAAATTTGACATGATCATGCATAAAAGGTTACACAGTTTTTGTGTTCGGGACATTATTAGCCCCCTCGGGGGAGGAGCACAAGTTACCCCCACAGGGGGGGGGGGGTGTACTTTGTCAATTATGGTATCACTCGAAAGATTTTACGTTTTTAAAGTGAAAGGATATAATTGTAATCATTTGGAGAGTATACTATAATTGTAATCATTTGGAGAATATACTATAATTGTAATCATTTGGAGATTATGCTGTAATTGTAATCATTTAGACATTATACCATAATTGTAATCATTTGGAGATTATACCATAATTGTAATCATTTGGAGATTCTACTATAATTGTAATCATTTGGAGATTCTACTATAATTGTAACAATTTGGAGATTATACTATAATTGTAATCATTTGGAGATTATACTATAATTGCAATCATTTGGAGATTATACCATAATTGTAATCATTTGGGGATTATACCATAATTGTAATCATTTGGAGATAAAACTATAATTGCAATCATTTGGACATTATACCATAGTTGTAATCATTTGGAGATCATACTATAATTGTAATCATTTGGAGATTATACCATAATTGTAATCATTTGGAGATTATACTATAATTGCAATCATTTGGAGATTATACCATAATTGTAATCATTTGGGGATTATACCATAATTGTAATCATTTGGAGATAAAACTATAATTGCAATCATTTGGACATTATACCATAGTTGTAATCATTTGGAGATCATACTATAATTGTAATCATTTGGAGATTATACTATAATTGTAATCATTTGGAGATTATACTATAATTGCAATCATTTGGCGATTATACTATAATTGTAATCATTTAGAGATTATACTATAATTGTAATCATTTGGATCAACGGTACGATTTTAAACTTGTAAAATTGATTACTTGTAAAATTTCAAAGAAAAAAAAAATCCACGCGATTACTCAAAAATGGATTCTGGTCTGAAAGAGTCGATCCGAGCCAGTTAATATTTTCCTTGCATTTCTTCTAGTGAACGTTCTGGCTCTGCACTTAAAAGAATAGAATACTTTTTGAGGTAAAATTTAAGCCGTCATAAACTCAGCAATTCAATTTTATTAGCTGTTGAGAAAGACAACTTCAAAACTTGATTTTGAAGATGTTTTTAAAGTCTTTGCGGAATGGAAAAGTAGGAAAAAGCCTTTTGGAATTAATTTGCTGAACTAACGACTATCCATATTGGTCCCTGATCATAAAAAGACGTATACATATATTTGTTTTCAAGCTGATACTGGCTATTATCAAATGAACGAAAAATATCGGCAGCGGCTCCAGTCTAATGGAGATGAAATTATTTTGCATAAATGGTCCAAAACTTTAAAATATCGAAATTAAAATCACCTTTTCAAACTATTAAAATATCGAAATTATAACCACTATATTTTGAAAATTAAGGACCTTATCCAAAATATCCTTGTAGGACTATTATAGGGCTATAAATTAGTATTTACTGTTCATAGCAAGCACTTTTAGTTTTCGAGATATAAGCATTGCAAATTTGAAAACAGAAAATGTTGAGTCTTCTCGAACTTGACAAGACGATTTCTCGAAAACTATAATGGCTTAATAAAAACAAATTATAATATAAAGATTGCATTTCTTACTGAACATTTTTACCGCTTACTGTTTATATCTATCTTTTACAGTTTAGAAGATATTTCGAGTGACAGTAAGCAAAGTCAGGCAAAAACTTGCTCGGACTAAAAATATTACTACTCGGACTAAAAATTTCTTTTTTTGAAAAAAAAAGAATATATATATATATATATATATATATGTATATATATATATATATATGTATATATATATATATATATATATATATATATATATATATATATATATATATATATACACATCAAAATTATTTTTAGATATTCGTAAACAGAACACTATTTCTGACAAAACAAGTAAAAAATGTTTACATTTTTATTTGTTTTGTTGATACTTAAACGTCCAAAGTATTTACGTTTTAAGTAACACAGTGATTTCAGTCAGATGTTATTCACATCATATCAAAACTGGTGGAAGAAGTCATATGGAGACTCACACTTCGAATTTTTTCTTGTAATCCAGATAAACAGCTGAAGATTCAAACCTCCCGCTTTTCGCGCAAACTTAAACCTGTTGACACCTTTGATGACGTCACCATGCACCTGGAGGTATGACTCACGAGAAATCCATTGTACTACTTGGAACCTAGACTGAGTGTGCGCTATCGTCTGCTGTTCATAACCCCCCCCCCCCTCCCCCCAACAATAATGTAAAGGAAACAGCTGGTGTCGTAGTACTATGAAATTTTCCCGCGCAAACTCATGTTCTGGCAGGTTCTAAATTCTCCCCCCTCTACTTCCTTTTTCTGCAAGGATGGGAAAGTTTCTTTTTTCTAACTTTTCTAGACATATGGTGAGAAGAGCGGGTTTCGGTTCCGGAAAAGTCTGCAGTTTTACTAGATTAAAGGCATATTTGTACACTTTTTGCAATTAAAATTTTCTTGAGTTTGTGACACAGATCGCTTTGAAGGCAAATAATCTTCTTATGCGATCTATGGGTTTGTGAGGGGTCTGGGAGGAGAAGTTCCACTCAACTTTCTCAGATATTAATTTCTGAATGAAGACTTCTGAAGCCTCATTTGTTTATGGCATAATTTTTTAATGAATTTAAATTAACATATTTATAGGCTAATATAAGGGGGGGGGGGGGGTTGTTGTTGTTGAGACCCAGACCGTCCGACCTACCAGGGGGGGGGGGGGTGTAATTGTTTTCAATAATTTAAATTTCCGGCTTTCTTTGAAAATAACAAAAATTATAAAATGCAGCAATAATGTAGGGAAAAAAGCGAACATATATGTAAATGATTGAACTAAATTATATTTTCATTTTCTTGTGTTTCTTTGAAATTATTCCATATTCCATAAAATAATAAGTGCTAAAACGCTATTCAAACTTTTAAAGACATTGAAAAAGAAAACAAAAACAATATATATTTTTTTTTCAATAAATTGATTTATTATCACGTACAAATTAATCTTTTTCATTAGTTTAAGCTAATCGACATAGCTGAGACAAGTGGATCTATTTCAAATGTTGCTCTAAATAGGAGCGATTACAAAATTTCGCTTATTGTCAGTGGCTCAAATGGTTTAGTATTAAGTTCGATTAAGCTACGCTTTAGTTAGTTTAAGCTCATTAGTTTAAGTTTAGTTAGTTTAAGTTCATTAGTTTAAGCTAATCGACATAGCTGAGACAAGTGGATCTATTTCAAATGTTGCTCTAAATAGGAGCGATTACAAAATTTCGCTTATTGTCAGTGGCTCAAATGGCTTAGTATTAAGTTCGATTAAGCTACGCTTTAGTTAGTTTAAGCTCATTAGTTTAAGTTTAGTTAGTTTAAGTTCATTAGTTTAAGCTAATCGACATAGCTGAGACAAGTGGATCTATTTCAAATGTTGCTCTAAATAGGAGCGATTACAAAATTTCGCTTATTGTCAGTGGCTCAAATGGCTTAGTATTAAGTTCGATTAAGCTACGCTTTAGTTAGTTTAAGCTCATTAGTTTAAGTTTAGTTAGTTTAAGTTCATTAGTTTAAGCTAATCGACATAGCTGAGACAAGTGGATCTATTTCAAATGTTGCTCTAAATAGGAGCGATTACAAAATTTCGCTTATTGTCAGTGGCTCAAATGGCTTAGTATTAAGTTCGATTAAGCTACGCTTTAGTTAGTTTAAGCTCATTAGTTTAAGTTTAGTTAGTTTAAGTTCATTAGTTTAAGCTAATCGACATAGCTGAGACAAGTGGATCTATTTCAAATGTTGCTCTAAATAGGAGCGATTACAAAATTTCGCTTATTGTCAGTGGCTCAAATGGCTTAGTATTAAGTTCGATTAAGCTACGCTTTAGTTAGTTTAAGCTCATTAGTTTAAGTTTAGTTAGTTTAAGTTCATTAGTTTAAGCTAATCGACATAGCTGAGACAAGTGGATCTATTTCAAATGTTGCTCTAAATAGGAGCGATTACAAAATTTCGCTTATTGTCAGTGGCTCAAATGGCTTAGTATTAAGTTCGATTAAGCTACGCTTTAGTTAGTTTAAGCTCATTAGTTTAAGTTTAGTTAGTTTAAGTTCATTAGTTTAAGCTAATCGACATAGCTGAGACAAGTGGATCTATTTCAAATGTTGCTCTAAATAGGAGCGATTACAAAATTTCGCTTATTGTCAGTGGCTCAAATGGCTTAGTATTAAGTTCGATTAAGCTACGCTTTAGTTAGTTTAAGCTCATTAGTTTAAGTTTAGTTAGTTTAAGTTCATTAGTTTAAGCTAATCGACATAGCTGAGACAAGTGGATCTATTTCAAATGTTGCTCTAAATAGGAGCGATTACAAAATTTCGCTTATTGTCAGTGGCTCAAATGGCTTAGTATTAAGTTCGATTAAGCTACGCTTTAGTTAGTTTAAGCTCATTAGTTTAAGTTTAGTTAGTTTAAGTTCATTAGTTTAAGCTAATCGACATAGCTGAGACAAGTGGATCTATTTCAAATGTTGCTCTAAATAGGAGCGATTACAAAATTTCGCTTATTGTCAGTGGCTCAAATGGCTTAGTATTAAGTTCGATTAAGCTACGCTTTAGTTAGTTTAAGCTCATTAGTTTAAGTTTAGTTAGTTTAAGTTCATTAGTTTAAGCTAATCGACATAGCTGAGACAAGTGGATCTATTTCAAATGTTGCTCTAAATAGGAGCGATTACAAAATTTCGCTTATTGTCAGTGGCTCAAATGGCTTAGTATTAAGTTCGATTAAGCTACGCTTTAGTTAGTTTAAGCTCATTAGTTTAAGTTTAGTTAGTTTAAGTTCATTAGTTTAAGCTAATCGACATAGCTGAGACAAGTGGATCTATTTCAAATGTTGCTCTAAATAGGAGCGATTACAAAATTTCGCTTATTGTCAGTGGCTCAAATGGCTTAGTATTAAGTTCGATTAAGCTACGCTTTAGTTAGTTTAAGCTCATTAGTTTAAGTTTAGTTAGTTTAAGTTCATTAGTTTAAGCTAATCGACATAGCTGAGACAAGTGGATCTATTTCAAATGTTGCTCTAAATAGGAGCGATTACAAAATTTCGCTTATTGTCAGTGGCTCAAATGGTTTAGTATTAAGTTCGATTAAGCTACGCTTTAGTTAGTTTAAGCTCATTAGTTTAAGTTTAGTTAGTTTAAGTTCATTAGTTTAAGCTAATCAACATAGCTGAGACAAGTGGATCTATTTCAAATGTTGCTCTAAATAGGAGCGATTACAAAATTTCGCTTATTGTCAGTGGCTCAAATGGCTTAGTATTAAGTTCGATTAAGCTACGCTTTAGTTAGTTTAAGCTCATTAGTTTAAGTTTAGTTAGTTTAAGTTCATTAGTTTAAGCTAATCGACATAGCTGAGACAAGTGGATCTATTTCAAATGTTGCTCTAAATAGGAGCGATTACAAAATTTCGCTTATTGTCAGTGGCTCAAATGGCTTAGTATTAAGTTCGATTAAGCTACGCTTTAGTTAGTTTAAGTTTAGTTAGTTTAAGTTCATTAGTTTAAGCTAATCGACATAGCTGAGACAAGTGGATCTATTTCAAATGTTGCTCTAAATAGGAGCGATTACAAAATTTCGCTTATTGTCAGTGGCTCAAATGGCTTAGTATTAAGTTCGATTAAGCTACGCTTTAGTTAGTTTAAGCTCATTAGTTTAAGTTTAGTTAGTTTAAGTTCATTAGTTTAAGCTAATCGACATAGCTGAGACAAGTGGATCTATTTCAAATGTTGCTCTAAATAGGAGCGATTACAAAATTTCGCTTATTGTCAGTGGCTCAAATGGCTTAGTATTAAGTTCGATTAAGCTACGCTTTAGTTAGTTTAAGCTCATTAGTTTAAGTTTAGTTAGTTTAAGTTCATTAGTTTAAGCTAATCGACATAGCTGAGACAAGTGGATCTATTTCAAATGTTGCTCTAAATAGGAGCGATTACAAAATTTCGCTTATTGTCAGTGGCTCAAATGGCTTAGTATTAAGTTCGATTAAGCTACGCTTTAGTTAGTTTAAGCTCATTAGTTTAAGTTTAGTTAGTTTAAGTTCATTAGTTTAAGCTAATCGACATAGCTGAGACAAGTGGATCTATTTCAAATGTTGCTCTAAATAGGAGCGATTACAAAATTTCGCTTATTGTCAGTGGCTCAAATGGCTTAGTATTAAGTTCGATTAAGCTACGCTTTAGTTAGTTTAAGCTCATTAGTTTAAGTTTAGTTAGTTTAAGTTCATTAGTTTAAGCTAATCGACATAGCTGAGACAAGTGGATCTATTTCAAATGTTGCTCTAAATAGGAGCGATTACAAAATTTCGCTTATTGTCAGTGGCTCAAATGGCTTAGTATTAAGTTCGATTAAGCTACGCTTTAGTTAGTTTAAGCTCATTAGTTTAAGTTTAGTTAGTTTAAGTTCATTAGTTTAAGCTAATCGACATAGCTGAGACAAGTGGATCTATTTCAAATGTTGCTCTAAATAGGAGCGATTACAAAATTTCGCTTATTGTCAGTGGCTCAAATGGCTTAGTATTAAGTTCGATTAAGCTACGCTTTAGTTAGTTTAAGCTCATTAGTTTAAGTTTAGTTAGTTTAAGTTCATTAGTTTAAGCTAATCGACATAGCTGAGACAAGTGGATCTATTTCAAATGTTGCTCTAAATAGGAGCGATTACAAAATTTCGCTTATTGTCAGTGGGTCAAATGGCTTAGTATTAAGTTCGATTAAGCTACGCTTTAGTTAGTTTAAGCTCATTAGTTTAAGTTTAGTTAGTTTAAGTTCATTAGTTTAAGCTAATCGACATAGCTGAGACAAGTGGATCTATTTCAAATGTTGCTCTAAATAGGAGCGATTACAAAATTTCGCTTATTGTCAGTGGCTCAAATGGTTTAGTATTAAGTTCGATTAAGCTACGCTTTAGTTAGTTTAAGCTCATTAGTTTAAGTTTAGTTAGTTTAAGTTCATTAGTTTAAGCTAATCGACATAGCTGAGACAAGTGGATCTATTTCAAATGTTGCTCTAAATAGGAGCGATTACAAAATTTCGCTTATTGTCAGTGGCTCAAATGGCTTAGTATTAAGTTCGATTAAGCTACGCTTTAGTTAGTTTAAGCTCATTAGTTTAAGTTTAGTTAGTTTAAGTTCATTAGTTTAAGCTAATCGACATAGCTGAGACAAGTGGATCTATTTCAAATGTTGCTCTAAATAGGAGCGATTACAAAATTTCGCTTATTGTCAGTGGCTCAAATGGTTTAGTATTAAGTTCGATTAAGCTACGCTTTAGTTAGTTTAAGCTCATTAGTTTAAGTTTAGTTAGTTTAAGTTCATTAGTTTAAGCTAATCGACATAGCTGAGACAAGTGGATCTATTTCAAATGTTGCTCTAAATAGGAGCGATTACAAAATTTCGCTTATTGTCAGTGGCTCAAATGGCTTAGTATTAAGTTCGATTAAGCTACGCTTTAGTTAGTTTAAGCTCATTAGTTTAAGTTTAGTTAGTTTAAGTTCATTAGTTTAAGCTAATCGACATAGCTGAGACAAGTGGATCTATTTCAAATGTTGCTCTAAATAGGAGCGATTACAAAATTTCGCTTATTGTCAGTGGCTCAAATGGCTTAGTATTAAGTTCGATTAAGCTACGCTTTAGTTAGTTTAAGCTCATTAGTTTAAGTTTAGTTAGTTTAAGTTCATTAGTTTAAGCTAATCGACATAGCTGAGACAAGTGGATCTATTTCAAATGTTGCTCTAAATAGGAGCGATTACAAAATTTCGCTTATTGTCAGTGGCTCAAATGGCTTAGTATTAAGTTCGATTAAGCTACGCTTTAGTTAGTTTAAGCTCATTAGTTTAAGTTTAGTTAGTTTAAGTTCATTAGTTTAAGCTAATCGACATAGCTGAGACAAGTGGATCTATTTCAAATGTTGCTCTAAATAGGAGCGATTACAAAATTTCGCTTATTGTCAGTGGGTCAAATGGCTTAGTATTAAGTTCGATTAAGCTACGCTTTAGTTAGTTTAAGCTCATTAGTTTAAGTTTAGTTAGTTTAAGTTCATTAGTTTAAGCTAATCGACATAGCTGAGACAAGTGGATCTATTTCAAATGTTGCTCTAAATAGGAGCGATTACAAAATTTCGCTTATTGTCAGTGGCTCAAATGGCTTAGTATTAAGTTCGATTAAGCTACGCTTTAGTTAGTTTAAGCTCATTAGTTTAAGTTTAGTTAGTTTAAGTTCATTAGTTTAAGCTAATCGACATAGCTGAGACAAGTGGATCTATTTCAAATGTTGCTCTAAATAGGAGCGATTACAAAATTTCGCTTATTGTCAGTGGCTCAAATGGCTTAGTATTAAGTTCGATTAAGCTACGCTTTAGTTAGTTTAAGCTCATTAGTTTAAGTTTAGTTAGTTTAAGTTCATTAGTTTAAGCTAATCGACATAGCTGAGACAAGTGGATCTATTTCAAATGTTGCTCTAAATAGGAGCGATTACAAAATTTCGCTTATTGTCAGTGGCTCAAATGGCTTAGTATTAAGTTCGATTAAGCTACGCTTTAGTTAGTTTAAGTTTAGTTAGTTTAAGTTCATTAGTTTAAGCTAATCGACATAGCTGAGACAAGTGGATCTATTTCAAATGTTGCTCTAAATAGGAGCGATTACAAAATTTCGCTTATTGTCAGTGGCTCAAATGGCTTAGTATTAAGTTCGATTAAGCTACGCTTTAGTTAGTTTAAGCTCATTAGTTTAAGTTTAGTTAGTTTAAGTTCATTAGTTTAAGCTAATCGACATAGCTGAGACAAGTGGATCTATTTCAAATGTTGCTCTAAATAGGAGCGATTACAAAATTTCGCTTATTGTCAGTGGCTCAAATGGCTTAGTATTAAGTTCGATTAAGCTACGCTTTAGTTAGTTTAAGCTCATTAGTTTAAGTTTAGTTAGTTTAAGTTCATTAGTTTAAGCTAATCGACATAGCTGAGACAAGTGGATCTATTTCAAATGTTGCTCTAAATAGGAGCGATTACAAAATTTCGCTTATTGTCAGTGGCTCAAATGGCTTAGTATTAAGTTCGATTAAGCTACGCTTTAGTTAGTTTAAGCTCATTAGTTTAAGTTTAGTTAGTTTAAGTTCATTAGTTTAAGCTAATCGACATAGCTGAGACAAGTGGATCTATTTCAAATGTTGCTCTAAATAGGAGCGATTACAAAATTTCGCTTATTGTCAGTGGCTCAAATGGCTTAGTATTAAGTTCGATTAAGCTACGCTTTAGTTAGTTTAAGCTCATTAGTTTAAGTTTAGTTAGTTTAAGTTCATTAGTTTAAGCTAATCGACATAGCTGAGACAAGTGGATCTATTTCAAATGTTGCTCTAAATAGGAGCGATTACAAAATTTCGCTTATTGTCAGTGGCTCAAATGGCTTAGTATTAAGTTCGATTAAGCTACGCTTTAGTTAGTTTAAGCTCATTAGTTTAAGTTTAGTTAGTTTAAGTTCATTAGTTTAAGCTAATCGACATAGCTGAGACAAGTGGATCTATTTCAAATGTTGCTCTAAATAGGAGCGATTACAAAATTTCGCTTATTGTCAGTGGCTCAAATGGCTTAGTATTAAGTTCGATTAAGCTACGCTTTAGTTAGTTTAAGTTTAGTTAGTTTAAGTTCATTAGTTTAAGCTAATCGACATAGCTGAGACAAGTGGATCTATTTCAAATGTTGCTCTAAATAGGAGCGATTACAAAATTTCGCTTATTGTCAGTGGCTCAAATGGCTTAGTATTAAGTTCGATTAAGCTACGCTTTAGTTAGTTTAAGCTCATTAGTTTAAGTTTAGTTAGTTTAAGTTCATTAGTTTAAGCTAATCGACATAGCTGAGACAAGTGGATCTATTTCAAATGTTGCTCTAAATAGGAGCGATTACAAAATTTCGCTTATTGTCAGTGGCTCAAATGGCTTAGTATTAAGTTCGATTAAGCTACGCTTTAGTTAGTTTAAGCTCATTAGTTTAAGTTTAGTTAGTTTAAGTTCATTAGTTTAAGCTAATCGACATAGCTGAGACAAGTGGATCTATTTCAAATGTTGCTCTAAATAGGAGCGATTACAAAATTTCGCTTATTGTCAGTGGCTCAAATGGCTTAGTATTAAGTTCGATTAAGCTACGCTTTAGTTAGTTTAAGCTCATTAGTTTAAGTTTAGTTAGTTTAAGTTCATTAGTTTAAGCTAATCGACATAGCTGAGACAAGTGGATCTATTTCAAATGTTGCTCTAAATAGGAGCGATTACAAAATTTCGCTTATTGTCAGTGGCTCAAATGGCTTAGTATTAAGTTCGATTAAGCTACGCTTTAGTTAGTTTAAGCTCATTAGTTTAAGTTTAGTTAGTTTAAGTTCATTAGTTTAAGCTAATCGACATAGCTGAGACAAGTGGATCTATTTCAAATGTTGCTCTAAATAGGAGCGATTACAAAATTTCGCTTATTGTCAGTGGCTCAAATGGCTTAGTATTAAGTTCGATTAAGCTACGCTTTAGTTAGTTTAAGCTCATTAGTTTAAGTTTAGTTAGTTTAAGTTCATTAGTTTAAGCTAATCGACATAGCTGAGACAAGTGGATCTATTTCAAATGTTGCTCTAAATAGGAGCGATTACAAAATTTCGCTTATTGTCAGTGGCTCAAATGGCTTAGTATTAAGTTCGATTAAGCTACGCTTTAGTTAGTTTAAGCTCATTAGTTTAAGTTTAGTTAGTTTAAGTTCATTAGTTTAAGCTAATCGACATAGCTGAGACAAGTGGATCTATTTCAAATGTTGCTCTAAATAGGAGCGATTACAAAATTTCGCTTATTGTCAGTGGCTCAAATGGCTTAGTATTAAGTTCGATTAAGCTACGCTTTAGTTAGTTTAAGTTTAGTTAGTTTAAGTTCATTAGTTTAAGCTAATCGACATAGCTGAGACAAGTGGATCTATTTCAAATGTTGCTCTAAATAGGAGCGATTACAAAATTTCGCTTATTGTCAGTGGCTCAAATGGCTTAGTATTAAGTTCGATTAAGCTACGCTTTAGTTAGTTTAAGCTCATTAGTTTAAGTTTAGTTAGTTTAAGTTCATTAGTTTAAGCTAATCGACATAGCTGAGACAAGTGGATCTATTTCAAATGTTGCTCTAAATAGGAGCGATTACAAAATTTCGCTTATTGTCAGTGGCTCAAATGGCTTAGTATTAAGTTCGATTAAGCTACGCTTTAGTTAGTTTAAGCTCATTAGTTTAAGTTTAGTTAGTTTAAGTTCATTAGTTTAAGCTAATCGACATAGCTGAGACAAGTGGATCTATTTCAAATGTTGCTCTAAATAGGAGCGATTACAAAATTTCGCTTATTGTCAGTGGCTCAAATGGCTTAGTATTAAGTTCGATTAAGCTACGCTTTAGTTAGTTTAAGCTCATTAGTTTAAGTTTAGTTAGTTTAAGTTCATTAGTTTAAGCTAATCGACATAGCTGAGACAAGTGGATCTATTTCAAATGTTGCTCTAAATAGGAGCGATTACAAAATTTCGCTTATTGTCAGTGGCTCAAATGGCTTAGTATTAAGTTCGATTAAGCTACGCTTTAGTTAGTTTAAGTTTAGTTAGTTTAAGTTCATTAGTTTAAGCTAATCGACATAGCTGAGACAAGTGGATCTATTTCAAATGTTGCTCTAAATAGGAGCGATTACAAAATTTCGCTTATTGTCAGTGGCTCAAATGGCTTAGTATTAAGTTCGATTAAGCTACGCTTTAGTTAGTTTAAGCTCATTAGTTTAAGTTTAGTTAGTTTAAGTTCATTAGTTTAAGCTAATCGACATAGCTGAGACAAGTGGATCTATTTCAAATGTTGCTCTAAATAGGAGCGATTACAAAATTTCGCTTATTGTCAGTGGCTCAAATGGCTTAGTATTAAGTTCGATTAAGCTACGCTTTAGTTAGTTTAAGCTCATTAGTTTAAGTTTAGTTAGTTTAAGTTCATTAGTTTAAGCTAATCGACATAGCTGAGACAAGTGGATCTATTTCAAATGTTGCTCTAAATAGGAGCGATTACAAAATTTCGCTTATTGTCAGTGGCTCAAATGGCTTAGTATTAAGTTCGATTAAGCTACGCTTTAGTTAGTTTAAGCTCATTAGTTTAAGTTTAGTTAGTTTAAGTTCATTAGTTTAAGCTAATCGACATAGCTGAGACAAGTGGATCTATTTCAAATGTTGCTCTAAATAGGAGCGATTACAAAATTTCGCTTATTGTCAGTGGCTCAAATGGCTTAGTATTAAGTTCGATTAAGCTACGCTTTAGTTAGTTTAAGCTCATTAGTTTAAGTTTAGTTAGTTTAAGTTCATTAGTTTAAGCTAATCGACATAGCTGAGACAAGTGGATCTATTTCAAATGTTGCTCTAAATAGGAGCGATTACAAAATTTCGCTTATTGTCAGTGGTTCAAATGGCTTAGTATTAAGTTCGATTAAGCTACGCTTTAGGGCCAAAGAACTAAACCGTTCACAGCGTGCTTATATTCGTGTCGCCCAGAAAAAGAAAATCTCGAAAATTTTATTGAAAAAAAAAAGTATTTTAATATTATTATACCATTTATACGTATTAAGTTGTTTATGATTAACCAAACTGATTTTTACGATAAATACGAAAACAAATTTATGCAAAGCATCTATTGGTTGTTAAATATAAATAAAAATGCTTCTCAAAGTTTGATAAACGCGGGGTCCTATCAAGCAAGAGGCGGGAATCACGACTAGGCCAAAAGCATGGGCTTGCATCTAACGAAGGCTTTACTTTGCAATTGCCTTAACTTTACAGCGGGGAATAGAATGCGAAAAGTGTAAATGATTTAAGGTTCTAACGGTTTTTTAATATAAGCTAAATCTAAAAAAATCTGATGTGGGCAACACATGACTTTCCTTATATAATGCAATGAATTTACTACTTTTACAGTTAAAAAGAATGTTATTCTTATAGTAGATACTTATATTCTTTCCAAGATATTGAATTTTCTTCAATGAGTCGTCATTTTCATTGATTTAGCGTCATTTTTATCCATTTGGTGAGAATTTTGCTAATTTGGCAACAATTAAAAATGTCGCCAAGTTGGTGACATTCCTCTAAATTCGTCGCCAAAATCTCGGGAAGCGTTATGGACGGAGAAATAAGTTATTCTTACAGCAGATAAATGACTATTGGCGTTCAAATACAAAAGTATTACTCAAGGTATCTTTTTTCATGAATGGAACGAGCTAGATCCACGAGAATGATGTCGCCAAATTCATCGCATGGTATTACATATGAAAAGTGAACATGTTTCTCAATAGGAAATATTTTTTTTTTATTTTATATAACTTTTCGATAATTTTTTTTAAAAATGTGTAATATCTCGAGAACGGTTCATGTTAGCGTTCTAAAATTTATGTCATTTGCGTAAATGTCTATTTGCGTAACTTTATTAGCGGTTTTGATTTTTTGACGATTTTTTCAAAATTTCACTCGAAAATTTAGGGAGGTTCTGAACATTCGATTGCGTATAAAAACAATAGGCTTCCAGTGTTTACGGATTGTAATTTTTGTACCAAATTTCGTTCGAATCGGTCCATTCGTTCGTCAGTTATCGTCTCCACAGACTCACTGACATACACACACACACACATATCACTTCAAAAATGTTTGATTCGTGATCAGGGATGCTTGAAACGTGCTCTCCCGTCGAAAACTCGAATTCGAATTTTCGACCCCGTCACAATATTTTCCTTATACATTATGTATATAAGGAAAGTAAAAAGGAATAAAATAATAGAGAGAGAGAAAATAAAGAAAATACCATTTCATTTTTTTTCCTTAATGCTTTTAATTCTGAGGACCCATTCTATAATGTTGCTCCCAAAATTATAGCTTTACCAAAACTTTTTTTTTTCTTTGAGGGGGGGGGGACACACACCGAAATTTTGGGCCTCAAAATGTAAGACCATCAAAATAAAAGCATTTTCTTAAATGCTTATTTTACGGCACTTATTTCTATTTGCTTCCCTTATATACATATAATGTATAAGGAAAGTAATGTGACTGGGTCGAAAATTCGAAATCGAGTTTTCGAAGGGAGAGCACGTTTCAAACATCCCTGAACACGAATCAGACGTTTTTGAGGTGATGTCTGTGTGTGTGTGTGTATGTATGTGTGTGAAAAAATGTGTGTGTGTATGTGTGTGTGTGTATGTGTGTGTGTGTGTGTGTGACAGTGAGTCTGTGGAGACGATAACTGACGAACGAATAGATCAATTCGAACGAAATTTGGTACAAAAATCACAATCCGTGAATATTGGAAGCCTATTATTTTTAAACGCAATCGAATGTTCAGAACCCCCTGAATTTTCGAGTAAAATTTTGAAAAAGATCATCAAAAAATTAAAACCTTTAATAAAGTTACGCAAATAGACATTTCTTATGTAATTTTTCCTTAGAAAACGATTAACACAAACTTTAGAACGCTAGCACGAACTGTTCTCGAGATATTGCACATTTTTCAAATAAATGTATCAAAATATCCCATAAATTAAAAAAAATATTAATTGTTGAGAAACATGTTCACTTTTCATATGTAATATCATGCGATAAATTGGGTGACATCATTCTCGTGGATCTAGCTCGTTCCATTCATGAGAAAAGATACTTTGAGTAATACTTTTGTATTTGAAAGCCAATAATCATTTATCTGCTATAAGAATAATTTATTTCTCTGTCCATAACGCTTGGCGAGATTTTAACGGCGAATTTAGCGGAATCTCGCCAACTTGGCGACTTTTTGAAATGTTGCTAAATTAACGAAAAACTCGCCGTAATGGATAGAAATGACGCTAAATCAATTAAAATGACGACTCATTGACGAAAATTCAATATCTTGGAAAGAGTATAAGTATCTACTATAAGAATGACCTATTTTTTCTTACTGTAAAAGTAGTAAATACATTGCATTATATAAGGAAAATCATGTGCTGCCCACATCAGATTTTTTTTCTCTAGGGAATAAAATTCCTAGGTAAGCCGCTGCTCATTGTGCATTGCTTCTCGCTCTAAGGAGAGCTGAGTGTAATAACTCCAAAAAAGGATGTAACAAATCCAATTAAAATGACTGTAACACTTCCAAATGAATGTAGAAATCCAAATAATGTAACAAGTCTAAAAGAATGTAAAAACTCCAAATGAACGTAACAACTCCCATAAAGAATGCAGCAACTCCACATGAATATAGCAACTCAATGAATATAGCAACTCGACATGAATAATATAGCAACTTTAAAATAATTCAACAGCTCTTATGAAAAATATAGCAACCTAAAAGAATGTAACAAATCCAAAAATGTTGCAAGTGTAAAAGAATATGTAACAACTCCAAATGAAGATAACAACTACATTAGAATGCAAAGATTTCAAACGAATATAACTCCAAATTTTTTAAGAGAATAAATAAACTTTTTGGTAAAGAATCAATTGGTATAAAAAATATTAAAAAAGAAGTAGCTGATGTCACCGCCGCTGTTAGATAATTTTTTCGTTCCTCAAGATTATCTGCTTTGTACCGCAACAATTATAGCATAAAAAATATATAATTTGGTACACTTGTAGAGATATATTTGGGGAACATACTGAAATAAATAGTTTTTTTTTATTTAAACTTTAGTTTAAGTAATATTTAATGTCAAAGACAAAATATTTGAGCTGTGAGTTCGCATTCTGGACAGACTAACAGTAGCGAGACCATGAATTTTTGCAGGCATGTACCTACATAGTTGAATTTTTGCAGGGCGCAGCCCTGCCTTTCAATTTCGATGTAGTTCATGAGTTATTCTACTTTTTATGCACCTTTAAAGTGAAAAATATTTGTACCGAACGCTCATAAGTCAATATTAAATGTCTTGAGCTGGAGCTGTCTTTAGCTCAACGCTATGATATTGGACTACCACGTTTTGGCCCCTTGCTACATTGGTAACCCGTATGTGATAATGTAGCTAGAATGTGATTAGAGCTCGCCGCCTCATCTGGAAACCTAGTGACAATTTCCTTCGGTTTTGACGAAACTCACTGAGAGGGGAAGTACATAAGGCAGTATAAAATGCCATAAGCTGGAGGTGTCTTTAGCTCAACGCTATGATACTGACCTACCACGCCTTATAAGCGTTTGTAAAGCGCATTCTCGCTACATTGGTATTATGTTACATTGGCGCTACATTTCGTATCGGAGCTTCCATCGAGTTTCTCTGACTTATACCACAAAAAATATAGCATATAAAAATACGAAACTTGGCACATTTTTTTTTTTTTTTTTTAGAATAACTCACTAGCTAGAAAGGGTAAGTTTGGTATGCAGCTGTCTTTCATACATTTAAATTATATACATTCCATAAATACATTTTTTATACATTTAAGTTGCACACAAATAATAAAAATGTGTACTTTAAAAACTAGAATTTTTGCTGTTACTCGTTACAATTTGAGAAGAGGGTTAAATATATTTAAATTTATTGGTGTTAATAAATTATATTTTAAGGTTCAGAACGCAGTCCTAGTAGCAATCTAATATTGGCCCAATATTGGCAGCCAGTATTAGAAATATTGGACCAATATAAAAAGTGGACATTTTGACGGAATTGGCCCGATATTGGTTTAAAATTTTATGCCAATATTGGCGTTTCATTGGAAATATTTCCAATGTAACACTAATATTGGCGTAATATTATAAAGAAAGTATTTTACCAATATTGGAGGCAAATGTAACCCAAAAATTTGCCCAATATTGGGATTACATTGGAAATATTTCCAATGTAATGCCAAGATATACAATAATGGTCCAATATTAAATGCTACTAGGGATACTCAGCTATAAGCAAATGATGGTGAAAAGCGATATAAAAAAACTCCAGTATCATATTTTCCAGATATGATAACTGTTTTTAATAGAAAAAAATCTGATGTGGGCAGCGCATGACTTTCCTTATAAAATGCAATGAATTTACTACTTTTATAGTAAAAAAAAAAATTATTATTATAGTAGATATTTATATTCTTTCCAAGATATTGAATTTTCGTCAATGAGTCGTCATTTTCATTGATTTGGCGTCATTTTTATCCATTTGGCGAGTTTTTCGTTAATTTAGCAACATTGAAGAAAGTCGCCAAATTGGCGACATCCCACCAAATTCGTCGCCAAAATCTCGCCAAGCGTTATGGACAGAGAAATAAGTTATTCTTACAGCAGATAAATGACTATTGGCTTTTAAATACAAAAGTATTACTCAAAGTATCTTTTCTTATGAATGGAACGAGCTAGATCCACGAGAATGATGTCACAAATTTATCGCACGGTATTACATATGAAAAGTGAACATGTTTCTCAATAGGAAATATTTTTTTTTATTTTATATGATTTTTTGATACATTTATTTGAAAAATGTGCAATATCTCGAGAACGGCTCATGTTAGCGTCTTAAAATTTATGTCAATCGTTTTCTAAGGAAACATTACTTAAGAAATGTCTATTTGCATAACTTTATTAGAGGTTTTGATTTTTTGACGAATCTTTCCAAACTTCACACGAAAATTTAGGGGGTTCTGAACATTCGATTGCGTATAAAAACAATAGGCTTCCAGTGTTTATAGATTGTAATTTTTGTACCAAATTTCATTCGAATCGGTCCATTCGTTCGTTAGCTGTCGTCTCCACAGACTCACTGACACACACACATACTTCCCCCCGCCACACACACACAGACAGACATCACTTCAAAAATGTTCGATTCGTGATCAGAGATGTTTGAAACGTGCTCTTCCGTCGAAATCTCGAATTCGAATTTTCTACCCCGTCACAATACTTTCCTTATACCCTTATATTCTTAATAGTTTATTATTTCCGTATATAAGGAAAGTAATAATGCTTCAATTTAAAGTAAATAATGTTTGTTCTTATCATGTAATTATAGAAAAAAAAAACTATCCACACTATCTAAAATTTCCTTGAGACTTCTTTACTGGAAAGGAAAAGTTCAGAAAAATATGATGAATCCTTTTACTCACAAACGCATATATATTTACAAACGCCTTCGAATTTGGTTCACGGTACATTTTAAAACCGAATCTTCCGCCAAAATAGTGAATTCGAAAATTTTCAAAGAAAAAGAAATACTTCGTGTTTATAATTAAAAAAAAAAATTGATGTGGGTAACATATGACTTTCCTTATATAATGCAATGAATTTACTACTTTTACAGTAAAAAAAAAGGGGTTATTTTTGTAGTAGATAATAACTTACTTAAGATTAAATATATTACTGAAAATGATGTTGCCAAAGCCTTAAAGAAGTTAAAATCCAGCCAGCCTTTAAGCTGTGCTTTGGGACCCTGTTTACAATCTGCATTTTCAACGGATAGAAATCGTGCAAAATAAACTATTATGTACTACTGATTACAGATTGACTGGCTATTATCCTTATGATATGTATACGAGGGAACTCAGTCAGAAATATAGTTTAATGTCTCTTAAAAAAAGAAGAAGCTGGTCCTGCCTCTTGTTTTACTATAAGGTTTTAAATAATACTATTGATTGCCCTATTTTACTTTGTTGCCTGGAATTTCATATACCTGTCAATAATACTAGGAAAAGAACTCTTTTTCACAATACTACTATTAAACACAACTACATTAAATGCTATTCTATCTATAAATTTCTTGATCTATATAATACCTATTGTTTTGATATTGATATATTTAACTTGACTATACTGCCTGTTTTAAAAAAGTATGTTTCAATGCGCTTGACATATTTACTACATAGTATTCTTGTATCCTATGTTCTGTACTTTTTAATTTCTTGTGTGGTTACTGTAACTGAATTTCATCTGTAGTTGCCAAGTAAATTGAATAAATAAAATAAAATAAAATAAATAAAATGAAATAATTATATTCTTTCCAAGATATTGAATTTTCGTCAATGAGTTGTCATTTCCATTGATTTAGCGTCATTTTTATCCATTTGGCTAGATTTTCGTTAATTTGACAACATTTAAAAGGTCGCCAAGTTGGCGACATTCCTCTAAATTCGTCGCTAAAATCTCGGGAAGCGTTATGGACGGAGAAATAAGTTATTCTTATAGCACATAAATCACTATTGGTGTTCAAATACAAAAGTATTACTCAAAGTATCTTTTCTCATGAATGGAACGAGCTAGATCCACGAGAATAATGTCACTAAATTTATTGCATGATATTACATTTGAAAAGTGAACATATTTCTCAGCAGTTAAATTTTTTTGGGGATTTTTTGATAAATTCATTTTAAAAATGTGCAATATCTCGAGAACGGTTCATGCTAGCGTTCTAAAGTTTATGTCAATCGTTTTCTAAGGAAAAATCACATAAGAAATGTTTATTTGCGTAACTTTATTAAAGGTTTTGATTTTTTGATAATGTATTCAAAATTTTAGTGTGTGGTGGTCGTGGGGGGGGGGGGGTGTCTGAACATTCGATTGTGTTTAAAAACAACAGGCTTCCAATATTTACGGATTGTAATTTTTGTATCAAATTTCATTCGATTCGCTCCATTCGTTCGTGAGATATCGTCTCCATACACACATACATACATACACACACACACACACACACACACACAGGCATCGCCTCAAAAATGTTCGAATCGTGATCAGGGATGCTCGAAACGTGCTCTCCCGTCGAAAACTCGAAGTCGAATTTTCGACCCCGTCACAATACTTTCTTTATACATTATACTATGTATATAAAGAAAGTAGTAAGAAGCAACAAAAAAAATATCCGGACCACTTCGAATTACACGGGGGATTCTCGAATCCCCAATTTCATCGCATACCAGCAAGCTGTCTGAACAGAGAACGACAAAAACTTACAAATTCTTCGGTATCCCAGACCTGATACCAGTTACACCCCAACACCCGCATTGCACCTCCACCACTGACTGACAAACACCACGAAATTTAATCCAAACATCCCTTTAAGACGCCCCCCCCTCTTGTACGCTTTAATGAGCCATCCCTTGGGAAGAAATAAAATATAAATAAATGAAATATGTGGAGGGTGGGGGTAAAAATGTCGTCTCCTATTTTTTCTCACGTGTTATTTCAAACGTCATCAGGAAGTTTAGGTAACTTTCTTTTTCTTTATTATTTTTCTCTTTAAAAGGAGGGGGGGGGGGGGTCTTGACAGATACGTACCAGTGTCAATGTAGGGGGTGAAGTTCAGGCCTTTTTTGGGCGGGATCAAGACATGGCTGAGATGTAGTGGTTATGTTCGGCAGCTTGTATGAAAAGACGCTGGATGGTAACGTAAAACTCAGAAAATAGAAAGAAACGGAAGTTTTATTCATAAAAAGAAGGTAAAAAAAATTGAGAGAGTTAAAATGATTTCTCTCTCTTTCTAACAGCACATTTCATTGCCAAAAATGGCTAACCAGGAAAAGGGCACACTGCTCAGAGAGGACGCCTTCTAGGAGGAACTACTACTAATGTAAAAAATCAATCCAATAGAAGTAGCCAGGTATCTGGGTAAGGGGAAGTTATCACTATGGATTTTGTTTTCCCATATGGGTTCTATGGAGAGCAATGTAATATTTCCACCAATTGGGAATTTTCCCCTCCTCTTCTTGCATAGACGTAAAAGACTAAACAGGATGTCCCCAAAAGATTGAAACTCGCTTTAATTCTTTACCTGTTGTAGATAAGTGGGCAATGTAAATTGCAAAAATGTTGAAAGGAATGTAGGAAATAAGACTACGTTAATGAAATAGTCCTCCCATTAATTTTCAAAAAGTTACACTTTTTAAACTTTTATACGATCCCCTTAGACAAATTGGGTCAATCAGAAATTTTTTATTTTTTATGTTAATAAGATCATTAAACAAGATCATTTAACAAGATCATTAAAAAAACCGCATATCTGTATCTTTAAAATCAACTGAATTATGATAAAGGAAAAAAATCTGACTTATGCCACTTTTCCATACCATGTGAAGGGCTGTTTCATCAGTAAAAATAAGAATCATAAACAAATAAATGATGGAAATTGTTTAGATTAAAAATACGTTAATATGTGTCAAAAATTTTTATCACAAATGCATCTAAATAAAGCATTACACAGACAGAGATCATATAAAGCAGTGGTACTCACTACGCGGTTGGGTATCCTATGTATTATCATCCAGTTTTATCTTTTTTGTGATATGTCACAAATTTACATTTCTAATTTGATATACGATCCCCATTCACAACGTTCAATTTTCAATTACATATAACTCGCTCAATTTTAAAGATACAGATATGCAGGTTTTTTAATGATCTTGTTGCGTTAAAAATAAAAATTTCCTGATTGACCAAATTTGTCTAAGGGGTTCGTATAAAAATTTAAAAAGTGTAACTTTTTGAAATTGAATGGGAGGATTATTTCATTAACTTAGTCTTATTTCCTACCTTACTTTCAACATTTTTGCGATTTACATTGCTCCCTTATCTTCAACAGGTAAAGAATTAAAGCGCATTTCAATCTCTTTGGGACATCCTGTATATGTCTATGTAAAAATTATGTATGTCTGTCTTCTTTCTTGCCTCAATGGCATACACCGATTTCATAAAAGACGCTTAAATCATCGGTGGCATGGGAGGGAAATATCTGCCATTTTACATTAAACATTCAAGTATTCGTATAAATATAACAAACATTCCAATGAGCACCAGAAATATCAAGCATTCATATCAAACAACCAAACATTCATATACACTTATCAAATATGCCAATAAGCACTCATTGCTCAATAATTACCAAAAATATCCAACACTCATATCATTTATTTCTAAAGTCACTCTTATTCATCTTTCTATTTCATTTATTTGTTTTCTGTTGCAGGGAAAGTACCGTAAGAAGAAGAAGAAGAAGAAGATAGTCTTATGTGAAGTTCAGTAAAACAGGATTTTATCAAGATTTACAAGCATAACAATGACGGCAATGATCAGAGTTACCCTGATTATAGATATAGAAGTGATATAAGATATAGAAGTGATAAATTGTTTTCGTGTTTTATAAAGCCATTCTGTAGCTAGGTAAAAGCAATGTTCAAGACCAAGAAGATATTTTGCAGTTGTATTTGCATTGATATCACGTACTTATATACATCTTCTTAATTATGCCTGCTTTCTTCAGGGAAGAACTAGGAAGTTGAATTCTTACAAGCAGCAGTTTTATTTATTATAATCATGCATTTACTCCTTATATATATTTCGTAGAGGTGTGCACTACTTAAAATGTGAAAAGAAATCGTTTCAGAGAGAGAGAGAGAGAGTAGCTCATAAAGAACTCATGTCGCAATAAGGAAGGAATCGCTGATTGTCCAGTCATCGTTTTATCTGTTGAACTACGGGGATGATACTATTTTTTGACGAGAATCTTACATTCTTCTCCTCCAGATTTCAGATCGAAGTTAAACTTCAGATTTGAACAGCTTTTTCATTTCTCTGTTATATATATATATATATGTGTGTAATAAAAAAGATAAAATTAAAAATAAAATAAAAATAGTTAGACTAATTTAAACATGATCAGTGTCATACCCTGGTTCAAAAACAATACGGAGGAAAATTAAGTGAAGATGATATGAAAGGAAATATCAGACAAAAGGAAAACAACGCTACCATAAAAGACAAAATGATCTTAATTTTAAATATCAACAATACAAATGAATTTATCAACATTCAAGAGCGATGCATACAAATCAAGTTCAAACATCAAAGGATTATCACAATCTGGAGGCTCAAAATATTAAAATGACAAAATAAGAGAAAAGTTACAATCCGAAAATATGAAATTGGATAGAAGCTCTGTGGATCCAGCTTTTCAAGGATCTTTGCATCCATAGAGGTTCCAAATGTGTTTCGCTCAACGATACAGCCACATGGCCGAAATATCGTCATATATATATATATATATATATATATATATATATATATATATATATAATAGTTTGAAAGTCCAATAATAGAATAGGGAAAAATTTGCAACTAAAAAAACCCCAACATTAAAAAATGCCTATCAAGTAAAAAATCTGATATGGGCAGCATATAACTTTCCCTGCAGACTCAAATTCATATTTTCTTTATTTCTTTAATAATTAATTAGATTGAGTTTAATTTAACCAAATAATACTAAATTTGCATTTTTAATTAAATTTTTGTTTTTATTTGGTAATTGGACATTTTTCCGAAATCGGCTTAACAAAACTGTAAGAAATCTCAAATATCTTGAGAACAGTTAGTACTAAAGTATAATGGAGTGTGTTATACTATTTTCCTCTTCAAAAATTGCGTATAAAATAAGAATTTAATTGATGCATTTGCGCATACACTACTGAATCTTTTTTTTTTTATATATTTTTCGGGCCATTTCGGAAAAAAAGACAGGTTGTTCTTTTCCGAATCGTACCGAAATCTAATCAGCACCAGAGTAACCCACAAGTAACTCATCTACCAAATTTTGTGAAATTTGGTCAATTAGTATTTTAGCTAGAGCGGATAAATGAAACTTTTACTGGCCATTTCGTAAAAAAGGCGGGTTCTGTTTGTACGAATCGTACCAAAAACTAATCAGCACAAGGGTCACATCCAAGTGACTTACCTACCAAATTTTATGAAATTCGGTCCATTCGTTTTTGAGTTAGAGTGGATACATACATTGCACAAACACACAGACAGACACACACACAGACGTCGCGCCAAAAATAGTTTTTTCGTATTATAGAGGTCTCGAAACGTGTAGATCCGTCGAAAACTCGAGTTGCGATTTTCGACATGATTCCAATACTTTCCCTATACATTACCATGTATTGTAGGGAAAGTAAAAAGTATCAAACAGAGAATCCTCAATCAAGTGTAAAATAAAGTGCAAACTTCTATTCATCAAGCTGAAGACAAACAACAAACATCAATGGAAAGGAATTGATAACAGAAAATCAAATAAAATCCAAGCAATAAAGCTTTACATGTGGACAAGCCCTAGGCCTAAACAAATGAATTGTTCACTTCGATAAAACTCTTTGTCAAGTCCAAGTATTTTATCAAAATGAACCCAAAATGCATGTTTCTGATATCAGTGATAGATTATTTCTATAAACACTGTTAACTTGGACTACATGCACAAAGACTGAAAAATAATAGGAAACAAGAATACCTGAAAAACACTGCATATGTCTGATACATTAGAGCCTTCAATAAAGAGGCTCTAATGTATCACTGTAATAGCTCATGTTGCCAATCGCAAAAAATAAAAAGTTGAGAACTGCTGTTGCCAATCGTGAGAAATAAATAACAGTAATGCGAAAAGACGATAAAAGGTGATATTCAACAGTAAGAGCTGCAAATTAATGGGGCAGATGATAATAGAAAACATAGAGGCTAAATTATAAGGGGATGTAAATACATGGTAATGCTTATTCAAGAGAAAGTGGATGTCTGGCTAATATAAGATACTAAGGAGAGAATTTAAGTATATTCAACCATTCCAAACTTAACTATACCATTTACTAAATATACTGGATATTTATATAATTTTCTGGTCAATTTTATCTTATTAATATGAATAGCATGAAATTTTTTATCTGATAATCTATAAATTCTAAAAAGTTGATTAAGAATAATATTTCTAAATAATTGAATAGAGTTATAGGAATTAAATGGTAATATTTTATTAATGTTAAAGTTAAAATAGTTTTTTTCTATCATATTAGTAGCTATCCTATTAGTAGGTTCAATAATAAGATTTAAATCCAAAAAATTAATGTTATTACTAATAGTGGCTTCATTAGGAATTAGTTCCGAATTATCTGGATAGAAATCTATATCTATGACACAGTTGTTTGTAAAGACCAAACATATCAGATCATCAACATATCTGTAAATTTTATAATCTGTTGAAGTAAAAGATTTTTCATAATGATAAAGGTATAAATTAGCTAATATACTGCTATTACAGCCACCTTGTGGAACCCGAGACTTGTAAGTATAATTTATTACCTTGAAATATATAATTATTGCAAAGAACAAAGTGAAGAAGTTTAGGAAAATTGGTAAATATAGTATAGAGTGATTAGTAATATAAACATTATATAGAGATAAAATTACTACATAAAGATCAGAGATCTTAATATTATTAAAAAGATCTTTAAAATCAAAAGATTTAAATCCAATTAGTTTACCTAGTGATGTTAATTTATTCTTTAATTCTTTACTATTATTTAGAATAAGGTAGTTATTGCTAGAAAAACGTAAACTATCATCTATTACATTTAAATAAGTTAGTAGTAATTTACTCGCAGTAGTAGAGTAAGTATTTTGACCACTAGTTACTGTTCTAAATTTAATAGGATCTTTATGATATTTAGGAATAAGCACTATATTTGGAAATTTAAGAAATTTATAATTAATATTTAAATCACTATACATATTGATAATTTTCAGTTTTATACTATTAATGGAGCGTGAATGGAGCGTGAAGTTTAAATAGAATATTGTTCTTTAAATAATCTAACAGAAATTGTATATAGAATTTTTTACAGATAATAGCATAATTATTAGAGGCTTTATCAACGTAAGTAATAACAAAAGATCTTTGTAAATCATTAATGGAATGTTTTAAATTTGCAATATTATATATAGTCCTAGACAATTTAATACTACAAATAGTATTTTTAAAATAAATTTTAATAAAGTAAATTTCCACATATTAAATGCCTTTAAAGACAGAGCATATTTAGAAACTCATTTGTAAATATATTTATCAAGGTCAATATTTACTGATTTTAAATCTTTAAAAGAGTTATTACAAGATGGTAACCTAAATTTTGTATCAAATGACATAATGGTTCTTAACGCTTCTTCTTAAACTATTGCTAAGTCTCCTGTAACTATATGGCCCAAGTGTTGTTGTTGAGACCCAGACCGTCCGACCTACCAAAAAGGTGTAAGGTAACTGTTTGGACGTCCGGGAAGTGCCACCCAATTTAGACCGGAACCCAGTGGGGGAGGCATCCACAGGGACCGTACCCTCCTTCCCCTACCACCAACCTCTCGGAAGGACTTACGGACCCACATGTTTAACGTGATCGTACTCCGCATGAACACGGCGGCAGTTGTGGCAGCGTGCAAATCCAGAGCGCAAACCACCGGGCTACCGCGTCCGAAATGTGCCAACAGCACGCGGTATTCCCAAGTGGTCACCCACCCAAGTGTGGATTTATATATTCAGCATATTCGTCTACCTTGTAAATATAATCATTATCTACATTTGACTTGGAATCTTTGCCAATAGAGAGAGATTGTGAAATTTTATTGTAATTAAAAATAGATCTACCAATCGGCTTGTTGTATTTACAAGTCTTAGTAACATTCAAATCCTCAATAGGCAATAAGTGTTTGAATTTGTTAAATATAGACCCAAAATTTATAGAATTATAAATTGGATGTTTAAAAGATATCACACAATAAGAATTAGTAGACATATTATTATTATGAAATTGATTAAGTTTTATTTTTAAATACTTTGATCTAGTAATGAGCAAATCATAGAAAATATGATTAAAATGTTCATTAGTTAGATTTAATTTTAAGAAAATGGCATAAACATATTATTTAAATGTTTTTTCTTAACCTCAAATATCCAAGATTTTATTAATTTCCATTGATAAGTGCTGCTAAATTGATGATGTAAACATTTAATCCCAGCTTTATAATCATGAAGTATACTTCCCTTGCCTCGTTTAAATCTTGAGATTATTTGAGTTTCTATTATTTAAATGGGGTTTCAAAAGAAGGTGATTAAAAATGGAATATTGATTATCTACAAAGTTATTTTTTGCAGTATTACCATTTAGATATAATTGATTTAATCCATATGGAAAAAGAGTACAATTTGATTCAATGTAGAAGTTTTCGAAAAAAATTCTGTCAGCTGTATTAGTTTTTATATTCAAAACATGTATAGTAATATTTTCAAAACCATGTTTAGTAAAATGTTTACATTCTATTTTATTAGATGTTGGAAGAAAATTATTATTCAGGATATAATTTTTGAAATGATCTCTGTGAACATTCATTCGTAAATGAATGGGATTACTAGTTTGTCCTATATAAGATAAATTGCAAATGCTACACGATAGTCGATAAATGCAATTAAAAATTTTACAGAAAGGCAAATGGCTATTTTGGTTTGTGATTTGAGTATTAGGAGCAGAAGGCCAAGTTTTTCAATAATATTTTACGCTTTACAACATAGTTGAAAAGTGTTTATGACTTTGTTCATTCTGTCTATCTGTCTGTTTGTCCGTTAGCACGATAACTGCCGTAAAAATTACTTTATCAAAATGAAATTTTAGTATGTTGTTCAGACGGTCTGTGGGATCTATGGGAATATAAATGAATAATATCACCCAATTAGTTTTGGATTGAACCCGGGTTGAAAAAATGAAATACATTGAATCCTATGGGACCTAATTTTTCAAACCTTTTTTAAGCGAATTTAAAATTCAAATTGCTTCGAAAATTTTAGAAAATATTCAAATTATCCCATAAAATATATAAAAAAATTTCAACAAAATATATTCAGTAGTTTTTTAAATAAAAATTAAAATAATAATTACACCTTATATATGAAGAGATCACTTGACCATTACATGAAGAGATCACGTTGTTGTTAACACTTTGCAACAAAGTTGAAAAGTGTTTATGACTTTGTTCATTCTGTCTGTCTGTCTGTCTGTCTGTTTGTCCGTTAGCACGATAACTGCCGTTAAAATGACTTTATCAAAATGCAATTTTAGTATGTTGTTCAGACGGTCTGTGGGACCTATTGGAATATAAATAAATAATATCACCCAATTAGTTTTTTATTGAACCCGGGTTGAAGAAATGAAATACATTGAACCCTATGGGACCTAATTTTTCAAACATTTTTTAAGCAATTTTAAAATTCACAAATTGCTTCGAAATTTTAAAGAAATATTCACATTATCCCATAAAGTATATAAAAAAATTTCAGTAAAATATATTAAGTAGTTTTTTAATTAAAAATTATTTAATATAGGGAAAAAAACAAATTCAATTAAATTCTGACTTTTGTGATATCCCCCAGAAAGAAAAAGAGATATATTATATAATAAATATCTTTCCAAGAGTTTAATCATTTTATATATGAGAGAGGCTACACATTTTAAAATAAATTTGGTAGATAACAATTTTTCAAATTTTTTTTAATTTTGTATAACTCTTCATGATATACTTATTTGATGGCATTTTTAATGCACTTTCCTACGTCCTAGAGAGTTAAAATTTGGTACACAGCTTAAATTTGTTGAACATTTTATTTTACAAAAATTTGGTGGATCTTAAATATAGATCATACATCTTTTTCGAAATGGCTTGCAAATAATCCCCGTTCATTTCTATAAATCATTGTTGTAATATTGTTAGAAATTCTGATGTGGGCAGCACATGTGTTTCCCTGCAGACTCATATTCACGTTCACTTTATTTCTTCAATAATAATTTCAGTTTACCTGCACAAAATAACAGCCATAAGTATTTTAAATGACATTGAATTTGCACGTTAGACTTAAATTTGGTTCTCATTTGATAGCTGGACTTATTGTCAAAGGTGGCGTAGCGAAAACGCGAAAAAAATAGAATATATCAAGAACGGCTAACCCTAGAGTAATGGGGTTAGTCTTATTCTTTTTGTTGTCAAAAATCACGTATAAAATAGGAATTTAATTGATATAATTGAGCACACGTAGTCATTTATATTTATATTTAACGATTTTTGCGGGCCATTTCGCAAAAATAGCCCGTTCCTTTTTCCCGAATCGTACTAGAATAACCTACAAATGATTTATATAACAAATTTTGTTAAATTTGGTAGATAAATCACTTTTAAGTTATTGAAATATTATACACCAAATTTTGTTAAATTCGTTTCATTAGTTTTTAGCTAGAGTGGATGAAGGCAATTTCTGCCGGCCATTTCGCAAAGAATTCCGATTCTTTTATTACGAATTGTACTATAATCTAATGAACATCAGGATTTCCCACAAAAACGTACCTACCAAATTTTATGAAATTCGGTCTATTAGTTTTTCAATAGAGTGGATGTAATATCCTCACAGACACACAGAAACATATACAGATGCACCCTTACACACACAGACGTCTTCCTAAAAATAGTTTTCCGTGTTCTAGAAGCTCCAAAACGTGTAGATCCTTCGAAAATTCGAGTTCCGATCTTCGGCACGATTCCAATACTTTGAATACATACACACACACACATATATTTTCTGTGTATCTGTGTATTATCTGTGTATCTAAATTCCGTGCCTATGCAATTACAATAGTTGTGATTTTAAATGATCCCTAAACTTTTATTATTTCTTCAACGAAGCCTAATTTTAACTTATGCAAAATGCAAATATCGCAAGCGATTGTATGGTGAGTTACATAAGAATTGCTGAATTTTTTTCACACAAAATTATTTAGCTCTGGAGTCTGGAATAAATGTTATATGAATGAAATATTCATTGATTTTGCATAGAGAATAATATGATTTATATTTCGATACAGTTTTAAATATTTACGTATAATAAATTACTGTAGCACTGTGATAATGTAAAAGATATCACCACTGAATGTATCACATTTTAGAAATTTTTAAATGAAATTGTATTTCAGTTGGAAAATGTTTCATAATCAATGCTTATGCATGATTGATCTTTCTTGTTGTTGATGTTGAGACCCAGACCGTCTGACCTACCAGAAAGGTGTAAGGTAACTGTTTGGACGGCCGGGAAGTGCCACCCAATTTAGACCGAAACCCAGTGGAGGAGGCATCCACAGGGACCGTACTCTCCTTCCCCTACCACCAACCTCTCGGAAGGACTTACGGACACACATGTTTAACGTGATCGTACTCCGCATGAACACGGCGGCAGTTGTGGCAGCGTGCAAATCCAGCGCGCAAACCACCGGGCTACCGCGCCCGAAATCAACAGCACGCGGCGTTCTCGGGTGGTCACCCACCCAAGTACTAACCGCGCCCGATGGTACCTGACTTCGGTGATCTAACGAGAACCGGTGTTTTCAGCACGGTACGGCCGTTGGCGAAGAGATTACGTGACCCACTTCAAAATAAAATAGGGCAGCCATCTTGTGTCAAAATCGTGATTTTTAAAGTTCTTTTTAATTCATATTTAGTGTTGTATCCGTCACATATATAAAACCAGAACGTAAAAAATAAGAAAGCCAAAATTAAAACACTTTCTAATCGTCTAATACTATGGAAAAGGAAAACTGTACAAGTAAGCACTATGACTTTCTAATTTGTAAAAATAAAGATTCAACAATCAAGGTATGAATAATCAACAAATATCTATGGTGAGATTTCGAAAATAGAAAAAGAGAAAGAGGAAAAGCATTAATGCTAAATATGTGGAAAAGCGATAGGCTTAAAAAGGAGATCATTTTGGTATAAATTCTTCATCAGGGCCGAGTATTTATCCAAAATGACCAAGAAAAAAAAAAGCTTTTTTCTGAAAACGGAGATAGATAATATCTATAAACTCTGTTTACCGGCCAACAAGCTAAAAAAGATTGAAATATAAAAAGGAATGAAAAATGTTTTACTTGAGAAAAATACATCCCGTGTCGACGCTATAAAAGAGAAGATTAAAAAGAAGTCATTTGTTGCTACTTATAAGAGATAAAAGTGGAATTGAACTGTTGCCACTCGTGAGAGATAAATAGCAGTGTTGCCAATAGGTAAGAAAAGTTAGAAATTTCCCTGTAAATACTACTAGAAAAAAGTAAAGGTACGGAGTTAAAAGACTAACAATAAGAAGAAGTGAATATAAAGCAATGTAAATACAAGAGGATGATAATAATAAGCTAATACTAGAATCTAAGGAGGATATATTTAAGAATATTCAGCCAATTTAAACTTTTTTTACTATACCATTAACAAAATACACTGGATAATTGTATAACTTACTAGTATTTTTAAGGTTATTAATATGCTGTTTATGATATTTTTTTTATCAGATAATCAATCTAAAAATTCTGGAAAATTGATTAAGATTGTTATTTCTGAACAATTTCATAGAGTTACAGGAATTAAATGGTAATATTTTATTAATATTAAAAAAAAAAAAAAATTTTGTCATATAAATTAGTAGCAATCCTGTTAAATGGTTCAATACTAATATTTAAATCCAAAACACTAACACAATTACTAATAGTTGATTAATTAGGTAATAATTCTAAATTATCCGGATGGAAATATATATTAATGGTATAATTATCAGTAAAACTAAACATATGAGATCATCAACATATCTGTAAATTTTATAGTCAGTATGTATAAGAATGTTCATAATGATAAAGGTACAAATTAGCTAATATTCTACTATTGCAACCATCTTGGGGAACTCCAGATACTTGTAAGTATAATTTATTACTCTGATAAATATAATTATTAAATAGTACAAAGTGGAGAAATTAGGGGAAAAAAAAAAATCTGGCCTTTTTACAGAATGGTTCATTAAAAATTGTCAAAATCTAAAATAAAAATTGCATATGCTCAAATGCATCAAATAAATGCTGGTTCTATACATAATTTTTAACAAAAAGACTAAAATCAACCCTGTGACTCTAAAATCTATCATTCTCAAGATATTTAAGTATTTTTATTGTAAGGGGCTGAAGACATTTTGCACTGTAGTTATAAACTAGTTGATGAAACATAGTAGTTAAGTCCCTTGAGGTTCATCCCAATGCTGATTAGATTATGGAATTATTCGAAAAATATAACGTACCCTTTTTTGCGAAATGGCCCGCACAGATCATGAAAATCTGAAATAAATTATTAAAATTGCTTCTGAAATATATTAATTATTAATTTGTTTTTCATATAACTTTTGTAAGCAAATCGAATAAGACTGACTCCATGGCTGTATGATAAACCGCTCGCGAGATATTTTATTTATTTATTTTTTTTTTTTTTTGGGGGGGGGGGGGGTGATTTTGAGGAGTTGATGAAAATGCATTAAAAATTTGAATTGGATATAATATTAAAAAAGTGTCCATGTTATTTTCTGCAATGAAACTCAATTTAATGCATTATGAAATAGAAAAAAAAAAATAAATAAATAAATGAATTTGAGCTGTATAGGGAAAATCATGCGCCGACATCAGATATTTTTCTTAGTTACCATAAACTGCCTCTATTACATCAATTGTAACCGAAACACATCAGATTGTAAGCAATTTATTGTAACTTATTTTTGCAAGACGCTCGCCACTCACATGAAACCTGAATATGGAAATAACACAATCTGAACAGAATGAAAAAAATATGTTTGTTTACAAAGGTGGTTGTGTTTGTTTACATATTTAAATGCCGTATTTTGGGTGTTTATATATTTTAAAGGTATAAATGATATATTTTCGGCATCGTCTTGTGTTGATCTATTTTTACTTTCCCTACAATACGGGATAAAGCACAGGGAAAAAGCATTGGAATCGTGTCGAAAATTGCAAATTGAGTTTTCGACGAATCTACACGTTTTGAACACACTATAAAACCTGAAAAAACTATTTTTAGAATGACGACTGTGCGTGTATGTGTATCTGTCTGTCACTCTGTGTGTCTGTCAGTGTGTGTGTGTTTGTATGTGTTGAAGACCCAGGCCGTCCGACTCATCCGAGGACGTGAGCAGCTAATTGGGCGGCCGGGTGTTTGTATGTGTTGAAAACCCAGACCGTCCGACTCATCCAATGGACTTGAGCAACTATTTGGACGGTCGGGGGTGTTTGTATGTGTGTCGATGTCTGTCTGTGCAATGTATGTATGTTTCTATTCCAGCTGAAAATCCAATTTATCAAATTTCATAAAATGTGGTAGATAAGTCACTTGTAGGTTACCCTGGTGCTAATTTAGTACGATTTTGGTCCCATTCGGAAAATAAGAAACTGCCCTTTCTACGAAATGTCTCGCAGAAATCGTATATATACTACATACATTCTAACTTTGGATTTAATAATTTATATATATATATATATATATATATCACTCTAGCTGAGAAACTAATTATCCAAATTTTTACAAAATTTGGTAGGTAAGTCACTTGAGGGTTACCCAGGTGCTGGCTTGATTTTGGTATGCTTCGGAAAAATTCCTGCCTTTTTTTTTTTTCTTTTGCAAAATGGCTTGCAAAAATTGTCAAAATCTTAAATAATAAAAGGCAATGTCTGTGTGTGTGTGTGTCTGTGTGTCTGTCTTATACACTATACGTTTCGCGACCGCGCGTCGGAGAGCTACGAAATTTGGCAATCGGAGACCTGGGGGGGAGGGAAGGGGACACGTGAAAACCGATTTTCAAAATTCTAATTATTTTTTTATTTATTTAATGTTTTATGCGATTTCAACCTTTTTTTGCTTTTTTTGCCCTTTTTTCTCCACGATCCAGACGTCGTAGAAAAAAACAACTCACACCATCGGAAAGAGCAGACAATTGCGAGTAAAAATATATCAATTTCAAATCTCCATTTCGATTTCTAATATTTTTTAAAGATTTTAAAACAAAAGTCACTTTTGGCTCAAAAAAACGATTTTTGGTTTTTAAATTCTCGCATAGTAAAAAGTACTCATAATTTCGACTAATAATTTACATTTTTAGAAAGCTGAAATATCTGGCATTCTTACAAGTCTAATCTGGTCCAGAAATAATGAAAATTGCCTTCAGGATCGCAATTTTAAAGACGTCATGATTTTAAATTTCTCGGCGTTCCGCTCGGCGTGCCGCTTCGTTTCTCCCCCGCTGAAGCAGGGAAGGTGGTGGGTGGGGACGTCAAGGTGGAGGTGACGTCACGGTTCTGAATAGAGCTCCTTTGCTCGATATAAATTATTATATTTATATTTTAAATGATGGGACGATCTGGATTTTTTAAATGTATATTTTAACTTTTGGATATATTAAATGGATATTTTAATTTTATGGATATTTTAAATGATGGAACAATGAAACAATGGAATGAGGATGATGGAATTAAGCATATGGTCATTTTAAATTGCAAATTAGCGCGAGGGAAGTTAGCGGTAGGCCCGGGTTCGATTCCCGCCACTGCCAAAACTGCCGCCGTGTTTACGTGGAATACGATCACGTTAAATATGTGGGTCCGTAAGTCCTTCCGAGAGGTTGGTGGTAGGGGAAGGAGGATACGGCCCCTGTGGATGCCTCCCCCACTGGGTTCCCGTCTATATTGGGTGAATATGTAGAAAGTTATGGAGATTGTCGCGGAGGGCGCGGCAGCCCAGTGGTTAGCGCGCGGGAATTGCACTCAGTAGGCCCGGGTTCGATTCCCGCCACTGCCAAAACTTACGCCACGTTCACGCAGAGTACGATAACGTTAAACATGTGGGTTCGTGAGTCCTTCCGAGAGGTTGGTGGTAGGGGAAGGAGGGTACGGTCTAAATTGGGTGAATAAAAAGAAAGTTATGGAGATTGTCGCGGAGGGCGAAGTAGCCCAGTGGTTAGCGCGCGGGAATTGCACGCGGTAGGCCCGGGTTCGATTCCCAAAATTGCCGCCGTGTTTACGCGGAGTACGATCACGTTAAACATATGGGTCCGTATGTTTTTCCGAGAGGTTGGTGGTAGGGGAAGGAGGGTACGTTCCATGTGGATGCCTCCCCCACTGGGTTCCGGTCTAAATTGGGTGGCACATCCTGGCCGTCCAACCAGTTACCAGGCCCGGGTTCGATTCCCAAAATTGCCGCCGTGTTTACGCGGAGTACGAGCACGTTAAACATGTGGGTCCGTGAGTCCTTCCGAGAAGTTGGTGGTAGGGGAAGGAGGGTACGGTCTAAATTGGATGAATAAAAAGAAAGTTATGGAGATTGTCGCGTAGGGCAAAGTAGCCCAATGGTTAGCGCGCGGAAATTGCACTCGGTAGGCCCGGGTTCGATTCCCAAAATTGCCGCCGTGTTTACGCGGAGTACGATCACGTTAAACATATGGGTCCGTATGTTTTTCCGAGAGGTTGGTGGTAGGGGAAGGAGGGTACGTTCCCTGTGGATGCCTCCCCCACTGGGTTCCGGTCTAAATTGGGTGGCACATCCTGGCCGTCCAACCAGTTACCAGGCCCGGGTTCGATTCCCAAAATTGCCGCCGTGTTTACGCGGAGTACGATCACGTTAAACATGTGGGTCTGTAAGTCCTTCCGAGAGGTTGGTGGTAGGGGAAGAAGGGTACGGTCCCTGTGGATGCTTCTCCCACTTGGTTCCGGTCTAAATTGGGTGAATAAAAAGAAAGTTATGAAGAATATCGCGGAGGGTGAAGTACCCCAGTGGTTAGTGCGCGGGATTTGCACTTGGTAGGCCCGGGTTCGATTCCCAAAATTGCCGAATAAAAATAAAGTTATGGAGATTGTCGCGGATGGCACGGTAGCCCAGTGGTTAGCGCGCGGGAATTTCACTCGGTAGGCCCGGGTTCGATTCCCGCCATTGCCAAAACTGCAGCCGTGTTCACGCGGAGTACGATCACGTTAAACGTGTGGGACTGCAAGTCCTTCCGAGAGGTTTGTGGTAGGGGAAGGAGGGTACGGTCTCTTTGGATGCCTCCCCCATTGGGTTCCGGTCTAAATTGTGTGGCACTTCCTGGCCTTCCAAGCAGTTACCTTACACCTTTCTGGTAGGTCGCGCCAACGAGTTTGCCACGGTCAGAATTTTCAAGGGTAGCGAACAGGCTGGTCGCCAAAGGCGGCTAGTCTTCTTCTTCTATATAATAAAAGGCAATGTCTGTGTGTGTGTGTGTCTGTCTTATACACTATACGTTTCGCGACCGCGCGTCGGAGAGCTACGAAATTTGGCAATCGGAGACCTGGGGGGGAGGGAAGGGGACACGTGAAAACCGATTTTTAAAATTTGAATTATTTTTTTTGTTATTTAATGTTTTATGCGATTTCGACCGTTTTTTGACATTTTTGCCCTTTTTTCTCCACGATGCAGACGTTGTAGAAAAAAACAAATCACACCATCGGAAAGAGCAGAGAATTTCGAGTAAAAATATATCAATTTCAACTCTCAATTTCGATTTCTAATATTTTTTAAAGATTTTAAAACAAAAGTCACTTTTGGCTCAAAAAAACGATTTTTGGTTTTTAAATTCTCGCATAGTGAAAAGTACTCATAATTTCGACTAATAATTTACATTTTTAGAAAGCTGAAATATCTGGCATTCTTACAAGTCTAATTTGGTCCAGAAATAATGAAAATTGCCTTCAGGATCGCAATTTTAAAGACGCCATGATTTTAAATTTGTCGGCTACCGGCTCAGTTCTTCAACGGCATTTTCCCCCCATCCGCAGTAGTTTCTTCCCCGTCTCCATGGAGACCGCGCTTTCGGTTTTAAATGAATTACGAGCATAAGTGTTGTATACATCGGGCGAAATTATTATATTTATATGATATTTTAAATGGATATTTTAAATAATTTAAATGATTGAATTATGGTGGTTTGAATTGTGGTGATGTATTTGAAATTATTATATTTATGGATTGGTGGAACGATATGGATGATTTTTTGATTTTAAATGGATATTTTAATTTATGGATATTTTAATTTATAGATATTTTAAATGGATATTTTAATTTTATGGCTATTTTAAATGATAGAACGATGGAACGAGGATGGTGGAATTAAGAGCCTAGCATATGGTCATTATAAATTTAAATTAGCGCGCGGGAAGTTAGCGCACGAGAATTGCACTCGGTAGGCCTGGGTTCGATTCCCGCCACTGATGCGGAGTACGATCACCTTAAACATATGGGTCGATAATTCCTTCCGAGAGGTTGGTGGCAGGGAAAGGAGGGTACGGTCTCTGTGGATGCCTCCCCCACTGGGTCCTGGTCCAAATTGGGTGAATAAAAAGAAAGTTATGGAGATTGTCGCGGAGGGCGCGGTAGCCCAGTGGTTAGCGTGCGGGAATTTCACTCGGTAGGCCCGGGTTCGATTCCCTCCACTGACAAAACTGCTGCCGTGTTCACGCGGAGTACGATCACGTTAAACATGTGGGTCCGTAAGTTCTTCCGAGAGGTTGGTGGTAGAGGAAGGAGGGTACGGACCCTGTGGATGACTTTCCCACTGGGTTCCGGTCTAAATTGGGTGAATAAAAAGAAGGTTATGGAGATTGTCGCGGAGGGCGCGGTAGCCCAGTGGTTGGCGCGCGGGAATTGCACTCGGTAGGCTCGGGTTCGATTGCCGCCACTGCCAAAACTGCTGCCATTTTCACGCGGAGTACGATCACGTTAAACATGTGGATCCGTAAGTCCTTCCGAGAGGTTGTTGGTAGAGGAAGGAGGGTACGGACCCTGTGGATGCCTCCCCTACTGGGTTCCGGTCTAAATTGGGTGAATAAAAAGAAGGTTATGGAGATTGTCGCGGAGGGCGCGGTAGCCCAGTGGTTAGCGCGCGGGATTTGCACTAGGTAGGTCCGGGTTCGATTCCCGCCATTGCCAAAACTGCCGCCGTGTTCAGGCGGAGTACGATCACGTTAAACATGCGGGACCGTAAGTCCTTCCGAGAGGTTGGTGGTAGGGGAAGGAGGGTACGGTCCCTGTGGATGCCTCCCCCACTGAGTTCCTGTCTAAATTGGGTGGCACTTCCTGGCCCTCCAAACAGTTACCTTACACTTTACTGGTAGGTCGCGCCAGCGAGTGTGCCACGGTTAGAATTTGCCACGGTCAGAATTTTCAAGGGTAGCGAACAGGCTGGTCGCCAAAGGCGGCTAGTCTAAAATAAATGTCAACGAATGCTCAAAATGTAACCATTAAATGCTCGTTTCATACGTAATTTTTTTACGATAAAAAGAATAAGACCAACCGCATAAATCTATTACTAACCCGTTTTAGAATTTCTGCATTTTTGAAATAAAATTGTAATAAAATTCCAAATAAAAACGTAAATTTAACCAAAACTGCAAATTCAGTATAATTTCAAATAATTGTCCGTGTTATTTCATGCAATTAAACTCAGTTTCATGAATTATGAAAGATATAAAGTGAAGATGAATTTGACTCTGTAGTGAAAGCTATGAGCTGTCCACATTACAATTTTTTAAAAACAAAATCTAAAATTCGAACCGTTCTGTGTACTATCTGCCCGTTTTGAATAGTTAGCATGCATCATTTGTAACAATTGCAGAATTAAATTTAAAAGTAATTCCATTTTATCAATAAATCGGAAGAGCGTAATAGTAAAAGCCAAAATTGTACAAGAAAGATCAATCATGCATAAAGCATTGATTATGAAACACTTTCCGACTTCAATGCAATTTTTTTTAAACATCTCTAAAATGCGATGCATTCATCGGTAATATTTTTAAAATTATCACAATACTACATTAATTTATTATATTTAAAAACTTCATCGAAAACAAATGAACTTTATTCAAATGACGTCATCGAAACATAAATCGCCTCTCTCTCTCTATAAAAGCAGCATTTCATTCATAAACTTTTTCCATTCCTTTCATTTATCACAATACTACAATAACTTATTTTATTTAAAAATTTAAAACCATGGAGGTACAAGTCATTTAACTCTATGCTTAAAACTTCATCGAAAAATCGTCTGCTCTCTGTAAAATCGATGAATGTTTCATTCATATCAGCTATATTGCAGACTCTATGACCTAATTAATTTTGCGTTAAAGAAATGCAGTAATTCTTATACAACTCATTCTATATCTTTTAATGTTTACTTTCTCCATAAGTGAAAATTAGGCTTCGTTGTAAAATTAATCAAAATTTGATGATCATTTGAACTCAAATATATTGTAAATGCGTTGTTTCAGTATGTAGATGCACAGAATTTAAGCAAAAATAAGGCGGTTTTAGGACGGATACAACACTAAATATAAATTAAAAAGTTTAAAAATCACGATTTTGACACAAGATGGATGCCATATTTTATTTTGAAGTGGGTCACGTGATCTCTTCATATAGTGGTCACGTGATCTCCTCATATAAAAGGTCTAATTATTATTTTAATTAAAAAACTAACTTTTTATTTAAAAAACTACTGCATATATTTTACTGAAATTTTTTTTATATTTTTTATGGGATAATTTGAATATTACCTAAAACTTTCGAAGCAATTTGTGAATTTTAAATTCGCTTAAAAAATAAAAATGTTTGAAAAATTAGGTCCCAAAGGGTTTACTGTATTTCATTTTTTCAACCCGGGTTCAATCCAAAACTAATTGGGTGATATTATTCATTTATATTCCCATGGGTTCCACAGATCGTCTGAACAACATACTAAAATTTCATTTTGATACATTTTTTAGGCAGTTATCGTGCTAATGGACAGACAGAATGAACAAAGTCATAAACGCTTTTCAACTATGTTGTAAAGTGTTAAAAAGTGTACTTTACCATAGATACCGCTAATGGTTTTTCTTTCTAATAAAAGAGAAATTGAGCGATGGATTGTTGGAGCGAATGGATTGTTGATTTAAAGTCAACAACAAATGGCAGAAGTTCCATTGGTAAGCAATAGTGTATCTGTATTTTAGAAATCAAGTAGTTGATCCATAAGAATAGGGCTCCTATATGGTATTATAAGAGCTCTACCATAGAACATGACGTCACCCCGAGTTTTAAATTACTTTTTGCGCGATGAAATCTCGGAACCAGATGATTTTATATTTTTAATATAAAAGACGCCAAGGATTTAGAACCATATTATGTTGTTGTTGAGACCCAGACCGTCCGACTTACCAGAAAGGTGTAAGGTAACTGTTTGGACGGCCGGGAAGTGCCACCCAATTTAGACCGGAACCCAGTGGGGGAGGCATCCACAGGGACCGCACCCTCCTTCCCCTACCACCAACCTCACGGAAGGACTTACGGACCCACATGTTTAACGTGATCGTACTCCGCGTGAACACGGCGGCAGTTTTGGCAGTGGCTGGAATCGAACCCGGGCCTACCGAGTGCAACTCCAGCGCGCTAACCAATGGGCTACCGCGCCCCGAACCATATTATGTGTCTAAGGTTGCTATAAATTCTCAAATATAAGTTTTATTTATCTATTTTTTAGTTATTTTACTTGATTAATGTTATTCAGCAACATTGGTGTCGTTCTTCATATACCATTGTGTTGGTCAAATGGACCAACGTCGCCATTTTATAAATAACAAGAAAGATCAATCATGCTTAAAGCATTGATTATGAAACACTTTCCAACTTCAATGCAATTTTATTTAAACATGTCTAAAATGCAATACATTCCTCGGTAATATTTTAAAATTTATCACAATACTACATTAATTTATTATATTTGAAAACTTAAACCTTCATCGAAAAAAATGAACTTCTTTCAAATGACGGCATTGAAATATAAATTGCCTGATTTAAACATCTCTAAAATGTAATACATTCCTCGGTAATGATTTTAATATTATCATAATACTACGATAATTTATTATATTTGAAAACTTCATAGAAAACAACTGAAATTCATTCAAATGACGTCATAGAAAAAATAACACGCCTAGCTATCTCTATAAAAGCAGCATTTCATTCATAAATAATTTCCCATTCATGTCATTCATCACAATACTATAATAACTTATTTTATTTAAAACTTAAGACCATGGAGCTACAAGTAATTAAACTCTATGCGTAAAACTTCATAAAAAAAAATCGTCCTTCTCTTTGTAAAATCAATGAATATTTCATTCATATCAGCTATGCAGACTCCATGAACTAAATGATTTTGTGTTAAAGAAATACAGCAATTCTAATACAACTCATTCTTCATATTTTGCTGTTTACATTTTACATAAGTGAAAAATAGGCTTCGTTGTAGAAATAATCAAATTTGGATGAGCATTTAAACTCAAATATATTGTAATTGCGTTGTTTCAGTACGTAGATGCACAGAATTTAAGCAGAAATAAAGTGGTTTTAGGACGGATGCAATACAACACTCAATATGAATTAAAAATAACTTTTGAGACAAGAACAGATTTTGAGACAAGATGGATGCCATATATCATTTTGAAGTGGGTCACGTGATCTTTTCATATCATGGTCACGTGATCGCTTCATATAAGAGGTGTTATTATTATTTTAATTTTTATTTAAAAAACTAATGAATATATTTCGTTGAATTTATTTTATATATTTTATGGAACAATTTGAATATTACCTAAAATTTTCGAAGCAATTTGTGAATTTTAAATCCACTTAAAAAATGTTTGAAAAATTAGGTACCATAGGGCTCAATGTATTTCATTTTTTCAACCCGGGTTCAATCCAAAATTAATGGGGTGATATTATTCATTTATATTCCCATAGGTCCCACAGACCGTCTGAACACCATACTAAAATTTCATTTTGATTAAGTCATTTTTACGGCAGTTATCGTGCTAACGGACAGACAGACAGAATTAACAAAGTCATAAACACATTTCAACTTCGTTGTAAAGTGTTAAAAAATATAAAATTTCATATACATTTCGAAGTTTTCACCTGAATTAAAAAAAAATATTCTATCTAGTTCTAGATTGTTTGATAACAAAGCCGGTTATAAAGTTTCGTGAAAATCCATTAATATTTGTGGCCGATACAGTGCATACAAGAAATCGACCACAGACATACAGGCAGACAGACTGACATCATTCCAAAAATAATCAAAATGTTTTCAGGAGGTCTTAAGACATATATTGGCATCAAAATCTCGAAATCGAAAATTTTCGTGAAAACAACCCTTTCTCAGTACCATAAAATGAGAAAGTAAAAATATGTCAATGGTGGTTACCATTGCCATTATGTTCTCTCGAGCCCATCATCCAATATCATGGAAAATTTCAGCAAATATTAAACCTGCATTACTCTAATGACATGAAAGCTAAATGATGACATAAAAAAGATATCTAAAGTTGTTTCTTTGTATTCGCCTAATTGCCCGAATATTTCAGAAATAATAAAAACTCTGTTATGACCCGCGGTAATGAACTCTACTTGTATGAGTTCAATGTTCCAGAGAATATCCAGAAAAATTATTCGCAGTCCCGCCTGTAGAAGGCGTCCTTACAGTTAAGGTTACGCTCACATTGCAGATGACAGCATCCATGGATCGGTTTCGCGCTCTTCAGCATGAAATGGCAACGAGCTTATAGACATGGAGACACTACTGCCGCCATAAGTTAAAGCCATTGAGGTAAAAGTAAGAAGTTAAATCTTCATATTAAGAAAACGCCAATAACGTTTGAGACAATCATTCAGGTGGCGCTGGGATAAGATAAGTAGTCCTGTATTGTATGCATTTCTATGGCGAAAGACCTAAAACATTTATTTAAACTGTCAATTTTGTAAAAATTAATTATTAATACAACGCAAAGAATAACTGAAGCAATAAAGAATATTCCTACGTATTCAAAATTATTTTACATTTCAATTCATTTTTATCTCCATATATTCCGTACTCTATCCTACAACTGTGAAAAAATACTGGTTAATTATACTCATAATTAAGGAAACCTTAATTTAAAAATTATTAAAAATACATATTCTAAATACTACGCCTTTCTATAGTGTCAACTAACAATAGCAACTATTTTACAAACACTAGCGACACCTAGATATAATTTTCAAAGCATTATGGCATTTTCAAGCGTTTCATCCATAGGAGTTTTATCCCCTCCTTTCTAACTCCATGGTTAAAGCTCTTGTTTGTCGTGACGTCACATACAGTTAACTATCAGCATTACTACCTTAACTCTACGATCCTCCCATTTGCTATTGAATGAATCTATTGATATTTTAATTTTATTTCGTATATCTTGTTTTAATTTCATATATTTGGATTTCAATTTTCACAATAACAAATAAATTGACTGGTTGTGACGTCACCGGCAGTGCGAACGGTGGCTTATGGTGGATAATATTGACAGAATGCCAGTATATAAGCCATGTATATAAGCGCTCGCTGTGAAATGGTTGATACCATGAAGTTAGAAAGGAGGAGATAAAACTCCTATGGATGAAACGCTTGAAAATGCCATAATGCTTTGAAAATTATATCTAGGTGTCGCTAGTGTTTGTAAAGTAGTTGCTATTGTTAGTTGACACTATAGAAAGGTGTAATATTTAGTATATGTATTTTTAATAATTTTTAAATTAAGGATTCCTTCATTATGAGTATAATTAACCAGTATTTTTTCATAGTTGTAGGATAGAGTACCGAATATGTGGAGATAAAAATGAATTGGAAAGTAAAATAATTTTGAATCCGTAGGAATATTCTTCATTGCTTCAGTTATTCTTTGCGTAGTACTAATAATTAATTTTTACAAAATTGACAGTATAAATAAATATTTTAGGTCTTTCGCCATAGAAATGCATACAATACAGGACAACTTAACTTATCCCAGCCCCACCTGAATGATTGTCTCAAACGATATTGGCGTTTTCTTAATATGAAGATTTAACTCCTTACTTTTACCTCCATGGTTAATAAGCGGCGTTAGAGAGAAATCCCGATATAAATCCCGATGAAACGCTTGAAAATGTCACAATGCTTTGAGAATTATATCTAGGTGTCGCTAGTGTTGGTAAAGTAGTCGCTATTGTTAGTTGGCACAGCAAAAGGGCGTAGTATTTAGTATATGTATTTTTGATTATTTTTAAATTAAGGATTCCCTAATTATGAGTATAATTAATCAGTATTTTTCATAGTTATAGAATAGAGTACAGAATATAGAGAGATAAAAATAAATTGAAAGGTAAAATAATTTTGAATACGTAGGAATATTATATATTTTCTCACTTCTAATTTGCATTGCGCTAATAATTTATTTTGCGAAATTGACAGTTTTAATAAATATTTTAGGCCTTTCGCTATAGAAACACATACACTGTAAGACTACTTATCTTACCCCAGCGCCACCTGAATGATTGTCTCAAACGATATTGGCGTTTTCTTAATATGAAGTTTTAACTCCTTATTTTTACCTCCATGGGTTGATATCTGCAATGACAGCAAGAAACTTTTTAAATACCACAATTTTTGGAATCTCTGCGTGAAATTCCCAACGGTACGGGAGGGAGGGAGGGCAAGTTATGTAAATTTCCCTCCCCCCTCCCGTACGAGGCTGATGACATCACAAACATAAAGATTGCATCGCGACTATTTTTCACTATAATGATTGAAACTTAAGTTTTGCGATTATTGAGCCCTTTCTATGCATAATTATGTCAAATTTTTGCCCTATGCCATGTTAAGGAAATATAAAATTTCAAAGTTTAAAAATTAAGTTTTCGCTCGAATTTCAAAAAATGTTATCTAGTTGCAGATTTTTCGTTAACAAAGCTGGATATAAAGTTTCGTGAAAAATCATTATTAGTTATGGCAGCTATCACATACACAAGGAATCGACTACAGCCAAGCAGACGGACATCACTCCAAAAGCAGTCTAAACATGTTCAGGATGTCCTAAAACATATATTGGTATATAAATATTAAAATCGAAAAAATTTCATAAAAGCAATATTTTCTATATTCAGTAGTATGAGAATGTAAATATAAAATAAAAATAAATATTTTATATCTTTATAAGCTAACAATTCTGAATAAAATTGCCGACTTTAAGTTAAAACGCAATCGTACATGTTTATCTGCTAAAAGCAGTTTATATAAAAGGAAATGTATTGTGTCAAAAGTCCTACAGTCGGATTTTGATGGATCAACATACATTTTGAGAATCTTTGAATACGAATATCTATTTTTCGACGATGTCGTTTGTGTGAGTCTCTGGGTGCACGACATTCCTCTAAGCAAATTCAGCAAATCAAATGAAATTTTGCAGAATTATTCTCTAACGATAAACGTCAAAGGTCCGGAGAAGACATTTTAATTAGTGAGAATTTTTTTTCAAAATTCAAATAAACGTTATAAAAGCATAATTATATTTAAAAGTGTTCTAAAAATAGATAATTTATATGTTTTTATTTAAAAGAGAATGACATCATGTACAAAGGGTCAATATGTGCATTCCCAGAATGTCGAACGTTTTTAATCTAGAATGACAAATTCATAAAAATAATTAAAAAAAATAATTAGGTATTTGTATTTAATATAATTAGGCATAATGCATTTCATTATCTTCTTATCACTCGGTTCTCAATTTTAAACTTACCTTTAGCCAGAAAAAAAAATAAAATATATCTTGTTATATCATGTCTTCATATAAGGAATGTTTTTCGTTATACAATGTTTTTCGTTATAAAGATTTCGTTATTACGTTCCAAACTTCGTATTTTTTCCCATGCAGATCAACCAAATGAGGCTAGATACGCCGTTATAACAATTTTCGTTATATGTTATTTCGTTATATTGTATTTCGTTAACACAAGCTTTGACAGTTATCTATACACGAAAAACATGTTAAACCATGTTATGGACTAAGCAATTTACAAGGTTAATTCTTGTTCTAGAATCTCGCTTTTTTTTACTGATCTAGAAATGAAGGTTGTAATTAATTTTTAATTATTTACCAGATAACCTTTAAAAAAAGTCCTTAAAACAACACTTTTTTTTAAGTGCTATCGCTTACGCTAACTTTTGCACTGGAATATAGCTTTTTGTTTTTTAAAATAAAGCTAAATATACCGGCAGTGACTGGCAACAGTTGAAAACTGAAAAAGAAAAAAAAAATTAGATTTATATATTTATAAAAACCGCGAAAATGCATTAAAAAAAAACATAAATTATGTTTAAATTATTGTTATTAACACAATCTCATTTTAAAATCCGTCAGTATCAAAATGCATGCTTTAGCTCTCTATAAAAATAAAAAAATTATATTCTTAACTTCATTTGGTTATTTTTGGCAATTCAATTACAAAGGTAATGAACTGACGATAAGTGTTATCATTGAACAGGGGAAGAAGCACTTTAATTCAAACTTTCTTTACCCTACATATGGGTCACATGGAAATAGCCATTGTATGACATGCTTAGATGATTTCAATCAGCAACGAAAAAGTTGCTGTTGTGGGCCTGCACCATGGGAGAAGGAATTGCAGCCGGACTGTGCACCCATTGAAAATTAAATATTTGAAAAAACGGGCTTTCGCTTTAATTAACTGCGGTGGATGCAACCAAAAGTCACTATTTTATTGCGGTCACTTTGTATTGCAATCATTTTTATTATCAATAAAAATCATTCACGTGATAATAAACAAGAAAGATCAATCATGCTTAAAGCATTGATTATGAAACACTTTCCAACTTCAATGCAATTTTATTTAAAAAAGTCGAAAATGCAATACATTCCTCGGTAATATTTTAAAACTTATCACGATACTACATTGATTTATTATATTTGAAACCTTAAACCTTCATCGAAAAAAATTAACTTCATTCAAATGACGGCATTAAAGTATAAATTGCCTGGTTTAAACATCTCTAAAATGTAATACATTCCTTGGTAATAATTTTAGAATTATCATAATACTACGATAATTTATTATATTTGAAAACTTCATCGAAAACAACTGAAATTCATTCAAATGACGTCATAAAAAAATAACACGCCTGGCTCTCTCTATAAAAGCAACATTTCATTCATAAATAATTCCCCCATTCATGTCTTTCATCACAATACTATAATAATTTATTTTATTTAAAAATTAAGACCATTGAGTTACAAGTAAGTAAGCTCTATTCGTTAAACTTCATCGAAAAATATCGTCCTTCTCTTTCTAAAATCAATGAATATTTCATTCATATCAGCTAAGCAGACTCCATGGACTATTTGATTTTGTGTTAAAGAATTACAGCGATTCTAATACAACTCATTCTACATATTTTGTTGTTTACATTTTACATAGGTGAAAAATAGGCTTAATAGTAGAAATAATCAAATTTAGATGAGCATGTAAACTGGAATATATTGTCATTGCGTTGTTTCCGTATGTAGATGCACAGAATTTAGGCAAAAATAAAGTAGTTTTAGGACGGATACAACACTCAATATGAATTAAAAAGAACTTTAAAAATCACGATTTTGACACAAGATGGATGCCATATATCATTTTGAAGTGGGTCATGTGATCGTTTCATATCATGGACACGTGATCGCTTCATATAAGAGGTGTTATTAATATTTTAATTTTTATTTAAAAAACTACTGAATATACTTCGCTGAATTTTTTTTTTATATATTTTACGGAACCATTTGAATATTGCTTAAAATTTTCGAAGCAATTTGTGAATTTTAAATCCGCTTAAAAAATACTTGAAAAATTAGGTCCCATAGGGCTCAATGTATTCCATTTTTTCAACCCGGGTTCAATCCAAAACTAATTGGGTGATATTATTCATTTATATTCCCATAGGTCCTATAGACCGTCTGAACAACATACTAAAATTTCATTTTGATTAAGTCATTTTTACGGCAGTTATCGTGCTAACGGACAGACAGACAGACAGACAGACAGACAGAATGAACAAAGCCATAAACACTTTTCAACTTTGTTGTAAAGTGTTAAAAACGATTTATTTTGTGAACACGTATGTTTATGTGCGAAGTTATGTAAAAGTTTATGTAGGAAGAGATATTAAAATAAGTGATTTTTATATTTTTACTTATTTATTATTTATTTATTTATTTTTTCATTTTTTTTTAGAAATACAAATATGGGACATGTCAAAATGGAATATTTCTTTAAAAATGATGATTGCTAAATTGAAGTAACCGCTTGGTTGCTGCGGGCATCGTAGTAGAGTGAAATATTAAATCGTCACGAATAATCTTATTTATTGTTTCTGAAATAATTTCCAATTTTCAATCTACCATAAATAATTACAATCAATCTTCCCATGATCTGAAACGAAGGTCAATTCACTTCTTCCCCAAGTAATACTACCAATTAAATTACCCCTTTCCCACTGCTTCTTTCTTTATTAGTAATTCTGTCACGCGAAGTGCTGCCACCGGTACCCTACAAATAACAAGACAAAAAAAAAATGTAACCACTTGGCAGAAAGCACATCTCTTCTTTGGCATATTATTTTCCATAGAGAATCATTCATCCACACTACTCCTCAGAAAAAATCGGTAGTCTCCTTTGCCCCCCGATTTGACCGGGAACTTCCGGAGGGGTACTTTTCTTTCGCTGATAAACAGGTTTGCGCTCCCATGGCTCGGCGTTGCTCTCACGGTTCTTTCTCCGCCATGATCGGACTCGTTAAGTTGTTGGAGGAGTTCCAGAATTGTCGCTTTATCGCGCTTTGGCTGTTAACAAGCTGAAAAATATTTTTGAGTGGTTAATTGAGTGGAACGGTTAAATCTGACGTTCAATAAATTGGGTGCAATATGATAAAGCAAGATTAACATGACTATCTTTCTCAAATGACTATCAACAATACGAAGCTAAATCCAAGTTGTGAGAATATGATCAATGGCTTTGACAGACTTTGTTTTGCAAGGTTGAGTAGGCTAGGCTACAGTCAAGCAATGTTGAAAGATATCAATACTTTCATTTTTTGAATTTTTTTTTTTACTCTTTACAAATGATAGTGTATACCAACAAAAATTCAATGATGCTTTGTAATTTAATTAATTTTTTTATAAATATTCATATAATATCATCAGAGTATCATATATTATCATCTGAGTATCATATAATATCATCATGTAGCCAATATACAGCTTTCCCAGGATAGTTCTTAACACCCCAATAACATTGCAAAGAAAGGTCCATGAATGTACATGTGAGGTTTATCTATAGTAAAGTGGCCATACCCGATCGAATAAAAAGGATTGAAGAGCCCCATAGTAGTAAATTTATAAAGTTTAAGCATTGTCTAATTAGTAGAAACCGACAATAAAACTGCTACAGAAAGCATTTATTTTACACAATGCGGCTGTTGTTGTTCGACATAAACCGTCCGACTTACCAGAAGGTATAAAGTATCTGTTTAGACGGCCGGAATAGTGTCACATTATTTAGATTGGAACCCAGTGGGGGGCGGCATCCATAGGGACCGCACCATCCTTCCCCTACTATCAACGTCTCGGAAGGACTTATGAATCCACATATTTAACGTGCCCGTACTCCACGTGAATACGGGGACAATTTGGGCAGAGCCGGGAATCGAGCTCGGGTCGTCCGAGTGCAATCCCTGTGCTTTAACCACTTTTTTTAAAATAAAAAATCGTCTGCGTAATGTTAATTTTATGGAAATTCACATCATTTTATACATCAATAGTCCCTGGACCTGGTTGATACCCACCTGTTCTCAGCAACTCACTAACAGCTCTGTTTTTCAACAATAAGGCATATTATTGTCCACATTGCCCCAAGTGTACTAACTAACGTTATAGTCTACTTTTTTTTTTATCATAGTCGTAACATTCTTGCAAGTAACCAATTGAAAAGAAATTGGAAATCGGCTCGTCCAATAAAATCTCTGCTAATACTGGCACTACAAAATTTAATTAAATAATATCTAATTAACTGAGGCCTAAACCAAGAGAGAGAGAGAGAGAGAGAGACTATCTCAAAAACGTTCTATTCAAGTTCAGGGACGTTTTCCATAGAAAACTCAAATTCGAACTTATGACCTCGTTACGATATTTTTCCTACACATTATTTTATGTATGTAGAGAAAAAATGTAATTGCCGAGCATTGAAATAATGAGTTAAATTTCAATTTTTATCACTAGTTTATTTATTAAAAGTTTTTTTTTCTTTCTTTCTTTTTTTTTTTTCTTGAGATTTCAAACTCTGAGGTCACATATCTTACATTTTTTGATGTTCTGGTTTACTGTGACCCTATATCATAAACTGGGTATTTTCCTATTCACATCACTCGAAGTTCAAATTATAAATACAAACTAAAAGTTCGATTTTGCAGTGTAGAATGACTTTTTGTTCTACATAAAGAAAGCTGAAACTGGAGGGACAGGGGAAGAAATTCGATTTGTTGAAAATAAAGATTATTAAAATTATCTGGATATATGTTTGTATTTGCAACAAAAACAAATAAGACACAGGGTTTGTGCAAGCATGATTTTAATGAGCAAGCAATGCATGAAATACGAATTTTCATAAGATACCCGTCTGAAATAAGAACAAGACAGATTAAAATAAATAAATATGTAAAAAATTAAATAAATAAATATGCAAAATATTAAATAAATAAATATTATATAATTATCTTAATTAATGTTATTATTTTAATATAATAATTATTAATATTAAATCTAAAGATTTTAAATAAATAAATAGACAGATTTAGCCTAAAATAACTTATTTGGAAATTGAGGTATAAAATGCAAAGGAAATACTATTATAATCGGGGGAGGGGGGGAGGGAGCGGGAGAGAGATTTTTTTATCTTCAGCAATAATTTGAATAAAGGAAATTTGTGTTATCAGAAATATTAAAGTGATTAGCAATACACGGGGAAAATATAGCTTCGGCTATCGAAAATTTCGAATTATGAATTTCAAGTAATCGAAGATTTTATTTATATATCATTAATACAGAGATTTTTTTTTTTAAATTCAATTAAGACATGATCGTAAGTTATAATATACTTCTTTAATAACAGTATGTGACAAAAGGACAGATGTTTCCTGCCTTTTCTAGACTAACTGTCTCATGTATTCTGACGGAGAAAGCTCTTTCCCATCGAAACCGGTTGATACCTTTAAACCGGTTAATACCTTATGTTTCTTATGCTGGTAAAAATGAAGTATTTTAATGTTTCATTTTACTTAGGCATCAGAGTTTGAACGAATTATTTTAAATTATTCTGTAGTTAAACATTTCTGTAGCAATTTTTTCTAATCCCTAAAAATGTAATGAAATGAGTAAAAGTTATGAGTTCAAATCTTTGAAAGTGTTTTCTCAACACACGTCATTGGAATCGAAATTAGGTAAGAGCGAAAATTCCTCCCAGTTAAATGCCCGCTCACTCCGCTTGGCGACAAAATGTACAGCTGTGTTCCAGCAACCCCTCTATGAATGATCCTCAGTGTTTAGTGTTGCTTTACTATGTCTTAGGAGCCCCGCGCGCTCTTCCAAATCATCTTAGTTTCTGGATACCTCTTCAGCTCTTCTGACAGCTTCTCTGCGTTTAAATACACATGTGCTCTTTTAATTATTTCCGCACTGTTATTGTCGCCAATTAAATCGCCCAGTGATGAAAACCGCATTCCAAACTCTGCGGGAAAGTAGAAGACCATAACGCGCTCTGGCGGTAACCTTTGACAGCACGAACCAGTGGATAACCAAGAGCGGGATGACATAGATTGTGACAAGTGCATCTTCTTTTCACTTGTAGGATTTAGTGATGGGGGCATCCTGTTGAGGAAGGTGGATATTATGATTTAATTTGGATATCTGAATGAAAATGAGAGAGAGATGGCTTACGTTAACGTTGCAGAATGGAACCCAGAGCACGTTGCAGATTGGTTGCGAGGTAAGTTGATGTCTTTTAGATGGTTATCGAAGCATTGTATTGTTTTTTATCTATATTTGTATCATCGAGGATCTTGTGGGAATTGTGTAACCGCGTCGATATAATTAAAAAATTTAATTAATATTAAGCGAACTGATAAAAGTTCAACGATCTTTGTTTTATTTATAAATATAATTTCTTCTTTCAAATCGTTTCACATACAGCAGTCAGTCATTATTTTTAAACTATTAAATAGGAAATTATAATAAGGAAGGTAAGTTTCGTGTGCTCATTTGATAATTATAATTGAGTTTAAATATCAATTCAAATTTACCAAGATAAATTGCTGTTTTAAGTGTTATTATATATTTTAGTGATTATTATATATAATTGCTGTTTTAAGTGTTACAGTATACACTATAAGTGTTTTAAGTATACAGTATATTTATTGTAGGCAAAACTCAGTCATTTCTTTAAAAAGAAATTCTGTTGTGCAACGTTGTATTTTCGTGCAATAATTTTTCCTTTCAAATTCATTATTTTGAAACTGTCAAATAATAAAAATGAAATAAGATAAAAGAAAATTTAGCACTTCTGTATTTATAAGAATTTTATAAATATAATTGTGTTTAAATATTAATTAAATTTTACCACAATAATCTGTATTTTCAAATGTTATTTACATTAATTTTATTTAAGCAAATAAATTCATTTATTTACTTATTATTTTTATTGTGTAAAAATTGCTTTCTTTTCATACAATAATTTCTCCTTTCAAGCTATTTTATATGCTGCAGTCAATTTTTAAACTGCTTTCAAATGGTAAAATAAAATCAGATAAGAAAAGTAACATTTCAATATTTATAAGCATGTGATAATTATAATTCAATTTAAGTATTAATTAAATTTTTCTAAATTAATTTGTATTTTTAAATTGCTATTTATTGTACTTGAATATTGTGTAGTCATTTATTTGCTTCTGTTGCCTGAAAATCGTTTTAATTTCATAGGATAAGTTAAAAGTCAGAATTCACAAAATAAAAGATCGATAAATTTTCAATTTTGACATTTAAATTTGAACAGTTGTTACTGTAATAAAATTGATACTGCGTTATTTTCATAGTCAAAGTATATAAGTACCAAAATTATTTTATATATATATATTAATTCACATTTTGTGTTGAGTTTCATTTTTTCTCATCCTAGAATATATATGGAATAAAATGACATCAGTTTCAATATTAATTTTAAATCGGTTTAAAAGAAAAGTTTTACTTTTTAAAATTTCCAAAAAACTAATGAAGTTGTTAAATACTAAATCAGATTTTCTCAGTGTAAAAAATATACTTAGGTCTTTGATACTTTTTATAAATTTCTTGTAGTTATTTTTATACACAATTAGAAGGCACCATTAAAGTTTGCATTTTACATATATTTTATTGATTTATCTTTGTTTCTTTTTTATATTAAGGTCGTTTTAATTTATTTGAAATCATTCTAAATTAATTATTAATTTATTTTTTTTATTTTACTCACAGATAAAAGCTTTTAAAAGGCATTAACGTTTTTCTTGGGGGGGGGGAGGGGGATGCATTTTTTTTTAAATTTTATTAAGAAAACCTTAATAGCTATTGTAATATGAACTTTGAGACATTAAATTTTGCTTTGTATGATATTTTAATTTTTTTTTTCATATTTAATTTATCAATTAAAATTTGGTATAGTACAAAAGTTTACATTTGAAGGACAATGAGAAAATCTTGTAATGAATGTATTTTGTTTTGCATGTAGTTTTTTTGTTTGTTTGTTTGTCTTTTTCCCAGAAGATACGCCTATTTAGTAAAATATATTTTTATTTAGCTTTTAAATTATTCCATATGCAACCAAAAAAAGCCAAAATATGCAAATTATTGATTATATATGATTAAAGAAAGATGCATTTTCCTTAATAAAATGCTGTCTTATGTATAAAAAAATGAAATATATTGATAAATCGGTTAATTTGTTTTGTTTTAGAAAAAAGAAATCAAGATTATCAAATTTACATCTGTCAATTTTAAATATTTAACTCATGATGTATGCCAATGTATCAGGAATAAAAACACAGAAATCTCCACATATTTGTCCACTTGGAAAGAACTGAATACATAATTTAGTTGAACTCTTTGTTTGTCATTACCGCAGAGGACACCCTTTGGAGGGGGAGGGGGGGGGGACTGGGAAGAGGCTGCCTATCAGATAACTAAAACTGAATTTGTATACCTTAAAATGCATTCACATTTGGATGAACTGTGTTATACACCCAAACATAAAAAATCGTAATTATGTTGTAATATATAGTAAAAATACTATCTCCCCCCTCCCCCCACCTTTAATATTGATATTGTAGCTTTGTCAATGTAATAAGACATGCTTTAAATTCTGTGGTATATTTTTTTTTATGAACAATTAGATATAGCATAAATTATGAGTAAGTAATTTAGTAATCATTGCATGCTATACTCCATTAGTCTAGTTGCATAATATAGCCTATTCCTGGCCACTTTTAAGAGCAATAATAACTAATACCTGTATGATTTTTTAAAATAAGAATGTAAATTGTTCTTACATGCTATTTTTACTTAATTTAAATTATTATAATTTAATATTTTTAATTTAAATTAAATTCTAATTAAATTTTATTATTATTTCTATTAACAAGAAAAATTTTCATACAGAGTTAAAGTCCTTATGCACCTCAATAATTTTGTAAGAAAAGGTCGATGAGTGTACACATTAGCTCTATTTATAGTAAAGTGACCATGGCACCATGCCCGATCAAATAAAAGGGATTGCAGCATCCCCTAGTGTAGAATTACCGGAACTCGGCAACAAAGCGAGATAAAAGAAAAAAGTTAATTACAAAGTTGTAGAGGATTCATGGCCTTATCCAGGCAGAGGCCAGAGGGGGCTAAGCCCCCTCCCCCAAGAGGTATACTCAGTCGCCTCCCACCGATAAAAATATTAAATATTTAGTAATGATATGAAATTTCATCCAACATGTCATCCAAATTTTGCATAAAAAATTTCTTTATGATATTTTTTTTATAAATTACTTTGTTTTAAAAATTATTTAATTTGGAGGAATTTGTGATTATACTGATGATCAATTTATTTACATATTTACTTTAAGCATATTTTAAAATTAAGAGAATAGTATTTGGATACTTTTGTATTATTGCGGGGTTCACTGCTATACAGAGTCAAAATCAACTGATAAGTAGTTAAGAGTTAATATGAAGCGTTAACTTGTATTAACTTTCAGAAATTTTCTTCGATTAATTAACAGCTTTGCTACTAGTTAATGCTTATATTAAAATAATTGTAATTATTATATATTACTAATATTGATGTATAGTAGCTATAAGCATTTTCCTAATCCACTTTTAGCTCGCAAATATAAATATGCAATTATTTGTTAATAATTTCTACGGATTAAAATATATAATAGTAACTACTATGGTTAATAAATGCTAATGATTAACTGTGTTTTTGGTGAGCCCCTCCTTCAAGACTGTTGATCCCCCCTTGAATTTCGTCTCGGCTACGGCCCTGAGAGGATTATCTAATTAGTAGGAAGTGACATCAGGAACTCAGGAATCACGTATATAGAAGACAATCTTTAGTTGTCAAAAAGTCGTAGCATCAGGGATTGTAACACGGGGACACCTGAAATGGTTGTCAATGTTCGAGGTAATATTCTTTTTCGAATTTAAATGTGCATTATTGATGATGGAGGGTATTTGGGATATGCTGTACATTAGATTCCTGTGCATGTGAGTGTTGCTTATTTTAGCACTTCTCAATAGGACAGCAATTCGCCGATAATCATATTGTGCGAATTAAATACTTTCTGTACTAGTTTTATTCTCGTTTTCTACTCAGTAAATACTGTTCTACAATTTTTTAATTTTTTTTTTATCTATCTAACCTTGTTGTCACGTTCGTTATCCTAACTTTTTCAATTCTCCATCGGGGGCACTGCAACCACTTTTATTCGATTGGGCATGGCCACTTTACTATAGATGGACTTAACGCGTAGCAATATTCCATACCGTGAACTACCACAGGGCAACTCCTGCAAGAGCGGAGGGGAAAGACGAATTGTTTATAATAAAAAATATTGTTCGTGAAGACCGATGATTTCATTGCGCATCATAATGTCATTAGATACGTTTGTATCCGATTATTTACAATATTTATTATGTATTTTCTGGTTTTGAAGTAATACTATGAAGATACATGTATTTAAGAACTTTGTGTGCTGCATACATATTGTTTGAAATTAGTTTAAGAAATGTTCCACACACTTAATAATTTATTATTTGAATTAAAGGATTATATGCGAGATTTCGTAGCAAATATATGCGTAGGATTCGTATATTGTTCAATACTTATACAGTACAAGAATCAGTGATTATTTGAAAGGAGGGAATATTTGTCATTTTAAAAATGCAAAATTAGTAACATTTTAAGGAAATTTGCTTGACATTTTACGGTTTGTGGGAGCAATTGTTACTTTCCCGACATATATAGTATAACGTGTACACTCATGATAGGACATTTCCTTTCAGAGTCCATTGAAAATTTACAATTCCAATACATTGGAGTAATTTGGGATATTTAAATGAACAAAAAAATCCTTGTATTTCCTTTTATTATCACTCATAATTGAATCAAGAATGTATTCCCACGAGCTGCAGTCACATTCATCCAAATATTTTGAGTGAGTAAAATGTATTTCACAAGCACTGACAAACATCTGATACGTCCAGCATGTGATTTTCCCTACAGATTTTTACATTTCTATTTTGTGGGAAAGTTACAAAAATTTTATCTTTCTTTGTTACTGGATCTCGCTAATAATCAATAGGCTTAGTTTCGTTACCGATTAAAATAAACGTATCAAATTTCGTGTGATTTGCTTGATTATTTCCAGTGATATCGCGCTTACTTTGGAAAAGTAAAATTTGCAATATTGAAAGAACGGCTTATGATAGCAGTGTAAAAAGAATTTTCATTTATTTCGGTTAAAAGGACTTGCAAGACATTCAGTCATTTAATGATGGTGAGAAATTTTAAACTTTTTGTGATTTCTTTTTATTTTAGATTAAAACATAAAATGCTTCGAGAGCGGTGCACAAGTTGTCGTCTTATAAATAATGACATCCACTCTTAAATAAAGACGTCATATATTAAACACCTATAATCACAACATTTTTATACGTAAATATGTTTTTATAACGTGCTTTCAATTTTCGAAAAAAAAAAATTATTTAGAAAATAGGCCTTTGTTTGGTCTGTTCATCCAGCTCTCCGAAAATTGTTAGGCCTCTGCCATTCACCGGTTGAAATAATAACATTCGATTTTATCAATTTTTGTTCGAGAGCTATTGTGCCTACAGACAGAAATACACACACATCATTGGAAAATGGTTTGTTTGTATTTAAGAATGCTCAAAACGTGTAGATCATCTTACAAAACGCAAGAGTTAGAATATATAGGCCCTATCAAGCAATACATTTTGTAAAGAACCTTGCTGCCCCAGACGGGAATCGAACCCTGGATCTCCGATCTGGGCAGCCGACGTTCTACCGTTGAGCTACTGGGTCGAAATTGCAAGCTCTTATCGTCGAAGTAGACTCTGGAATTCTCTTTATATGTACTTAGTATAGTAGGGAAAGTAAAAAAAAACATCGATACTAATAAAGGTAAGAAGAAATAAATATATTACTGAAAAATTACCTTTTAAAAAAAAAAAATCCAAAGAGGTGCCCTAACTGTCAAATCAATGAATGTAAGTTATTAGTAGCAATGAATGTTGTAACTCAAGACTTTACTAGCCAAATTCAAATTATATTAGTTACCTTCTAGTGGCCTTTCGAACAACACAATTGAATGCATAAAATTATATAATCATTAATTAAATAAAAAAAAACAAAGACATTACTTAAAGTCCTTTATTCAAAATGCAGTGACATGTGTTTTACATTTGCTATTTCTTATCTAGATATAGTATATACTTATAGTCTTAATACTTTCTGTGTAATAAAATGTAAAAATTTGATATTGAAATAATACATCGATCTTCTACACAAATATCTAAAACCGGTTTCAATACAATAGAATGAATAGATTCAGATTAAACTCGACATAACCGTAACCTACGTATCTTAACGTCCATACCATGGCCGCCCATAGAGGGGTCAGCCACTTGATTGTTTTCTATTTTTTATTTAAAGGTCATATATGAAAAATTTACAATGAGGAGAAAATCAAATATGGAGGTATGTCCGCTATAAGTGTTTGCGGGGGGGGGGGGGGGGGGGGAAGCACAGCACAATCTGTATGCACTGTCCTCTCCTTAGGATCCATAAGAAAATAAAATATTTTTGCATGAATGTAATGGAAATCTTTTAATAGAATTTGGCATTGAATTTATTTCAAAACATCTTGCTATAAATAATCTCGTTCGTTAATTAATAATCATTAATTTCAATCAATTTTTACTTTCTTATACGCAGTATTGTGAACGTGTTGTTTTCACGAACTTTTTCGATTTCGAGACCTTGATGCCATTATATGTTTTAAGACCTCCTGAATACGTTTTGACTATTTTTGAAGTGATGTCTGTGGTCGAAACATGGCAGCATACTACAAAATTTGACATAATCATGCATAAAAGGGTTTATTTAGGGTTCAATGATCACAAGACTTAATAGTTTCAATCATTGTTGTGAAAAATAGACGCGATATAAATTTTGTTTGTTTGTGATGTCATTAGCCCCCCTTGGGGGGCAAGTTACCCCCCCCCCCCACCGGGGAGGGGTACATTGTCAAGTATGGTATCATCGGAATATGTTTTTCAAACCCTTTAAAGTGAAGGGTAACACGCTGTATTTGTAATCATTTGGTCCCACGATATCGATTTTTCAAAATTTTTCTTGTAAAATTTGATCGAAAAAAATAAATTCTGGTATCAGAAAGTCGAGCTGAGCCACACTTCAGTTAATTACATATAGTATTAATCAATGTTAATTTCTTCTTTTAAATGCAATATGATCTAGATATACGTACAGCTATGCATCGGGTATTGGAGGAGCATGCTTGTCTTCGTATTGTATATTTTATAACTTTTTTTTTCTTTGCCTTTTAAAAGCTCTTAAGAAATTAATAAAAAAAAATCTGATGTGGACAGCGCATAACTTTCCTTGCATAATGCAATGAATTTACTACTTTTACAGTTAAAAAATATGTTATTCTTATAGTAGATACTTATATTCTTTCCAAGATATTGAATTTTCTTCAATGAGTCGTCATTTTCATTGATTTAGCGTCATTTTCATCCATTTGGCGAGATTTTCTTTAATTTGGCAGCATTTAATAATGTCGCCCAGTTGGCTACATTCCACTAAATTCGTCGCCAAAGTCTCGCTAAGCGTTATGGACGGAGAAATAAATTATTCTTATAGCAGATAAATGAATATTGGCTTTCAAATACAAAAGTATTACTCAAAGGATCTTTTCTCGTGAATGGAACAAGTTAGATCCATGAGAATGATCTCACCAAATTTATCGTATGATATTACATATGAAAAGTGAACATGTTTCTTAACAGTTAATATATTTTTTTTAATTTATGGGATTTTTTGATAAATTTATTTGAGAAATGTGTAATATCTCGAGAACGGTTTATGCTAGCGTTCTAAAGTTTATGTCAATCGTTTTCTAAGGAAAAATTACATAAGAAATGTCTATTTGCGTAACTTTATTAAAGGTTTTGATTTTTGATGATTTTTTCAAAATTTCACTCAAAAATTTAAGTGGTTCTGAACATTCGATTGTGTTTTAAAACAATATGCTTCCAGTATTCACATATTGTGATTTTGGTACCAAATTTCATTCGAATCGCTCTATTCGTTCGTGAGATATCGTCTCCACAGTCTCACTGACACACACACACACAGACATCACTTCAAAAATGTTCGCTTCGAGATCAGGGATGCTTGAAACGTGCTCTCCCGTCGAAAACTCGAATTCGAATTTTCGACTCCGTCACAATACTTTCCTTATACCTTATGTATATAAGGAAAGTAATAAGCAGAGATTTATTATAATTCGATTATTAATTGAAAATATTATGCAAGAATCAGGACTTTTGATTATTAAAACTGCAAAGTTTGGTGCCGATTGGAATATGCACCAATTTCAAAATTGCGCTAAGTTCGCTATAAGCGTTGCAAACAGATAGACAGAGATTGGTTTTTCTAATGAAAATGGATTATGAGTACATATTTATGAGTACAGGGTTTCACAATTCTCCAAAACTACTTTATTTTAGAAATAAATATAAAAAAAGAAAATCTGATGTGGGCAGCACATGACTTTCCTTATATAATGCAATGAATTTACTAATTTTAGAGTAAAAAAAAATAGATTATTTTTATACTAGTTATTTACATTCTTTCCAAGATATTGAATTTTAGTCAATGAGTCGTCATTTTCCATGTCGTCATCATCAATGAGTCGTCATTGATTTAGCGTCATTTTTATCCATTAGGAGAGTTTTTCGTTAATTTAGCAACATTTAAAAAAGTCGCCAAGTTGGTGACATTTCACCAAATTCGTCGCCAAAACCTCGTCAAGCATTATGGACGAAGAAATAAGTTATTCTTACAGCAGATAAATGACTATTGGCGTTCAAATACAAAAGTATTACTCAAAGAATCTTTTTTCATGAATGGAACGAGCTAGATCCACGAGAATGATGTCACCAAATTTACATATGAAAAGTGAACATGTTTCTTAATACCAAATATTTTTTTTTATATTATATGAATTTTGAATTTTTTTTTAAATGTCCAATATCTCAAGAACGATATTGCTAGCGTTCTAAAATCCATGTCAATTGTTTTCTAATGAAAAATTATGTAAGAAATATCTATTTGCGTAACTTTATTAGAGGTTTTGATGTTTTGACGATTTTTTCAAAATTTCACTCGAAAATTTAGGGGGGTTCTGAACATTCGATTGCGTATAAAAACAATAGGCGTCTAGAGTTTACGGATTGTGAATTTTGTACCAAATTTCGTTCGAATCGGTCCATTCGTTCGTCAGTTATCGTCTCCACAGACTCACTGACACACACATACACACACACACATACATACTTACACACACACACATACTTTCACACACACACACATACTTTCACACACACACACAGACATCACATCAAAAATGCTTGATTCGTGGATCAGGGATGCTTGAAACGTGCTCTCCCGTCGAAAACTCGAATTCGAATTTTCGACCGTGTCACAATACTTTCCTTATACATTATGTACATAAGGAAAGTTAAAACCTTCGAAAAGTACGAGTGTGTAAATTTTATATAAATTTAATTTTATAGGGTCATATAAAAATTAATTAATTTTTAATTAACTCATTATCTAATTAACTTTATTTTCTAAAAAATATCACAGAGTGGTTATGGGTAATTTAATTTAATGGGAAATGATATATATTTGAACATGATTTGGTTTTCTATCCCCCCCCCCCCCGCATCTTTTTACTTTCCATATATACATAATATGAAGTAAAGGTAAAGTATTAGTCGAAAATTCGAATTCGAGTTTTAGACAGATTATTTAGATAGAGACAGAAGAGCACGTTTCAAGCATCCCTGAACTCGAATCAAAGAACGTGTTTGAGGTGTGTGTGTGTGTGTCCGTGAGTCTGTGGAGACGATATCTCAGGAAAGAATGGATAGTTTCAAACGAAATTTGGAACAAAAATTATAATTAGTGAATACTGGAAGCGTATTGATTTTTAACGCAACTGAATGTTCAGAAGACCCCCCTCCAAATTTTTGAACGAAATTTTGAAAAAAATTAAAATAAAATCACAACTCTAAAAATATGTTCCGTAAATAATCATTTCTATATTGCTTCCTGCAGGTGTCATCAATATTGATAATTGTCAATTTAGAGTTGGGTGGAATATAAGTTAATTGTATTGGGTACTCCGAAATAGTTTTATATGTTGTCATCCGGAAAGTGCACAATGTATATTTCAACATTAAAAACATTATGCCGTAGATCTTAAACATCATTTTTACTTTCCTTATATACATAATGCATAAGGAAAGTATTGTGACGGGGTCGAAAATTCGAATTCGAGTTTTCGACGGAAGAGCACGTTTCAAGCAACCCTGATCATGAATCGAACATTTTTGAGGTGATGTCTGTGTGTGTGTGTCTGTGTCAGTGAGACTGTGGAGACGATATCTCACGAACGAATAGAGCGATTCGAATGAAATTTAGTACAAAAATCACAATCTGTGAATACTGGAAGCATATTGTTTTTAAACATAATAGAATGTTCAGAACCCCCTAAATTTTCGAGTGAAATTTTGAAAAAATCATCAAAAAATTAAAAACCTTTAATAAAGTTACTCAAATAGACATTCCTTATGTAATGTTTCCTTAGAAAACGATTGACATAAACTTTAGAACGCTAGCATGAACCGTTCTCGAGATATTGTATATTTTTTTAAAATAAATTTATCAAAAAATTTCATAAATTAAAAAATATATATATTAACTGCTCAGAAACATGTTCACTTTTCAAATGTAATATCATGCAATAAATTTGATGACATCATTCTCGGGGATCTAGCTCGTTCCATTCATGAGAAAATATACTTTGAGTAATACTTTTGTATTTGAACGCCAATAGTTATTTATCTGCTATAAGAATAACTTATTTCTCCGACCATAACGCTTGGCGAGATTTTGGCGACGAATTTAGCGGAATAACCTTGGCGACATTTTTAAATGTTGCTAAATTAACGAAAATCTCGCCAAATGGATAAAAATGACACTAAATCAATGAAAATGACGACTCATTGACGAAAATTCAATATCTTGGAACGCATATAAATATCTACTATAAGAAAAACCTATTACTTTCCTTATATACATAATGTATAAGGAAAGTATTGTGACGGGATCGAAAACTTGAATTCGAGTTTTCGACGGGAGAGCACGTTTCAAGCATCCCTGATCACGAATCAAATATTTTTGAAGTGATGTCTCTCTCTCTCTGTATGTGTGTGTGTGTGTGTGTGTGTGTGTGTGTGTGAAAGTATGTGCGTGTGTGTGTTTGTCAGTGAGTTTGTGGAGACGATAACTGACGAACGAATGGACCGATTCGAACGAAATTTGGTACAAAAATCACAATCCGTAAACACTGGAAGCCTATTGTTTTTATACGCAATCGAATGTTACTTATTTCTTCGTTCATAACGCTTTGCGAGATTTTGGCGACGAACTTGGTGGAATGTCGCCAACTTGGCGATTTTTTTTAAATGTTGCTAAATTAACAAAAAACTCTCCAAATGGTTAAAAATGGCGCTAAATCAATGACGACGTATTGATGATGACGACATGGAAAATGGCGACTCATTGATGAAAAATCAATATCTTGGAAAGAATATAAATAACTTCTATAAAAATAATCTATTTTTTTTACTGTAAAAGTATTAAATTCATTACATTCTATAAGGAAAGTCATGTGCTGCCAACATCAGATTTTTTTTTATTGTAAAAGTAGTAAATTCATTGCATTATATAAGGAAAGTCATGTGTTGCCCACATCAGATTTTTTCACTTGTAAAAGAAGTAAATTCCTTGCATTATATGAAGTCATGTGCTGCCCCCATGAGATTTGTTTTTTTTTAAATATGTCAGTGACTGAATAGAATAGCATATTCTAGCTATTTAGGGATAAGCTGTCTTGTACATTATATTAATTTCTTAATTTCGCTAATGCAAAGGATGAGAAAAAGTTCAAGCAACGTAATTAAGCACATATTAATAAAACACAGCATACAGTTAGTTGTTCGAGAATGTCTTTTTCAGTGCAAAATAGACCAACAAACAAAGCCCTTTTTGACTTTGCAGATGTCTTTTTGAGGCGTTTAATAAAAGTTCTGAATATTAAAAACTGTTTCACATTTTAGTATAAGGGCCAACGGCCGTACCGTGCTGAAAACACCTGTTCTCGTTAGATCACCGAAGTCAAGCAGCATCGGGCGCGGTTAGTACTTGGTGGGTGACCACCTCGGAACACCGCGTGCTGTTGGCCATCTCGGGTGCGGTATCCCCGTGGTTTGCGCGCTAGATTTGCACGCTACCACAAATGCCGCCGTGTTCATGCGGAGTACGATCACGTTAAACATGTGGGTCCGTAAGTCCTTCCGAGAGGTTGGTGGTAGGGGAAGGAGGGTACGGTCCCTGTGGATGCCTCCCCCACTGGGTTCCGGTCTAAATTGGGTGGCACTTCCCGACCGTCCAAACAGTTACCTTACACCTTTCTGGTAGGTCGGACTGTCTGGGTCTCAACAACAACATTTTAGTATAAAGATAGAATGGCGCACATTTTGTAATTCTGTTTACACGTTAAATGGGATGTATTTCCCGTAAGAAATAACGCTATGAAAATCTTAAAATTCGATTCATTTGAGTTCTAATCATGAGAATTGCTAAAAATTCTATTTAGTGGACCGTGGGAAATATATTGAATATTATTCTCACGGTAACAAAATGATATAATTGTTTAATTTTTCAATTGGGAGGGGAAAGGATATAAAATTGTGTGCGTAATAATATTTGAGAGGCAGACTAGTTTTAAGTTTTTAAAAAATGCCTTTGTATCATTAACCCTTATTCGAATTTTCATATTCGATTTTTTCGTCGATCTGGAAGCTGATCGGAATCGAATGAGACCAAAGTCGCGATTCTAGTTTAAGTGGAAGTGCTGGAGCAAATTGTTTTTATATTTTGGTGATTATCTTTTCTCACCGTCACCCCTAATTCGAAATTTTAGATTTTTCCTTTAGTCTCGAAGCTGAAGCGGATCAAACGACACCCAAACCAGGTTTGTGTAGTTATATTGGAAGTGCTTGATAATTTTGGTACATCACCTTTCCCTCACTCACTCAGTCAGTGAGTAATATATAATAATATATAGTGAGTAATACAGTGATAATATATAAATTACCCTCATTGTTCTGAGAATTATCGTCTTTCCCCGTAAGAAATAACGCTATACTATGAAATATACTATGAAAATCTTAAAATTCGATTCATTTGAGTTCTAATTATGAGGATTGCTAAAAATTCTATTTAGTTCTAGTTTTTCAAATAATGTATCTACTCATAAAATGTTATGATCGTTTGTTTTTGAGTTATTGCGTCTACACCCCACAACACACACACACACACACACACATACATACACACACACACACGTACACGCATAAGCCAGATCACTGAAGTTTACAGCACCATTAATCTGTTGCTCAACTTTAAAAATAAACTTAAAAAAATTGGTACGAAATTATGATAATGTTTGTGAATAAAAGTGGAGCTGAAAACTGTGGATGTATGAAAAGTCGAAAGGTGACTCATATTTGTCGAAAGGTGAATTATTCCTAGAACAACGAGAATTCCTAGAACTAACTGACTGAGTGAGGGAGGGGTGATGTATCACAATTATCAAGCAATTCCACTATAGCTGTGAAATCTTCGTTTGGGTGTCATTCGATCCAAAGGAAAAGCATTTTTTGCTTTGTTTTATATACTATTTCAGGACAGACATTTTCTGCTTTGTTTTATATACTATTTCAGGACAGACGTTTTTTGCTTTGTTTTATATACTATTTCAGGACAGACGTTTTTTGCTTTGTTTTATATACTATTTCAGAACAGATATTTGTTGCTTTGTTTTATATACTATTTCAGGATAGACATTTTTTGCTTTGTTTTATACACTATTTCAGGATAGACATTTTTTGCTTTGTATTATATACTATTTCAGGACAGACATTTTTTGCTTTATTTTATACACTATTTCAGGACAGACATTTTTTGCTTTGTTTTACATACTATTTCAGGACAGACATTTTTTGCTTTGTTTTATATATTATTTCAAATTTTTGTCAGATATTTAAATACAGCACTTTTACTTATATTATTGACAGAAAATGTGGTAATTACGATGACATATATTATGCATTTATAATTCTTAGTGACAGAAACGCTTCATGAGTATTGCTAATTAGAACTGTCTGTTATTCGTGCCAAGCAGACTTTAAAGCGATTTTAAGCGTAGATTAATGACTTAGCAGATCTGCTTTAACAAGATTTTAATGCGTAGAATCAATCGATTTTAGCACAGTAAACTCACATTTTGTGTTAGAATTAGTCGAAATTTCAAACATACCATGGGGATAAAAAAAGCTTTACAAAAGTCGAATTATTCCAAATAGATACGACAGAAAACGGATTACTAACCTCATAACTGTTCAGTTGTTAAGGATTTTAGAACACGGAATTCTTCAATGGCACTCTCATAAGAATGGCTAGATAAATCTTGCTCTAAAATAATGTCTCTCTGTGAAAACACCATGTTCTTCGATTGGTAAAAATCAAGAAAGATCAATCATGCATAAAGCATTGAGTATGAAACACTTTCCAACTGAAATGCAATTTTATTTAAACATCTCTAAAATGTGATACAGTCAACGGTGATATTTTTTCAATTATAACAATGCTACAGTAATTAAATTATACTTGAAAATTTCATAAAAAAAGACACAAAATGAATTTTTTTCACATGACGTCATTGAAATATTAATTGTCTGATTCTCTATGTAAAATCAATTAATATTCCATTCATATCACTTACATTCCAGACTCCAGAGCTAAAGAATTTTGCATGAAAAAAAAAATCAGCAATTCTTATACAACTCACCTTACAATCGCTTGATTTGTTTACATTCTGTATGCTATAGTTCAGCTTTAAAATTAGGCTTTGTTGTAGGAATAAAGAACGTTTAGTGATCATTTAAAATAAAAAATATTATAATTGCGTTAGCACAGAACTTAGACACACATATGATATGCCCCCGGTCGTCCATCTCGCTGCTCTAAGTCCTCTGGACGAGCCGGACGGCCTGGGGCTTTCACACATATGATATGCCCGGTCGTCCAATTCGTTGCTCTAAGTCCTCTGGACGAGCCGGACGGCCTGGGGCTTTCACACATATGATATGCACCAACGGCCGTACCGTGCTGAAAACACCGGTTCTCGTTAGATCACCGAAATCAAGCAGCATCGGGCGCGGTTAGTACTTGGGTGGGTGACCACCTGGGAACACCGCGTGCTGTTGGCACGTTTCAGGCGCGGTAGCCGTGTGGTTTGGGCGCTGGATTTGCACGCTGCTACAACTGCCGCCGTGTTCATGCGGAGTACGATCACGTTAAACATGTGGATCCGTAAGTCCTTCCGAGAGGTTGGTGGTAGGGGAAGGAGGGTACGGTTCCTGTGGATGCCTCCCCCACTGGGTTCCGGTTTAAATTGGGTGGCACTTCCCGGCCGTTCAAACGGTTACTTTACACCTTTCTGGTAGGTCGGACGGTCTGGGTTTCAACAACAACAACACATATGATATGCAAAAATAAAGCGATTGTATGACGGATGCAACACTAAACATTTAAACGATTTTTAAACATCTACGCTATGCATAGCGAAAAAGAAATGGAAGCCATCTTTTATTTTCCAATGAATCACGCGATCTCTTCGTATAATATGAGTATAATTATTATTTCAATTTTTATTTAAAAACTACCCATTATATTTTGCTGAATATTTTTTTTATACATTTTATGTGATAATTTGAATATTTCCTAAAACTTTCGAAGCAATTTGTTAATTTTAACTCCGCTTAAAAGATGTTTGAAAAATTAAGTCCCATAGGGTTCAATGTATTTCATTTTTTCAACCTTGGTTAAATCCGAAACTAATTGGGTAATATTATTCATTTGCATTTTCAAACATCCCACAGACCGTCTCAAAAATATACTAAAATTCCAATTAAATAAGTCATTTTTACGGAAGTTATCGTGTGAACGGGCAGCCAGACAGAATGATCAAAGTCATAAACACTTTTCAACTATGTTGGAAAGAATTAAATGATCAAAGTCATAAACACTTTTCAACTATGTTGGAAAGAATTAAAAAAGATCTATACTAATTATCTGACGTAATAAAAATAGCAGACGATAATTCTGATTTACTTTTAAGGGTATATTAGTGCCACCTAATTGAAACAAATTCTTCTATTTCAGTTTTTCGATATCTGTATAATTTTAAAATTGGATTCCACCCTGTATTTTGAACTTAGAAATAATATTCTCCCTACAATATAAAGTATATGTAAAGTGAAAGTATAATGATGGGGGTCAAAAATTTGACTTTTTGGATTTTGTAGGATCTACACATTTTGCATAAACCATTTCTTCAATTATGTTTGCGTTTCTGCTGTGGGCACGATATTTTTCGAACAAATAGATAAAATCGAATGAAATTTGCTATGAATATTTCAATCGATAAAAGGCAGAGGCCTATTGATTTTCGAGATAATCGAATAAAGAGAAGGTTCTCAGTTATTCGACCCTTTATTTTTTTCGAAAATCGAAAGAACGTTATAAAAACATAATTGTGTCTAAAAATTCATAAAAATATAAAATAAAATCGCCGAGGCTGTGGTTGAGCGGTCAAAGTAAGCTTTTCCTCGTGCTAGCTCGACTGCCGGGTTGTGGGTTCGAGTCCAACATGCGGACATGGTTGTTGCGCACAGTGTGTTTCGCCCCCATTGGTGTGACGGGGCAACGTCATGTGACGACTAAATGGTTCAAGATGCATGCCGATGTATAGGCGAATGATGGAGTATCAAGTGCTTATGGTCATTGTTATAATAAATATTAATAATAATAAAATAAAATCGCTATTATTAAATAAGTGAAACTGCCATATAAAATGTTGCTTTCTCGAAAATTACAGACAGATAATTAATATATGATTCGTTTTTTAAATTTTAAAGCAACTACAGCCATTTCTAGAGTTGCTGACCCGTGCCGTTTTTACGATATTTCATGTTTTCAATGCAGAACGAAAAATTCATGAAAATACAATCGCTATTATCAAATAAATAAAGTTGCCATATAAAGTATTGTATTCTGGAAAATATTCGAATTCAATACTTTGCAAATAAACACGTTTTAAGACCCCCACCCCGACCACATTTTGATGACTTTCCAGAATATATCAATGTAGTAGTGTGTCGGACAGAATAATTCAAAAACATGATCCTACTATCAAATTTTATTGCATTAGTGCAGATGCACTGTTTAAAAACTAAAACTCTGTTTAAAAAAAACTCAGCCAAATGCATAACAATTTTAAGCGTCATTATGCCGTTGCCAATTTAAAAAGAAAATACTTCAATAATTCTTTAAAAAATTTCAAGATTTAATAATAAAAATATTTTCAATGGTTTCATCAGAACAGCCAGCAGACGATTACGGTATTTGAAGCGTATCTCTATTACTGCGGTTGCAAATAGAATCAAAAACTGTATAAAATATTGAATTATAAAATTCAATTTAAAAAAATCGTCTCTTATAACCATAAATTAAAATATCTCAAGAATAGTTGGATAGAATTACCGATTTCTATTACCAATAGAGTTAATTAAGAATATTTAGGATATTTTTTTTCTACGTATAATGGTATAAACATTAATTCTGTGCATCCTGCTGCTCTTGAGGTATACTTGGAAGAATGCTGGAATAATAAAATCCGAGACTTTGAAATTTTTCGAACACAATTCTAAGATGTTGAGTGGAGTGATAATGTTCTTTTTTTATGTTTTTTTTCATATAATTGCATCATTTTCATTTTACATCATTTTTGGTCTTCAGTATTGTAATAACAACTTCCTAATTCTCATAATTTGGTTTATTTTAGGGCTTGAGGATGAAATACAGCCATACACTCAATTTTTTGTAAATAATAAAGTAAATGGGTGCCAGTTATTGACACTGGCTAGAGATGATCTTAACAACTTAAATATGACCAAAACCGGTCATCAAGAACTGGTACTAGAAGCTGTTGAACTTCTGAGACAGTTGGTAAGTTATCATTTTTTATTAAAATTCGTATTTGTGGGAGCCCTCCTATGGCCCAATGGTTAAAAGACTGATTACTAAATTATGCAAACCAAAGCTGCAGATAGTGAATATGATTTTCCAGTCTGACGATATGCATAGTATGTATGTGTTAGGTTTTCGTGGTTTTCTTTACATGTAATCAGGTTGCCATAAATAATTTTTTCAGGTGGAATTTTTTCTTCTTTCATTAAAATTTAAGGAGTAATTTTTCAAAGTGTGGAATACTTATAAAAAAAAAAATTAAGTGACAATATGAATTATTTTCTGATATTTTTCTAAAAATTGCAATACTTAATTTTAACTGACTATTAATAATCCTTTTTGCTTCGAAACCAGTTGATGTACGTATGTTTTTGCTGTAAAACTAAAAGTATTTTTAATAAAGTATAAAATGTTGATTAAAAGTACCAGCCAGTTTCGGCCGCAATAATCGATATTTTAATTGTGATAAATAAGACAGAGTAGTCACTACAGAATAGGAAGATTTTTGTCAGGAAGGAGCAGAGATTTTCCTACCTTTTCTGGTGGCTGTTGTACATTATTTATCCTGATAAAGATGCCTTGTTTTTGTCTTTGAAACAGTTGATATTTTTAAAAATGAACTGTTTATGTTGTTACGAATGAAATGTTTTTATTTTTAGATTATTTTACATCACAATTTGACAAACAATTTTATATCTTCCTTTTTAATTTTATACTGTTTTATGAGTTTTATGCTGGTTCTGTGAGTATGAACTTGGCCATTGCACCCACCCTTGTGTAGCCTTGTTCAATCTCTATGAAATTTCATGCAGGCTGCATGCTAGGACTGGATATGTTGGTCTTCAAAGAGATTTACAAATTTATGGTACATAGAAACGTTTCGAATAGCTTCCTTCGACCTTTCGAATATTGAGATATTGGCTATTATGTGTTGAAGAAAGCTAAAAAGCTCGAAATAGTTCCACAGTTCCATGGATGCTGGTATCTGTAGTGGGAGAAAAAATCTTTCTTGCTTTAGGAAACGTAATACGTATATTTAAAATTCCGGCACAGAAAAATCGACTGACAATCCGATCTTCATAATTTAACAGGAGATAAAATTGAATATTACTCACTGCTCCAAAACAAGTATTATATTTCTCTGTATGCATCTGTTCACTAATTATGATTTTTATAAAGCATCAATACATCATAAAATATTTCATCGCTGTTCTAACTGCTGTTCATCTGTTCGAACTTTTGCTGCAGTCTCTCGTGCATCCATGCAGAGGGCCACTACGCCTTTTGAAAAAATATGAATGAATGAATGCAATAAATTCCTATTTTACATTTTAGAGTTGTAAATAATTCCTTGTATTTAAACTGAAAATGTATTAATGTATGATTATTTTTAAATATCTATAAATATTGTTTTTTTCCACAGCATTATAACCTAACCTCAGAAACTCTGCAGTCATTGGCTTTGAAGTTAGGTTGCAAAGCTCAGAGTCTGTTCAATGACTTAAAACGTGTCTGTCAAGATTTTACGGACACCGGAAAGAAAGAAAGGGTATCAGCTGAGACGCTATCTGCTGTTTCAGACATTATTAATCTAGTCAAGTCCTTAATATCATGGTTGGATAGGTGAGTAATAAACCTTTGATCAATGCTAATTATTGTATATGTTATAAACAGTGCCTGGAAATCAAACAAGACCGTTATTTTGATCTTGTTGCAGGGCCTGATCTGATAGAGCCAAACTGGGGCCTAGTGGCCTAGGTTTGGATGTTAATTTGGGACCTCCCCCCCCCCCTACACTCACGGTATACCAAACACATGCAGAACATCAACACGTAACAAATTTATTGGGGGTCAGGACCATATAGCTCCGTAAGCTCTTTTGTACATGTTGAAAACTTCCAAACTCTTTATTTCAAAGGAATATATTAAGACTTTAAAGAGGGCTGCATAATATTTAAAACTATTAACATATTTTGTAATTTAAAATAAAAATTCATATTACCAGTTTTAAATTAATTAAAAAATATATTTCTGCTTGAATTTTTTTATGACATACAAATTTTAGGAGCCCAGGCCACGGCTACGGAGGTCTGTGCGTTAACTAGACCCCCCCCCCCCTGTATCTTTGATATCTCCACCTTAAATTGATAAACGATATTTATTGGAGACAATGAAATAATTCAAACACATACCAGGTAAATAAAATAATAAGTAAATATATGTGTAGTTTTGTAATAATATTCAATTTAATATAATGCTATGAATGAATTAAAAGTATTAAATAAATTATTGATTATTTTTTAAACTAGTAAATTGAGTATTAAAAATATTTTTTCTCAATTTAGGTATCCATTTGTTGGACAAGAAAGCTATGTTGATGTTAGAAAAACTATTTTAAAGCTGAGCGTCGAGCTGGCCTCAACTGCTCAGCGTGACCAGTTTGCAGAAAATCCTCATAAAATAATTAAAGAAACAGTATGTGTATATTTTATTCTTATTATTGCTAAGTATATTTTCATGTGGGTGAAATTATTTTATCTCTTTTATTCTACAAACGCATGAGTTATCTTTCTATGTTCTCCTTTTTTCTATATCAGATTTTTCATTTTAAAAAGCCATGATTTTAATATAGCTCTTTAATTAGTGTGGTATATAGAATTTTATATTATTAGCTGTGTGATTGAAATATTATGTAAATTTCCAAGCCATCTGTGAAATCACATTTGTGGGACATAATAAGTTTCCTTACTGTTCCTGCAGTAATTGCTATTTGGTGTAGATAAGCTTTGAAATAAACACCACGAAACACAGACAAAAAAAATGTACTAATTAGTTTTGAAAAGAAAAATTAACTTTTCCCAACAGGACTAGGAATTGTAGAGCAGCTCCACGGATCAGCGAAGGATTAAAAAGCTTAGAACCCTAGAGTATCCTTGTTTGAAGCACCCCCCCCCCCAACACAAAATTATTTAACAAACCTAAGTGAAATACCAATCATTTAGACTATTTCCAATTATTGATTATGTTGCTACTTCTAAAATTACATATAAATGAATGAATTGTATCATTACAAAAGGTTCCATTTCACTGTAGCCTTTGCCTGGCCTGGTTGGTTGACAGTTTATCTTTGCTGGTACCTGGTTTGGTTGGCAATCAGTTTATCTTTGCTGGTAGAATTGAGTATTTATTTCTTCAACACGTTCAATACCTCCTTAAAGAAAGCAGGGATATGCTTTCTTTAAGGAAGTATTGAAAGTGTTATTATCACAGGCAGCAATTTTATTCTTGCGAGTATTTCTTGTCTGACGTTTTGCTTCAAGTACTGATTGATTTTTTTTTTTTGCTGTTTATAAAGTGCTGATATCCTTATTATCTTTATTTTATAGTGTTTAAAACTTGCATCCCAGAGTGATAAAATTGTCCAGGAGTTCAACGATTCTCTAATTATTCAACCAGCATCTTTAGAAGTGGCCAAAGTGAAGAGAAAAGTTGATGATGATTTGGTAAGATAGCAATAAGTTTGGAAATTGAGATTTAGATTCTAAAATTAGTGGTATTGTTTGGAAGTTTTAAGATGATTACACAGATGCAATCCAGAGGCACAATTAGGAATTACTTGGGAGAGGGGGGGGGGAGAGCAAAAGTATTAGAATGCATAAATTTGTGAATGTAGACTTTAATGATTTAAATATAATTTAGTAAGGAAGATTATTTAAGAAACATAATAACTTGCAAATCCCTGGGGTAGCAGCTGTCCCCCAGCCTCTTTAACTAACAGCCCTGATGCAATTTTTAGAAAATCTCTACACAGAAAGTTAAAATTTGAGACCTTTTTGTATCCTAACAGAAATTTTCAGGACAACAATATAAAATCAAGGCATTTAAAATCCTAAATATATAATACTATCTTTAAGCTAACATTAGTAAAAAAATGCACTATTACTTATCAAAATCATTCGGTATAATATCACATTTTTCATATTTTCTTGTTTTCTGCATTTAAAAACAATAAATATGTGAGGAAAGTTATTAGGGATAAGATCATTTTATATTTTAACTATGTATAATTTAGTGTACTTGTAAGATTTTTGTCTATTTGTACATGTTTTAATATTATATTAGTCTTACTAAAATTGCTATTTGTCTGTATATTTTTTAAAATAGTAGAGCTAAGACAATCTATTTCACATGAATTAAGATTATACTATCTATTTTGTGGAAGTTCCAAAATCTACTAATTGACAGAAATTATTTTAAGAGAGAAATATTTTTCTATGTATCTCTCTCATAAAAATTTTTCGTTTCATTAGATGTATAGATTTGAAATTTAAGGTCTAGAAAAGAATTTAAATATTTATTTTAGTGTTATATGTGTTTGTTGTCAAGTGCTGAAATTGTGAATATATATGCTCATTTATTTATTTTATTTTTGTAGGGGATACATATTAATTCTCTGTACTCAGGAATTCATATTATTGAAGATATTAAGTTTCAGGTACATTTTACATTTTTATTAATGATTTCTTTATATGAAGTTTTATGCTAAATTTATTGAAGTACAATTATTTTCGTACTTATTTTCTAAGAAAATATTTATGTTAGAAGTAGAAATTTGAGGTTGCTGAAAAATTCTGCAATTTTAAGATGATAATCTAAATATCTTTATTACCTGTTTCATTGGCAGAATAAAATATACATGTTTTATACATATCTATTTTATATCAAAATATACAAATAACATTTCTAAATTTTTAAATACAATTTTAAAATGTTCTTTTAGAGTCCTGCATATCGGTCAGGAAAAGTTGAAGAAGGGGATGAAATTGTACAAGTCAATTATCAAACAGTTGTAAGTATTGTTGCATCACTATTAATTATCAATGTATATTATATTTATATGATTATAAATTCATTGTTTATGTATATTATATTTATATTACAATTATCATTAGGCCAGTTTTATTAATCTCAAATTTAATGAAAAATCTTCTTTAACATAGAATCGTATTTAAAATATAGAAGTGCTTTTTAAAATCTGAAGAAAATCCTACCCTAGTACTGTTTTAGTCTCTTATTTTTTTTTTTTTTGTGTGTGTGTGTGATAAAGAAAATTCTTAAATTATTGATAAAACATTCAGATAAATGTTCTATACATATTTTCTGAAATTACTTTATTAAAAAAGAGAAGGAAATATTATACAAATCTGACAATATAAATTTCACTCATTTGTACAGAAAAGTACTTTTTATTGCAACTTTTCATGATACCATTGTAATATTAAATACAATTTAATGGCAGATTTTAAATTAATGAAGTTGTGTTGAATGGAATTGAAATTTTTTTTTTCTTAGATTGGATGGCAGATTAAAAACATTATTTGTGCCATGAAAGAACACCCTACAGAGGTCCACCTGACTTTGAAAAAACGACCCCGTCATCCAAATGTCCTTGGGCAGGTAAGAATATTGAATATTTTGATGTGTTTTTAGAAATATGAATTTTTCAGATTCTTAAATAAGTTTGGACAGATAAGTTCTAAAGAGGGGGTAAAATCTTATTCAAGAGATTGGAACATTATTTTCTTCATGTTATTTTCAAAGTACTGTATATCAATGCTATTTTGTTACAAAGCTTAAATATTATAGAAAATTGCATATTATGTAAATTAGTCTATGATAGCAAAAAACCTTTTATGTATTTTTTTAGCTTTTATTGTCTAGATTTTAAGTCTGTTATAGGCCAGAAGACGCCTCAGTATAATCTTGAGTGCTTCAAATTTTGTTAACAATGAGTGTAGATGATAAAATAATGCATAGGATGTAAATACCTCCACCAGGAAAATTATAAAATTCTTGCTTTAAGGAATTTTGTGCTCATTAATCATCCGCATTTTGGTGATGGGGGGAAATGATCATGAAACAAACCATGGTCCACACTTGTGATGGATGATCAGTTGACAGGATTGTTAACTTAACCATTTTATAGCTAGATTTTGCTATTTTATATTAGTCATTTCTTGCAACTTTAGCACCCAAAAATGGTTAAATTTAACTATAATATGGCTAAATTTGCAGCCTATTTATATGGGCTTTTATGAAATAAAGCCATTTTTTGTCATGATTCTAGCCATAAAGCTCTTCTAATTGTTGAAAACACTGGTTGCATACTTTTTTGCTTTTATGCAACACCGTTACAGGGCAGAAGTCACTTCACTGTAATTATGGTACTATAGTAAGTTGTTTAAATAAATCATATGTAATAATGAAGCTGAGTAAAAATGCTATTTGTTATCAAAATGTATAGTTTAATATTGGACACATTTATTATTACACAGACTAATTTGGTGCTTCCCGACCGTCCAAACAGTTACCTTACACCTTTCTGGTAGGTCGTACGGTCTGGGTTTCAACAACAACAACAGACTAATTTGGCAAAATATGGTTTGAATGAAAATCAACACACATTTAAGTCATTTGATATTTTAATGTGTACAGATTGAAAACAGGTGTTGCTAAATGTTGCATACAGGGGTTAAAGTCAGAAACTATTTTCTTGCATAAAAAAATTTCTTTAATTTTATCCAAACTATCTTAATAAAGATTTCTTAAATGATACAGGTTATTACTTTGTGGCCTTACCGTATACCATCAAAAAAGACTGCATTCCGTAAGCTGTATAAATGGAATAAAGGAAAAGATATTAGAGATTTGTGTCCCAAGTCTCCAAGTACAAGGTATGATGCTTACATTATTATTGAAATACAAATTTTATTTGTTCTTTTAAGTATAAATCATGGTTCATCAATGTATTAACATTTTGTCACTTGTTTAAATTTGCTATATGTTGAAGAAATGATTAAAGTCCATTTTTTGAGTTAAAAAAGTAATGAATAAAATTTCCATCGCTTTTAAGACAAAATAGATAAAGGCCAGGCTTACCTATAATATCACCTACAAATAGTTGACATTAAAAACCATGGATTTATACTTTCAGTATCATCAGTATTTTCTGACTACTTTTGCACTGTATTAGATATCATATATACTTTTAATATTAGTTTTATGTATTATTGATACATAGAAGGAGGTGCAAGAAATGATAACATTTGGCAGGCATTTTTATTTTCAGTGCTTTCAATATTATCTGACTGCCTTTGCTCTTGTTAGAGATCAGCAGTTCTTAACTGTTATTGATAGAAGCAGATACAAGAAACTGTAATATTTAGCGAGTATTCTTACTTTATGTCTTCAATATTGTTATATTTATTACTTGTTGCAGTTATTATTTACTATTAATGGAAACGGTACAAGAAATTGTAACATCTGGCAGGTATTTTTATTTTCAGTGTTATCTATAATTATTCATTGCTATTGAGCGCCATTAACAACAGAAACAACTGTTGATAAAATCTTGCACTTCATAATTAAAAGAATTTACATAATAATATGATCCGAGAGTCTTATAAATATTTTCAAGTAAAAACATTTTAAATTATGACGGCTTATATATAAATAGCCAATTATGTATACATACTCGTATATACATTTGCTATACACAAATACCCATAGTATATCATTGCACTTAAAAACAATGCACATTTATGTATAATCTTTCAGCATTTAAGTAGCAATTTTTTTAGGTTAATATTTAATAGATTAATATTTCCTTCAAATGACATGCTGTCATTATTTCATTACATAATATTTTATATTGGGATGTACATCAAGAATTTTTTCTCAGAAAGAGCAATTACTTTCAATGCAGTCTATTGATGCGCATGACTTCAGTGGTAATATGATTTCATATGAAAGTCTACTTTATAAGTGAATTATTATGTAATTTATGAATAGTTTGAACTTCATGAAGTTCATATTTCTGCGTTATTTGATTATTTATTATATCTTCCCGAATTTAGGGGAGAATCTAACAGCGTCTCAGAAGTGAATGGTGCTTTGATTACTGACAAAGAAAAATTATTTGCCATCAATAAACCGAGAAACCGATTACGACGTAGGGCAACTGTTACTGGTGTATCACCGACTACTCTTCAAGCTCCTGTTAGCTTAGAAGAACTGATTGGAAGTAATTCAAGACGAAAGGAATCTGTTCTGAGGACTATATCATATGACCCGAATAAGACGGTCGACCTTGAGGACAATGTTTTCAAAAGAGAAACTCAAACTGGTGACCAAGATGACAAATTAGAATCTTCACCACTCAAACACCAAGAAACAATTGATTCCATTGAAAATGAATCCAAAGAGCCTAAAAGTCCCTTCTTACGTCCACCCCAGGAAAAATTTATGACTGGACATCTTCGCCGGCAAGAGGCTTTGAAGAATTCTGAAACTGTGGCAAGAGCTGGTGTTGCAAAGCCATTGCCCTTAACTGTGGTACAGAATCAGCCTCCTCCAAAACCACCACACCGTCCCCCTATGCAGCAGCAGAATGCCACTACTGATGGTAGTACAGTGCAGGATACCTTACCATCGGGAAGCCAGAGTCCGAAAAGCAAGCTTGCAGATTGGATGAATAAACAGAAGAAAAAACCAGAGGGTAAGTTGTAAATAATTAGGAACAAATTAATTTTTATGGAAATGTTATTTTTACAGATCAGTTTTAGAACTAACAAGCATATTGATATATATGTTACTTGTATAGTATAGGAGTTCTTAGCCTTTTGCAGTTTGAAAGCATTTTAAAAGTTTTATTTTATGCAGAAACTCCCTTTACACCCAAGTGTAATAATGTTAAAAAAAATTGTTTTTTATATTATGTATTATTTATATTGGGAATTTTATAATATATTTCTTTTTATTGTGGTTTTGGGTAGGGATAAGGAATCGGGATAGCACTCGGAGTTCGATTCCCGGTTCTGTCGTAAAACTATCACTGTGTATACTCGGAGTATAGGCATGTTAATCTGTAGGCCCAAAAATTCTTTTGAGAGAGGATGGGTAAGAGAGAGGATATGGTCCTTGTGGATGCAACCCGCACTGAGTTAAAATAGGCAAAAGTCAGACTTTGTCAGACCAAGCACACCATTCAAAGGCAGTTATGATGCATCTGGGGTCTTTGAATCAACAGAAGTTGCATTCTCTCCCTTCCCCCCCCCTCTTATTATGAACTTTTGTCTTATGATCTTGTTCTGGCCTTGTTCCAAACAAGTGGGATAAGTGACAACAATAACATATTATGTTATTTTATGTTATGTATTTGTATGTTATATTATGTATTTTATAATATGTACATGTTAACATATGAGAGGTATTGGATAATAAGGATATAAGGATGGGTGAGCTATTCTAATTAATCTATGAATAATTTGCCCTTACTATTCTGTATGCCATCATACACATTCACTGACCTCTAGGGATCCTCTGTTTAGAAGTCCTTCTATAATATTATATACTGTTATTTTTTTTTTTTATTTATAATTACTTTTAATATTTTTTCCATATTATTTACTATCTTTTTAAATTTTTCATAATTTTTTTTAACTGTTTTTCTTTTTTGTTTATTTTGTAAATTTTGTTTCAGAATTTTTTCGCCTTTGAATCAAAAAATTTTAGTGTACTACTATTAAGATTTCATAAATGTTATATTCTGTAGTTGGATTGGGATTATCATGTCAAGCAAGAAAAAATTATCTTCCATTTCTTGGTTTTCAAATTTCCGTTAATTTTGCTATATAGCGCAGCAAATAACATTCTCTTGAACGAATACTGTTGTATAATTTTAATTGGTGCCAAATAGGATCAACTACAGTGAAATCTGGGTACAATAAAATTATTAAAAACTATTATGTTTAATACAAAAAAGTTCTATGATATCACAGAAATTACAACCTTAATATTTCCAAAGTCGAATTCTACTTTAGGAGGATATTTTTCTTCTACCACTTGGTTCAGTTTTCCCATGTTAACCAATCAAGCAAAATCCAAATTCTTTATCTCTTTCAGTTGGGGCATTTTTCTGTTATTTACCAAACACAAATACAAGAAAACAGTTTGTGTGTTTTTAAAAAATTGATAAAATAATTAGAAGTATTTCTAATATGTGTTGAAAAATGATGCATACCTTTTATTTCAAATTTAGAAATAGTCCTTTGTTGTGAAATTAAATAAAAAGCCGCAAAAAAAAAAATATATATATATACATATATATCATTCTCTTGTCAGCATTTATACTTAGCAGAAGAGCGGAAACATTTTGAAGAACTAATTAAGGTAGAAACTTTGGACTTATCTTCATAGGTTAACATGACAATCTGAAACATGAGGATTGATTTTAAAAAGGGTATTTTTCTCACTTTAATTATTTGTGGTTAAAATTTTTTAGTTTTTATTTTAGTGTTTAGATTATGATTTAAGATTTCACTGTAAAACTATAAATGTTAGTATATATAATTAACACAATACACTCACTCATTTTAGACATAAATAAAACAAATGACAAAATATGCACCCAATATAGACTTCATAGCAATTAAATAATGTACATAAAAAAAATGAAGTTTATGAAATGAAACTATTTTTTAATATGCTATAATGAAATATGAGTAAGATACAGCTTTTTAAGTTCCACATGATTCCAGGGCCATAGCCAGAGACGAAATTGAAGAGGGGCTGGAGGGGGTATCAACAGTCATTCAAGGGGGGATCACTAGTCTTAAAGGAGGGGCTCACCATAAACACAATCATTGGCATTTATAAACCATAATAGTTACTATTATATATTCCAATTCATATAAATTATTAATAAATAATTGCATATTTATATTTGCAAGCTAAAAGCTGATTATTAATATTCATATAGAGATACTATACATAAATATTCGAATATAATAATTACAATTGATTTTAATGTAAGCATTAACTAGTAATAAAGTTGTTAATAATTTGTAGAAACATTCTGAAAGTTAATACAAGTTAATGCTAAATATTGACTCTTACATACTTATTCATTGATTTTGACTCTATAATGTATAACAGTGAACCCCCACAATAATACAAAAGTATCCTAAATACTATTCTCATAATATAAAAATATTAAATTAAATATGTAAATAAATTTATCATTAGTGTAATCACAAATTCAGCTAAATTAAAAACCTTTAAAACGAAGTAATTTATAAAAAAAAATCTCAAAAAGTATTTTATGCAAAATTTAAATGACATTTTATGAAATACCATATCACTACTAAAAATTTAATGTTTTTATCAGGAGGCGGGGCTGAGTATACCCCTTGGGGGGGAACTTAGGCAACTCTGGCCCTACCTGGCTATGGCCCTGCATGATTCTATCTTTAGATTTTACTGTATTTTTACATTCAATTACTCATTCTTCCATTTCTATAGTAGGATTGCTACAGCATGCTTTGACCCTATTTTCCCAAGATTCAAATGCTTCACCCCCATCACCTGGAGCAAAAGAGAGCGGTTCCCCACAGAGCCCCAAATTGAGCATGTCCCCCAAAATGAAAAAGGCAGCAGCAACAATGTTTCAGTTTCCTTTTAGGGAAGGCAGGCCTTCTCTCTCTGAGGTAAGACAATTACAGCTAAAAGTCATATACTGGTATGTTGACAAAGTGAACAAATGTTCATGCAGATCAAATCAAATTTTAAAATATCCATGGTATATATTTCTAAATTCTTGTAGAAGTATTTACAAAAATAGTTTTTTCTTTCTTTTTTTTAAACTGGCTAAAAGGAGGCATTCCAATATGTGAAATCACACTGTGACTAACAGCATCACTGAACCAGTTTCACTTTTATTAGATTTTATCAACAGTAAATTAGAAATGAGTTTGGGCTCAATTTTATGTTTTCAATATATTCCAAGCATGAGCTCTAGCGATTCAATGCAAGAAAGAGCTTAAATTTACCCAAGCTGGAATTATGTTGTTTTGGTTTTTATAAATTATTTCTACTAATTTTTAAATTTATGAGGTGACCAATAATAGACGGTAGACCAAACATAACACCATAGAATGTTAAACTTATTAACCATGAGTTTGGTCTCAAAAAAAGATTTCAGAAACTTGTGCAGAATATTTTTTTAGTATATAACATAAAATGTGATTATCTTTATCTAAATATATGAATATTTTTCTAATCTTTGACTATTCTGCAAAATCTATTAAATTAAAAGTAAAACAGTTTGGAGCCTAACCCCTCCCCCCCCCCCCCCCCACACACACACATAAAGAAAGAAATTGATTTGAAGATTTGCTAAGTATCCCAGAAGAGCCTTAATTGATTCGAGTATCCAAAAGGAAGAGCCTAAATTGCTTTGAGTATCCCAGAAGAGCCTAAATTACTTTGGGTATCACAGAACCAGAGCCTAAATTGCTTTGAGTATCACAGTACCAGACCCTAAATTGCTTTGAGTGTCACAGAACCAGAACCTAAATTGCTTTGAGTATCACAGAATCAAAGCCTAAATTGCTTTGAGTGTCACAGAACTCGAACCTAAATTACTTTGAATATCGCAGAACCAAATTCGGATTCTGTCTCATGTTGACCCTGCCTCGCTTTCAAAATTATGGAACATGACAAGCCTTCTTGCTCTTTATTCAGTTAACAGCTTACTGGATTCAATGAAGTGAACTTGGCTCAGTGATACTGCTTGCTACATTGAGGGTATATTTTTAACAAATTTCCTTTTTTGCTACCTTTTAAATTAAAATTTCACCAGGATGAGGAAATGAATACTAATTGTTTAAAAGTATTCTTTTTTTGGCAAGTTTGAAGTAACACTTACATTTGACTTTGTCTTTCTTAGAATTACTTTGGAAAATTTTTAAAGTGATATTATTAATTATAATGAAATATACTTAATTATTTTCTTATCTATTATGGAAAAATAAAAATGTTTCTATATATATAATATTGGTTTTCTGGGGAAAAATACTTGAAACATCTATTTCTCAGAATCTGCTATGAAATAGAGATTAAATGATGATTTTGGATTCAGCATTAAATTCTGGAAGAGAAAGACTGGGGAGGGGGGGGGGGGGCTCACTAAGGATTTCTTGTTGTAGTTCAAAAGATATTTTCCTAAAATATCTATTTCCCAAAATTGTCTTTTGATAGAGCTTAGATGAGGACTGACATGAATTCAAAGTTAATTTCTGGAAGAGGTAGAGGGTGGTTTACTAAAAATTTCCACTTTCAGCTACACTTCCGGTTTAAAAAATGTCCTTGAAGCAGCTATTTCTGAGGCTTATCCAAAGATGGAACTTACATGATGGCGGATTCTAGATGGGAATGGGGGGTTCACTAAGAATTTTCATTTTCGGTTCTAGAGATGTTACTGCTGGTTTTTCGAAAATTCGTATAAGAAATTACTATAAAAAGGAGAATAAAAATACCTAATATCTCCGAAAATGAAGTATACACATCATTTGCCACCATATGAAAGGTTTCTTTATAACTTTATAAATTTATTATTCATAGCTTGTGGAAGACTTTATATTGGAAATGATATTTTATTTATTTATTATACTATGTAATAGTATATTTATTTTATGATATCCTGTAGAAAGCACAAACTATCCTTTTTTAGCATCTGTACTTAGTGAAAAGAGTGGGAAAAATATTTTTTTCATTTAGTGCTATGGAATTACCTTTGCCAAAATTTATATAAAAATAAATGTGCTTCAGTTTCCTGTGAGTAGCTTTATAATAAAAGAAAAACTGAATATTAAAAATAAGATTTCAAATAATCATTTATGAATATTCTGCATTTAAAAAAAGAATTAAAATTTTAATTTATGTACTTGAAAGTATGTGTAAATATTTTATTCTCTTTTCCAGTTGCGAGGATTGAAACGTACTGCTAATTCGAGAGTTTTTAGTGAAAGGTAAGACATAAATTATGAGATTAAAATCATATTGTATTAATGTTGGATATATGGATCTATGGTAGCTATGGTGATAATTGCTGTGGAACCCATCAAATGATGGTTGTATAAAAATAAATCTGTTGAATAGATATAACAAACAAACAAAAAAATAATAGTTTTAGATATCTTCTCAAACTAGTTTAAAATATTAAGAATATAGAAATTATAACCTATATAACACATCGCTTTAAACTTTTTTTTTTTTTTTTGCAAACCATAGTTTAAGCCAAAATTTTTTGAAAATTTTGAAACCCATGGAGCTTTATTTGTTATTCACTGGCTGTGTTCTTTTTAAAATAACATCTCTCAAAAATATTAGGTAATCTACTTCTCAATCCTGATATTAATATGTTTCCTACCAGTCACCATGATATCATATCTATTAACAAGTGTCCATTGTCTAATTTAAATTTAGATTAAAAATACCCTTGAAAAAAATGTTCTTTTATAATATAACTATTTTTTTTTATAAATGTGTATAAACATTACATATACATTTGTTTCTTATTTTTAGAGTTAGTAGTACTCAAGTTGAAAAACCTCCTACATCACCAAAGCAGGTGAGTTAAAAAATTGCTATTTTCTTAATTTAAAATTATTTACATAAAGGTTTTCAAAATTTTATATTTTGTGCATTTTCAGACTTCTTTGTTTCACTTACTTTTACTACATATATAGTAGGCTCTTACAAGACTGGACCATACAGGATTAACCAAGGTCAATTAAACCAAAAGTTGTCCTATTATATAATTAATGCCAGAATTTTGAACGCTTTTACCAAAACTTAGTTTGCCACATTAATTTACAGGTTCACATTTGTTATTGTGATTTCATAATTGGATTTCATTTCCACTCTTAGTATATTACAAGTTTATTTACATTCACTAATATATCAAACTCCACATTAATAAAAACTTATATTCTAAATTTACACATTCACATAAAGTGTTTTGAAAACATAACTGAAAAATTATATATACTGCCATAAAAAACTGTAACTTATCGGATATGATGGAATTCCTCACTAAAACTAAGTGTGAACTATTTTTTTTATCTTAATTTTGAGGGTCTGAGTCAGATGTATTTGACCCAAACTTAAAATATTTCAGACTTTGCTGTATAATTGGTACAGACTTTTGATTTGTGGACTATTAAATTAGCTGGATTAAATTGAAATGAATGAATAAATTGAAATACGAAACAGTATTATTTAGTATTTTCCAAATGCATTGATTTTAAGTGACACTTTATTTTCAATATTTTACTTATGTTTTGTTTATATTTTAAAATCTTAATTTTTTAAATGCATAACTCATTATTTTTATAATTTATTTTATTTTATTTTTATATTTTATTTGATTTCTTTATTTAATTTAATGTTTATAGACTTCTGTTCATAAGCGAAGCCAAATGATGGGTAAAAAGCCAGGTAATTATTTTATTTTCTTTATAAACATATATAAAATATTACATGAAATGAATTCTACTTTTATAGTTAATGGATATTTAAATGTAAATTATGTAGTAAATAAACGTGTGATTTTATATTTAATTCCTATTTTAATCAATAAATCAAAGTTGTTGTAAATAAATGTGAGCCATTAAAAAGCTGAATTTGTACTTGGAAGTTTAAGAAGCAATTGCTCAAATCTGTTGGCTACATGATATTTTGCTATCAAAATGTCTGAAAAGCATATCAGGTAGCTATTAGCATGTACTGTTTGATTCTGCTTGATTTTGGTGATCTAACAAAACAAGAATATTTTGAGCATTGATATAGCCATTGCCAACATAGTGAATTCGAGTAACAATTTATATAAAATAAAAAATAACTATTTGATGTTGGTTACAATAAAACTTACTTCTACTAAAATAAAAGTTTATTCAAATCATTATTTAGATCATTAAGATCATTAAGAATTTATTATTTAGATCATTAAGAATTAATTGAATTTTTTAAAAGTCATTATTTGTCATTTCCTAGCCATTTTTCTTTTACCATTATCAATATTTTTATATCTCAGATTTTAATTACTATACATATGAGTAGCAAAGCACCAAGTATTTGTTATCTTCTTACACTTTTATTAGATTTGCCCTAATTAATTTACTATGCCTCAATTTTGGTGGGTTTATATATTTGTGAGTATAATCTTACTAATAGGATATCCTAAAAAAATTTGTGCCAAGTAAATTTGGAGGAATTTTTTGATAAAACAATATGTATTCAATGAAGTTGAAATCCTATTAAAAATGTTTCTTTTTCTTGGTACCAACTGTCTAGAAGCTGTTATCGTTAGTCTTAATGTCATCTAATTGTTAGATTCAATTCATATACCTTTTATTGTGACCAACTTTCTGTAATCCTCTATATTATACTAATGTGGTATCTTTTATTCTATTTTTGTCATATAATCAATGCCAAAAGACATCTGATTGGTTACAATACTGATTCATGGGGTGTTTAATTGTCATTGGCATATTGACACCATCTTAGAAATACAGAGGTTGGCAATTGAGATATTGGTATTCTTTAGAAGAAGGGGTGTAGTCGAGGGGCGACGCGGGCGGACGCAGACCCCCCACCTTTTCTCCTGATCTCAAGCGTACCCCCACTTTTTATTTTGTAAGGGGACGTTCTTTTTTTTTTAATTTATATATACATATATAACCCCTCTGCAGCTTGGCATAGATGGAATGCTTGGCCGATGGCCTCAGATTATTATTCTTTGGTCACTCTTCCTCTGAAAAAACATGGATAGGGATGGCGGTTATTATAAAAATAACCGGTTTTTGTTTTTTTTTTTAGAAAAAAAAAAAACGTTTGTAGACAAAAAAAATGTTATTTACACTTAATTTACATTCGGATTTTAGAAATTTTCCAGAGCTAAAAAGTTTTAAAAAAAACATTTGAGAAATCAATGACAAGTATCAATGTAATCAATGAATCAATGTATTCAATGAGTGATCAATTTAATCAATGAAAAAGTATATCTATGGAAAGTTCTTTGAGATGATTTCATTTCAAAATGCAAGAATCTGAATTGATTTTTCTTTCTTGAGCTGAGAATCATATGCTTTGGAGCACAATTTTTGGTTTTTAATAAATAGCTAAATAAAATTAAAATAATTATTATTCTTTTGATTTTATCAACATGTTAAGAGTTCGAGTTAGAAAGTAAAAAAAGAAAAAAAAAACTGGATACAATTGAAAAAGTATCTCAATACAAAATCCACGATACATTTAGAGACTAGGGTCGTTACTCAAGACATTTTATATGGGTGATACTTGTATCGCGATACTGCCCAGCCCTATGTCAATCACAGAAATTATACAGTATTGGCTAAAATTCTTCAAAAAAAGAGCGCCCCCCCACTTTTTTTTTTTACGACTACACCACTGGGTGAAAGATTATGTCCCACTAAACATCTTTCCTTTGTTGTATCACTGCAAACTGTATATTGCAAAATTAAGCATCTGGTCAGATAGTATTGATTAACAATGAGAGTAATAGCGTTTCCTGATTTATCAAACATGTAACATAAATATGGTGCTTTTCCAAGGCTTGTATAAATGGTAAAACTTCAGCGCTGAGTTCATATTTGGCCTATAACTAATAAACTTTCTCTTAAGTAAGCTTTACAAAAGAAAATATATTTGTTAAATGTTTTAAATATTCATATTTGTTTTGACATATTTGATAGTAATATAATTAATTTTTAATAAATAATTTAGGTGTAGCTACCAAACCAACCAAAGAAACAAGATTAAACCATACCAATACAGATGATACCTGGCGGCTAAAAGACACTTCTAAACTACCTGAAAACTACATCCATCCAAAGAATATTAATTATGCTAAAATACCTCAATATCCATATGAAATGCATGAAAGCAAAATTGTGTCCCTCAAGTCCAGAACAAATAATAACAACTTACCTCAAGTTAACAATAAAATGAATATACAACCATTGCCCAACCACCCAAGAAACAACATATTGCATTATCAGAGAGCACGTCAGGCTTCAAAAGCAAACTCCCAAGGTGCATCAACTCTTATTCGAAATTTAAAATCTGGGTATCCTAAAGCATTCTATTCTCCATCAGGGAGATCATTAAGTTTTAACAATATAGTCATGTCATCAGAAGACAGTAGCTCAGATGAGTATGATATTTATGAAGAATTGAGCACTGAAACCTCACCTGTTAAACAGCAAGAACCAGTTCATAATATGCATCCTATGTACTCTGAGATGGATCCGAATTTTACCAGACAAGTTGCTGAAGTTTACAGTATGCTCAGTCAAAGACAGAACTTTCTGCAAAGTCAAGCCAATAATGGTTATCGAGGACATATCAATACTCCCAATGCTGCTGTTATTGATGAATTAGCTCTTAGAATGTACCATGCTCTGCGCATGAATCATATGAAGACTCAAAATGCATATCAGCAACAGCAGCGCATGAATCAGATGCCTGTCTTGAAAAATACAGCTGCCCTTAAGAATATTGGTATGCGAAATTGTGGTAATGTTCCAAGCCAGCCTCAGAAAGTTGTAAAAAAAAACCCAGTAGCTCATCCTGTTCCCCAGAATCAGTATTCTTATAATGAATTCCATTCCGAAAAGAACAGTTCCAATTCTGTTACGGAACACCCAGTTGATTTACCCCCATCAGCATACTTGCCATGTAGGAATGGAAATCCTGTATTCAAATCTGCTACAAGCCAAGAAATTCACAATCTTTATACTTCCCAACTGAGTAATAAAAGTAGTGTAAGTTCATCCTATGACAATGATAGAAGTACAAGCTTCTCAGAAGAACAAAATGAAAAAGATCATACATATGAAACTATTCCCTTTCAGAAACTACAATCAAAATGTATCGATGATGTTCAAAATGAGTCTAAATTTGATGAGAAGGTTTTTTTATACCCAGCAGAAAAAGAGTTTGAACCTGAACTGCCTTGTAAAGATATAGACATTCAAGATAGAGTTTCTGCCAATGTTCATATAACTGCCAATCCCAATTTTAAGAATATAAAAGATAATGTATTTTGTCCTATTAAAGAAAATATTTCTCTAAAAAGTCAACATTTTGATAACTACTCTGCTTTTAAACCTGTAGCTATCCATCCCGATAAGAATAGACAAATATGCAACATTTCTCTAATAAACTCTAATGATAACAATGAAAACCATGTTAATAATTTTATAAATGTGTATGATAAGAATATACAACCTGCAATATCCTCTTTAATAATGAATATTCCAAAGCCTCCTACTGAAGCTTACTCCCCCACAGCAACTAGGTGCTCCTCATCACAAACTGATTCTGAACTTTCTAATTCTGTTGATATTACTAATGATGAAAAGCATTCAGAGATAAATTCCACAATGTATTTCAACAATGATGAATCTTTCAATTCCTTAAACTGTCCTAACAATTCCGTTGCTGAGAGCCCTAGTTTTAGTAGCAGCAGTAGTTTGAACAGTAGCTCCTCCGGTAGTACCATATCATCATCAGGGAGTTGTTACTATTATGTTGAAACTCAAATTAAGCCTCAGTTTACAATAAAGTTTCCATCAGTGACTTCTGAAAATGGAGAAGACATACCGCTCATTGACCTACGTTCACCAACATTGCCAACTATGGGAGTCTCTATGCTGAGCAAGAAACGGAGTACTGGAAGTAGTGGAAGTGAACATAGCTCAAATGCTGGGTCTAGAGCAAGTCCTAATGTTCCAGTTATTTTAGAATCGGATGCTTCTAAAGCCGCAAGGATAGTTACTGATGTAGGTGAGTATTAATATTCTATTGATGCAATGCTATGTTTTGAAAAGTATTTGAAAATTCAATAGCAATGAAAATATACAAAATTACTTTTAGATATATATTACTTTTAGATATATTTTTGATATTGTTAATTACCATTATTAGGAATAGCTTGAGTCAATTTTAATTTTGTATGCTAATTCGTTTTAGGCTTTATGGAGGCTTAAAAGTATCTTATATGGTGATCAGAAATTTTTTGATATCCCATGCATTTGTTCTAAGCCATAGAAAATAGATATATGTTGTAAATTTATTCTAAACCATAGAAGTGAATTTTTCGGTAAGGAATGCTGTTATATTTAAAAAATAATAAATATTTCATATAATTTATGATTACATAAATGGGAAATTAATTTATTATAATTACAAAGAAGTAGTGACATTTAAGGACTAACATTAGCAGATTATCATACTTAAAATCATAATTTTGTGTTTCAAGGCGTTGTCTGGAGTTTTTATAAAAAAGGAACTCTGTAATTGGAACCTTCAGTGCTAAAAGATTTTATCAACCATCGCTAAATGGCACTACAGTATTCAGCGAAGTAGCCTTTCAAAGTTTCAATATGGCAATAGTTCACTATTTCTGACACATCTACTCTTTTTTGTTTTAGTCAATAGAAAGCCTTCCCATAAAAATTCAACTATTAAAGTATTCCTCCTTTGAATACATTACAACATATTATTTTATTTAATTTTGGGCTCATTGGTATAAAAATGAAATTAAATTTTGAATTGTAAAATTCTAATATAGTTAGTCACAGGGTAATACAAATTAAAGCTTTGGTATATTAGAATTAGGAATACTTTTCTTTGAACAGATGGTTATTTGGAATTAAAATGTTAATTAAGGGACTATAAAAGCTCAGTTGTGTAATAGAGTGCCATAGCTAAGCAGAAGCCAGGGAGACTAAGCCCCCCCCCCCCTCCTCCTTCTGCTGATCCCAAAAAAGTATGCTCAGTTCCCAGATAAAAATATTCAATTTTTAGTTAGTGATAGGAAATTTCATTCAAATTTGGATGAAAAATTACTTTTTTTTAATTACATCATTTGATACAGTACAGAAATAGGAATTCTTATGTTAGCTGAATTTGTGGTTATACTGATGATTATCAATTTATTAACATATTTAATTTTAAAATATTTAAAAGTTTTAAAAATTGAATTAAGACAGTAGTATTTAGTATACTTCTGTATTATTGTGGGGGTTCAGTATTATATATTATGGAGTCAAAATCAACTGATGAGTAATTATGGAGATAATATTATGTGTTAGCTAGTAATAACTTTCAGAATTTTTTTTTCGATTTTCAGCTTTGCTGCAAGCACAGAATACTATATATTAGTCTGTGGCTACAAGTTAATGCTTATATTAAAATCAATTGTAATTATTATATATTAACATTGATGTATAGTAGTTAGATATGGATTTTTCACAATAAACTACTAGCTTACAAATATGACTATACATTAACTATTTGTTAATAATTTATACAGTAATTTATATAGTTTGAAATATATAATTACTATTAGAATTTACAGATGCTAATAATAATTAAAAGCTTTGTAGTATACAAATTTGATTCAATAGCACATAATAGGTAGTCTCCAATAATAAAAAGTGTCATATTTAATTATAATTGTTTAAAATATTTTTAATAGAGCAATTTATTTAATATTTTAATTCATTCCTTTCCCCTCTCCCCAAAAAAGTTTCTAGTGAGCTCCTCCTTCAGGATTGTTGACCCCCCACCCCCTTAAATTTCCTTTCAACCCCTCTTGGATTTAATTTCTGGCTACATCCCTGGTAATAGATACTAAACTATTACCAGTAGACAGAAATCATTTGTTGTCTTTGTAAATATCTCAGATATATAATCAGTTTTCACCTACTATGCAAAAATACAGCTGCTTTTAAAAAGCCCTTATTTTAGTTCATGTTATACAGTTAAACCTCATTAATACTAGCACCCTTAGCATGAATCACTTTTAGTACAAACTATGGGTAGTATTTGCATTCCTTGTGAAATTCCTTATGAATTTTAGTACTTTTCATTTTTACTCTGATTACTCAAACTACTTTTAAAGATTACTCAAACTACTTTCAAAGATGACTCAAACTATTTTTAAAGATTACTCAAACTGCTTTTAAAGATTACTCAAACTACTTTTAAAGCTTACTCAAACTACTTTTAAATATTACTCAAACAACTTTTAAAAATTACTCAAACTACTCTTATTTGGCAGTTATTTGGTCCCCTGACTGCTTGCATTAATGAGGTTTAGCCATAAAAGCATTCTTACTTTACTTTTCCTCATTCTAAATCTACATTTACATTTAGATAAATTATATTTCTAATAATGCTAATAATATATGTACATAGTATTTAGAACATTGTTAATGTTCTGTTGTATTTTCTATTTGTAGAACATACTATTTAAAGCAGAAAATCTTCAATGTCCAGATTTTTCAAGACAAGTTCTAGTTTAAAATCTTTATGTTAATGTTTTTTTTATTTCTAAAAGTTAAATATCATATTGATTATAATGTTACGTTAAAAATTAATTAGATAATAACATTTAAAAAATGAAATAGAAGTACAAAACATTTTATTGATAAATATGTTGATATTTCAATCTAATTTAACATTCCTACAAACTTATTTTATTCACATTCCTTACATTTGATTCCATTTTCATTTTTATACTGACTTTCTTTTTAAATTTAAATGTTGATATGTTTTGTACTTCTATACAATGCCATACTTTGCAAGTTCATACTGCAGTTTTATTGGTAACTTTGTCTTCAAAACTGCAAATGATTTTTTTTATTTTCAATTTCATTTGCCATAATTAATAAGAGTATTGATAATTCACTGATAAATGTAATTGCTTAAGGGGACACAATTCTGGATTTTGGTAAAAAAAATATTTTTCACTTGTGTTTTTAAATAGAACAAAACATTATAAACCTAATTAAACACTTTTACCCTCACAAAATCAAACATATAATTATTTTTCTAGTATTTTTATCCTGCTCCTGTTTTGAAATCCATTCATCTTGAATGGGATACATTATATTGTGACTTGAAAATTGTATTTTTTTTTAATGTTCTAGAACATTTTTCCAAAAACTATTCGAACTATCATTTTGAAAAGTTTTCATATAGGTTTAGTGCATAGATATATATGTACAGAACTAAAACTATAGTTAGGAAAACTATAGCTGCATTTTTATTATAGAATGTCAGTAAAACTAGTACTTCTTGCATTAAATTATCAAAATTTCATTTTTAAATAAAAAGAAAACTTGTTTTCAATACAGACAGTATGTCTATAAATATGTAAAATACATAAGTACTACATGTTTAACGCAAATGATTTATGAAAACATTATTCTTAAAATTTACAAACATAACATGTACCATATAGCCAGAAATGTGTACCCTTAATATATCAGAGAAGGCTATTGCAGTTACAAGTATTTTAAATAATTGTTACTGTTTTATAAAATGTATTGTTTGTATATGAATGCCAATTAAGAAAAAATATTTTTTGCATGACAGGAATTTTTTTTAATATATCGTCAGATTGGGGAGGGGGGATATTTTAGAAATATGTATTAAGTTTAAAGTTCTTTCTGACCTTTAGGGCTTTTTCAAATATGTGCCCACATTTAATAAGCATCACATCAGTGGCAAGTCAAGGCATAGTTGCATAAGTAATAAAATTCTATCAAGTACTTTTAAAGATATACAGATTTATTTGATAGTTTTATAAAAAAATAAATAATTGTGATTGCAATTTTTAATTCATGGTGTTTTTGCTTTTGATAATATTTGAATTTGAAATGCATAAATATAACTCAATGCAAAATCTTAAATTAGATATTCCAGTGCCTTTTTGGTAGAAGTTTATCATTTCAAAATTCAAATAATTTGAATATGATCAAATGTGAAAATTAGTGACAAATGATAAATATAAATTTTTCCAAATTGCATATATTCTTTTATTCAGTAGATTTATGTATTTTAGATTCATTAAATGTTTCTACTTTGTCTATTTTCAACCAGTAGTTTATGAACTTTTGCCATTTAGATAATTTAATTTTCAAAATTAGAAATATTTTGAACCAGAGTTTCGGTAGTATATAGTTGTGCCTAGAAATTATTTTTAAATCAGGTTGAAATTTTTTGTCTCTTGAAAATATATTGTGATTACTGCAAATTGGATAACAAAAATCTACATTTTACAAAACTGGCATCTATGCTATATATAGAGTTTAGATGATCTGGTGGGGATTCAACCTTGAATGTTGGAGAAGGTAGGGTGGTTCACTAAGAATTTTCACCTTCACTTCATTTACATTTCTGATTTAAACCTTTTCCCTGAAATATTGATTACTCAGTATTGACTATAGATAGAGTTTAGATAATGACTAATCATTAGATAATTCAGCACCAAATTGTGGAGGAGTGAAGGGACTGACTCACTAAGGATTTCCACTTCTGGAGATGCCACTTCCAATTCAAAAATTTACATTTTTCTTAAAACATCTATTTTTTGAGAATTAAATATAGTTTAGATGATGACTGATGTGGATTCAGCATAAAATTCCAATGGATAATGGGGGTTTTGCTAATGATTTCCATTTTTGGTTCTTTTTCCCCTTTAGTATCAAAAAAATTTCTTGAAACATATTTTTTTTATCAGGATTGGCTATAGATGGAGCTTAGATGATGACTCACACAAATTCAACATTAAATTTACTAGGAGGGAGGGGGTTCATTAAATACTTCAATTTTTTTTCACTTCCAGTTCAAAAACTTTCCTTGAAATATCTAAATCTATTTCTCAGGATTGACTATAAATAGAGCTTAGATGATGACTGATATGGATTTAGCATTGAATTCTAGAGAGGGTTGAGATGGTCACTAAGGATTTCCATTTCTGGTTCAGGAGATGCCACTTCTGATTTTTTTGGAATTCATATGACTACACGACATAAGTATGCAAAATTGAATAAAAATATGTAAATGTTCCGTCAAAAATGAAGTGCGTGCACCATTTGTCCCCATATGCAGGCTCATTCATAAATTTCTTGTTTTGGTATCTTACATTAAAAAAGTTTGCACAACATACGTGTTTCAACACTTAGTACTCAGTTACTGTTCATTTCTAATTTCCTTATTTGTAATGCAGAATAGTTACAAAGATCTGACTACTGGTTGAAAATCATTTGCCAAAAAATTACATTCAACAAAATCTACATATCAATGAAGATTTTCAAATAAAATATTTTTTATTAAAAAATACTGTGTAATGTAGCTTATGTATTTTTATATAAATATGAAATCATATTTTACTTTTTACCTACCCTCTTTTCCTTAGAAGGTTCAGTGTTCATAATATGACCTTTGTCTATTCAGTGGCATTGCATAGACAGGTATATGCATTTCATATGTGAGTGTGATATTAGTATCCATGGTGCAATCAGAATGTAAAGAAAAATAATAATTTATATTCAGATAATTAAAAGTTTTGTGATGTTTATAGAATTAACTTGAACTATATGTTATTGTCTGAAATGAAAGTACTTTGTTATTAACAGCATGAACAGTTAAGTATCAACTAGTTTTGGGGAGGCAAAAAACAGCTTCTTTCAAGATTAAAAGAAAAACAACCACAGACATGAATATGTTTGTCTATAATTTCACAACATGCCCTCGGAAGGAAATTGCTACCAAACGAAAACTTGAAAAATGAAAATAAAAACCGGAGAAACAAACAGTAGGTGGATTTGAAACATATTCTCAGTGAATAAAATCATAAACTTAAGTACGTTGTGATAAAATAAAAGGGAAAACAACAAATTTTAGAAACTACATAAGTAATATTAACAACAAATTAAAAAAAGAAAAACATGTGCGAAATTATTGTTTAAATATTTATAAATAAAAAACTACAAAATTATGTTGTTAAACTACATGCGGAAAACATTGAACAAAACCATGAGCTTAAGTACTTTGTGATAAAATAAATGGAAACAGCAAATTTTAGAAACTACATAAGCACTATAATCCACAAACTTAAAAAAAGAAAAAAAAAAAATCTGCAAAATTCTTGTAAAAATATTTATACTACAAAATTATGTAGTTAAACTAAATGCAGAAAACATTGAACAAAACCATGAACTTAAATATTTTGTGATAAAATAAATGGAAACAGCAAATTTTAGAAACTGCATAAGTACTATCATCCACAAACTTAAAAAATAAACTCTGCAAAATTATTGTAAAAATACTTATAAATAAAATACTGCAAAATTATGTAGTTAAACTAAATGAAGAAAACATCCAGTTTTGCGAACTCATGTACTAACTAGACATCTTCAAGTTTTCCTATTTACTTTTAAAATAACTTTCTGTATTTTTTTTTCATTTTTAAATTTGTTGATTTTGCTCATTTTGTTTCTAAAACCGGTTGTTTTCTATTATAGGACACTTAATTTCATAGTTTTAATCACTAAGAAAGTATTTTGAATCCTTCTACCGTTCTTTTCCCTTTCTTCTAGGATTTCCTTTCCTCTTTTTTTTTTAAATTTTTGTTTGGCAATGATTTTTTTCCAGGCTCTTGTTATGCAGCTATTTATTGATAGATGCCTGCTTTCTTGTAGTGGTGTGGCTTCTCTTCCTTTTTCCTGAAGGAGAATTATATTTTTGGCTCTGAAATCGATTGACATTTTAAATTAAATGTTTGAGCTGTTAACGATGAAGTGTTTATATTATAGATTGTTTTAGACAACTGTTTGAGTGAATTTTTATATTTATAATATGTTGTTGTTCTGAATTAAGAAGTGCTTTAATTTAAGAAGCAAAAGCATATCATAAATCTATGTCCTCATGCAATACTCCTTCTTCATGTTGGATTTTCTATTGTAGGCAGAAGGACATATTTCTAAATATGTTATATCATTATAAATCATTTCTGAGAGAAAGAGAAATCAGCATATCTTGAATATTTTGAGCTTTGTATATTGTACATTTTGTGAAAACTTGTAATCATCAGAATTACGGTGCTCAATTTGTTATAAATGTATACTGTACATAGATGTTTTCTTTTATTATATACTATATATATATATTATCTACTATGAAAGTGAAATAATTATAGACTATCTCAATTGTTGGTATAAAAAGGAATTATTTTTTAAGATTAAACTTTTATTATAATCTATATCATGCAGATGGGTGAGATGAATTACAATTTACAGAGCCCAAACTGCTGAAATTAGACACTTGAGACTTTGTATACACATGGGACATGATATCTATAAGTAATGAGAAAAATGCAAAATGTTGGAATTTTGTTCGATAAAGTTATAAATCTCGAAAATTTTTGCTCCAACATTCTTATAACTCAATGACAGGACATACAAAAATCTGTTTTTATATCATCGTGCGTTGAAAAAAAAAATTTAAATTTCCTTAATTCTCTCTATTTGTGTGTTTTTGATAATATTTTAATTTAAATTTATAGCAGGTGATTTTTCTATATTTTATAATTCCATTTTTTTTTTTACAGTTTTTGATTCCATTTGTAACCATAGGAACAGAGTTATACTTCTAATACGAAAATCGCCTGCTAGCTATTATTCTAATCAGATTATTGAAAAACGATACTGTAATTAATTGAACTTTAGATTAAAATGTCTGACAACGGTGAAAATAAAGCAATATACAGTGATCAAATGTTGTTTCCCATAGCGCAATTTCCATATTAACAGAACTATGGAATGTGCACAATTTTTATGCTCAAGTTTTTAAATGATTTTTTTGACATTCAGAACTTTTTTTAAGCGAGTATGTGTCATATTTAGTAAGCATTAGCCTGTTTGCCAGCAGGAAGCATGAGAGGAAAGGGCTAATTATGCCATGTACACCATGTTCAAACGGCATTAAAATAGAGCTTGATGAATTATTAAATTTTAAATTATTTATTATTTATAAAGCAAAATTTCCTTTTTACACTAACAATACATATCTCCTCTGTATAAATGAATATATCTTATATATTCTGATACTTATATCTACTGTTACTCTCTTTTTATATTTCATAAAGTAGGCTAGAATGAAAATGTAACTACTTTTTCATTTTTTAATCTAGATTTCAAAATTTTAACTTTGTGCTTTTTCCATTCATGTTTATACTAAGAAGTTGAAATTGCTCAATCCTTCAATTCCATTTTAGATTATTTTTCTTCTCTTATAATAAAAAGTTTTAAATAGCTTTGTATATTAAAAGACTTAAATAATATTCATATGTAAAAAATATACCGTTTATATGCTAAACACATATTTTGTGATGCACTTAATGAGTAAGAAATAATTAAATTTCCAAACAGATGTTGGAATTTCGTCCTTTTCTTTAGTCATATTGGATTTTAGTATATCTTTTATAGTATTTTGAAATTAATACTGGAATTTTGTAAAAATGTATGGAATTTTTTATATAAGAGAATAATGAAAAATATTACATTCTAAAAGACATTTGGTACAAGAAAAACTAATATATAAAAATTTACTGATGTTGTGTGTAAACATGCATAACTAGTTAGTGTTTTTTAGTAAATATTTATTAAAAACTAGTAATTTAAAATTGTGACGAATCTCTTAGTAGTTTTTATTTGCATATAACATGTTATAAGTTTTATTTTTTACCTTTATTTATATCTTACCCATCTGCTTTGTTTTTTGCATAATGTTTGAATTTTTAAATATTTCTCAAATATATTTTCAAAATTATAATAAGATCGAAAGTTTTACCTACAAAATTTTTAATTTTTTTTTTTTGTTATTGCAAAATGGATAAGGAAAACTCTTTAACAATAAAAAGGGAAAATATTATTACCATAATTATAAAAACAAAGAGGTTAATCACAAGATTTAAAACTACAATACAACTTCTGAAATTTGTCATCACCAGAACCTAAAATTTCTAAACTATTATTAAAATTTTGTTTACAGTTAAATACATAAATTGTATCTTTAAATGAGTTGACTTTCCATGCGTAATATGCGACATGTTTATTAATATAATTCTCATAGCTTTTGCAAGTTTTATTCAAGAAAAAATACATGTTTTCTAAAAGCTATGTATTTCAATGACAACTAAATTGCCAAATTTCATTTATTTCATATACTAATTAAAAACAAATGATATTTTGATTTGGATTTTGCACATGCATATAAATAGATGATTTTATTTGGCCAAGTCACTTAAAGTTCGGAGTTTTAATTTTATAGTGAGTTCTATAATGTGGGCACAATCACTGTTTTAAAACATATTAAAAAATTTACCATTGTGTGTAGAAAATGTCATGTTCTGCCAACATCAGATTTTTAATTATGTAATAAACTAACACAAAATTTAACAAAACATGCTGGATTTCTGAATGTTCGATTTAAGAGGCTCCCTCGTATACTTCCATTCATTCCATTTTCTTTTATTTATAGAGAAAAGTCTTGGATATGAAGGAAGCAATTAAAATATACAGAGTTCCCCCTAAAGTTCTTACTCACCCTAATAACTTTGGAATAAAAAGTTTACATGCATGTATACATACATGACAAAGCAATGCTACAAATATCTATTGAAGTTAAAAGTATTTAAGTTTATTAAATGGGAAGTATTCAGTGACTGTAAAAGTTTAGTTATGAGCAATTGTTTAGAAATAAAAGAGGAAAATATTTCGTGAATAACGGAAACAGTTTATTAAATTTATCAACCCGTTTTAAATATATAAAAGAGCGAATAAATAAAACAGAGCAGCCATTATAGAAAAGGTAGGGAAATTTCTGTACAAATTTTAGACAGAAATTTCCCTATCAAAATAGTTGATTTTGCCTTTGAAGCCGATTGATGAATATAGTTAACTTTTATACTGTTACTAAAAAATCACTTTTATTAGGATTATTTAAGACATCAATTGAGCAATTTTTTTTGCAAATGATGAAAAGTTTAATTCATCACAATAGTGAAATTTTCTAATATTGATCAATTTCTATAAAGACAAGAGAAAAAAAATTTAACCATTTTTATGTTTTTACTTACTTTTATATCAACTATTTTGCTAAATTGTTAATTGAATATGAAGAGTTTAATTGTGTGTGTTTAAATGTACGTTTATAAAAGCGACGTGAATGTCGAAATACTTTGCACATATCATAAATTAGTTTCTTATTTATTAATTTATTGTATGCTTAATTTAAAAAAAAGATTTAATAACTTTAATTCCTGGATTTATGTAAAAAACGACTATAATGAATGACAACAGATTTTTCCATTTAAATGTAATATTTTTGTATTTATTATCTTAGAGTTTAAAGTTAGCACTTTATGTGCAAAGTTCTTTCTGAAAATCTATAGAAAAATCACTTGTTCTTAAAAGGAGTGATTCGTCCTGTTGGTGTTACCCAAGGGTGCCCTTGTTGTATTTTTAAAATTGTAAATTTGTACAACTATATATGTATATACAATACTGTTTCCCCACTATTTTTCAAACTTGGATGTTATTTTATTTTTTGCCTAATCATTTATAAATATCTGTATATTGGTGTTAGTATTGTTAAATGCATTTATATTGTTTCCTTTGTTGAATTTATTGGGAAACGTAATTGTTATTTACTTGTTGAATGGTTTTATTTGTAATATATTGTATTTTACAATCTATATGTGTATTAAATACTTATATATCTTTACTTATTGTAAATAAAGAAAACTGGATGCACTTTTAGTGTAGTTCTTATTTCTTCTATCGCATCTATGATGTTTCAAATTGACACTTTAAATGTTTAGGCTCGTACAACTTTTAAAACGTTAAAATAAATAGCTTAGACGCACACACACATTTTTGGCAATTATAAATACTTTTAAAGACTTCTAAATAGATTTTTTTTAACATAACAGAAAGAAATATGTGATAATTTAATATATGCACCTAAACTATTAGAGGAGTCAGAATAACATATTTGGAGATTGGACTTCTCTATACATTTATATTCTATTTAGTTCCATTTGTATCACAATCATTATCAGACTAAACAAGTGAAAGGAAAACAGTTTTAAGTACTCCCTTTTATTATCTATATGTAACTTCAATATTTGACAAATGCGTTTATTTCCATGGATGTAACACAAATGTATGAAAGACAACGACATACCAAATGTAGACTTTCTAGCTCATTATGTTTTCGAGTTATTTCCAAAAGACTAATACATTCCTATGTTGGGCACAAGACAGGCTAGGCGGTTTATGTTCAAAATGCAATGAGTTAAAATATACCGCGAAAGACAACGACATGCTAAATTTGGAATTTTTAGCTGCCCCGGTTCTCAAGTTGTTAAAAAATAAATAAAAACGAGTACATTCCTATGGCGGGCGCAGACAGGTTAGGCCGATTACGTTCAAAATTCAAAGAGTTATAATATACCACAAAAGACAACGACAAGCTGAATTTGGAATTTCTACCTGCTCCGGTTCTGCGAGTTATCTCCGAAAAACGAGTACATTTCTACTTACATTTTTAAGTATATTTCTACCAAGACAGACTAGGCCGATTACGTTCAAAATCCAAAGAGTTAAAATATACCATTACTAAATTTGAATTTTGTAAGTCTCATACTCCCAAGACGAGCAAGCTCTATAAGTTTCAAAATCCAAATAACTGAAATATACCGCAAAAGACAACGACATGCTAAATTTGGAATTGCTAGTTGCTTCAATTCTCGAGTTATTCCCTCAAAATGAGTACATTCCTATGGCGGGCGCAAGGCGAGCTAGCCTGATAAGGTACAAAATCAAACTAAAGACAACGACATATCAAATTTGATATTACTGTGATTAATGGAACCTGATTAGTTAGATATCAAAGGTTTGAATCATGCTGACAAACGAGCAAACACCAGATTAAGTTAAATAAAAAAATCTGATGTGGGCAGCACATGACTTTCTCTGCAGACTTATATACACATTCTCTTTATTTTAATTAAATTTAATTCACTATTAATTCGATTTTCGTTCTCATTTGGTAACTGGACTCATTTTCAAAGGTGGCGTAGAGAAAAAACGAAAATATCTCGACAACGGCTAGACCTAGTGTAATGGGGTTGGTCTTATTCTTTTCTTCGCTGAAAATTACGTATAAAACAAGCATTTAATGGATATATCTCAGTATACATAGTTTTTTATTTTAGATTTTGTCGATTTTTGAGGGTCATTTTGCAAAAAAAGGCAGGTTATTTTTTTCCGAATCATACCAAAATCTAATCAGCACCAGGGTGACCCACAAGCGACTTATCTACCAAATTTTGTGAAATTCGGTCCATTAGATTTTCAGCCAGAGTGGATACACGCTTTTGCGGGTCATTTCTCAAAAAAGGCGGGTTCTTTTATCCCGAATCGTACCCAAAACCAATCAGCACCAGATTTGCTTACAAGTGACTTACCTATCAAGTTTTATGAAATTCGATCAATTAGTTTTTTAATTAGAGTGGATACAAAATCTGCACAGACACACAGACGTTATGCTAAAAATAGTTTTTTCGTATTCTAGAGGTCTCGAAACGTGTAGATCCGTCAAAAACTCGAGTTGCGATTTTCGGCATGATTCCAAAACTTTCCCTATACATTACCATGTATTGCAGGGAAAGTAAAAAATCTGATGTGTGGGCAGCACATGACTTTCCCTGCAGACTTATATAAACGTTCTCTTTATTTTAATTAAATTTATTTCACTTTTAATTCAATTTTCGTTCTCATTCGGTAACCGGACTTATTTTCAAAGGTGGCGTAGAGGAAATACGGAAAACTAAAATATCTCGAGAACGGCTAGTTCTAGTGTAATGAGGTTGGTCTTATTATTTTCGTCGTTAAAGATTACGTATTAAACAAGTATTTAATGGATATATTTGAGTATACCTAGTTCTTTAGTTTAGATTTTGACGATTTTTGCAGGCCATTTTGCAAAAAAAGGCAGGTTATTTTTTTTCCGAAACGTACCAAAATCAATCTAATCAGCACCAGGGTAACCCACAAGTGACTCATCTACCGAATTTTGTGAAATTTGGTCTAGTAGTTTTTCAGTTAGATTGGATACAAGCTTTTGCGGGCCATTTCGCAAAAAAAGGCGGGTTCTTTTATTCCAAATCGTACCTAAAACTAATCAGCACCAGACTCGCTCACAAGTAACTTACCTACCAAATTTTGTTAAATTCGGTCCATTAGTTTTTTAGTTAGAGTGGATACAAAATCTGCACAGACACACACACAGACGTCACGCTAAAAATGGTTTTTTCGTATTCTAGAGGTCTCGAAACGTGTAGATCCGTCGAAAACTCGAGTTGCGATTTTCGACATGATTCCAATACTTTCCCTATACATTACCGTGTATTGCAGGGAAAGTAAAAATGGTTATAGAAAGATACATCTTCATTTATATTTTTCACCCAAATTATTCTATTAAAATATATCGTAAAAATTATTTCATTCTTCCCAAAAGGAACATCGCACTCCCATTGCACATATAACTTCATCCAGTCACAGCATCCATCACAGGTTGCAACGGCCAAATTCATACTCGCAAAACCACCAACAAAAGGCAAGAATGTGCGATGCGATTGCTCTATATCTCTATATTGAGGAAAAGGGATCTTTTCTGCTTTTTAAACCGAATGATAGATTTTATCCAAGGTTCGTTAAATATCTCATATAGTATATGTTAATATTGTATTAACCTTGGGTTTTATCAACTTTTTATGCTGTTATTAGCGATCTATGTCGGCGCCAGATCCATGGCTTTGGGGGTAGTTGCAGCTTCTGTTAAGTGAAGCACCTTTGCAGGTAGAAGTCCGACGAAGCTTCAAAGTTTGCCTGTTGACATTTAGCTGGGAATAAAACGCCTAGGTGACCACCCTACCAGGAAAAATACTCCCGATGTACTTCACCCATTCCTCCCAATGGATTCCTTCTCATATTGGTGTTTATGGTAATGAGACTGCCGAACCGTAGCCAATGAGGCTTGTCATCTGAACTCACCTTCGAACAGTTTTCTCACTGCTTCTGAAATACAAACCTTGATTAGATCCAGAAATTGTCAAAACACTCCTCTACGTCTTCGCTGGTACTCGGCTAAGAACCCTGGATTACCTCTCCAATAGAATGGCCCTACATTCATTCAGACGGTGTTAACGAGGTTATAGAACGGCCATATTAAGGGTGAGCGTCAGTAAATCTTCTGCCCTATCGAATTGCGAATTTTGCGAATTTTTCGCAATTGCGAATTACAATTGCGAATTTTTCGCTGAAAAATAAAATGCAATGCTTAGATTACATTAACACTAAATTTAATTCTCAATAAAATATGGAATATATTTTTTATTTTAATCTAAAATATTTTTGGTGCTGCCATCTGTTGTCGTAATTTAATTCATACCGATTATTTTTATTTTTTAATGAACATTTTTAAATATCTATTCCTTTTAATACAGTGTTAAATACAACAACAGATCATATATAATAATGCCACAATCACGGAAAGGTAATTTATCATTCTATAAATTTGATAAGGGATCTGAATGTACATCACTGAGGACTGCAGTTTTGTCTTCAAGTTCCTTTGTCTTCAAGTCCAAGTTCAATTACGTTTCCGTGATTATGGCATTATATATGATCTGCTGTTGTATTTAATAGCGTATTAGAAGGAATAGACATTTAAAAATGTTCATTAAAAAATAAAAATAGTCGGTATGAATTAAATTACGACTACAGATGGCAGCACCAAAAATATTTTAAATTAAAATAAAACATATATTCTATGTTTTATTGAGTATTAAATTTAGTTTTAATATAATCTAAGCATAGCATTTTATCTATGAGAAAATATTTCGCAACTGTTTGAGCAGAATTTCGGCGAAATATGTGTGCCGCGAAAGTTAACAAAGCGCGGATAGGGCTGAAAATTTACTGACGCTCACCCTTAAGGATATGAAGTTTGAACGAGGAGGCAGAGTTTTCCCTCCTTGTACCTGCTCTTCCTCCTCGGCTGCTCCCTTTCATTTTCTTATCTTCTATTAGATGACCAAAAGAGGGTAGCCTCATTGCTTTATGGGCGGCGTGATCTTTTGGACATGACCTAGTATTTTCTATGTCAAGGGGCCTAGCAACAACAAAGTATGTATATTTCTTTTACGACCTTTTATTTAGCCTAGTGTTTCTTTGTTTATCAATGTGCAAGTTCCATTTATCATTATAACATGGAATTTGGCGTTGTTGTTGAGACCCAGACCGTCCGACCTACCAGAAAGGTGTAAGGTAACTGATGGAATTTGGCGTGTCGCTTTCTTTTGTGGTATATTTCAATTCTTTTTAATTTGAACCTTAGCAGGCTAGACAGCCTTGGGTCCATCCAAGGAATATGCTCGTTTTCTTCTTCTTTTTCTCAGGGTGGTGGTGGTGGTGGTGTGTGTGTGTGTGTGTGTGTGTGTGGGGGGGTGATAACTGGAAAACCGAAGCTGCTAGAAAATCCAAATTTACATTTCCTTGCCTTTTGTGATTCACTACGTGACAGTGAAAATGAGATACCAAGAAGGAGTGGACAGAAAGGGATGAAATTCAGCAAGCAGAGAGAGACAGCAACAAACAGTAAGTGATGTTTAATGAAACACGATACACTTATACACTGAGCGATAACACCGTCTGATCAGTAGGTTGTAGGACCACCGCGGGCGGCGATATAGGCAGCAGCACGTCTAGGTACAGAGTCAATGAGCGTGCGGATGGTGTCTTGGGGGATGGCTGTCTATTGCCTGTCAACCATTTGTCAGAGTTCGTCTTCTAAATGCGGCGGTGGCAGCGCACGCAAGTGACGTCCAATCATGTCCCAGACGTGTTCGATTGATGAGAGATCAGGGGAGACTGGTGTCCAGGGAAGCACCTGGGTACCTTACAGGGTATGTTGGCTGATCCGTGCCGTGTGTGGTCGGGCGTTATCCTGCTGGTAAATGGCATTGGGCACCCTAAGAAGGAAGGATAGTGTCATCAGCCGCAGCAAGTCATTCACGTATCGTTGGGCCGTTATAGTGCCTTCAATACGTACCAGGAATGATCTGCTATCGTAGACGATGGCGCCCCAAACCATGATGCCGCGTTGTCGCGCAGTGTGGCGTTCCACAGATGCGACCGAATTGGACCTGTCACCACTTCGGTGCCAGACTCGTACACGGCGACTGTCATTGCTAAAACAGAAGCGTGACTCGTCTGAAAACACAACCCTGTGCCATTCCGCCGTCCACGTGGCTCTATCCCGACACCATTGCAAACGGAGGCGTCTGTGCTGTTTGGTCAATGATGGCAGTCTTCTTAACGGGCGCCACGAGTGCAGGTCGCCGGCGACCAATCGGCGGATAATGGTGCTGGTCGATATGGGAGCATCAAGGGTGACCTGCACATGCTGCAAAAGGTCAACGGAAGTGGCCTGCGGGGCCGCCAACGCTTGTCGGCGGAAGCGTCGGTCCACGCGTGCTGATGTCGCTCTGGCCGTACTGGCACCCCTCAAACGTGCCACATTCCTTTGTTCCAACCATCTTCGCAACAGCCGCTGCACCGTGGACGCGTGTAGGTAGCTGTCCGCTGAGATTTGACGTATGGACCAACCTGCCCTTCTGAGTCCGATCACCATACTCCTCTTGAAGTCGTCTGTCTGTTGGAACTGCCTCGGCTGGCGCCGTCCTGAGATTCTCTGCTACTATACGTTTCTTCTAAGACAAAAAAAAAAAAAAAAAAAAAAATTGCAAAATGATTTACCTGGCAGACAGAGCGGCGCAACTATTGCCGATTCTGCAGGTTCCTTCCCTTATATTTCACTCAACGTGCGCGGGACAGCTGCGCTCCCCCCCCCCCCCCCCCCCACACACACACAATTATCACCTCAAAAACGTTCGATTTGAGTTCAGGGATGCTTATTAAAACAGACTCAACAACCAGAAACTAGAATTCGAATTTTCATTTCTGTTACAATAGTTTCCCTATATATTTTACTATGTTTGGAAAATAAAAATCGTTGAGTGTTCTTATCTCGCGTTCGGCCGCATTCCTTGCTCAAGGGCGTCACCACGATGAGTCACTCTCATAACACGCGTACATCTTCAGCCTAATATTTGTATCACTTCCGTCGCCATCCGACTATTACACGCTAAGTTACAATCGTTCAAAATCTCACCCTTTTTCGCCAAACCTAATCCGCCCCTATGCCAGATGCGGACACAGACGTATTCAACGTCAAAAATTAAGTCTAAAATTATGTTTATTTTTTATCGGTATTGAAAATGCTAATTTTTTTTTTTTTTTATGATATTTTCAAATATTCATTCGAAAATTAAGGAGTCTTCCAAAAATTCAATTGCTTTTGAAATCAGTAGGGTTCCAGTATTCACCGATTGTAATAATCGTTCCAAATTATTCGAAACGCTTCATTCAAAAATGTGTGTTAATGTGTTAATGTGTGTGTGTCTATGTTAATGTGTGTGTGTGTCTGTGTTAATGTGTGTGTGTCTGTGTTAATGTGTGTGTGTGTCTGTGTTAATGTGTGTGTGTCTGTGTTAATGTGTGTGTGTCTGTGTTAATGTGTGTGTGTCTGTGTTAATGTATGTATGTGTTAATGTGTGTGTATCTGTGTATCTGTGTGTGTGTATTTCTGTTAATGTGTGTGTGTGTGTCTGTGTTAATGTGTGTGTGCGTCTGTATGTTAGTGTGCGCGTATATTAGTGTGTGTATGTTAGTGTGTGTGTCCATGAACTTGAAAACGTAATATATCACGAACAAATGAAGCTTTCGAAAATAATTTTGAGGACTAATAAAATTCACTGAATGCTGGAGCTTTTTTGATTTTAAACGTAGTTAAATGTTCGGACCCCCCCCCCCCTCAATTTTCGAATGAATTTTTGAAAAAAAAAATTCAGGACCTTCACAAATGATAATCATTTCAGACGTAATTTCATTATGAAACGAATGGCACAAACTTTAGAACGCAAGCATGAATCGTTCTCTAAATATTGCTCGTTTATCAAATAAAGTAATGAAAAAAAATTACACAAAATTAAAAATGTAGTTAGTATCAATTTATATCTTCACTTTGCATATCCAATATTATGTAACATATCTGTTAACATCATTATCGTAGATCATAGTTTGTTTGATTCACGACAGATAATGCTTTTTGTAATAGTTTTAAATTTTGACGCCAACGAATTCGTCAAGTCATTCATTTCACAGGATAATTAAATGATGATTGCATTTTAATGAAGATTTCGCAGGAATGAATAGGTAATTTCTTCTGTTTGGGCTAATAAATTGCCAAAAGCGTCTCATTTCAATTTATGATGTTAACTCTGTCAATCTTGCACATCATAATTCCGCTGTGAAAGAAGTTCAAAGTCATTGCATTATGTAAGGAAACGTTGTATGCTGTCCACATCAACTTATTTTTTTTTAAAGAAACGTGTTCAAGAGGTCACGAAACGTATATTCTTTTTGTCGAAATCTCTAATTCGAAAATTGTCGAGTAAACTATGATTTCTGGACACCAAACTATAGGATAAGAGCATGTAGTCATCGGCTCTCGCGCCATTCCAACAACGATCGACCGTGCTACAAAGCACATACCGAATTATACATTTGGGCTTGAAGATATCTTTCGGCCTAACCGTATAGTATCGGGTTACTACACTCTGCTCAAGTCCCCGTGATCAAACCTGAACGGGGCCAGACAGTCGTTCCTTTCAAGAGCCTCAAGAGTGATAATCTTATTGGTACAAAATGCCATACAAAAAGAATAAAAGTGCCATTTTAAAGTTAAAATATTTTTAATTTGTCGTTAGTTTCCGGAAAAGGATGTGCGGATACTTACGCAAGTAACACAGACGTTCATTCTCATACATTTAGAGTAATCGATAAACTTCATTATGTCAACAAGGTTAACGAATAAATATCAAATATCTAAGATAACAAACAGTATATCGAGAAAATTTGCTGAGAAAAGGCAGCAATCCATAAACTTATCCCCAATTTCGGATCATAGAGTCTGTGATACGTTTCTTTTAATTCCAAGTACTCGGATGTCTCCTAAAATGACAATGTACTGGACAACATCACATCACAATGCGTATATAAGATAACAAACAGTATATCAAGGATATTTTCTGAGAAAAGGCAGGAATCCTTATCTTATCCCCAATTTCGGATCATAGAATCTGTGATACGTTTCTTTTAATTCCAAGAACTCTGATGTCTCCTAAAACGGCAATGTACTGGATAACATCACATCACAACAGATACATAAGATAACAGACAGTATATCAAGAACATTTGGTGAGAAAGGGCAGGAATCCATATCTTATCCTTAATTTCGGATCATAGAGTCTGTGATACGTTTCTTTCAATTCCAAGTACTCGGATGTCTCCTGAAACGGCAATGTACTGGACAACATCACATCACGGCTGGTGTTTCGCAGATACATATTGTCTTTGTCATCGTTAAAATACATGAGATTTGGATAGTTCTCAGGATTCTTCAAAACGGGGCTGTAATAGATTGTTCTACTGGAAAAGTGAAGATTTTTTTTCGGATTGCGTTTGCTGCCTGGTTTTCTACCTCTTTTCTTCTTGACTGGAGCCAAGCAGTTTGGATCTGGAGCAGGAGTCTGTCCGGTGGGAGTTTGGAACGACTGCAATGGAACGTTTGTAGCACGGATGTGTTCAACCACGTCGATTATTTTTTCTTCTAATTCACTCACAGCCGGAGTTCCGGCTGGAATATCATTTTTCACGACACCCAAGTAGGAATGGTCATTTCCAATCAGAACACTCGTATTATCCCATAGCTTATCACATGATACTTCCTCCAAGTGATCCTGGAATAGAATAATGAAATTTAAATATTGTAAATTATTGCCATTATAAGCAGAGATGTATATGTTCTTGTATTGGAATTAAAAAAAATCTGATGTGGGCAACACATGACTTTCCCTATATAATGAAATGAATTTACTACTTTCACAGTAAAATAAATAGGTTTTTCTTCTAGTAGATACTAATATCCTTTCCAAGATATTGAATTTTCGACAATTAGTCGTCATTTTCATTGATTTATCGTCATTTTTATCCATTTGGCGAGATTTTCGTTAATTTGGCAACATTTCAAAAAGTCGCCAAGTTGACGACATTCCGCCAATTTCGTCGCCAAAATCTCGCCAAGCGTTATGGACGAAGAAATAAGTTATATATATATATATATATAACTTATTAGATATTGAATTTTCGACATATATTATATAACTATTATTATATATTTATATATTATATAACTTATTAGATATTGAATTTTCCACAATTAGTCATCATTTTCATTGATTTATCGTCATTTTTATCCATTTGGCGAGATTTTCGTTAATTTGGCAACATTTCTAAAAGTCGCCAAGTTGGCGACATTCCGCCAATTTCGTCGCCAAAATCTCGCCAAGCGTTATGGACGAAGAAATAAGTTATTCTTACAGCAGATAAATTGGCGTTCAAATGCAAAAGTATTACTCAAAGTATCTTTTTTCATGAATGGAACGAGCTAGATCCACGAGAATGATGTCACCCAATTTATCGCATGATATTATATATGAAAAGTGAATATGTTTCTCAATAGGAAATATTTTTTTTCTATTTTATATGACTTTTTGATAATTTTTTTGAAAAATGTGCAATATCTCGAGAACGGTTCATGTTAGCGTTCTAAAATTTATGTCAATCGTTTTCTAATGAAAAATTACATAAGAAATGTCTATTTACGTAACTTTATTATTGGTTTTGATTTTTTGACGATTTTTTCAAAATTTTATTCGAAAATTTAGGGGGGTTCTGAACATTCGATTGCGTATAAAAACAATAGGCTTCCAGTGTTTACAGATTGTGATTTTTGTACCAAATTTGGTTCGAATCGGTCCATTCGTTCGTCAGTTATCGTCTCCACAGACCCACTGACACACACACACACACATACTTTCACACACACACACACACACAGACATCACTTCAAAAATGTTTGATTCGTGATCAGGGATGCTTGAAACGTGCTCTCCTGTCGAAAACTCGAAATCGAATTTTCGACCCCATCACAATACTTTCCTTATACATTATGTATATAAGGAAAGTAAAAAGATTAGTGAGTAACTCTGTTACTCGTTATAGATTGGTGTGAAACACACACATCACTCTTTTTGCATATTTTGAATGGAAAAATGTTGATTTGTGTGATGATAGTTGTGGAAAAAATTTAAATTGGTAACCCGGCACCGCAGTAGTATCAAATGTGCCGGATTAAAAGTAGTTTACTTCCACAGCCCAGACCCGAGGGCTCACCAAAGAGGTCGAGCATCAAAATATCAAGCCGGGAGAAGAAGTTTACTGCATCGCTGAGCAGTTATGCATCTCAATTTGTGTTGATTACGTAACTTACAAAGTCCATTTCAACGATAAGAGCTTTCAATATCGCTAGGCTACTGCTAAAATGTTGGAAATCTAAAAGTGACCCTAGTACGGTTAACACGGATTCAGTGGACTTGGATATTGAGATTCAATATAAAATCAGGAGGTCAACGACCAAGTCGGAAGCTAACCTGAAGGATAAAAATAACAGCAGGAGGCCAAGCTGTGATAAAAATAGCAGGAGGTAGTCAGACGGAGTGCCAGTTGCACGTCAATCTGTCGTAGAAGGCGGAGAATGCAGAGTCCACTTGACGACAAGAGCTTGCAGTACCGTCCCAGTAGCTCAACGGTTGAGCGTCGTCTGACCAGTACGAAGATCTGTGGTTCGATTTCCGGTTGGGGCAACAAGATTCTTTACAATGCGCCCGAACAAATCAACCGTCTAGGTTAGTGTAAAGATGTTGGAGGTCTCACATAGTGGATTTAGAGTAGCTATCTGCACGGCCGGGAAAGGATACCTCCTGCATTCAGGAGGTACCCAAGGTCTACCATCCCGCCAAACGAACTTTTATTTAGGTCTAAAAATATAACAATTTATGAAAAATATTGTGATTAAACAGACAGTTTTACATTATATTTGAACTTGACAAGTACGTCCATTTTACAAAAATGGGAAAATGGTTATTGCGAATATAGATAAAAAAAATCATTGAAAAATAAAATTTAGAGTGAGGTATAATAACATAATGAAAAATGGATTAAAATTAAAGAAAATAATAAAATTTTAAAAGTAAAATTTAGAAAATATATAAAAAGAAAATATATGAAAAGAAAAATAATTAGGCGTATGAAAACAAAAACAGAAATTTAGAATAAAATTTTGTATTAATTATTATTATATTTGTATTAATTATTAAAATTTGTATTAATTATTAAAATAAAATAAAAAGATGTTGGAGGTCTGAAAATGACCTTAGTACGATTAGCACGGATTCAGTGGACTCGGGTATGTTGAACATTGATTTAAAATCGGGAGGTCAACGACCACGCGGGAAGCTCATCTGGAGGATAAAAATAACAGCAAGAAGTTAACCTTAGATAAAAATAGCAGGAGCTGGTCAATCAGATTGTCAGTTGCACGTCAACCTGACATAGAAGGTTGAGAATGCAGAGTCCAGCTTTGACGAGAAGAGCTTGCAATACCGTAACAGTAGCTCAACGGTAACATGTCGGCTGGCCAGCACGAAAATCTGTGGTTCAATTGCAGGTTCGGGCAGTAAGTTTCTTTACAAATTAAATTGCGCAAATTATCGAACTCAGGTTTGAAAGAATAATTTCATGCACTTCTTAAACACTGTAAAAATTTCCTTGAGATTTATGTATTAAAAAATGAAAATTAGTAACAGTTGGTTAATTTCTTTCTCAAAACACAAAGCTTTTCAAGATAAGAAATTTCTTAACAAGAGATTTACTAGAATCTCAAATACAGATATTCATCCCATTGAAGACTTTCCGTGAGCTACAGAGTCAACCTTTCTCCGAATGGCCCCCAGATTCACAGCAGACGGATTTCAATGAATCCGGAGCGGGTAGAGAACTCTGTTTATACAGCTCCGCTCATAATGGTGCAGATCGTGAGAAAGAGGCATTCCCCACAGTTTGTTTTCCCCAAAGAGCTAGAATCAATCATTGCCTGATTGCTTCTGGAAGGTTTTCCCGTACTTTTTGATGTCAGAAAAACTCAGGAAAAGTCAGTTTAGTAGAAGTCATAAGTAAGCTACAATACGCTTGGATACGTGTTTTACAAATTTCATAAGCTGAATGTTATAAAACTAAAATTACTAATATAAAACTAAATAACCCAACTGGACTTTTGTATATATATATAACGTGTATATATATATGATACGTATATTATCATAACTATCAGGAACCTTACTCCCCATTACGGACAGCTGATCCCCTGAAATTTTCAGTAACATGCTTGCAAATGTTTCCATAAAAACAACGCACAACACAAAATAAATAGTGTTTTGCCACTGTCAAATTTGTGTTGTATGTTGCTTTTAGCAAAGTTATTTTAGTTTTATCAAATTGGCAGCAGTTTGAGCTATACGTAAATTGAATGTTGTTTACTCAAAAGGCTTAGTGCATGAAAATTAGCTTTAAAGGCAAAGAGAGATAGATTTCTTTCTCAAATTGGCAAACGCCGCCATTTTGACTCGAAAACCACTTGGAACATTTAAAAATTTAAACATTTCACTTTAAATACTCTGTTTACTTTTTGAATTTCAAAATAATTTTAAATATTTTAAATAAATTAAGAATGAATAAATAAGATATTTGGCATTTAAGTTTTAAAAATGAATGCGTTTGCATTTAGAATCTAATGAATGCTTTCCGCCAAAGAATGATTCAAATTATGCTCTGCATCAGTAACTTTGCAGATTTTAAGAAGTCCCTTGATGTGCAGAGCATTTTATTACAAGTAGTAATGTATTGAATGATGAATGTCGCAAATATGTATTTACCGTTAAATGTACCGTTTTCCAATTTTAAAACATGAGGAATGTTACTTTTTACAAATTTTTCTAAGAAATCAATTTTTGTTTAGATTAATTTTTAGCTGTATTCCTTATCGAAAATCACAGATGTACGATTTAGAAGATATAAGATACATCTAACAATAAATTATTATTTATTATTATTATTATTTACCTTTGCTAAGAGCTTGAAAAGCAAAATTTCGCATTCCGTGTTATTTGGGAAGCAAAATTCATGTAACTTTTGTAAACGATTAAAAGATATAAAGGATTAGAAACACTGAAGGCTACAATTTCGTTTGGGAACTGCTTCTTGGCGAAATTTTATCTTACGAATTTAGTAAGATGTTCAAGTTTTATGATACCGTACCATTGCACATATTATTTATTTGGAAAAGTTATATAGGGAATAACGGGATATAGGGAATATAAACGTTAACATTACATGTATTTGAATGTATGAGTGGCGGCGGTAAGAATTACATAATGGAACTTTTGTTTCATATTTTTGCGAAGATAATTTCGCTTGTACAATCCCAAAAAGTGCCGTATTTCAATTGCACTGGTAAATCAATTTATGAGTGATATGTTTTAAAGACTATTAAAAGTAAGAAATTTGTCATATATCTTATTTCATCTTCAAAAATGAAATGTATCAAATTCCGAGCTGTCATATGAAAGTTAATCCACTATTTGTCAAGATCTTACCAGAGATTTACTGTTATCGATCCAAATATCATTCCTCTCCTTCAGGGCTCCAGATTTCCTCCTCACTTTATCTATATGTTAACATTACGTGTATTCGAATTTATGAGTGGTGGCAGTAAGAATTAAATAATGGAACTCTGTTTCATATTTTTGCAAAGAGAACTTCTCTTATACAATCCCAAAAAGTGCCAAATGGCTGTTATAAGAATTGTATTTTAATTATACTGGTAAATCAATTTATGAGTGATATATTTTAAACACAATTAAAAATAATAAATTTGCCATATATCTTATTTCATTTTCAAAAATGAAATGTATCAATAGAGCTGCCATATGAAAGTTAAGCCACTATTTGTAAAGATCTTACCAAAGATTTACGGTTATCTGTCCAAAAATCATTCCTCTCCTTCAGGGCTCCAGATTTTCTCGTCACTTTATCAAGCAAATCTGGTCTTTCTCGTTGAAAAAAGCTATTTGAAAATTCGTGTAAATCCGGGTTTGCCTTGTATGCATGCTTATGGGCATGTTCATAAACTTTTCGGAAACCATACAGGTTCAATTGCCGCACAAAACTGGAAATGTTATCAGTTTTAAAAAAATCACTTTTCGTACTCATAAATTCTTCTCGAAATAAAGAATAACGCAGTAATATAGTCTTTCCATCTGGGCTCCAGCTTACAGCCCCGCTTTCGCATTCATTTGCAATCTTCCAAAGTTTCTGAGGGAAGCGTAAAGGTGGGGTTGCATGAAGCAGGTGGCTTTTTAAAAGATGTTGGGAAAACATTAAATAGGAGATATATTTTAAAAAGTAAAACTTTCAGATATTTTTTTCTGAAAAAGTGTATTAATATGGGAGAAAATATAGCGTACAACTTCTTGCGGTATATTCGTACGAAAATAAATTCAGATTATTTTTCACGAGATTTTAATTTTATTGGTTGTTGTGGCAACTAGGAAGATTAGATGTCTAGAATCGTAATCTATATATATAAAGAAGAAAAGTATGTATGTATGTATGTATGATCTAATATCACGGGAGAACGGCTGAACCGAATTTGATGAAATTTGGTGGGTAGTCTTGAAATAGCCCCACTTAAAATTTAGTCCATGTTTCGAGTTTCTACGATCAGTGGTTCTCGAGATATTAGTGAAAAACGACACTTTCGTTTGTCTCATCACCACGGGAGAACGGCTGAACCGAATTTAATTAAATTCGGTGGGTAGCTTTGAAATAGCTCCTCATAAATTCAGTCCAAGTTTCGAGTTTCTAAAACCAGGTGTTGCTGAGATATTAATGGAAAACGAAACTTTTTCCTAGGAGTTCTACTCTCTAACTCCATGATTCCCAACGAAAAAGATTGGAAATCGTTAGTTTTAACGTGAAAGTCAAATAAATCTCTGAGGTTTGTGTGAGTTTATTGAACGTATTAATCACTTTTGAAAATCACAGGTTTAAAATATGAGCTTAAATGGAAACTCTATCATCATGATTTATTCTTCACAGGCTTACTCAACAACGAAAAGTATTAAGAAATCAAATTTGTTATTTAATTATCAGCAATTTATGAGGAGAAGATTCTTTCTTATATCATCCATATAAAGAAGAAAAGTATGTAAGTATGTATGTATGTATGTATGATCCAACATCACGGGAGAACGGCTGAACCGAATTTGATGAAATTTCATGATTAGTCTTGAAATAGCTCCACTTAAAATTTAGTCTACATTTCGAGTTTTTATGACCAGTGGTTCTCGAGATATTAGTGAAAACCAAAACTTTCGTTTGTCTCATCATCACGAGAGAACGGCTAAACGGAATTTAATGAAATATGGTAGGTAGCTTTAAAATAGCCACTCATAAATTTAGTCCAAGTTTTGAGTTTCTAAGACCAGGAGTTGTCGAGATATTAATGGAAAACGAAACTTTTCTACTCTCTAACTCCATGATTACCAACGAAAAAGATTGGAAATAGTTGGTTTAAAACGTGAAAATCAATAAAATCTCTGACTTTTGTGGGAGTTTATTGAACGTATTAGTCACTTTTGAAAATCGCAGGTTTGAAATATGAATTTAAATGGAAACTATCACCATGGTTTATTTCTCATAGGCTTACTCAACAACGAAAAGTATTAAAAAATCACAAGAAAGATCAATTATGCATAAAGCATTGATTATGAAATACTTTCCAACTTTAATTTTATTTAAACATCTCTAAAATGCGATACATTCCGCGGTAATATACCACAATACTGCAATAATTAATTATATTTGAAAATTTAAAACTTCATCGAAAAAAACGAACTTGATTCAAATGACGTTTTCGAAATATAAATCGCCTGGCTCTCTGTGTAAAAGTAGTAAATATTTCACTCATACATTTTAATTTCATTCATCACAGTACTACAATAATTTATTCTACTTAAAAACTTAAAACCTTAGAGGCCAAAGTAATTTAACTCTATGCATAAAACTTCATCGAAGAAGTCTGCCATTAAATCGTCTGCTTCTCTATGTAAAATCAATGATTGTTTCATTCATATCATCCATATTGCAGACTTCTGAGCAAAATAATTTTGCGTTAAAAAATTCAGCAATTCTTATACAACTCATCTTACAGCCTAATCAGTTTACATTCCCCAAAAGTAAAAATTAGGTTTCGTTGTAGAAATAATCAAAGTTTGATGATCATTTGAACTCAAATATATTGTAATTGTGTTGTTTCAGAATACAGATGCACAGAAATGAAGCAAAATTAAAGCGGTTTTAGGACGGATACAACACTAAATTTAAATTAAAAAGAACTTTAAAAATTACAAGTTTGACACAATATGGTTGGTATTGATCATTTAAACTCAAATATATTGTAATTGTGCTGTTTCAGAATACAGATGCACAGAAATTAAGCCAAAAATAAAGCGGTTTTAGTATGGCTACGACACTAAATATAAATTAAAAATAATTTTAAAAATCACGCTCTCGTCACAAGATGGATGCCATATTTTATTTTGAAGTGGGTCACGTGATCTTTTCATATAAAGGGTTTAATTATTATTTTAATTGTTATTTTAAAAAACTACTGAATATATTTTGCTGAACATTTTTTTATATATATTATGGGATAATTTGAATAATTCCTAAAACTTTCGAGGCAATTTGTGAATTTTAAATTCACTTAAAAATGTTTAAAAAATTAGGTCTCATAGGGTTCAATGCATTTCATTTTTTCAATCCGTGTTCAATCCAAAACTATTTGAGTGATATTATTCATTTATATTCCCATAGGTCCACAGACCGTCTGAACAACATACTAAAATTTCATTTTGATAAAGTCATTTTTACAGCAGTTATCGTGCTAACGGACAGACAGACAGAATGAACAAAGTCATAAACACTTTTCAACTATGTTGTAAAGTTTTAGAAATGGTTATTTAATTATCAGCATTTTATGAGGAAGATTCTTTTTTATGCAGCTATGACTTATATAATGCAATGATTTTTTTTTTCTTACATAATGCAATGAATTTGCATCTTTCACAGTGAAAAAACAATGTATAAGATTCACGGCCCTATATGTTCTGGTGTAATTTTTATCACAGTTTTGCATGATAAATCCCGAGCAACGTCGGGTAATCGCTGCTAGTCTGTCTATATAAAGAAAAAAAGTATGTATGTATGTATGATCCAACATTACGGGAGAACGGCTGAACCGAATTTGATGAAATTTGGTGGGTAGTCTTGAAATAGCCCCACTTAAAATTTAGTCCATGTTTCGAGTTAACACGTCGCGATATTAATGAATAACGAAACTTTCGTTTGTCTCATCATCACGGGAGAACAACAACACCGAATTTAATGAAATTTTGTGATTAGCTTTAAAATAGCCCCCTATAAATTTAGCCCAAGTTTCGAGTTTCTAAGATCAGGAGTTGTCGAGATATTAATGAAAAACGAAACTTTTTCCTAGGAGTTCTACTCTCTAACTCCATGATTCCCAACGAAAAAGGTTGGAAATCGTTGGTTTAAAACGTGAAAGTCAATAAAATCTCTGAATTTTATGGGAGTTTATTGAACGTATTAGTCACTTTTGAAAATCGCAGGTTTAAAATATGAATTTAAATGGAAACTCTATCAGCATGGTTTATTTTTCACAGTCTTTCTCAACAAATTTTATTAATTTGAATAATAAATAAATGAATACAAAAATATCTATCTATCTATCTATATATATAAAGAAGAAAAGTATGTATGTATGATCCAATGGATCTGATTGGCCAAAGAGTGACCAATCAGATGCATTTTATTTTCTTACATAATGCAATGAATTTACTTCTTTCACAGTAAAAAAACTATGTATAAGATTCAGGACCTTATATGTTCCGGTGTAATTTTTACCAGAGTTTTGCATCGTAAATCCCGAGCAACGGCGGGTAATCGCTGCTAGTTTCCAATATAGAAGAATTTCGTGACCAATTTAATTGATCTGTATGCATCAAAAGATACTTTTTAAAAGTTACTTCTTTTCAGAGCATTTTCTTGTATTTAAATTATTATTAGTAAACATTAACATTATTATAACATATAAGATTAAGAGCTCACATTTTGATAGTTTCGAATACCAAATTTTAGCATGATTTTGAGGTACAATTATCAGTATTGAGATACTATTATTTCAGATATTCAAACAACACATTGTGAAGACAATCTATATAAATAAAATTGAAAATCTGTCTGTCTGTCTGTCTGTCTGTTTGTCCCATCATCACGGGAGAACGGCTGAACCGAATTTGATGAAATTTTGTGGGTAGCCTAGAAATAGCCCCACTTAAAATTTAGTCTATGTTTGAAATTTCTACGACCAGTGGTTCTCGAGATATTAGTAAAAAACGAAACTTTCGTTTATCTCATCATCACGAGAGAACGGCTGAACCGAATTTAATGAAATTTTGTGGGTGGCCTTGAAATAGTCCCCCATAAATTTTGCCCAAGTTTGGAGTTTCTAAGGCCAGGGGTTGTCGAGATATTAATGAAAAACGGAACTTTTTTTATAGGAGTTCTACTCTCCAACTCCGTGGTTTATCCAAACGCAAAGGATAAAAATCGTTTGTTTAAAACGTCAAAGGGAATTAAAACTTTATTTTTGAGTTTGATGCAGGTTTTTTGCATTAAATAGTCACTATCTGAAAGCATGAATTGTTTGAAACATGAATCTTAATGGAAAAATCTACCTCCATGTTTTGTATTTCACAAGCTTTTACTCAACGATTAGAAGTAAAAATATTAAAATGGTTATTTAATTTCGCATTTTATGAGGAAGATTCTATTTTATATCGTGTTGCTCGGCCAAGGAATGAAATTAAATATGTTTGCTAATGATTATTATTATTTTTTCGATTTGAATATTAAATAAATGGGTATTAAAATATATCTTATAAATGAACGGTTTGATTTTTTTTAATTATATTAATTGCGAACTGCATACACCACTTTCATTTATTTTAGCAAAGAGGTTTTAAGCTTATATATTGTGTTTAGCTAATAAACTCATATTTTGTTTACCCAATAAATTCATTTATCCAATTGTTTAAACAGAAAAAGAGTAGAATGGGTATATCTTCTAACAATATTTTAGTGTTTTCATTTAGTATATACAAACTGGATCACGATATTTTATTCAGATCTGTGAATTTAGAGCTACGAATTTGGCTGGATATCGCTAACTTGGCGAATTTCATAAAAGTTACCAAAATGATTGAGATGTCCCCAAATTGATAAAAATGACGTAAATCAATGAAATTTATTTTGTTCTGTTAAAAGAAAGTACTGAAATAATGTTTCGTTAGCATTTGTCTGTCAGTCCAACCGCCCTACTTAGTAACACATTTAGCGAATTTTTAAAATGTCACCAAATTGATAAAAATATTTATAAATCCATAAACATATTTTGAAATTGATAAATTGCCCTAAATAAACGAAATTGTGTTTTTTTAGGGGATAATATTTTGATGATGGTTCGTCAATTTATCGCCAAGTGGCACTGTCAGTTCTACAGTCCCACTTGGCGATAAAATTGGCGATTTTTTAAAATGTCACCAAATTGATAAAAATATTTATAAATCCATAAAAATATTTTGAAATTGATAAATTGCCCTAAATAAACGATATTGTGTTTTTTTAGGGGATAATATTTTGATGATGGTCCGTCAATTTATCGCCAAGCGGGACTGTCAGTTCTACAGTCCCACTTGGCGATAAATTTGGCGATTTTTTAAAATGTCGCCAAACTTTTATTAGAGATATTCAGACAATATTTTGACCACCAATTTATTTGAAGCAAATCATAACATGTCGCTTAACAACGGATTTAAATTTAATGTGTTTATGAGGAAGAAGATTTTTATTAAATCTTTTCCGATTTTAATGATGAAGATATGTATATAAAATAAATTTCATTGCCATCGTATTTTTGACTGGATAATATAAATTACGATCTTCATGTTTAAACATTATTATTATTGATGTTTTCGGGGATTATTGATTCAGAGATTATTGATATGTTCAATTTCTTATGGCATTGTTTTATTGCGGCAAAAATTGTTGAAACTCATATATTGTACGTTGTACGAGTAATCTTCTACAAATGCACGGGTATATCTTCTAATCTAAGAGAATAATCTAAGCAGTACATGTATATTGGCATATATTGGAATCAAGCCTTCCGGAATGAAGATGGCAGGGATTATTGATATTTTTAATTTATTAAGTAATCTGTTATATATTGGTAAAAAATTTTCAGACTACATATTATAATACGGGTAATCTTTCACTAACACTAGGACATATCTTCTAATCTATGACATTATAAGTAGTACGGGTTTATCTTCCCATATAATTTTAGCACTTTCATTTGGGCACATATTGGAATTAATTATTGCCTACTGGTTTAAAGATTACGGATTTATTTTTATTTTCAATTTATATATGTAATCTACTAATACAGGTTATATCTTCTAATATTCGCGTATATAAGTAGTACGGGTCCCATACAATACGTTATTATTTTGCATATATTGATTCAATTCCATATTTTTTATAAATTTGCTTACAAAAAGGCCAGGATATTTTATTCTTCAGATCTACCCGTGAAGATAATTTTGAATAACGAGAACAGCCATTCCTTAACTTCTTTTTAGGAGCATTATGTTAAATATTTTAACAGAATATTTTGATTAAAAATGCCATTTAGTATACTATAGGAATTTGCACATGATTGTGAATTTTAAGTTTATTTATATTATATACTCCGTACGAAGAACGGGTATGCTGCTAGTTTTTAAATATGAACAGAATAATTATTAAAATAAAAAAAAAGTGACAATTTATCGATAACTTTAATTTATCGTTAACTTTCAGGATGATCTATACTGAATATAAAAGTAATTATATTTAAAACTATATTAATAAAATGTGTCTCAATTATTATGAGATGATAGTCTACTATAACGCTACAGTTTTTAATTTTCTCATTCATGATGAAAGCGAGATAACCACACGTCTTTATGCTTTTTAGTTAGTTCTAGCCAAGGTAAATGGAAGTAAGAGAGGTAGGCCATTCGTTTCTGGCAACCTACTCCTGTCCAGAGTTCTTGGAATTACTGACGTCACTGGTCCCTAGCCGGACCTTTCCGAAGCATGGGAAAATGTGTCGATGTTTTTAACTCTCGCGTTCCTAATGATGAAAATAAATCAAAGCGCTCAGCTATTGGAAATAATAATATAAATGACCAAATGCAAATTCTGAGTCAAATGCAAGCGGATATTACGGAACTCAGAGTCATTTCTAAAACTTCAATACAGCCTTTCCAAAAAGGCATTCTTGTTTCAATAGCAAGCTTGAAAGAACTTTATGATGATATGAAAGAAAATAACATTAAATACATAATGACAAGTACAATTAATCAAGATGCTTTAGAAAATATATTTTCCCAAATTAGAGGTCTTGTAAGATTTTATAACCATCCTCTTGCTACTGATTTTAAATCCCGACGTAAAACATTATTGCTTGGGTCTAAGCTTCCTATGCCAATAAATACAAATTTGGAAAATGACCAAGATCAATCACTAACTGCGACTTTATTTTTCAAATTCGAAGAAAAAGACGTTATCAAGAGGTGGTTTAATTGTTCCACATGATACCTGGGTGGAAACAGTCACCAAATTATAAGGTATTTTTTTAAAACTACACGGAAATTTTATTTCTAATTCAAGAAATATTTTAGAGAACCTCCAACTGAAAATAAAAGAACAATTTCCTGAAATAGCTCTTGATGTTGTAAGAACATATACTAGAACCATAATCTTCTTTCGAATAAGGCACATAAATGAACAGATGAAAAGAAACGCCATGAAAAGAAAAGCTGAAAGAATTTCTGGTCATTCACGTGAAGAAATGAAAAATAAGCAATGGAGAGAGAGTTTTAAATTTTAAGGTTTACTCATGACCTAGTAGTTAGGAATTGACGGGCTGCGTGTGTTAGGTTTTCATGGTTTTCCTAACATGTAACATAAATGTGACGCAGCTTCCCTTATAAAGTCCTCCATGAAGGCATTCCTCCTTTATAAAATGGCCATTTTTAAAATTATCCTTCTCTCCCATAGGGGAAAATCCGTAACCCAGTCATTTGATCACTGACCTTTGTAACACCAGAATTAGTTGAAAGATCGTGAGATCAAATCTAGTAAAGTCACTAAAGAGGTATTGGGAGATATACCCCTTCCCCCCCTGAAACCTATCGAAAACTATTGAAGTTAGAAGGAAGGATATTAGGAGAAATAGGAAACAACTCATTTCATTATCGCCCCCCCCCCCCCCCATTTTTTCTGTCGACGCAGTTGATTAAAACCTACTGACTGGTTGGACGTGTTAGTTTTCATTGATTTTCAAACATATAGCGCAAATAAGGCACAATTTCGGTAGATGTTCCTTTATGAAAGGCATTTTCAAAATCTGGTCACAACTGAACTTATCTAATCAATATCTCGTCCTATCTCTTTATTTTTTTTAATTTTTAAATTTTTTTTATCATGAAGTACCCATATTCAAAAATTGCCTATCGTTATATGAAATTCAGTGCTCATTTAATTTCTTGAATAATTCAATTTTTTGACCATCATGAAACAATAATAATACATAATTAAAGAAAACAATTGTACTGATCCTTTGTATCGTACAAAATATGATTTCCACATTTGTTCGTATTCGGAGAAGTCTTTAAATAATTGGATTTCGTACACATATCAATTTCATTATGAAAAAAAAAATAATACGATCATTTTTCTGCCTGAAATCTTTAAGGACGTCACATATTTATTTATTTCTATAATTCTGAAAACTATTTTTGAATTACATTCAGCAAGCCATTCACTGTCTTCTAATTTATTTTATCATGTCAAGTCTACAAGCATGATATTTTAAAGCAGTTCGATAAAAATGGACAGGTTTTGTTGGATTATTATTCTAGTCTCAGATAGAATAATAGTGCCTTGTATTTTAGCTAAATCCTCCGATATTTTACTATGCACTTATTAAAGAAAAACTAATAACAATTTTAAAATGCAGAAAATATTTTAGCATAGTTTAAACAGCTCAATTGCTAATGCCATCGTTAGAGATGCTTAAAAACAACTCTAGCAATACAGTCCTAAATAAAATTTACCATAACTAGTTTTATTTAATATTATATTCTTATATATGAATAATGAAATCTAATCTATCATTTACTCGGTAGAAATTTCAATATACTATATGATGTATATTTAAATTAAGAATATTGCTGCGGTATCCATGTATTTCTTATGACAGCAACGGGCTACGGACCTGTCTTTGGGACCAGTGACGTCAGTCGCGAAGGGAGGGGAGAATTCCAGTTGTTGGCGTACAATCTTTGGCCAACCTTACCTTTCAATAGACCTTGAGTTCTAGCCAGGCATACATCCATATATATTGATGTACACCTAGGTTCTAGATAAAGCAACTTTTTATTAAAATGAAAACTCACCAAAATACTTGAAAAGATAGCATCTTCTGTTACAAACCTAATGTACGTCCCGTGATTGCTTGTACAGATAAAACAATGGCATGACATCACATGAATCCACTCTAAAGTCAAAAGCAGGATCCCTATTAACGATTATTTTTATTTGTCAGAAACTCCCAGGGCCAATAATAGGGGGATGAGAGGCATAAGGATGAATTGTATAGGCGACTGGGCCACATAAACTATTTATTAAAAGTTCAATATGTTACTCGTATAAAATACAGCTAGTTGGGAGGGAGCATCAAAAACTCTGTTTGCCTTCGACCCTCTAATTTTTATAAACCTGAACCGTTCGTCCAATAGTCTTCAAATTTGGAATGCAGGTGCAGTGGTTCAACAACAAAGCAAAAGTATCAAAAATAACATTAAGACATAAACATGGTTTAAAACAAATTAGTAATGGTGTCATTTATTGTTTTATTCTGCGATTTTAACGAAGATGTTACTTTTTAGCTATTTTTACAGAAATAACACTTATTAAAATTTGAAACTTCTTTATTAATGTACCTAATTCATTTTCTTAGAATTCACACCATTACTAATTCTGTAGCATTCATGAAATTAGCACAAAATTAATATATATATATTATCTTTCATCAACAAGTCTAATTGGGATTTAAGGATACTGGATTATTTTGTGACTGTGATTTTAAAATTTAAAGATCTATGTACAACTTTTATATATATATATATATATATATATATATATATATATATATATATATATATATATATATATATATATATATATATATATATATATATATATATGTATATATATATATATAAATATTTATATATATATATATATATATATATATATATTATATATATATATATATATATATTATATATATATATAATTAGGATATTTAAAACTCCTAACTTAAGTTTGGCGTAGAAATTTCAAAGCATATTTTAATGAAATATGATATGATATATTTTGCAATTTGATAGTTATCTATATAATAAAAGGTAAAGTCTGTCTGTGTGTATGTTTTATGCACTATAGGATCAGCGACCGCTCGTCGCAGAGCTACGAAATTTGACAATCGGAAACCCCAGAGGGGGGGGGGGAGGTGACACGTGAAAATCGATTTTTAAAATTTGAACTATTATTTTTGTTATTTAACGTTTTATGCGATTTCGACGCTTTTTCCCCCCTTTTTCTCCACCATCCAGACGTCGTAGATAAAAACAAATCACACGACCGGAAAGAGCAGACAATTGCGAGTAAAAATATATCAATTTCAAATTTTAGGGACAAATTCTAATATTTTTCAAAGATTTTTAAACAAAAGTCACTTTCGGCTAAGAAAACGAACTTTCGTTTTAAAATCCTCGCGTCGGGAAAAGTACAGACAATTTCGACTAATAATTTACATTTTTAGAAAGCTCAAGGATCAGGCTTTCTTACAAGCCCAATCTGGTCAATAAATAAGAAAAAGTAGCCGCGCGATCCGGGTTTAAAGGAAGTAATGATTTTCAATTTCTCAGCCAAACCGCGAAAGAAAGGATAGATTTTTCACTCGCAGGGTGTTTCTAATGGAGGGGAGGTGGGCGAGTTTCTGACGTCATAGTTCTGAGTAAGGCTCCTCTATATACATTACAAACCAAGTGTCCTAAGATAAGACTATAACAACTAAAAATTATTAATAATCCATATTACTGTTACAGGAATTGTAAAATAAGTGTATAAAATAAATACTTTATATAAAAAAGAAGTTTCAATTAGAATATTGTAGAACTTACCTCGCACAAGTATGTTCTAGTACCGGGAATCCAATTATCGCGCCGATTATTTATTAGCAATTGTTTTCTTCTTTCTTCGTTCATTTGAAAGCGAAATAGCCAAAAACCCTTTCTAGAATGACTAGAGCAGTCGGTACAGAACAACCACCCATAATTATTTCAATAATACTTAATAAAGTGAAAATGCGAATAGAGCTAATGCTAATGGATTGCTCTTCCAGCTACGGTGGGCTTCAATATGCTTGATAAGTCAGCCTGTAGTAGAGGAGCTCTAGTTCTGAGTAAGGCTCCTCTATATATGTAGTTGTTGTTGAAACCCAGACCGTCCGACCTACCAGAAAGGTGTAAGGTAACAGTTTGGACGGTCGGGAAGTGCCACCCAATTTAGACCGGAACCCGGTGGGGGAGGCATCCACAGGGACCGTACCCTCCTTCCCCTACCACCAACCTCTCGGAAGGACTTTTGGATCCACATGTTTAACGTGATCGTACTCCGCATGAACACGGCGGCAGTTTTGGCAGTGGCTGGAATCGAACCCGGGCCTACCGAGTGCAACTCCAGCGCGCTAACCAATGGGCTACCGCGCCTTTTTTTATCAGAAGTGTTGTTGTTGAAACCCAGACCGTCCGACCTACCAGAAAGGTGTAAGGTAACTGTTTGGACGGTCGGGAAGTGCCACCCAATTTAGACCGGAACCCAGTGGGGGAGGCATCCACAGGGACCGTACCCTCCTTCCCCTACCACCAACCTCTCGGAAGGACTTTCGGACCCACATGTTTAACGTGATCGTACTCCGCATGAACACGGCGGCAGTTTTGGCAGTGGCTGGAATCGAACCCGGGCCTACCGAGTGCAACTCCAGCGCGCTAACCAATGGGCTACCGCGCCCCTCTATATATGTAGTAGAGGAGCTCTAGTTTAGAGGAGGTCATGACGTCACGGTACGCATAGCAAAATCGAATGGAACATTCGATATTTTTGCCTGCCAAATAATGAATGTACGTCATTAAACTAAAACAAACCATCCATTTTATTTGAATAAATTATTCATCCATTTTATTGAAATAAATTCTTATTTTCGAAATAAATTACTTTTCATTTTAAATTTCAAAGACCCCCCCCCCCCCCCAGAACATTATTTTTCATCTTAAAATTTCATTATTAGTTTTAACATCATTAAACTAAAACAAACTTTGTTAACTCCACGGGGTTATGGCGCCAGCGAGTTTACCACGGTCAGAATTTTCAAGGGTAGTGAACAGGTTGGTCGCTGAAGGCTGTTAGTGTGTTATAAAGTACGAATTCCAAAACATTATACATAATGATAGAATTTTCTTGTGCAAAGATGTAGAGGATATACAAGAAAATGCGAAATTTTTACTTACAACATTTTTTAGTTAAAACGAAAATATATACAATTTGAAGGGTACCAATTACAATAACAGAAAACACTTTGGCTTACTTTCATACTAGTCTGTCTGCTCAACCCAAATTTGGTGCAAAAGTAGCATGTTACATGAATGTAAAAATAACTTTGTAATGTTTTTGGAAAATTTACACATGTGGCACACATAAGCACATTTTGTACTATGTTGTAATGCCTCTGCACATTTCATAATTCATTACATTACAGCAGTTTTGAATTTATCCAATTTACTCCAAATTAAGTACACTGGGATAATTTATGAATAATTTAAAAAGAAAGTCAGATTCAGTATGGTGTGAATGTGCTATGCTCAAATTACGTATTTAAAATCAAAATTAAAGTCCATAAACATGTCTACATACAAAGAAAACCACCAGTAAATAATGTATAGTATATTCACTTGTTTTTTTTTTTTTTTTTGTCGGTAAAGAAACTGATGGTATTTTATTTTAAATATTTGATATTATAAAAATAAAATATTTTATAAAAATTTTATGAAAAACTCATAAACAATATCATATAAATTTAGTTATAGCGTTATGAAAATACCTTATAGAGTTTTGAAGCACCTTCAGTTTCATTATAATGTTCTTTACCCAAAATTGTACTATAATTCAATGCATTACAGCAGTTTTGAATTTATCCAATTTACTCCAAATTAAGTATACTGGGGTAATTTATGAATAATTTATAAAAAAAAAGTCAGATTTAGTATGGTATGAATATGCTGTGCTTAAATTATGCATTTAATATCCAAATTATAGCCATAAATATATATACATGTAAAAAAACCACCAGTAAATAATATATAGTATATCCACTTGTTTCTCTTTTTGTCGGTAAAGAAATGGATGATGGTATTTTATTTCAGGTACTTGATATTATAAAAATAAAATATTTCATACAAATCTTATGAAAAACACATAAACAACATTATATAAATTTTGTTATAGCATCATGAAAATACCTTATAGAGTTTTGAAGCACCTTCAATTTCATTATAATGTTCTTTATCAAAATTGTACTAAGATTTATTCGAATTGTTCAATTTGTTCTTGAGATATTGCGTCCACATACAAACATATACATTGTTTGCACCTGATGTGCACCGTTTAAGACTTTCTTAGAGGAAGGGGGCAAAAGTTATAATGTTCCAATGATGGAAATACGATTCAGCATGAAAAATTATATAGGAAACACAATAACTTGGAAATCCTTAAGGGGGCAGCCCTGTTACATATACTCCCATAATTTGGAATATGTTATGTATATAATCACAAAACCCACTTATAAGGAGCACCCCCCAAAATTTGGGAAACACTCATATTGCAGATACCAGCCAAGCCAAGACGAATCGTTTCGGGGAGCCTGTGCTGGAGCACTTATCCCCACATCTCAAATAGCAATATGTTGACTGGTCGAAAGCCCAGACCATCCGTCTCGTCCGAGGACTTAAAGAAACCATTTGGATGGCCGGAATATGTTGACTGGTGTTGAATATGTTGACTGGTGTTGAATCTAGCATGTATAGCAATATGCTTTGGCGTTCCCCTCCAATGAGGACGCTGAAGGTTCAGTTGCTGCAAGTTGCTTGAGATGAGGTAGAAAATTGTCTTGGACGGCTTCGACCTGCAAGTCGGTACTAAGGAGGAAGGGGCGGGGCCAGTGCCTTAAGGGCAGCAAATAGAAAATGAGCAAGCTCAGAGGAAGCAAGAATTACATTTTTAGTTAAACTATTGAAAAGCTTTAAGTAACAATTAAATAAACAAGTTATTTTAAGATTAAACTGATGTAGTTAACATTTAAAAAGTAAGATTGCAAATAAAATGTATAAATGAGTTTTATGTTTAAGTTTAGAGCTGAGGCTGGAGTAAGAAGACTGCACTGCAGTCAGGGCACCATAGTTCTTGTGAGAAAAAAGAAGGCACTTTTCAGTGACACACACATTAAAAATTTTATAATTAACAAATCACAGTTTGCAACAGATTAAGGTTATGGAAACGTGGATTTGAGTACTGGTCTAGCAGGAGAAACGCGGGCAAAAGCAAGCAGATGGGTTGGCCAGTAAAGTGAACGGGGCAGAGTGACAGCAAGTGCCGCCATCTGCCGACGTTCAGGTTTACGAGACTCCTGGTTGTGGGATGACAAATCGACGTTTCTTCCATTTAGTACCGTCGGTGCTAAACAGAAGATGCCTAGGCCTGCGCTTCCTGCAATAGGAAGGCGCGATAGGATTGTACGTCTGATCTACATCTCGCAAACAGGGTCTACTAGAATTAACTTTGTTAAATTTGAGTGAGTGTGCCGAGATTTGCTCGATTATTCCCGAGACTTTGAGGTCGTGATGGATTACTTCGTCTTGGACATACATAGGAGCCTTAACGATGCAACGTAAAACTTTATTTTGAAAAACCTGCAGTTTCTTGATGTGGACGTTTGCCGCCGACCCCCAAACTGGGCTGGCGTACAAAAATCCAGGTGCGATGATCTGTTTATAAATAATTAGCTTATTATTAAGGGAAAGGTGGGATTTACTACCGAGAATGGGCAGGAGGGCACGAAAAGTTTTATTTGCAGAGGCTACTTTATTGTCGATATGATCTCCGTAAGTCATATGGGCGTCCAAAGTGACGCCCAAATACTTAGCGGAGTGGCAGAAGGGGATAGGCTGATTGAAGATCTTTAAAACAAAGTTATGGTTTAATTCTCGGTAGTTAGGCTTAAAAATAACTACTGCACTCTTGGTAGCATTAATTTGGATTCTCCAGGTAACGAGCCAGTGCTCAAAGCTATGATTGATGTAACTTTGAAGTGTGTTAATGGAGTTGTGTGGAGAGCAGCTCCGTGCGATAAGCGCTGTGTCATCAGCAAAGATGGCCAGCTCATGAACCAGTTTTTCACTTATTATATGCTCGTAAGCATGGATTAGCCAACATCTGCAGTGGCAGTAAGACACTTGTTAGAAGTCACAATTTTTGTTAACTTCATTGGATGCTGATATCTGTAATGAAAGTGTCTTCCCATTATAGATATCAGCATGTATAGTTCAGTGATGCTAAAAGTGTGTAAATCAGAATTCAAATATTTGATTCCAGTCATAATACTTTACTTATGTATTAAACTCAAAGCTTAAACTTTTACATCCCTTGTAAGACATATATTCAGCTAAGAAAAGATGTTTCTATAAACAATTTTACACAACAATTGTAAAAAATTTCCATATTATCTGCTTTCTTTTAAATACTAAATATGTATTCATCAGAAGAGACATATACTTTTCTATTTTAACGTATAGATTTGAAAATATAAGAAAAATAATGCCCCAGGATTATAAATGAACTTAACCGACTGCACTTTGCACTACAAAATGCTCACTACAAGAAAGTTTTTTCACTTTCTCTAGTTTCATAATCTATATGCAGGGCAAGAAATTTCAGTGCAGAGTTTACTCGCCAAAAAAACTTTTCACACACCAGTTTAAATAACATTGCATAATCTGTTTGTCAATTCTTATTGAAGACAAAATTGCATTAACTAAAGCTTAATATGCAGACTTTTTACAAGTTATGTGGTTAGGTTTATTACAATTTGGCGACGCATTTTAAGAACAAAATTAAATAGTTTTCAGCCTACGATAGCTAGCTGTATGTGACATATCAATAATTAATAGAGATATTCAATAAAAATATGTACCTAAGATTAAAACAAATAGATCACTTCTACACAGTTAACTTATATTATACATAATTATGCATATTTTCTCTTGCATATCTTCATTAACAATATAGTAACAGAACAGGTGACCTTTTTTTTATATGTGGTCAGAATTAAAACATCCCTACTCTGAGTTCTCTATACATCGAACTACTCAATGTAAAGGCTCCAAAATTGTTGAACCTACTATTCAAGACATGGGGAAAGGGTTTCCGCGAAAAAAAAAAATAGTTCCAGAAACACCGATAGGTGGCGCTATACAACAGAAAATATGCTGAAAAGACACAAAATAATCACAAAAAAACAAACACATGCGATATGGAATTTTTCCTTTTTAATTTCTTTTGCTGATATGAAAAAAAAGAAGATAAAAAGTGAAGAAACTTAAACAGTCATTGTAACTGCAATTTCGCACTGTAAGTACAATAATTTGCATAAACCCTTGATTTGCAGCTACTATGTTCTGGGCATAAAAGGGGATAAAACTGGGAAATTTTCATTCTTATCAGCGGTCACATTGCCAGAAAGCGCTTTGCTTGTGAAGCTGTTTTATGAAAACAAAGGACATGCTACAGCTGCACTTCGAGAGTTTCGTCGACTTAAGAATTTGCGCAAAGGACCATTACTTCCACAAGTTCTCAGGAGAATGATCGCTCGATTCGAGAAAACTGGACATCTTGGAGTTCAGCCGGGTCGAGGACGCAAATCGACTCGTTTAGATGTCGTTGACGATGTTGCCACCGCTATTGTTGAACAATCAATGGATAACGTTATAGGCTGTAGTAGTGCACGTGGAGTGTTACGACACTTGGGTGTTCCCTACAGCACAGTGCGGAACGTACTGAGAAATATAGTGCATTTTTTTCCGTACAAAATTAGTCACAATCACCAATTGCTGACCATCGACAGGGAGAAGATCCCAGGAATTCGATTTTTCACCCACATGCGCGCGCAGACGCACGGTGTTGCTATGGTGACGGTTTTTGGCCTAGGGCCTAGGGACAATTAAAAACCGAATTAGTGTTTGGTGGTATCTGGCTGATATATTTGGGGCATGCTCTTGATACCCATGCGAATATCCCGATGAGGATATTCGCATGGGTATTAAATTATATTTGCAAATGTCATCAGCGATTGTTTTTTAAACGGGTTTTTGGCCCGTTAAAAACAAGACAATTAAAATCCGAATAAGTGTTTGCTTTTTGTACGGTTTTTGGCCTAGGGACAATTAAAAACCGAATTAGTGTTTGCTTTTTATAAGGTTTTCGACTCATTATGCTGGATTGAATTGTGGCGATGTATTGTTTACATTGGGTGGTGGTTGGGACCACAATGAAAAACTTAAACGCTGAAGAAATAAAAAATAAAGAAAAAGAAAGTTATGGAGATTGTCGCGGTGCCTTAAAATTTCATTTTTAGCTTTAGCGTCATTAAACTAAACCAAACTTTGTTAACTCCGCGGGGTTGAGGGCACTGAAGCCCAGTGGTTAGCACGCGGGAATTGCACTCGGTAGGCCCGGGTTCGATTCCCGCCATTGCCAAAACTGCCGTCGTGTTCACGCGGAGTACGACCACGTTAAACATATGGGTCCGTAAGTCCAGCATGTGGGGCGCCAGCGAGTTTGCAACGATCAAAATTTTCAAGAGTAGCGAACAGGCTGGTCGCCGAAAGCGGCTAGTATAATAATGAGCATGAAATAAAATAATAAGCATGAAATAAACACAACTACCTAAACGAACTTCGATGAAACAGTTACCATTAAAAAAAAATGCAAGGGTAAGATGTCAATAAAGTAATTTTAAATTCAACCAATTCCTTTAGCAAATTTCCGAAAGCACATATAGTGCATATTTGCTTATAGCGGCAACATCAATTTATAGTCAGTCATTCAAACACATCTATCTTTTTATCAATATTTGAACTAAATAATCTTAGAAGAACATAGATTTAGATATATCTTACTGAAATTAGATGCTAAATGATTGTAAATTTCTATAATTGTTTGTGATATCATATCACAGATGCCGAGCAGACGAATCGCCAAACGTGACGTCACATGAAACTCATCTATGGTGTGAACGGTCTGACCGGGTTTAAATTCTGAACATACCCCAAGGAATTTCCCTTTTTGTTTATATAAAATTTATTTTAGATGGCATCACTATTTTATACCACCGGTCGCATTCTGCAACAACATTGTGGTTGTGGAGTTTATTACTGTGGATAAAAATGCACGTGTGTTTGAAGTATAACTAAATAATTAATTGATTAATACATAGTTACGATTTGTATTTAATTATGGAAAAATACAACTTATTGATGTCCGTGGTAAAATTACTCACACGATATGATGAACTCAAACCCATTTTAGCCAAATATTTGGAAGATCAGGTAATCAAAAGCGCGGTAATTTTAATCTCTAATCAAATTTATAATGTAGTTAGGGTTATATTTTTTTAAATATAAATAAAGGCGAACTTCATTTCATCTTTTTTGTATATATTATGCCATTTGGATGTATCAAATACTTCTGGATTCCAGTCTATTTCCTTCAAGTGTTAAATGTTCAAAGACTACAATTTTTTTATTTTTGCTGTGTACAACTTATCAAGCCTGCTTATGTTCTAATAAAAATGTTCTTAATTATGTAAGCAATGCTTTATTATTGTGTTGAGGAATAAAATGCCAACTTGACAGTATGTCCGATGACAGATTCAATTGTATATGTAGGTATGTTTTGATTCGCGGCTAAATCTTGGAAATGTATTCCAGATTTTGACTTTAATTTCAAACATTTTCTTCTTGCTTTTTGTAGTTTGTTTGTTGCGTATATTTGTCTCCATTGATCAGTGACATGCTAGTCGCTGCGAGACATGTATGGGCAAGAAGACGAGTTGCTTTAGTTGATCTGTAATTTCGGAGGTCTAAAATCATGCAAAATAAGTTACTGCAAAAGTAAACAATTGCTGTGCAAAAGTAAACAATCTTAATAATTTTCTAATTAGATAATTTAACTGAATGTCAAATTTGATTAATACTACAATCGGGAAAAAATAAAAGTAATTAATTAGTATCAGCGCAAGACAATGGATGAAATGCATCAACTGTAACTAGAAGGGGAAAAAAAACACTTTTACAGGATAGAGGTACAGTTTGAAATTTTAGCCAGAAATTCCCTACCCTTACCTTAGTGTGTTACAAATCACAATTGTCTTGAGGAAGAAAGCTCTTATTTGCCTTCAAAACCTATTGATGCCTGTAATCAGTTGTCTTATGCTTAATTGTCAGATTATTTAAAACTGTAGTTTGAGCAAAATTTTATATTTGATTATACATTTATTGATTTATTGCATCTCCACTTCACTTTTGTTTTCTATTTCACTACTCCATAATAGGAAAAAAAAGATATAAGAAGCAAGCACAGTAGTGGATTCCGAAATTCTATATTCACAGAACAGAACATCTCATCTATAGTGAGTAGAGATGGGGAATTTTCTAGAAATTTTTTTACAGTAAAATTTTGAGATTATTCATAAGCATTACATTTAAGGTAGAATAATATGTCCAGTGATTTTTAAAAGTATTTACTTTTGCATTACAGCTAGTCATATATATTAAAAATCATGGTTAAAATTTAGAAATATATAAATATATTCTATTCACAAAAGTTTCTTATAATTATATATTGCAGTCAGCAGCAATATTTTTATTTAGTGCCTGTCCTTTTAAAAAGTTGTTTTGCTATAACAATAAAAAATATATTTTTCTGAATCACAAAATTCAAGCAATGCACACAAAAAAATAAATAAAAATGTTAAATGAAAAATAATTTAAAATTGCTAAGCCTATTCTGAATCATAAATAATTCACTGTTTATTGTATGAAAAAATAAATTATGAATATATAAAAATATTATAAGAAACAATAAAGAACTGCATGTAAAAAATTAAATATCAATATTTAAAAAATGATTGCTGATTAGAGTTGGCAAAAACACGGTTTCTTTTTAAATAAAAAAACCGTAGTTAAAAAAACATGTTTTAATCCAACCAACTCTCTTGATAATCAAAAAGAAAATCTAAACTCCTGTTTATGCCCTATAGCATGCAACATTTCTATATGAACTCATTTTAAAGTATTATTGTGTCCCCCGGAGACTGGAAAAATTTTCATTATGAAAATAGATATTTTTATGCAATTCTTCTTTTAATTATGCAAAGGGTGTATTGTTTTCTAGCCATTATCAAAAGTGTGCCAGAAATGATGTTAATGTGCATCACAACGATCTTAAAACATAATGCAGTGCATACAATTTTTGACACTTCAGACTTACAATAAGAACCAAAACTAAATAATATAATTGCCAGTGTGAGTTAGATCTCCAGAAGCCAGTGGGATTAGTCTCCCTCAGGTTGGGATTTACAAAGAAACTCTTCACCAGGGTTGGACCATCACCTCCTATAGAGGAAGCCAGTGCACTAACTTGTGACTTCTTGGCTTGTACGCCCACTGCAAGTAAGTCTCCCAGATCGCGTTTGGTTCTTCTGCTATTTGCTTCTCTTCCATTTCGTTGTTCGATGTAAATGAATAAAAAAATTTTAGTAAAACAATAATACTCATTAAATTTATAAGTTTAAAACTGTAATACTTACAAGTCATAGAACAAATAAAGTCATATGTAAAGAATGTTTGGTCACAAATATTCTGATAATTTACATTAAAATATGTGATTTAAAAGATTAATATTGCTAATTTGTAAATTAATATTGTAAATTTCCTTAAAATAAAATTTATGGTCACGCAAATTCACTCTGGAAGCAAAGATGAATGGCTTTCATTCAGTTAGTAATGCTTTAATAAAAGTTAATAAAGCCCCTTTCAAGAATTATTGCAATTTTTTCACCATCAGGGGGAGGGAAAGGAGTTATGACCCCAGTCCTCCCTACACCAGAATTTTATACTTTCTCCATGATTTAAAATACTTCATTTAGCTACACTTCTTTGCTTTTGTTCTAAATATTGAAATATTTATTTTACACTAATCTGATTTTAAACATTCGAAAGTAACCTAATTTGTGACCGCTTTCATGTGTGAATAAAACTTGAATTCACAATCTATTTTTGTATTAGACCATTAAATTATTGTAAATACACATTAAGCATTAATCTTTCAAAATTTTGAGCCAGCTGTATTTTTTTTCTCTTTAAAAAATATCACTTTAAAAACTATTCATTTTCAATAGAAAGTCTATGAAAGCATCCCAACAGAGGGGACTCTACAAATGGCCACCATTTGTCAATTAGGGGATAATCGTCACCTCCGATAGGGGAAGTCCGTGCACTAACTTGTGACATCTCTGCTTGTAGACGCACTGCGAGTAAGTCCGCCAGATCGTGATTGGTGCTTCTGCTATTTGCTTCCCTTTTATTTCTTCGTCCGATGTAAATGAATAAAAAATTTTTGGTAAAACAATAATATTCACTAAATTTATAAGTTTAAAACTTTCAATACTTAACCAAATTCACTCTGGGAGCAAATACGAATGGATGCCATTCAGTTAGTCAGTAATGTTTTAATAAAAATTTAAAAATGAACTTTGGATATTTATTGCTTAATCAGGTATTTTATTTAAATAATTTTTCAGTACATTCACTTACAGCTAAAGTATGTTGAAACTAAAATGATTACTGAATATTATCTTTTTCTTTGAATATCATAAGATAATCATAAAAAATAAATTCAGAATTTAATTTTCAATATGCTTATTTATTTATTTTTTTGTTGTTGTAAATTGTAAAATGATTTAGAATTAAAATAAAATACTAGTTGAATGTCATTCATTAACTTATGCACTATAATCTGTAGAAGTTAAGGTTTTCTAATACAGCACATCATATATTCCTTTTCTCACTACCACACATTAACAATAAACAATTAAACAATTTTGCTTAATTATTAAGTTTGAAATACAGGGGCTTTTCAAATTTAATAAAACTGTATAATAGAACTTTTTGGCATTAACATTTCATTTTCAATCCTACTGGATTGCAAATGTAAAAAAAGTTAAATCAGCATTCTGTTATTAAAATAACATTAACTAATATATTGAAATTTGCAATGGTAACTTGAAACTGTAAGTTAGTTACTTTACTTTTTTCCAAGTAATTTCCATAATAAGTTTATTCGCCATATTTAAAAAAAAATGTGCACAACTTAAACACAAAGGACTTCTTAACCCATTTATTTTTTAATTTTAGCATGCCATAACAAATAATCAAAAATATACATGCAATATATCAAGATACTAAATCTTTTATATGCAATTACTTGTCAAACGGTTAAAAATATGCTATTTGATGTATGAAATATTACATTATTTTACTTTCATAACTTTAGTGTAGCATTTTATTGCTACAAATTTTTACTATTGACAATAAATATCTAAGAAAAAGGAATTTTTTTTATCTATATAAATAAAATTGAAAATACATCAATGTCTGTCTGTCAGTTTGTTTATTTCATCGTTATAGGAGAACAGCTGTATCAAATTTCATCAAAAATTTGCCAATTAATTCATATATTACATTTAGCCAATTAACTCGTATATTATGCTTAGCCAAATGTTGAAACAGAATAAAAGTAATATGGGTACATCATATAATACCATTTTAGCATTTTTATTTTAGTATATATTGATCTAATTTTATATATATTTTATAATTTGTTTTCAAATGGGACCAGGATGTTTTATTCTTCGGATCTGCTTCTGAAGATGATTTTTATTCTTTAATGTTGGCAAGTATGGAATTATTATAAAATTTCAAAAATAGCGACAATATTAAAACTTCACTGCATATTCTGAATTTTCAGTTTCTTATGTTATACAGTACGCGACCTCTTATCCGGCGTCCCAATATCCGGACTCTCCCAAAACCGGAATGCGGCAAAATAATGCCAAATTCTGTGCCAACACTCAATTATTTGCCAAAAATTGTGCCAAATAGCAGTTTTTTGTTTAAAATCCCGCCAAATGATTTTTTGCCTTAATTAGCAATATTAATATTATAAAATAGTGTGTTGAAATCTACATTTTTCTCACTTCAACTGTTTGCAATCCTGACATAAACAAAGGTCTGGCTGAATCCATAACTTACCACACCGGAAATGTTGCTAAAATTATTTTCGGAAGAAGAGGAAAACTACAAGTATCATGGGGGTAAAAGTGAACTCTACCTCCATCCATGGTGGATATATTTGTTCCATGTCAGATAAACATACTTTCGGCGAATGACAAGACAGTTTGTTTGTGGAACGATATAAAAAACTTATATTTTTAGAGAAAAAAAAATTTTCTTTTTTAGAATGGGTGAGCGTTTGTTTGATGCCTCGATGACTTCGTAGTGGTAAAGTGACGTCATAACGTTTTTCACTGCAAAGTGACTGGGGCTTTTGGAAAAAGCTACGGAATCTAAAGAAATTTTTTTTCTCGTGTACTAGTAAGTTTATAATTTTCAATTTATGGATTTAATTTTCACATATTTTTGAAATTCTTGACATAAAAATTAACTTTTGGCATTTCCAGTTAACCATTTTGTTAACTGTATGCACTGATTATGAATAAACTGTAACCATGTTAAAACAGCTTGTTTTGATTTTTTTCACGGTGGTCTGCTATGATAATGCCAAAGGGGTGACAACTGTTTTCAGACATTTTTTTTTTCTTTCAAAAATTTTCTTAAACACTAATACATGTAATTTGCATTTTAGTTAACCAAGTATATATTTTTCATATAGATTGTAAAAAAGCTTTATTTAATACATTTATGTTTTTAAAATGAATTGTAATTTTCTATAACGACATTTGAGACCATTCCAGTAAGTTTTAGAAAACGTGTTCCGAATTACGGAAAAACCCCTTATCCAGAATGCCTGAAGTCCCAAGCATTCCGTATAATAGATCCTGTACTGTATACTCAATATGAAAAACGGGTATACTGCTAGTCTTATATAAAATATCACAAAACGAACAACATTATTAAAATTATTTTTAACATATTTGCAGCAAAATGAATAATTTATGACATCAAATTAAGTACACTAGGCAAATGCAATGAATGACAAAAGTTAACCTGATAAAATATACATTTTAAACATTGATTTTAAATACTTAACAATTATTTAGCAAAGTTTAATTTTTTAAGTATCTAGGTAATTCTCTTAATGTGACAACAATGAAATGTTCAAATTAGCCAAGAAAACTTTAAAATGTTTGCTGACATTATATTAGCAACAAAACAATTTAGAATCCAGTTAGCTTTAATTGGGAAAAAATTTAGGCAAGAAGGGATAATACAATTTAAATATTTTGAATGGCATATATTTAAAATAATACATATTTTAAATGACATGAGAAGAAACAAAAAATGGTAAGCACTTACTTCTAAGGAACATGGAACATCCACACTCTGTAGTACAGTAGTTATTTATATCCATTGTATCACGATAAAAGATGATTTGATACAAATTTTGCGTAAGAAATTAAAAAAAATAAAATGTAGCATAAAGGAATCGTGTTTAAGGACAAAAATCCATTCACCGTTACATCCACGAGCCAGCTGCTCAATGACTTTCTTCTTTGTGTGGCCTGTGGAGAAAATTTTCCAGAAAAGTTCGGGGGATATTTGAACTTGAAATTTAAAGGTCAGCTTTGAACCTATGAACCATGATGCCATCTACTTCTTATTTTTATTTTTGTTTCTTTTGGGGGGGGGGGGGGGGGGAGGGGGTACGCTCTGGTTTGGACTGGCCTGTCAGGCGATGCTCTTGATGAGTTGCATTGGTTCAAGAACATTCCATTGAACGGTAATCAACCCTTCACAATCACTGGTCGGCAGTCACATCTATGGGGTTTCTGATTGGTCCAGTTCATAGACTGAATAGAAGCTGGCATCATATAATAATGGAATTATCTGGGTTGTCAAAAATTTTTCATTGCTGGCATAATGTTAAACAGTGAGCATTGGGGCTGGCCAACTAACACTAGGTTTTCAATGGCCACTAAGTCAATTTTTGGGCTAGTATGACCCACGGGCTGCACTGTGACTGGCTGGACTTGGCCACTTTTGTTGGAAGCATTCATTTTAAGTTTTTAATGATGATTTTATTTCTACAGTCAGAGTTGTTTGATTTAAATCGGCTTGATTTAAATCATGATTTAAATCACTTGATTTTTAAAAAAAAATCATTGATTAAAATCATTTTTTAATTTTGTCATTTCTTGAATTTTTTTTTTTGTATTTTTATGCTAAAATAACCTGGAACAGAATAAATGTTTAAAATAATAAAATTCCACATCAAGACATCTTTAAGAGTATATAAAAAAAACTGAAATCCTTTCCTTAACTCTCGGTCAGTGGTCAGTCTCTCACTATTCATTGCTTGGGAGTATAAAATCAAGTAACAATGACAACTGACCAGTGTTGCCAACCTATTTTCTAATTTTTTAGCTAAAAATCACTCAAAATATATCTAGAATTACATCTTTAGAGTATATAAAAAAAACTGAAATCCTTTCCTTAACTCTCGGTCAGTGGTCAGTCTCTCACTATTCATTGCTTGGGAGTATAAAATCAAGTAACAATGACAACTGACCAGTGTTGCCAACCTATTTTCTAATTTTTTAGCTAAAAATCACTCAAAATATATCTAGAATTATCTAGATTTTCTGTCAGTTATCTAAAAACATAGCTAGACAATATTTAATATTTTAGTTGTTCTTGTGATGATTTATTGGGATCAGTGGTTGCGATACAGTTTTTATATGCATATTTCAAGCTACAAAAATTTAAAATACCTTTTCAAATGTTATTTATATATGCTGTAATAATTTTTACCATAGAAATAAGAAAATTTGGTTCCTTTTTTTTTGTGATTTTTGCTGGCACATACCAATATAGCAAACAATGTTGGGAATAGGATTGACCGACCCTTAAGCAGTTTAGCAGATTGGGCTCCCCACCAATTCCTACCCTCATCTATTTTTTAAAAACTTAAAAAATCACTCTGAGGGCTCTTAGGATCATAGGGCCCCTGGGCATTATCCCCTTTGTCCCTCCCTCTCTTCAATTCGATAGTCCCCAACCTATACAGTACAAAAACTAAGGCTTTTTGGTACTTTTTGCTCTTGATCACAGTAGGAAAAAAAACTTTGAGAAAATTTGTAGCTCCACCTCTGATAAGAATATAACACTTTATTTCCACATTAACAAATCATAATCCGCATGTGTAAAATTTGAAGTGCCTGACTGAGAAACGATAAAACTTCATTTGCTGAACATTTTCGATATGTAACCATAGCTTCTATGTCCTTCAAAATTGGGGGGGGGGGGGTTATAATCATAACATTTCCCATATGTGTGTGTCTTAATAGTCCTAATTTAAATGTTAACATGGCATTCAGTAGCTTTATTTTCATTCTATACCGGAGCTTTGTTTTTACATAACTCATGCTAGTAAAAGACTGTTATGCTCCTTTTGAGACAATTACCAACACCAACTCAATTTTACACAAAAATATTTGATTTTGGTGAAATTTCATAAAGTTATCTAGATTTTTTGGCATTATCTAGATGCCCATTTTCATTAGATAGCTTATGTCAAAATTATCTAGATTTGTAGTGATGATGTAGATGCCCGTTTTCATTAGCTGGATGAAGTCAAAATTATGTGGATAATGTGTTAAATGGTAAGTTTTTATTATATAAATGAAAAAGGTATTAAATATTAATACTTAAAAACATCATCTTTCTCTAAAATCTTGACTTTTTAATACGCTTGTCATAATCCCTTACCTTCTTTTCAAGTCCTTCATAATATCAAACCTAATAGATTGAGATATCATAGCTCTTTATTAATATAAATTCAAATAAAGAAATTAAAACCGCATAATAGTTCCATATAATTAATATAGCTTAGATTTATAAATTGAGTAAAATAACCCAATTAAAAAAAAACCTATTTATTTAAAAAGTCTGGTTTTTTTAACCCCTGCATATATTTTTTAATCTTATATTAATATATATTCAATTAAAGTTTTTTAAATTATACAGTGCATTAATATAGTCTAACCTACCTTCTGATCTGAAAAATATAAAAAATTGATTTTGAAAAAGGCTAATATAAATCAAAAAAATCCAATTTAAATAAAAAAAATCAGATTTAAATAAAAAAAATCAGATTTTTTTGATTTTTTTAAAAAAATCATGATTTTTATCCACCCTGTCTACAGTGCTAAATCACATGTTTTGTTTATAAAGATATTTTAACTTTGACCACCGGTGGTGAGGTTGATAAAATAATTTGGAGGGACATAAAACCAGGAACCAAAATTAGCAAATCAAATGCTTTTGATTTGTTTTCTATTTTATTTTAAAATAATTGTTTGTCTGGATTTTTAAAACGTTTTTTTGTTCTTTTAAATTTCCCCTCAAAATATGTACTTTCATATGGATGGGCTAGACGGGTAAGACTCAAAATCCAAAACAATTATATCATGAAAGATAATATGAGTCTCAAATTTGAGTTGGTTCTTGGGTTATTCTCTGAAACACGTAACTTCCTATTACAGGTCCAGAATGGACTGAACCAGTAAGTCATTTCATTTTTACTATTTTTACCCGTTTGTATAATTGCACTTTTAATGTATTTTGTTTTGTACTTTCAGAGACTCGCATCAGAGGTTAGACATTTTCTACTGAATGATCTGTCGATACTGATGCTGAATGATGCTTACACTACTGAAATAGCCTCAACATGTAGTCCAGTACTATTGGACCTCTTAAATCGTGCTAGTGATATGACTAAAGATGATTCTATCACCAAACATGAGTGGCTTTGTATTTGTTTGTCTAAACTTATATGGTCTTATCCTGATGTAGACAGGTTAGATATTAAATTTCTTACATGCTTAATTTTCAATAATGTTTTTAAATTGTTATAGAAAAATTCATGTAGGAAGAAATACAGTGGAAACCGGTTACAACAAATCTTCAAGAAACCGCCAAAAACCTTCTTCATTCCTTCGAAAGTTCATTATAAGCAAAGCAATAGATTCCTATATGTATACTTTCAAGCTTTTACTTTGCAGTGGGTGTTCCAATATCTGATACCGATTATAGGTTTCACCAATATATCAGTATTTTCCCGATAATAATAAGCCAATATTTAAGAACCGATATATCAGATATATATATTTCTTTTTTGTTTATACTTCAGCATTGAGAAAATGGGTTTTATTTAACTGCCTTTTGTTCTGAAACAGAAAGATAGACACTGGAGGCCAGGGATAAATCTGTCAGATCCTGTGCATTTGTATGAAAGGGAAACTGACGTCAAAGGTCATTTGGCGCTAGGTTCAAATATTTTTATTCAGTGGTCCCACTCTTCTGTTATTTATTCATCTTTAAAATAATATGGAGTGATACATAAATGAAATTTCATTTTAAAACTGAGTCGGCCACAACGGACACCATTCTGAGTTAAATATATACTATAGATATTAAACTTGGTGTTTCTAGTTAAAGACAGAGTTGCCAGATTGGGCCACATTCTGCTTCTGAACTACTTTTGAACCCTTGCAATGTTTTGAAACATGAATTAACTAAAAAACTAATTTGATTTAAAGAAAAATCACCAAGGTGCAGCTTTCCGAGCCTTGCAGTACCTGTGTACCAAATTTCATGATCATATGATGCTTAGATATCCCGCTACAGACTTTGCACCTACATACACACACACACTCATTTTCCTTTATTAGGTAAGAAGGCCAGAGGCAACTTGTAAAACTATATGCAAGGGCTATTTTTCATGTATGTCCTAAAATGTTTATCCACTTCTAGAAGGGGCATAAATTTACAATTTGATGACACAGATGGTTCCAATAGTGTAACTGGCAAGAAAATTAATAAAATCCGAAATTAATCCATAGGAGGATTGGGGTGGGATGCGATTTTATTCTCTAATATCTGGTTCATATTTGATTAAATATCGCTATTGCATCGGATATGAATAACCATTGTACGAAAGTTAAAATAAAGTTCAATATTCAGCCTTGTTATCCTACTATTTTTTTACTTATTGTACTTGCATCGTTTCCCATAAAATTCACTTTTCATTAGTCGAATCAAAAGTAGAAAAGACAAATTTAAAACACCTCCTATATCATCTCCAAAAAAAAAATAATAAAAATAAATGCTTCCCCATCTGCCCGATAAATTGCAAGTTTTGTTTTCTTTACAAAAATTTAGCTCTATTATTCTTTGTTTGGTGTCAATTTGGACTAAAGTTCTGACTAAAAAGACTCTTTAAAAATCTTTGCTCTAAAACTAATATTTGCAGATAAAATTATTGGGACAAAGATTTTCTCACGTTCCTCATTTGCAAAAACACTGATTTCACTAAGTGTTTGTTTACATTGAGTCAGCAGCCTAAACAAAGCAGCCAGAGTGAAAGCCCCAGGCCGTCCGACTCGTCCAGAGGTATCGTACAAAATCAGTATCTAATTGGACGACCGGGAAGAGCAGCCAGAGTGAGAGTTGGGGATTATAATGCTGTGGTTAATGATTTCATTTGATGTTTGTGCTAATGATGGGATTAAGGAGGTCAAGTCTAGGGTTAATACATTTTTTCATCTCTATGTAAAACTTATTTCCCAGTTATTTTCACTTTTTCATACAAGAGAATAAAATATATTGTTTTTACAAGATTTTTCGATTTCAAGATTTTGATGCCAATTTATGTTTTAAAACATTATTGAACATGTTTTGACTATTTTTAACATGGTCTGTCTATCTGTGGTCGATTTCTTGTGTACACAATAGCTGCCACAAATGCACTCATGTTTAGGAAAATTGTAACACCCTGAAGGAATGATCAGATTAGAAAGACATTTATATCACATATTACTAATAGTAATAGAAATAAATGATTACTGTTTCAGACCAATACAACCACATTGCGGGCACAAAATCAGTATTTTATGAAGCCGCCCCTAGCAACAATAAGAGCTTCTGAATGTCGCTGCATAAAATCAAAGAGAGTTTGTATATGTTCCTGGGGTAATGTCTGCCAGGCTTCTTTGAACTTGGTCCACAATTCTTTAGTGGTGACTGATGGAGAACAGTAATGACCCAGTTGCTGGGTGACTATATCCCATACATGTTCAATTGGTGATATGTCTGGTGAATGGAGAAGCTGTATCTGTGGAAGAAGCTGTATCTGCTGTGCAGTGAAGCTGAAGAAGGCTTGAACATTCCAGGCAACATGTGATCGGGTGTTGTCTTGTTGGAATATAGTTCCAGGTGTGTGCTGAAGGAAGGATACAAATTCGTCCTCCAAAATCCCTAATGTGCAGTTGCTGTTGAGCAAACCCACAATGCGTAGCAGCCTGGATAGCCAGTGGTGCCCCACACCATCATACTTAACGTCCGTGTAGTATGATACTCTAAAACGCATGCAGGAAGATTATGCTCACCACAATACTGTTTAACACGTATGCAGCCATCATTGTAGTCCAGGTTGTAGCAGGACATGTTCAGAAACACAATTTGGTGCCAGTCTGCATGCCAATGTCTGTACTCCTCCACCCATTGCAACCTGAGGCATCGATGGTTCAGGGTTAATGGTATATCCTCCGCAAAGGAATGATTGCATTCAGTCCTCTGTGCAGCAAATATTTCTGAACTGTAGAAGTAGACAATGCCACACCTGTAGCAGTGCTCCACACCTGTCCAGTGCTGCACTAACACTTGAAAGGAAACTGTACGTTTCATCACCGATATGCGGATTTGATGTCTATCATCCCATGTTACTGTCACATTATGTGGTCCACTGCTGGCTTTTTGACTTGTCTGGTTTTTTTCGGTACACTTCTTCCACACTCTCATTGCTGTCATGGTGGTATGCCCCATGTGGACAGTAATATCATGGTATGAGAATCCTTCTTCCTGCAGGCCGATTATACATCCCCGTTTGAACTCTGTAGTTTGCTTGTAAAGTGCCCTCTGATGTTGATGAGACAGTGATTCCAATAGAACAGTTTTCAACTCACAGACACCAGTACCATATTTGTTTGGCTCTTCCACAGCCCTCTATTTATACTCCTTGTACGACCATACGACCCACTGCAGAGCCCAGACATGAACATTCATCTTGCATTTCTAATCAATTGCATGTCCTACCCTGTTTTGCATGCCCCATACGTTTTATTCTAATTTGTTAATTCCTTCATGGTGTTGCAATTTTCATTAACATGAATGTATTAATGGATTTTCATGAAACATTATATTCATTTTTGTTAACAAAAATATCTAGAATTAAATAGAATTTTTTTTTTAATTCGAGCGAAACCTCCGAAATTTTATATTTTCTTAACATGACAGTAATGGACAAAATTTGACATAATCATGCATAAAAGGGCTCAGTGATCACGAAACTTTTTGTTTCATTGTTGAGAAAAATAATTGCAATGCAATTTTGTGTTTGTGATGTCATTAGAGCCCCTCAGGGAAGGATAATCTTACCCCTACCTTGATACAAGTAAGAGTGTGATCCCTAGATAGCTTAAGTGATCCACCGTTGTCTGGTCAAGTTTCTTGTTCGCAGATAGGTGGTTCGTATCTCCACCGGAACAGTAGTTCTTTTCTTTAATAAAATACCTTAAATACTTCAGTGTATAATAACTGATTTTTCATATAGTATATAACATACCCCACAGTTCACTACAATATGTATAGTTAATTGCATAAATTACAACTTTTTATTGGGATTAGATTAGAGACACAGGCTGATGACCACTGCTGCTGGCAAAATTTTCAGGCTCTTATGCAGTTAATGCATAGGAGCCTGAAAATTACTACTCCCTATTACCTCCCCTCTACTACTCCCTATTTTAGAAGTTATTGACCCTCGGCTCAAGTCTCCCAGGTCTCCATGCAAAGCATTCTTTTACCTCTACTTGTCAGCGACCATATTCTCGATGGGTTTGTTTCCGGTTTATGCATATGTTGACGCATACATAGCTTTTTTCCCTCCTGTTTTCTGCCTCCAGCAATTTTTTATTGAACTATTGCATAATCAGGGGCAGACGATAATTTTCTGAAAGTTTGCCATGAATGTTTTCCGCTACAAATGATTTCTGCCAAAAGTGGAGAAGATTCAAAGTTCAGAGAGTCATTAAATGATGTTTACTTCAATTTGCCAACACCGATGCTAACTAATAATTCACAAATGCGTCTCATTAAAAGTATGATTGATAGAAAAGTTTTGATTTATGGTATGATTTTTTTTTATTTGTGTATTTCTATTTTCTTATATCTGTGATTACTATCCAGAATATTTTATTTTATACAATCTTCCTATTCCCTATAGAGCAATTTTTTCACTCTGTTCAGATTAATGTATATTATTTATTATTTCACGATCATTCTTTTACTATGATTTTCAGAAGAGTGTATAAAATATTTATTAATATGTGAATTATAAATGTTTTCTTTTTTTGTTTTGATATTTACAAAGGTGCCTAGTTAATTATGGCTGAAATAGGTTTTATACTATTACGTAATCAGGGACAGACGATAATTTTCTGAAAGTTTGCCATGAATGTTTTCCTCCACAAATGATTTTTGCCAAAAGTGTAGAGAAGATTATTAAATGATGTTTACTTCAATTTGCCAACACGGATCTATCCGGAATATTTTATTTTATACAATCTTCCTATTCCCTATAGAACAATTTTTTCACACTGTTCAGATTAATGTATATTATTTATTATTTCACGATCATTCTTTTACTATGATTTTCAGACGAGTATATAAAATATTTATTAATATGTGAATTATAAATATTTTTGTTTTGATATTTACAAAGGTGTCTAGTTAATTATGTCTGAAATAGGTTTTACACGTAATTTTACAGCAATTATAAATTTGTTATACGTTATAATAGCAGTATATCGATATTGGTATCTTATCATATCGGTTCTTTGGTAATCCGATAGTATTGTTTATTTGATATCAGATATTTAGTTTTATAATGTGTATTTAGTATAGCCTAATTTAAGGAATTTGTGTAAAAAAAAGCTTTTATGAATCAATTGCTTAGGAATTCAATCAAAGCATGTTTGGGAGAAATTTTTGTAAGAATTCTATTCAATTTTGTCACTTATGAGTTTGTTACAGTCTAATTATACTATTTGCCTAAAGTAAAAACATTTATTTACAAAATATATGCCAAATTAGTAATGGTATTAGCTGGTTTCAAAGGCTGTTCCTCTTCAAGATAAAAAGGTAGAGTAATTGCACCATCACAGGCTAAAAGGCTTCTCTTTCTCAAGGAGATGCTTTCTAGATAAGAAACCAGTTCAGTCAAAATCTGATTCAGGTCACGTGGCATTTAGTGCAATTCAGGCTTGGGTTCCAAACTATTTTTTAAATTTTTATTTAATACACATATTTTGCAAAGTGATTAAATATTTATAAAAGATGATCACATTTTTATTTTATTTATGAAAAAGTTATAATTTTTGAAATATATATATAGTTATAAAGTTTGAATTATAATAATAGTTATAAAGTTTGAATTATAATAATAGTTATAAAGTTTGAAATATTTTTTTATGCTAAATACTTGGTAAATGGATTCTATTGTTCTATAGCAGACAACAGGGATACTAAAGAATATATGGGAGTTGTAATAGGAAATGTTATGTTAGGAAAATATTGTGTTAGGTGTTGTCATATTAGAGACATTTTTAAATTGGTAATGATATGTTGGAAGGTAATTTTGAGCTTGGACAGACTTGGACTCTATTCTCTGAAAAATTTAGGCTTGGGTGGGTTCAGGTTTGAAAAAAATTTACATGAAGTGCAGACTCAAAATTGAGTCCAAACACATTTCTCATGTCTTCTTGCCTTTGTTGGTTCTATTGCTCTATCTATCCTGGAGTTACTGAGTCTGCTCTTTTCTTTCAAAAGCAGTTGATACCATTACTAATTTGTTGTCATATCTTGTGTTTTAAACAAAGTTATTACTTTACAGTTATTTTTGCAACAATTTGAACAATTTAGTTTTGTACATTATGTGTATCAGGTTTCCATTAGTATAAAGTATTTCTTAAACAAGTTTGTTATAACCAGGTACTCTGTAACTAGTTTCCACTGTACTATGTTAGGTTAATATGTTATATGTACTTACATTATATATTTCCATGCTTATTATGTTATATATGTTTGCATAAAACGAAATTATAATATCATCAGCCAGTTTAACTGGAAGCAAAATAGGCTTCCTTCAGGATAAGTAAACTGTTATGCTAGTAAAAACATACAGCCAACTGCTGCTTGTGCAACAGCTCTGTTTTACTATTTCGAAGAATGAAGTTTCACTTCCAAAACTGGTTGATTAGCATTATAATTTTGTTTTATATGCATATTAACCAAGAATTTTTTTTTTTTTTTTTTTTTTTTTTTTTTTAAAGAAAAGTGTGTTTTTAGTTTTAAGGTTTTACACTTACTTACAATGTCTGGTCCGTATCCAGGCAAGGGACAATGGGCCTCCTAAAAGATAAGCTCCCTCCTCACCCAGAAAAAAATATTCAATTGGCAGTAGTGAGTTGTTAAATTTCTATGTCATCAAACTTTCAGTTGGGAATAAAAAAATTATAGATTAGGTCATTTTATTCTAGTTTTACTGAATAGCCAGAGTTTTAATTATTAAAAATTGCTTCAATGCTCTGCATCCAAGTATAATGTTGAATTATGATAAAAGTATTTGAAAGAAACTGACTAAAAATTAAATTTTCCTTATATATACTAGTGATTCACAACTTTTATTCACCTGAGTACTCCCTGATTGTCCATGTTTTTCAATTGTATATCTTATTTCCCATCTTTTTCAACTTAATAAGTATTGTAATTGTTATAACTGTGATTTCATGCAAGTAAAGATTTAATTTAAAATTTAAAAAGATTACAAAATAATTTATCAATCAGGAATAAAAGATGGGCACTAATATTTTTGCATTAAATTTTCTCAGAACAAATACAAGAAATATTAAAATTAAAAAAAGAAATGTGATAAAATATGTATAGTGATATAGATAACAGATATAGGAAATTCTGTCCTACCGTTGTGGAAATACTGATTGCCGGACGTCAATCTTGCTTTCATCGGAAATGTACAAATCTAGAATTGAACAGCCTTCCTCAAAATGTTTATAAGTTTATAAGATTTTTTAAAATTTAAAATAACCCAATGAAATTTTCTTCCTTTATTGTATCTTTAGAACAATCAGTATTCAATTTCACACCTGACAGTGCAAGTTTCCTATGACATGTTTTTATCGCATGCAGCGGCACTGATTTCGTGGTTTCGAGACACTTTTTGAACCCTCAATAATTTTGTTGTGAGTTTCTCGAACCTCTAATATTTTTGTGCTTATTTGGTGGAGAAAATGCACGCATATATGCACATTTTTTTGTGTCATAAATTCTTCAAAATTTTCATTATTTATTTCCTGTTTAATATATATAAGGTTGTATGTATAGAAATTTACTTCTCAGACTGTTTATTGTATTATAAACACAAGATTTTAGCTCAGAAATTATTTAAAGAGAAATTTGTTGACATTTTTTTAACATTGGTAAAAATATCTGAAAATAAATCTTGCATTTTTTGTAATTTTTATAAAGAAAATTGAGTAAGAAATTCACAGAGTATCTGTATTATTGTATATAATAATGTTGCATTTATAAATGCAAAATAAATGAAATAAATAATTATCTAAAGAAATTTTTTTTTTTCTGTACTGAATTTGTCCCATTTGAACATTTCAGATATGTTATTGTGCCAGATCTGATGGAATAAAATTTAAATTAGACTTAAATCCTTTTAAAAATGCATGGGTTATTTGATTTTAAATTTCCTGAACCCCCAATAATTTAAGCCGATGCCTGTAATCACATGATAGCTTGGGTTTGCTCATTATTTTTTAATTTTATTTTGTTAGTTAACCTGATATAATTAGTTAAAATTAGTTTTAATATAATTAGTTAGTCAACCTGATATATTGTTCTATTGATTTGATTTGAGCAATCTTGATTTCTTATCACTAGCCCTTTCCCTCCCAATCAGTATATCTCAATAGCAGGCAGGTGGGTGTGTATGGCATGAACCCAGGCATAAATTGTTCTCTCAGCTAACCATTTTTTGAAAATTTATGAATTTTCAATCAACTTTTTTTGAAAATTGACAGCTGGTTATGGTGTACCATAGTAAGCTTTCTGACAACATGGAGAATTTGGTTTCATCATACATATATTATACTGTGCATCCAAATATTTACTGTGCATTCATATACCTATTGTAACTATGTATCCAGCAAAAAAGCATTCAAATATATTTAATGCCAATTTTTAAAACCAAAAACAGCTATAAAAAAGAAATTCTAATTATTTAATATGTAATTTGTTTTGAACAGATATTTATTTATTCTTTTAAAAAGTAAATTGTTTTGTCAATCAAAGTTTGAAAAAAAATTTCTATTTTTTAAAATTTTGTAGCATTATTTCCCATATTTTTTTTTCTTAAAAAAATCATCACTGAAATTTATTGCTTTTCCTTTTGTAATGCTGGCAGGTACATAAATTGTTTTGATGCTTTTTGTTCAATTTGAATCATTTTGAGTTTTTTCTTTGATAGGTTTGCGAAACTATATTTTGAAAAATCATATGGTTTCTTTTGCCGATTTGATGATGATGGTGAACCACCTTCAAAGAAAAACAAAGTATGTGTCTTTTGTTATGAAATATAATTATTTCATTTAGTATTACACTATTTTCTTAATAAAGTTGAAGACATATAAAAGTTTGCATTTTTAAGAGTACTTTTTTCTTTTAGTCTGATATGATAATAGCTCCTCTACATAAGTTGGTGAAGGCAGCAAATTTGCTACTGATTTATGATTCACAGTCATTTAAAGAATTATGTGATTGGTCTCTGTTAGCCTCATTTATCCATGATAGTGATGTACGAACACGTTGGTAAGTATTAATCTGTTTTTTGGTATTTTAAAAGATTTAAGTTTTTCTGGATCCAATATCCTTCTATATATTATTTTATTATCATAGCTGCAAACTACTGGTTTTTCTGGGAAACTCCCGGTTTTTGATGATTTCTCCCGGTTACCCAATTTTTAATGAGAATCTCTCTGTTTTTGTTATTTTCCTTAGAGATTTTTTGATTGAAAGTATAAATATACTGATTTTGATAAAGTTAGGGATATTTCGATTGAACTTTCGGCCGTCATTTTGTTTCTTCGGTGCTTAAACCTAGTACCAGAACTAAGTTGCATCATTTTCCCTTAACTGATGGATACTGTTTCAAATAAGTGCAATTTTACGCATATAGATTACACTGCCATGTAATGTTGAAACATCCTTGTTTAATTTTAAATTATGTGAAAGAAAAATACACAACATTCATTTCTTTGTAGTAGGTTTCATTATTAATTAATATTTTCATAAAATATTGATTATATTCATTTCTTTGCAGTTTATTTCATTATTAATTATTATTTTTTAAGTACAATTTCGTGTGTATAAAATAAATGCCCGTGTAATGCTTAAACATCCTTTTCCATCCATCTTATTTTTAATAAAATCTCAAATTAGTTAAGCAATACTTTCACATTTTTGTAGTTTACATAAAAATGGATTATTTTCTTTAAAATATGCTCAAAAGGAGTGATTGTACAATGAATGTTTTCCCCTTATTTTCTAGGCAATAGAGTCCCCAAAACACTAAATTACAATTTGAAAACTGACCATCTGTTGCCTCAGTGAGCTCCCTCTAAAATTTCTCTATTTATGTCACTGATATGTTTTTTCATTAACAGACTATGCAGAAACATTTTTTTTCTTATGCAGAAGGCATTTTCAATGTGACAGTGAGTTATCTTTTGTGTGATGTAAAAAAAATCCCTATTTTTCCCTAAGTGATATTGAACGGGTTATATAGCTGAATTCATTTATTCTTTTAATACATGATGAGATGAACCTGTAAATATTATGTTAGTCTGCAGTCTGTAGCGGTAAATTTAAGCATCTTACGACCATGGAATTTGGTACACAGGTACTTCAGGACCCAAATAGTTGCACCTCTGTATTATTTTTTTTAAATTTTGTATTAGTTTTTTAGTTTTAGTCCGATTTATAATGATGATATTGGGTGATATTCACACAAATTGATTCCTTAATGTCGTAAAACATTATCACAGAGTTTCCATCTTAACACCATGATCAAAAAATTTTCTTTCAAATGAATTTTGAACAGAATCCATACAATGTATAGACAAATTTTGCTGAGTTTTTAAAAAGTGTATACTTTTTGTGTATTTTAAACCTCTCCCATTTTTATATTGTGATATACAGAAATTGATCTGCCATTCATTGTTCATTTTTTCTAGTACCTGCTTAAATTATCACAGACTACTCCAGAAAAAAAATTTATAAACCTATCTGTTGATTAATTATAAATTTTTTATCCGAGGCATGCATGTCTTTGATTTTTGAACAAATCTCGTAGGCTCGTGCAAGCTTCGATGGTGGTACTGGGTAAGGAAACACTTACTTTGTCATAGGGGATTGGATATTTTGGGATGAACTGAGAGGAGGTGCATAAGATTGGAGTTCTCTTTCAAAGAAAGAATTCCACATAATCGCCTGTACAAGAATGGTCAGCCTTTTGCTCTTTCCTGAGCGGTGTGTTGAATATACGACCAACTGTGATTCTCATATTTTTTGTTTTTACTTAGAGTACATGTGATTTGATTTGTGCAATTTTTAGATCCTAGCCATTTTAAAATGTGTTTCAATGTATTATTTAAGCAGCGGATGTTTATAAAATTATTTATACGTAATGGACAGTTATTTAGAACCTGGACAACACCGGGTTATTTGTTCTAGTATCTTACATAATAAAGGAAGGTGTTTGTCTGTGCATTCTGTAGCAAGAAATCAAGTGTCATACGACCATGAAATTTGGTTCACATGTACTTCAGGACCCGAATAGGTGTACCTTATTTTTCTCTATTTCAAATTATTTGTTATTTTATGTTTTACTGTGATTTAGGCTGATATTCACACAAATTAATTTCTTAGCAACCTAAAATATTGTCACAGAGTTTTTATTTTGACATCATCAGAAAGATCAAGGAATATTTTTTTCTAGCAATATTTGAGTCGAATCCGTAAGATAGTTTCTTTATATTTATTTATTTTTAAAAATACATCAAAATTTGCAATTTTCTACATGATCTGATATATATATATCATCACATCTGATTAGCACAATTCTATAATTTGGTTAAAATATCACCATGTATCTGAGCATTCTTACACAAAATAAATTCAATTTCATAAGTAATTTTAAATTTTGTAATTCTTTAAGTGATTGCATTCAGTTATCACAATGAACCATCCACACTTTTGTGTTCCCCCCCTCATGATCACATCCATTTTGGTAATTGGTTGCGAATGATGGGTGGGTTTTTATAAGAACTTCTAGAGAGAGCTTTTGGAATCTTTCTTTTTTTTCTGATTTGTGGAGGTCGTAAATGTTTTGATGTCTGATCATAGATGGAAGCCATTTAGTTCCTTTCACGTTTTTATAAGTGGTTAAAATTGAGTATTGGAAATGCAAAAAGTATGTTTGTGGAAGTTATGTGCAATTGTGATTCCTATTTTATGATTTGGAGGTTTTCTTTGTATTGTGAGAATGATCTTAGTTACAAAAAGGCGATTTGGAAATTTAGTATGATGTTACCTGTGTCTGTGTTAAGTACCAGGCACATTTTTATGACCCGGACAGCTTTGAGCGATTCGTTCTAGTTTAATATATAAAAGGGAATATTTTGGATGCATGCTTCTAACTTAAATATAACTTCAATTATGTGATCGATTTTAATACAATGAGGCTGAGTTCAGTAAATATTCCAAGTTTTATCACCCTACAGTGAAATACAGAATAACAAGAATTGAAAACCTGTTGTTTATCTGTCATGACCGCTTATAACTGGAGAATTGCTCAATGGATTTTACCTTTTTTAATTGATTTGTTAAACTTAATAAAAAGCAGGTTTATTGCAATATATTTCAAATTTACTGTATATATATATATATATATATATATATATATATATAATAAAAATATTTTATGAATTTCAATGATAGATTAGAGATAAATTGTAACACATATAACCATAACTTAACATATAAGATAACTACGTACAAAACCAAATTTAAACATTTTCCAAACAATCTTATTACTAGGGAAAAGGAAAAATGGGCATATAAGGAAAATGGCATTCTAATTCGAAAAACTAAAAAATAATGCTTGAATTTTGCTTGGGGAAAACTGAGAACCCTGAATAATGTATTTTTCATACAAATTATACAAGGGGTACATTTTTACAAATTTAAATTCATTGCTACATTGAATACTACATTGAATGTTAGCATAGGTTCAGAAACTATGCATTTTTGGCAGTATCCTTTTATGATGCACATCCCAGGGTTCACCCAGTCCTTGAAAAGTTCTTGAATTTTAATTTGATTTTCAAGGGCCCTTGAAAGTGCTTAAATTTGACAATTAATGAAAGTCCTTGAATTTTATTATCTCATTTCAAACTTTTAGTTTGTCACACGGCTTTGCCTCAAACTTCGATTTTCTGAGTAGGTTGCACAACAATTGATAATCATTCTGTGGTGCCATATTGAATGTCATACAAACATACGACTAAGGATTTTCCCTCGTGCATTCTGGTCCTTGAAAGTCCTTGGTTATATGGCCCTTGAAGAATAAAATTTAGGTCCTTGAAATCCTTTGAAATATACTTGATTTTTATTTGTTGGAAAACTGGAAACGTGGCATATCATTACCATGTTAAACATTTGGATCTCTGATGTATTCACATTTTTAACACATGAAGCTCTGTTTAAAGTCATTTGAAAAATTCATCTTCTCATCTAAGCAGAATATATAATTGACTTAAATAGCCTTTATGTGGTTTTAAATTAAGAAATAATGAGAAATCTGATTTGTCACCAAAAACGTAAAACATACGATGTGGAAAATTGAGATTGGAAAACATCTTAAATAGGAAAAGCACATCATTGTAATTAATTTAATTTTGCTTTTTGTGTTTTCATTTCTAAAGATATATTTCTTTATTTTTTTTAATATTTAGTACAGTTATGATATTAAATATTAATAGGACTTTTCATTTTGATTCATTTTTAGGAATGCTTACCAATGCCTTGCTCGAATTGCTAATATAAAAGCTAGTGACCTCAATACTCTACTCAAAGAGAAATTTACTGATGAGGAATTCAAAATATGTGCAATTGAGTAAGTTTGTTTTCTTTTTTCCTCATATAAAATGGTAAAGTTGATGAGATGTTTATTTTAGGTATGGACTCTTTCATATGTTTTGTACGAAATCTTTTCATGTTTCAGTTCAGTTTTAACTTTTTATAGCTAAAATTGTTATTATACTAAATGTAGGTAAACACCCAAAATTTCCTCAAAAATTGTTTTTGAATTTGTGTTATTAGAACACATTGAATATATATTTGAAATCTACAATAGTTTTTAATTTGTTGATTACTTGTAAAATTGGAAGCATTTTTCTGAAGCACAGTGCTTTCTAAATGCATTGGAAGTCAACCTGGCAGTAGCGTAGCATAAGATTTTTGACTGTGGAGGCTGAAAATTTGATAAAAGATTGGTATTACAAGTGAAATTTATATTGAAATTCATATATCCATAAGTTTTATTTCATTGGTGAATAAAATAAAATAATTTTACATAAAAATGCAAATAGTGGATGAAATGCACAATATTTTAAAATGTTACCTATGTAAGATTAATACATACAAGATATAACATTTTAAATGTTTTCTTATTTCTAAATTAGATGAACTTTTACAATCATTTTATTAAATATGAAGTCCTGGTCATCCATAGGGAAGGTAAAGGGTGGGGGATCACACTCCCCCTTTGACATTCAATATAAGAAAGGCGAGCATCAAGCCAGTCGATGTTGTACATCATGTGCTTTTTTTCCCCAGTATTTTGACTCAATTAAGTTTCGAGTATCAATTAAATTGTTATTTTTGATTTTTGGTAACAAATAGAGATGTGGATTTTCGAGAAAATTTTCCGGAAAATTTTGAAATTATTCTTTATATTGCATTTAAGTTGGAAAAATATGTTCAATGACTTCAACTATTTATTTTTATATTACAGCAACAGCCAAACATTTTATATAACAAGGATAAATATAGAAATGGATAAAAAATTATATGCATGAAAATTTCTTATATTTATATACTGCAGCAAGCAGCTAAAATTTGTTATTTTCATTAAATATACATGCTTTTGAAAACTTATAGAAAATTCTACTTTATTTGTAATAAGGTACTTTTTTAGAAATTACTATTTTAAAATATTGTACGAAAGGGACAGCATGAAAAATAATTTAAAATTGTTAGATCATATCAGAATCATAAATCATTTACAAGTAATCAACAAATTAAAAACTATTGTAGATTTTGAATATATATTTCGAAATCTTTTCATGTTTCAGTTTTAACTTTTTATAGCTAAAATTATTATTATACTAAACGTAGGTAACTCCCAAAATTTCCTCAAAAATTGTTTTTGAAATTGTGTTATTAGAATACATTGAATATATATTCAAAATCTACAATAGTTTTTAATTTGTTGATTACTTGTAAAATTGGAAGCATTTTTCTGAAGCACAGTGCTTTTTAAATGCATTGGAAGTCAACCTGGCAGTAGCGTAGCATGAGATTTTTGAATGTGGAGGCTGAAAATTTGATAAAAAATAGATTGGTATTGCAAGTGAAATTTATATTGAAATTCGTATTTTCATAAGTTTTATTTCATTGGTGAATAAAATAAAATAATTTTACATAAAAATGCAAAGAGTGGATGAAATACACATTATTTTAAAATGTTACCTATGTAAGATTAATACATACAAGATATAACATGTTAAATGTTTTCTTATTTCTAAATTAGATGAATTTTTACAATCATTTTATTAAATATGAAGTCCTGGTGATCCATAGGGAAGGTAAAGGGTGGGGGATCACACTCCGCCTTTGACATTCAATATAACAAAGGCGAGCATCAAGCCAGTTGATGTTGTACATTATGTGCTTTTTTTTCCCTCGGTATTTTGACTCGATTAAGTTTCGAGTATCAATTAAATTGCTATTTTTGATGTTTGGTAACAAGTAGAGATGTGGATTTTTCAGAAAATTTTGAAACTGAAAATTTTCCAGAAAATTTTGAAATTATTCTTTATATTACATTTAAGTTGGAATAATATGTTCAATGACTTTTAAAACTATTTATTTTTATATTACAGCTACAGCCACACATTTTATATAACAAGGATAAATATTGAAATGGATAAAAAATTCTGTGCATGAAAATTTTTTATATTTATATACTGCAGCAAGCAGCTAAAATTTATTATTTTCATTAAATATACATGCTTTTGGTACTTTTTTAGAAATTACTATTTTAAAATATTGCACAAAAGGGACAGCATGAAAAATAATTTAAAATTGTTAGACCGTATCAGAATCATAAATCATTTACTGTTCATTATAGGTATGAAAAGTAGATTATTAAATATAATAAAAAGAATTAAAAACTGATTATAATTAAAAAATGTATTAAATATATTACAGTTTTAAATACTTACTGATAATTCAAAGGAAACATTCTACTACTTTTTTAAAAAATAATGAAAAATAAATTACTCAGTTAATAAATTACTCATATGTATAAAAAAAAATTATTAAATATATAAAAATATTATACCGCAAAAATAAATAAAAAAAAAATGCTTGTAATAAACACCTTTAAAAGTAATTATATATAATATTAAAAATTGTTTAAAAAATATCCGCTTGTAATTGAATGAGTATCATGAGAAAGAAGAAACAATTTGCAAGATGAATTAAGCATACATTAGTGCTATATTTTCCTTCAGCAGAAAAACTTGCAGAAGCATTCCATTTTTTAATATTCTTGGAGAGATTTTAGAGAACTTAATACTGAAAAAATAGACTTTTTGAAACTTTACTTGCTTCTTTCTGATAATGAGTAAAATGTCACTTGTATCTTTTTGGTTCTCATCCATTCTTTTTCTTTAAAATAAAGTGCACATACACACATTCCCTCCCCACTTCCCTGCCTTCCTCCATGTTCCTTTTTCAAAATTAGAAAACTTAATGATCAGAAACTTGTAAAGATACTTACTTTTCAGAAAATTAGTTTGGGAAAGAGTTTTACATTCTATTTTCAAGTTAATTAAAAAGAGAAAAAGGTAAAAAAAAAAAAAAAGTGGAAAACTTCCCACAAAAACATAGTGTAAAATTTTCCATTCCCAGAAAATATTCCGACCCACATTTAGTAACAAGATTAATATCTTGTTACCAGACATCCAAAGTAACATTTGCAGAATGCATTTGTCTTTCATGAATACAAGAATTCTGATCATTTTTCTTGGCATTTTAAAGGATAGCTTAAGTAAATTTGAGATTAATTTATAAATTCTATTTTTGGTGTTTGGTAATAAAGATTTTAGCAGAATGCATTTGCTTGAATGGAAATTGCGTTATTTTTTTTTCGGCATTTTGACAAAAGATAGTTCAAATAAATTTTTATGATCAATTTGAAAATGCTATTTTTGATGTTTGGTAACAAGATTTTAGCTAAAAGAATTTTTCCCTGTAGACACGGAAATTGAGAATAGTTTTTGATGCAGCCTATGATTACTCGAGCCAAAGGGGGGGGGGGGGAGAGACTGACAAGGTTTTTTTTATTATTATTGCTTCATACCGTGAGAAAATTTTGCACAGAAATTTCTATTTTGCAAGATTTTCTAGAAAAATGTGAGTTTTCTGTGGTCTCATACTCTAAAAGGAACCCTGGAGCTCGGCAATTTGAAATTTTAAACTAAAATAGAACGAGCCTTGATTCTGAGCTTAGAAAATTTTAAAATCAAAATACCATTTATATACCATTTTTCGAAAAATCTGTATGAAATATTTGCAGCATTTTCTCCTCTCTAAATTGGACATTTTATTATCGAAAATGCCTTTATATTTGCTATTGAAAAAAAATATTTTACATATAAATACACTATCATTCAAGATCTTGATTGTGAAACTATTGTTAACTGACAAGACTTTTTGAGTGATTTGATAGACATGTACAATGTTAATAAAAAGTGATTCTAAAGAACATGCAGGTTCTGGTTTCATATAAGATACTTCATTAAAAAAGAAACATTTAAGTTTGTTAAAAATTAAGTTCTTGATGTAAAATAATAATATTCTGTACTTGGTTAACCAAGTTTTGAAGAGTATAAATTCTAAAGTGCTGATTAACCATGTATAGCTTGTTTAAATGTTTTTTGCTGTACTCATGAGAGTATGTGAGATATTTATCTTAATTTGTCTTTTGCAGAGAATTTGAGAGTAATATGGTAAGGAACTTTACGCAATATCGCCCATTCAAATATACCATGGATTCTGATAAACATGCCTTAAAATTAAACAAAGAAGATTTCTCCAAAGAAATTGTGAATGTTGAAGGTGTGCTTCTTAATAGAAATCCTTATTGTGAGGTATGTTTTTCTCATTCATTCATTTTCATGCTTATTTTCTTGATGCTTTTTTATTTTCGCATATTTTCAGCAGGTGCTTCCAGCTTGCATTAATTATTTTGATTTTTTTTTTCTGGAAATTCTAACAGTGTTTAAGTTTTTGAAAAGTATTTAAATTTAAACTTGCTGAATTGCCCCTCATCTTGCAAAAATTTGTGAAAATTAAAATTTGTGAAGAAGATATGAAGTAAAAGTCCATTTTTTCCCCCAAGATAGTCATGCGCATTGTTTGTGGCTTTTGAATTATATATAGACTTTCTAATCCGCACAGCTTGGGAGGTTATGTGAATTATAGAATTTTGTGGATTATGGGTCATTGTTGCATAAACAAATATGTAAAAATGAGACATGGGTACATCTTAAGTTATTTAATTAAAAATCACTCTAAAGTATATTTAAAGTAAAATTAGCTAATTTTATAAATTTTGCTGTTTGTTTTTAAAATTTTCAAACATTAATTTAATTGCCATTTAAAAGTTTTTGATTTTTGTTTTAATATATTTCTTACATTCTATGAACAGTCATTATTTCTTGCTCTGGATAAAGTCAAGGCCTGCTAAGCCCTGCTCAAAAGTAACTTTTTCTCCTTTATCATCAGTACAGTATCAGAAATGACTCCTGTAAAATTAAATACACTATTGTAAATTTAGCTGTTTACATCCAAAATGTACTGCGGATTATAGGGTTGCTGATTAACAAGTGTTGATTGTATAACAGTGTTTAAGTTTTTGAAAAGTATTTAAATTTAAACTTGCTGAATTGCCCCTCATCTTGCAAAAATTTGTGAAAATTAAAATTTGTGAAGAAGATATGAAGTAAAAGTCCATTTTTTCCCCCAAGATAGTCATGCGCATTGTTTGTGGCTTTTGAATTATATATAGACTTTCTAATCCGCACAGCTTGGGAGGTTATGTGAATTATAGAATTTTGTGGATTATGGGTCATTGTTGCATAAACAAATATGTAAAAATGAGACATGGGTACATCTTAAGTTATTTAATTAAAAATCACTCTAAAGTATATTTAAAGTAAAATTAGCTAATTTTATAAATTTTGCTGTTTGTTTTTAAAATTTTCAAACATTAATTTAATTGCCGTTTAAAAGTTTTTGATTTTTGTTTTAATATATTTCTTACATTCTATGAACAGTCATTATTTCTTGCTCTGGATAAAGTCAAGGCCTGCTAAGCCCTGCTCAAAAGTAACTTTTTCTCCTTTATCATCAGTACAGTATCAGAAATGACTCCTGTAAAATTAAATACACTATTGTAAATTTAGCTGTTTACATCCAAAATGTACTGCGGATTATAGGGTTGCTGATTAACAAGTGTTGATTGTATATAAAATTTAAAGTCTGTTTATACGTTCATATATATGTCTGATCCATGTCTTATACACATCCACAATTTTTAAAGAATTTTTTTTTCAAATTTGGTATAGTTATTTTCTACTTCTGTGGGTTGCCCAGTTTATATATTTAGTTTGTAAACCCAGGGCAGAGATTACCACAAAGGAGTTTTTGAGAGCTATTTTCCCTAAAATGTGCTTATGATTAAAGCAGTTATTATTTTGTGCTGCAAATTTCCTTGAATTTTAGGGGATTTTTTGAATTTTTGCGTGTGAATGTTGAAATTTATTCGAAAATTTAAGATTTTTTTTTCTTATTATTGCCTAATTTCTATTATTTTTGTTTCATAATGTGAATTTCCATTATTCATTTCACAAATTTCAGAGGTTTTCACAAATTTTATGAATATCAAATATATCAAGTACTTTTACCTTTTAGACAATGACGAATTGTTTGCTTTTTCAAAATGCAAATGTAAAAGAACTTCATGTCAGGGAAGGTTCGATAGATTTCTGGAATACGAAAAAAATTCATTTTTCTAGTTACAGAAATTTGTCAACCATTCTCTGTCAATACCCATTAACATTGATATCGAACAATCCTTTTCTAAATTAAAAAAAAAAAAGAGTGCTGCTGGATAACAGAGGCTGCATTAAAAAAGAAAATCTGTGTATATACAATATAATGTATTAGAACGATGTCCACTTAAATGAAAATCTTGATCTTATGTAACAGCGTTGATAGTATTCTTTGGTTTTTGAGAATTCTTTGTAAGTTCTGGTGGGATTTTAATCGAAGGTTTGCATCTTAAATTCTGGAGAATGCCAGGTAAATTTTCTAGAATATTCACTCATTTCCAGGAATTTAAGATGCACATCTCTGATAAAATTTATTCACTGTGAATTCCTGAAAACCAAAGGATGCTTTAACAATACACTTGCCTATAACAAAAATAAAATAACTGTTGTGTCTGTGTTTACATGGCTACGTCATGACAGACTATCTTAAATCCCTGGCAGCGACAAGTACATTTTTTAGTCATTAATAATTTATTATGAGTATGACATATTATTTTTTTTTAAATACTCCCACTTTATAAAATTACTTCATATTTTAGGAAAGGAGTAAAACTACTAAAAAAATTCTTTGTAGGGATCTATGTAGTCAAAAAAAAAATTATCTGACAGTTGGTTAATGGCAACCCTATAATAGAAACAATGGGTTCACTAAACATGATGAAAAGGAATTGAACATGTATATTTATATAAGTTCAATGAAATTGTGTTTTGAGTAAAATAAAACATTTTTCTATTATGTTAATGAATTTGTTTTTAACATTTATTAACCATTGTAGGATGATTTGGATGAAGAAAAGTTTGTAAATGTACCCTCTGTCAAAAAATCCCTGCGCCATCTTGCCCATGCTGTGTCTGCTGGAGAGCCTGTACTGTTGCAAGGACCTGTAGGATGCGGGAAGACAACACTTATTGAACACTTGGCTGCAGTTTCTGGAAGGAGACCATTTGAGGAGCTGCTGAAAATTCAATTGGGTGACCACATGGATAGCAAGGTACATAAAATCCTGATTTAATGTTTTTGTAGGGCCTAATAAATTCAAACATTAAACGTGGGAAAGATACTAAATGCAGGAAATAGATTTAATGGTGTGAACAATTTTAAAAGTCAAGTCACTTTGTCTTATAGAATATATAATTTGATGGAATAATTTCAGTACTATAATGTTTTCATTTGGGGGAAAAAAAAAAGAAAAAAAGAATATTGAAAAAGTTATTTAATATTACAAACTACCTTGTCTTAATGGTATAATTAAAACTATGAAGTTTTTAAAATTGTGTTTTTTCATATATGAATACAAAAAATGATAAAATATGTATCTGCAAAAGTTATTTAATATTGCAAGTAATATTGTTTTACTTGCATTTTATGGTTATATTTCATAGCTGCTAATCCTTCTAATGTACCTAGAAACTTTCCAATTTTGCAAGTCATTTGAAAAAAAAAAAAAAAAAAATCCTTATTTTATTAAAAAAAATCCCCATCATAGTAAGTGTCACTTGTGCCAAATCAATAATCCTGCTACAGTATAGCTACAAAAAGCATGCTCCGAGAAATTATGCACCAATTGTGCATTTCATTGCAAAGTTTGTATTTTCCCACAAAATGTATCCATTTACTTCAAATTGCAGTTGACATATTTTTGGAATAATTTGATTTGCTCTTCCCTTTCAATTTTATGATAAGGTGTTGGGTTTCGAGAAATAGATAGATATGCAGTATTCGGATTTATGTGCTTTATTGTGTAAGTTATACAAATTTTTCATGAGGGAATGCAAATATATTTCACTTAAATTCTGTTAACAAACACAGAAGATAGCTATTTTTAACCGATCCTCGAAATTAATTTGAATCATCCTTTGATTTGAATCATCCCTTGAAAAAAGTTAACAACGAAAATGCCCAATTTAAAACAGATTTTGATTAACATTTTCAAAATTGTAGCTGAAGCGTAGCCTGTAGCTCAAAATGCAAATTCGTTTTGTTGAATTTTTGTTATCAACAATTCCCAAAATTATTTATTTGTATGATCCATGAAATACTGATTCAAAATTCAGCTATAAAATGCAATTTGAGGTTGACTTTTGATTGACATCTTGGGAGACTATGATTTTTTTGCATTTCCTGCCAATCTGCAGAATGCCTGAATATTTTTGGATTGGCAAGATTGCCTGAAAATATTGCCTTGAAAAATATTCATGCCAATCTTGCATTTCCTGCCAATCAAATCAAAAATATTTCACGGTAAATTTTCTATTTTAAAAATAAAATTGTACCTTGGTGAAACTTGCTATACTCATCCAAGAAACTACAAACTTAGCTATAAATTCTTTTAGTATATTTATAGGTTTTTAATGTCATGTTTTGTTTGTTAGAACGTAATTTGAGTAAAACTGTTCAATGGTTTTGTGGAAAACCACATTTGTGTACGTGATCTTCAGTTTATTTTATTTTATCATAGCTGCCAAATCTCCCGATTTTTCCGGGAGTCTCCCGAATTTTGAGGCAATCTCCCGAACTCCCGAAAAATTCCTAAATCTCCCGAATTTTTACAATAATTAGAAAAAAATCCGTACAAAAGGGATTTTCCTAAAAATATCCCTATGCAGACGTGCCAATTCTCCGGATTTTGGTCGGAGACTCCGGATTTTTCATTACTTCTCCGGCCTCCGGATTACTAACGAAATTCTCCGGCTTTATTTGTTGGAAATTTATCAATTAACCAGACATGGTAATAATTCCTCGAAAACACCAATTTTCCGCATTTTTAGCACTGATTTTTATCATTCCCGGGATCGTAGCAAATCCATAATACAATGCAGGGTAATGCCAATCAAATTAACGGAGATTTACGGCCACGTGTATTGTAGATTAAGATCTCGATCTCTTATTTTATGAAAGTAATAAACATACTTCTTCAAAGGTTATTGAGCATAAATCGCTAAAATGTTATTTTGTTCATTAATTTCGTATAAACACTGCGATTGCGCAATTCAGTTTGTTCTCATGAATCGCCGAGAGTACAATAGTATCTTTTTCCATCCGTCTCAATCTTCTAAATATTGCATTTTTGATTGACTAAACTAGCTTATTTTCATATTCTGATTAATTATTATGGTTAATTTCTTAATTATTTTCGCATAAATAATGCGATTGCGCAATTCAGTTGCTTCGCGTGAATTGTCGAGAGTACGTTAGTATCTTTTTCCATCCATCTCCATCATTTAAATGTTGCATATTGGACCAACTAAACTAGCTTATTTTCATATTCTGATTAATTATTGTGGTTAATTTCTTAATTATTTTCGCATAAATAGTGCGATTGCGCAATTCAGTTTCTTCGTTTGAATTGCCGAGAGTACGTTAGTATCTTTTTCCATCCATCTCCATCATTTAAATGTTGAATATTAGATTCACTAAACTAGCTTATTTTCATATTATGGCTAATTATTAAAGTTAATTTTTTAATTATATTTGCATAATACAAATTTTTCTATTTTGAAAAATCGGTATGAACTCTGTGAAGGGATATTGAAGAAGAATTTAGTAAGGAGTTCTTAAAAAAAGCAAAAAGAACTACTACTTTATTTTTAAGTAGTAAGAAGGATTGGATTTGACATTTTTTAATTATATAGAACTTTTACGTGTTGTATTTTTACTTACCAAAAGATTTCTTTCATTCAATATTTTATCTGCAGAGAAGTGTTTCTGTGTCAAAGACATGTGAATGATTATTAAACAGTAACCAATGACATTTTTCTTTATGCATCATATTCAGTGTAATGAACATTGTTATAGACTCTGATGAGAATAACGAATGTGCTTATTTTTTAAAAGATGTTTTAATTCTTTTGTATTCGTTGAAATTAAATTGTGTTTATAGTTACAATACAGATTGTTTATCATATTTGTCTATTTTTTGTGGTGCAGTTTTGTAGTAGAGGGAAAAAACCCCTATTCTGTCTTGAAAATTCCCTTTTATGCTTTCTGTAAAAAAAAGAAATTGTTATCGCGCTGTGCGATTTTTTGACTTTTGTCGCGAATTACAAATATTTAAAAATCTCCCTAATTTTCATTTTCCAAGGTTGGCAGCTATGTTTTATCGTGAGAACATTTTTCATGTATTTTCTGACATTTCTGTATTTTTTACATTTCCTATCAATTTTTGAGCACATGCAGGTCATCTGGTTTTTAAATATTTCAAAGTAAATTTCCTAATTTAAGAATTTTAAAAATAGAATCATACCTTGGTAAAACTTGTTATGCTCGTCTTAAAAAACTGGAAGCTTTGCTATAAAATTCTTTTAGTATATTTATAGGTTTTTGATGTCATGTTTTATTTGTTAGGATGTAATTTGAGTAAAACTGTTTTGTTTTTGTGAAAAACTACATTTGTACGTGATCTTCGGCTTATTTTATCGTGAAAACATTTTTCACATATTTACTGACATTGCTGTATTTTTCTTAGATGCTGTTAGGTACTCACTGCTGCACAGATGTTCCGGGAGAATTTGTTTGGAAATCTGGCATTTTAGTCCAGGCCATGACTGAAGGTCACTGGCTACTGTTAGAAGATATCGATTGTGCTCCTATGGATGTAGTATCGCTACTAGTGCCTGTCCTTCAATCAAGGACCATAGTTCTGCCTGGCCATGCAAATCCTATAAAAGCTGCAGCTGGATTTCAGTTGTTTGCTACTCAGAGGTAAGTTGCTTTAACTTCTTTAAAATGCCCAAATTCTGTACAAAAGTCAACCCTAAGTCAGCATGATCATATTTTGCCCTTGCCTTTTAAATGTCCCTCTTTCATTTTTAGTGTAAGTAATATGAATATTTTTACCTCATACTATTGTATAAAGAAAGTATTGTTTTTTCAAAAATTTAATTGAAATTTTGAGAAATAAATACCTTTTTAAAGAGCCCCTCAATCCATGTTAATAGATATTCATCTTTCTTCCTATGTGTGTGCGTGCATGTGAGGTGTAGACACAATAAGTCAAGAATGAATGCGCCTACCACTATCAAAATTGATGTGTAGATACATTCTGTTTAAAACTAGAGCTAGATATAATTTTTGGTAATTCTCATGATTAGAGCTTGAATTATTTAAATTTTAAGATTTTCATAGCATTGTTTCTTATAGAAAACAATGATAATTTCTGAAATAATGATGTATATGAAAGAATTTGATATTTAGTATATGAAAGAATTTGGTAATTTGAACTATGCCATAGATACCTATATTACCAAAATAATTTATTAAAACAGATACGTCAAATACACCCATTGGCATCACTTAGCTATTGCTAACTTGAAAAAGAAACATGAAAAATTTCTATGAAATATTTTAAAGGAATAATTTAGGTGTGAAATTTGAAAAAGATGTCTTTTTTTCATTTTGATAATGATTGTGATACAAGTGAAACAAATCACTATGGAATATGAATGAATGAGAAAGTAGAGTGGACGATGATATTCCAGACATTTTAAGTATTCTTTTTATTATAATAATTGTTTGGTAGCCAGTGGTTGCAAAATTGCATAATTTAAGCTATATCTAATTTTGTTCTCAGTATTTTAAATTCCAACATTGAATCAGGCAAATAATTAATTTTATTTTCTGTAGTTTAAATATAATATAATCAAAATTGAAAACTATGTGGATAAAATTTTCTGTGTATAAACTTTAAAAATTTATGGTTTATTGAAAAGGTTTTGCATAAAATCTGAACATGGATTCTTTTGTTTAAATTTTGTAAATATATTATGCATTTCTAGTTCAATTTCAATATGTTTCAAGGCTTTTAAAAATAATTTGAGAATTTGCAACTAAAAAAACAGCAGGAAATTATGAGTTTTGTTGTGATTTAATTATTTTTTGTGCAGTTATTGCAATAAAATATTATTTACGGTTAGTGATATTTAACATTTTTTTCCCAGACTTATCAGAGGCTTCGAAGGATCATATGTTGAATTTAGAAATAACACTTCAATTATCGAAAAGCAGTTTAGAAAGATATTGATGGATCCTCTTCCAAAAGGCGAACTGAAAAAGGTAAGTCAAAAATTTTTTTTTTTTTTTTTCAAATGGCCAGGCACTTGACCTTCGTCATTCGCCTTTATTACAGCAGCCAGAGTGTGAACCATTTAGCCGTCCATTGACGTTGCCCCAGGCGCACCAGAGGGGGGCGGATCACGTTGCGCCCACAACACAAACATCCATGCCTTACGTGGGGCTCTAACCCACAACGTTGCGGTCGAGCGATTGCTACGGAAACGCTTGCCTTGACCACTCGACAACCACGTCGGCCAGATATCAAAATAAAATGGGTTAAAAATTAGAAAAAATAATTTAAAACAAAATAATGGAAAGATATCTAAATGTGATATGCATTTGCACAAAATATTACACAGACTGGATTACACTGTACAGTAAAATTAATTTAAAAATTATAAGGTAAACTTAAATGAACATAAATCTGCATAATAACTTGAGCTTATAAACATTTCCAACTACAGCTGAACCAGGCATGGATTTCCATATAATAATAATTATATATATATATATACACACACATATAAACACCCCCAGACAAAATATTACGAAATGAGGTTTTATTGAATTTAATACTTGGTTATATTGCCATGTGCACTGATCACTGCTTGGATCTTACGGGGCACGCTGTCTAAATGGGATCGGATAGCGTCTGTAGTGATGTTGGCCCACTCGTCCATCAATCTGGCTGTCAATTCCGCTAGTGACTGCTGACGTACAACACTCCTTTTGACAGCAATTTCTAAAGCTTCCCACATTTTCTCGATGACGTTAAGGTTAGGCGAATTGGCGGGCGAGGTGAGGTGTGGGAGATCAACCTCCTGTTCTGCGAACTAATCCTGAACACATCTGGCACGATGCACGGTACAATTGTCATCTTGGTACACAGGTTTAGTGACAATGCCTTCTCCATGCAGTAAGTCCACATAAGGGACGACGACCGACGTGGTCATCCAAAATAGGGATATAATCCATAGCCTTTATCTGATTGTTGACTTTCACCAGTGGTCCAACGCCAGTCGCTGAAATACACCCCAAAAACATCACACTTCCACCCCCAAGCTGCACTGATCTCTGAAGATAATCCGGGTGATACGCCTCACCAGACCTCCTGGTGACATGGAAACGTGCATCATTGGCATACAAGTAGAAGCGTGATTCGTCTGACCATACTATATATCGTCAGTCATCTACAGTCCAGTGTCAATGTTCCTGAGCCCATTAGAGTCTCTTTTGTTTTACGATTGCTGTGATCCGAGTACGTCCCCGGAGTATATGGTTGAATAATTCCATGCAATGCAGCTCCCAGCGCAGGGTGTGCTTGGAAATAGACGGACCTGGTCCAGCATTAACCTATGCCACCAAATGGCCCCTTGTTTGGAAGCAATTAGTGGTAGCCATGCACCACACATGCCGACGATTTCTTGGAGTTAATATTGTCTTGCGGCCCGCATTGCATCACTGGGAACTATTTGTTCTGCAACAAACTCCATTGCTTATGCATTGTATTTACTGTAGATGCTGTCACACACAAGAACACTGCAATCTCTGCAACTTTGTGGCAGTGTTCTCGGTCAAACACTATGGCCCCTTTTTTCCAGTCGGTTATGTCTCGTTTGAGGCCCATTTCCAACTTTACGAATGAACGAAGCACACTGATCTCAAGGTTTCGCAACACATTCAACCTTCCTTTATGACTTCCACTTCTGTTCGCATACGCAAGGTGCACTGCAAACACGTGCTCTTACAGTGTAGGCTCGTGGTAAATTTTGATTTCATAATATTTTGTCTGGGGGTGTTTATGTATATATATATATTTATATATATATATATATATATATATATATATATATATATAAATAACAAGTTGTTGTCATTGTAAAATTATGGCAAAAGTTACCCTTTCCCTTGCCATGAATGAAAATTAAAATGTCGTAAACTGCAAATTGCTTCTCCCCCCTCCCCCCATAAACTTAGTTGGTGTGTATTATCAATGACTTCTTTATAGGAGAGCCGTCGGGTCTGCATTGTAACCACTGATGCTAATTATTTTCTCTCCCCTCATTCTCCACCCAAGGGAATCCAATGACCGAACGAAAATGCAATATCGTGCTCAAGATTGAAGTGACATGTTCTGTTCTCCTTTTAGAGGTGTATATGTACCAAAATTTCCGATTTTCACCCGACCTACAATACCAATGCTTAAATCTTGCCCAAGTTCGAAGAAATTTATAGATTTAGAATGAACTCGGCCTGAAGACAACTGCGTCTCGACCGGCTCGAAATGATTTATATGCAAATGTGTTAAAAATATAAATTTGTGAAAATTTTGTATGGGTAATTGAGTTTGTTTCCTTAAACATTTATCGTTACATATCTGAAATAAACCCAATAAGTTCATGTATTCAATTTAAATCCATTGAAAAAATTTTCAAAATAAATATGTTCTGCCTGGTCATAACGGACTTTTTAAAAAAAGACTTAACCCTGCCTAAAGCAGTGTTAGAAAACTCAAACACAGCCTGAGCCTAAGTCCAAACCCGTGCAGAGCGTTATCTCCTTTTAACTCTTTAAAACCCAAGCTATAAAATTTCCATTTGCTGTAATAGATGGGAGTATGTAACAAGTTTGAATTTTTGAAATGGATTCTTCTAGTTTCAGCCAGAAGTATTTTCTTTTCTTTCCCACTTTGGTTTAAACTAATACATTTACATTTCATTCATGGCATTTGTTCCAGCTGTCTGACAACTGGAGTTAAGCCATGAAACATCTATTCAGTTCAAGAAGATTTAAATCTTGATTCAGTTACATTCCCTAGAAATAAAGAGTGTCAATATGAGGTTTAAATTGCTTAGAGATAAGGGGATTTATATGATTATTTATTTACCACTCCTTAAAGTTACCAAATATTGGAAAGAGGAGAGATTCCTTTCATCTCTTACTTCTGTGCACCCACCCATAGATCAGAATTCCATTGGGTCCTGGCCTTTATCAGAGACTCCGTGCCGGTGAGTTTAATCTTTGAACAGTTAAGCGCTGTGGAAGTAGTGTATGAATATGCAGTTATTGCACTTCATCGTGAGACAGTTGGTTCTAATTTATTATTATTGTGTGATGTATTTAAGCACATATGTTAATGAATTTAATGTGAAAAAAATTCTTAGGAGGACAGGTAAAAATTTCCGAGGATGGGTAAAAAATTTCAATAGCTGTCCTTGCAGACGGACTAGATTTTATCAATTTCCCAAAGCCTGAGTTGAACAGATCTGAATTCTATTTGAGATGTATGCCGTACTATTGTGTGTACCAAACCATTGAATGCCTGATTAGCAAAAGTTTACTGTATAATAAATTATTAATTTTTCATTTCATTTGTTTTTTAAATGATAAATATTTGATGTTTTTAAATTTATTGCCTTTACTATGATTAAAAAATATTACAAAGTTGAATCAAATGCATTTGATTCCAAAAAAAAAATAAAATTTTTAAATAATTATTTTTCTGAGTTGCAATTGATATACATTTCTACTGACTCTGACTTCAACTCAGATCTGAAAATTTGAATTTTCGCTTAGTACCAAGTGGCTTGTAGGCAGTTTTAGTTTAGTGGCCACTCTATCATGGATTTTTTTTTCAATTGAAACAGAGGGGGGGGGGGGGGGATCAGTGCATGGTGACCGGTTAGTTTAGAGTGGTGACTGGTTAGTTGTTTCATTTAATTGCCAAACTGCATTGCTTAATCGACTTATGAGTGCCTATTTTTAAGTCTATTCCACTCTCCAAAATTGCTATCGATTCAGACTCTACAGCCCTGATGTAATTGTACAATTTGAAAAATCGTGTATTTAGAATTAAATAGATATTAGTTGAAAAATGTTAATTATTGATTTTTTAATAATTTTGTGTGTTTGAATTAAATGCATTTGAAAATTTTTAGGTTATTAGTACTAAGTGGCATCGCCTAGAAAGAATGAGTGACCGAATCTTGGAAGTGTATGCATTGTTTTCTTCTGATCTAAGCGATCTTGAAGATGAAGCTGAAAGTTCAAAAGGACCATTTAATTTGTATAACCACCATGGTAGACTTGTTTCTACTAGGTAATTATAGTTAAAATTCAAATATAAAATCTGCTATTTTATTTTTAAATCAGAAATTTTTAGTATTTTTAATATAATTATTCATACTATAACCAAATGCAATTTTTCTTTTATATACTATTGTATAGTTTCTTGAAATCTTTTGCATTTAAAATTTTGATGGAACAACACATTTTAAGACCTGATCACATTTCAAACATTTTTGGAATGTTGCTTATCTATCTGTGAGGTCTGGGAATTTTGGGCTGAAAGGGCCTGACGTTTTGGGCAAAAATGACCATTTTCAGCCAAGTAAAAGCCATTTTAAAACATTTTTGAGGATGCAATCTTATCTAAAACTAAAAAAATATGAAGATTTGCATATATTTTCGAAGATTTGCAGAAAATGCAAAAATTGGCACTTTGGCCAATAAAATGTGATGTTGGCTGCTCTTGATTCAGTATTGAAGAAGCCAATCAGACGTGGTCTCAAATCACTTTTTATAGCTGCTAATTTTTTTTCTTTAAATTAACTAAGGATAACTGCATGGATTCTGCATGGCATATTGCAATCAAAAACATGTCTGCAGAAGCTGTTTTGATTTCTTTGGGGATATAAAAATCTGACTATTTTTTAGTGAAAATCAGATTCTCAGAACAAAGCACAATAAGGCAAAATGAATCAAAAAAAAAAAATTGGAATGGTTGGCAGAGCTCTGTGGGCAAATTTTAGCCCTGTATGCCCAGGGCTCAACTTAGCCTAACTGGGACCCGGCGCAGACATTCCTTCAGGGCCCCCTTCCACATCTCGACATATATAAAATGAACAGAAATATTTTTTTCAAAAACATAATTACATTCTAGAGAAAGGTATAAAAAATGAAGCTCTTTCATATTTTGATGGAATTTAAATTACTGGCAACATTCTCATTATAGCCAAGAAGCCAACACACTCTAAATCTTGAATTAGTGCAGTCTTATATATCTCCAAAATAAATCTTTTCGCTGAGCAAACCTATTTTGATGGAATATTTTTTTTCAGGAAGCAGTCATTAATTTTTCAATGTTGCAATTGTTTAATTTGGGGCCCCTCTAATGCGGAGCCCTGGCTAACTGCCCTGCATGCCCCTGCATTAGTCAGGTCATGTGTATGCTATTTGTTTCACTCTGTGTGTATGAAACGTTTTATAAGAAAGCATATTATATTCCTATTAAAGCGTTAATGTACTATTCGCTTCAATTTGTCATGTGGTTCCTATTTTTAATCTGTGAATATGGATTAACCGAGATTTTGAATGTATAGTAAAAATCAATTAGAAATAATATATAGATTGATTTCATATACTATACAGTTACAATCAGTTATAGTGAATCTGAATTATGTTGAACCTTTGTTTATAATGTACTAAATGCACAGTCCTGGCAGAAATTATATACATGTAGTGTAATTGGACTTTGCAGATAACTCAAATAAGGAAACTTTGGCTATAATGAACCAAATAAATTTTAATGAAAATTTGCATAAAATTCATGGAATCCTAGGAAATTAATGATATTTTCCTGTGCAAACACGCTGATCTTTAACTGCATGTACTTTACTTGAAGTTAAAGATCAAAGATAAAAATAAAAAGAATTTATACAATGTACGCAACTGCATAATTTCCGTTTCCTTTTTTTTTTTAAATTAACTTTACAGTGCTATTTCTAAATTATTTTTTGTGAATGTATGCAACAGAATATAATGGATTATTTCACAGAGCAGTAGAAGTTTGTACTCATATATTACTATTGCATACGACCTTTGTAAATTCATTTCAAGATAAAAGTTTAGTATACAATATATGCAGGAATACCTTTTTTGCTTTGCTTATACATTAAAATAACAATATTGTGTAACAAATTCGAGAACAAAATAGCATTGTGTCCTTTAATTAGCCAATCATTCAAGGCAATAATGATAAACCAGCAATACATGGTACTTAAACAATATATTATAATATTTCAACTATTGTAAATAAAAATGGAAGTTATTTCCTTATGAACATAAGGCTTCTGCTCTTAATTAGATACTTTTTTTCCTACTTACCATTTCAATGGTGTACATTAATATTTTTTATCGTGTCAAATAACTATATCATGGCTGAATCCATAGGCATTTGTTCTGTCCAAGATGGCGATGTAAATGACCCTGACATTATATATATTGTGACTTATGATGTGTCAATGATAATGGTTAATATTTTTAAAGATCCTTTGACATTTCATTATAACCAGTTTCAAATGTATTTTATCCTATAAATCATTAATATATCTTATTTTAATGAATATAAATATAACAAATGAATGAGAAAATTGTCTCTTGCCTTTAAAATTTTTTACAACAGAAGTATTAATGACATGCATTTTCCTTTTTCAGAGATTTGTTCAAGTTCTGCGGTAGAGTAGCATCACATTTTGATACCTCTAAAAAGGATAATTCTATGATCCTTTTCCAAAATGCCATAGAATGTTATTGTGATAGCATTCCACTTGTAGAAACCAGAGTCATCGCTGCCGAAAGTGTAGCAGTAAAGTTTCATATTCCTAAACCAAAGGTAATTTTCTTGTGTGTTTTATATTTCCATGAGGGTTGGTTAGTAACTGAGTAAAAGTAATGGTGTAATATCTTGGCATTCGTTGTTCATTAACCTGTAATAGTTAATGAAGGTTCATTTTTGTTACTTTAAAAAAGTAGTAACTATAATGGTACTCAAAGGGAATAAAAAGTATTTATTACTTTTTAAATATTCATTACTTTCCCAAATATTTATTACTTTCCCAAATATAGGAAAATTTATACATTATTAAATTGTGTGTTCTGTGTTTTATCTTTACATTTTTCTACATTTTGTATTTTCTCTATTGTATAATGAGCATTATCACTATTAATTTTTTTACATTAATTTTTTTACATAATCTCCATAGTTGTTAAGACATTTATTTCCTTGGTATACAAAGGCATGGATTCCTGACTTAAACAAATCAGTTTCAGGGAAAAAAAGTTTAAAACCCTACTAAATGGGCTCTGTAAATCAATTCAATTTGCAAATGAACCCTGGATTTATGAAGTTTGGTGATTACAAGAGTATAAATAAGCCACAAGAAAGTGGTGTCCGTCAAGAAGTTTGACAATTTATTTTGACCTAAATTTGAACCTTTTAAGATCCAAATTTTTCTTTCGTTTGACTGAATGAAGTATTGACAGCATTTTTGTAATTCAACTTTTCTCGCTAGAGGGGCTGTATAAAAAGTTAATTTTTTTAATTTCTTTACAGAAATATTGCATATTATTTAAATTGCTATTTCATAACTTAATATCTTATGTAAAGCATTTTTAATTATTTTTCAATTTTATTAATTTGTTTCTGCTCGTAGATTGAGCATATGGAGTTCACAGTAACTGTATTCAGAAACAAGCATTAGTTGTGGTTAATTTGGAATAGATGCTCAATCTTAATAATGAGTATTCTAAATTATCATCCAACCTAAGCCTAGCGTTATTCTTTTTGGCTTGAAGGCCACACTTGTTCTATTTTGGGAAGACTTATTGCTCTGGTGCATTTTAATTGATCATTTGTTTTGTGCTATTAATTCACTTTCTAATAACTTTTATTTTTATCTTTCATCATTTAAAGCTGTTGAATATTCAACCCACATATTATATTCTCTTGTGTATTTTTTAGGCAAGCTATTTTTGCAAGAAAGATAAGCCGGCAATCAAGAAAAGTGAGCAAGAAGTATCAATTGGCAGAGTTCGCCTGTCCAGAAAGAGCAACATGTTGAAAATAGGAAGGTATGTAGTTACTGTGTTATTATAAAAATTTGTAGCAATTTGTCATTAATTAAAGTTGCCTTATTACCAAGTATGTAAGTTAAATATTATTCATTTTGAAGCATAAAGGATTTTTAGTTGCTACTATCCTTGCTGTATTTGTGCAGTTGAACCTCTAATGGGAACAGCCAGGGAGATTGGAAATATGTCAGAAATCAGATTTGTTTTAAAAGTAATTTGTGCAAAAATTTGTCATATAGAATTTGAAAGGAATTAAAAACCATTTTATGTTAAAAGTAATTTGCAGTATGTGTATTCACATTAATGATGTTTAACTGTACTCAATAATTATGTTTAATCCTTCTAACTCCATTTAGAGTTGAAACTCCTGTGGCTCCATATAATAATGGCAAAAAAAAAAGATGCACACTCTCAGTTTATTCATTATCTAATATTAAAATTGAATATTTTTCAGTAAAAATTATGCACCTAGTGAAATAAAATTAATGGGAATTAAGAAAAACTAGATACAAATGTGGAAAATGAGGAATCTAAATAGTAAAAACTGATTGGGCTCATTGAGTACCCTGCCTGTGCGACTGTGGATGTAACAGAATGGCACGATGCTGTCGAAGGGTGAAATATATAAAACACTGCTCATATTCAACTTTCAAGTAATGTCCTTAATTTAAGACTATTTAATTTTTCTGAATTTTGCTGTACAGTGCCTAAGTATCTTTAATTTATTTGATTCTGATAATAGGAAGTTCTATGTATTATTATATATTGCATGTGCCACAAATCATACACCCCAAGTAAAACAAAAACCTGCAATTCCCTGGAAATTTAAATTTGAGGAACCCCATGGAAAATTTTATTTTTTCATTAATCCGGGAGATATTTAATTTGAACAAGGAAAAAGCCTTTTTTTTGCCCTCTTGAAATATCCAAGCTGTTTATGAGGATCTTTTCCCTATTGTATTTGAAACTGAAAATTTTATCACATAGTATTTTCATTATAAAATTGATCAATATGTTATATTTTTTACTATTTATTGAATGTGACTTTATTTTACTAAATAAAATTATTCTATGGTACAAAATGTGATTTAGACTCTGGAAGTTTTTAATTCTTTTTAGAAAACCTAGAAAACTTGCTTAATTGATTTAAACAAAACACAATCAGTTACATGCTAGGAATAAAATGTGGCCCTAGAAAATAGAATAGTTTTATTGCCAGGGTTCTATAATCCTTAAAAAGTAAATTTTTATTTTACTAAGGTTTTGTCAGTTTTTGATTTTTATTATTTTCTTATTCCAAACTTTTAGTTTGATGGTGCCACTACTTCAGACACTGATGGTACTCTAATATTCAATCAATGTGGCTATTCCAAGATCTTTACCTTCTATTTAAGCCTATTTTCTAATTTGAGGAGTTATTTTGCAAATAATTTAAAATCTATTCTATCAGGGCTGGACAAATATCTTCTCAATCTAGGGGCTTGGCCTAAAAGTTACCCTTTTCATTTTTGTAAAGATCAGGAATTTTAACATTCTTGCTACTTGTCACTCAGCAAAATAAATTTTAAATTGATTGATGATTTTTTTTTTTTTTTTTTTTTGCCAATCCACCAAATTTCCAATTGCCACCATTAATTTTTTAGGTGCCACAGCTACTTGGTGCCTTGGTTTTGCCTAACCCTGTATTAGATGTTTTAAATTTTTTCTGACAGCCTTCATTCCAAGATCCATATATCTATCTCTTTCACAAGGTTTATTTCCACGTTCTTCATTCAGCTTTTGCATTATAAATCCCTGAACAGACATACACAGATATCCTGACATACATGGTCAGATGCATTTTAATTGTAAATATTTATTCCTTGATTGTGTTTGAATTTTGTATGGGGGGAAAGTCAGTTCATTAATAAGATTCTTGATGACTTTTGGTTAAGATAATTGCAGATAATTGTGCTTCTATATTGTGCAAGAAATTTTTATGAATGTTATCAATAGTGGAAACTTAACATTTCTGTTTTTATACCAGTGATCACCATTCTGTATTTGCCCACACAAGACAAGCTTCAGCTTTGCTAGAAAAAGTTGCAGTTGCTGTTTTAAAGAAAGAACCAGTACTTTTAGTTGGAGAAACTGGAACTGGGAAAACGTCAGTTGTGCAATATCTTGCAGATTTGACTAGTAAGTTCTTGACATTTTTACTTGTCTTTATTGTAATTGAATATTAACATCATTTCAACTGTTTCTGTAGTGTTTTTATTTGAATTAAGAGCATTTTCTTTGTATTGGTTGTATTCTTTATGCTACCTATTTAAAAACCTATAACTGTTTTTAGTAAGGCTGTGCTGATTAATCGATTAAGCCTTATTCACAATTAAAAATCTTGGTCAAATAGTCAAGTTGCTTAATTCGATAAAAATATTTGACCAACAATTTAAGTCTTTCCATTACAAACCCACAGAAAAAAAAAAAAGATATCTGCAAATGTGAATATGTCCTACTGTTAAGCCTTTCGGGACGGCGGCATTCCGAAACTACCGTGGCCCAAAGGACGAAGCGCTTCGTTTTCGAAATGTGCGTAAAAGACGGCTATTTTTTTGCGCTAAGCCTAACTCTCGAAAAAAATTCACTAAAAATCACCCGTTCAACACAGCATTCTACTATTTTCAGGAAGAAAGGAAATACTTATTTTCTATTTGATGTATATTTTTTATACAAATTTTCTTTTATCAAAATATTAAAAATTTTAGTGTATATATGTTTTAGGTACAGATGGATAATTCTTTGGCATGTCCTTCCGATTTTTTAAAACTGTACCACATATATGCGATTCTTAGACAACAAATACTTTGCAAGTACAGGAGAGGTAAAAAATTTATCCAAATACAAAGTATATCCTTTTCCTGAAAGTTCACTTAGAAGTGGTTTCACAACGCGTTCTCCGTACCCACCATCAGAGCTTGATAATCCCGTGTCCTTTCCAGTATACACAAGGAAATTCCATTTATGGCCTCATTCCGATTCTGACGATTTATATATTTTTATTTCATATTTGGACCTTTTCGATGGGATATATTAACGAAATCCCAGCCTTCCTTTCCATGAGAACATGAATAACCTAATCATTTTATTGCCGCACATTCCTTTACCCCCCCCCTCCCCCACCCACTCAAAAAAAAAAAAACTCTCTTATATTCCTCTAATTCAACAACCAAATCAATAAAAGACAAAATCAGAACGAGACCCAGAACTCAATTATAAAATTGTTGATGCTACGAGAAGTGCTATGTTTACTTTACAGAACCATGTGTTTCACCGCTCCAAATGGAGAAATAATTCATTGGATTCTCCTTGTGCCACGGTCAAACATCTACAAAATACATTTAAATTGCTTCCACGGGCATTTAGCGCCATCTAGGAGACAAATACATTCAAACTAAAACGTTCCACATAGAAACACCAATACGTGCCAGTCGTCCTTTAGGGTAAAATTTCCTCCGGCCCGCGGGCGTGCCGTTCGTCCTTGAATGCAACTTCGCAGCTGGCGCGTGGGCGTGCCACTCGTCGCGAAAGGGTTAAGAAAAGAAATTAAGAGCTATTCAATTTGAAAATAAGGTATAAAGTGATAAGTAATATAAGTGTAGAAAGCTGTCTTTTGATTCTGTGCATCGTGATGCATTTGCTGAAAGTTCTGAAAATTCATGCCCATTTCAAATTGAACTTTAGTATAAAGAACTGGCTGAATTGAATGATGACTTAAATCAATCTCCTTACTTGGTGGAATCTGTATTCCGGCCTTTGCTCAACTAGTGAAATGAATGCTATATTTGACTGCTATTTTAACAACAGTTAGTATTTAGTAACGAGTATGTAGTAGAGCAGTATTTATAGTCATCAAATTTAGAACCAGAAGTAGTAAACTTAATTGTTTGTTTATGAGACTTCTGAAAGGAAAATATAACGTCCTAAGATTTCTGACATTATAATAAAATATATAAGTTAGATTTTTATTTTTCATTATTTTTTTGTCTTTGGTTAATTGAATTTTAGTTCCTTAAACTTTATGCCAATATATGTATTTAATATAAAAATGATTTTCTTTTAAACTATCAGTGGAGGGTTTAAGGCATTTATATTTATTTATGAAAATATGAATTTTTTCACTTTAATAATGTTTATATTTGAGTAATTTTTTTGAAAATATATACATGTGTTTCACCAAAAAACTTTAGTTTATATTTTAAAATAACCGATTAAAAATCTGATCTGGTCATTTAATCAATTAAAATATTTAAATTAGCCAGTTGAAATTTTAATTGAATCCCACCTCTAATTTTTAGATTCTTATTTTAAAATGTGCATTTTTTTCCGTTTGAGGACTTAAAAGATATGTATAATGATTTCAGCCAAAATAATTTCATAATTGTTGTATCTATCTATATATATAAATCAAATTACATTTGTCAAATCATTATTTTTAGCACATATTCTTCACATCCTAACATGTTGACTGCCTAGTTATCTTTTTAACTTTTACTCTTTATTGGCAACATTGATATATTTATCTTTATGAGTGACAACAGTTTGTAATTTTGTGTCTCATTTTAGCACTATGCGAGTGTTGTATGAGACTATGTTTGGCATGAGGCTGTTCATTTTATCTTTAAATTTTATTAAATTTTCTTTCCTTCTTTTTGATTTTATTGTAATTCCCTCTCTTAAGTTCTTTGGGGTGCAAAATAACCTTTTTACAAGTAGAGATGTGGGTTTTCTGGAAAATTTACTGGAAGAGTTTGAACTTATCCTTCTAGCTAAAATATAATGTTTAAGAATATGTTCTGTGACTTATATATATATATATATATATATATATATATATATATATATATATTTGAAATATGTAATATATATATAATAATTAAAAAATGGGTTTCAATTTTGAAATATATAAAAATATTCTATGAGCAAAAATTTCTAATACATATATATTGAAGTCAGCAGCTACAATTTAATATTTTTAGAGTACCTGTGCTTATAAAAGGTTATAAAATAATTATATTTTATCTGTAACAGTAGAAATTAATTGGAGTGTGGCGTAACTTGACTTTTTCATACCCGAATCCTATTAAGTAGTTTTTTTTTTTTTTTCAAATTTTACAAGTAAAATAAAAAAAAATTGTTATTGTTGGTCCAAATGATTGCAATTGTAACTTGTTATCCTTCACTTTTAAGGACTTGAAACAATGCTTAGATTGATGCCAAAATTGACAAAGTACCCTAGTGGTGGTAATGACATTATAAAAATAAAAATTGAATCTTCGCTATTTTTCATAACAATGTTTGAAACCATTAAGACTCATGAGCATTGTGCCATAAATAGCCCCTTTTATGCATGATTGTTAAATTTTGTCGTATGCTGCTATCATGTTAAAAAATATAAAATTTTCAAATAAATTTCGAAGTTTTTGCTCAAATTTCAAAAAATTCTATCTAGTTCTAGATTTTTCGATAACAAAGCCGCATGTAAAGTTTCGTGAAAATCCATTGATATTTGTGGCAGCTATCATGCACACAAGAAATCGACCACAAACATCACTCCAAAAATAGTCAAAGCGTGTTCAGGAGGTCCTAAAATATATTTTGGCATTAAAATCTCATTCGAAAATTTTCACGAGAACGAATTTTATCTATATTATACAGGGTGTCAGGTGCTATCGGAGCCCAATGGCTATTTCCTCAACCGTTAGTCACAGAGATATACTTCCAATTGCAAAAATGTTTTAAATTTTAAAATCTGTTATCTTAGAAACAGTTTAAATCAATAAATCAATAAATGTATTTCTGAAAGAAATACGAAATATAAATTTTTATACGGTCCCCCGGTCCTACCAATTATATTTAGGAAAATCATCCTCATACAATTTCATGTAAAATAAAAAAAAAAATCTTCCTTTTATGACAAATTCATCGAGTTATGAAGCATTAAACTTTATGACTTAAGTCGCTTTTCCACGCATAAAAATGTTCCATTTCAGGCAACCTTTAAGGGATCATATTAATATTGAAATACTCTATTCAAAGTATTATGTTTCAATTGCATTTGCTGATATAATGTCGAGAATGAAGCAAAGCTTTTTATCGAATAGTAATTTATTTAGAAGAGTATTATAGTCAGGGCTCGACTAAGATCTTCTGGAGGTCTTTCTAAGATCTTTATTGTAAATGAGGTAACACATTATTGTTTAAGTCAAGTAGTTTAAGTCAATAAATGCATTTCTGTAAAAGTTATGAAATTTAAATTTTTATACGGTAATAGACCAGTAATGAGACCAGTTGCAGCATACCTGCAAACAAAAATAACAAATTATGCACATTAAATCTAAAATAATAAAGGCATATAACACCTAAAAAATAAAAGATTTGTGTATATAATTATTTTATGAATAACCCCCATTTCTCAGCACAAAAAGTGCTCTAACTTTAAGCAGCTATAAGTCGGTCAATTTTGGTTATAAAAGGATGATTTTTTTTTTTTTTTTTTTTTTTTTTTGTATGAAATTGTATGAGGATGATTTTCCTAAATATAACTGGTAGAACTGGGGGTACCGTATAAAAATTTATATTTCGTATTTCTTTCAGAAATGCATCTATTGATTTCAACTGTTTCTAAGATAATAGATTTTAAAATTTAAAACATTTTTGCAATTGGAAGTGTATCTCTGTGACTAACAGTTGAGGAAATAGCCATTGGGCACCAATAGCACTGGACACCCTGTATATTACATAGTATGAGAAAGTAAAAATATTTTTGCAAATCATAAATTTATAACAATGAACAAAAGAAACAAATTAAAAGTAAATAAAAATTGCAAAACCCTTTCTGAATTAAATAATTTACTGTTTATTACAAGTGTAAGAAATAAATTATTAAATACATAATGTTCATATGCTTGCCTTCTTTAAGGAAGGATTAGAAAGTTTTATTCCCACAATTAGCAGTTTTATTTATTGTGATTTAAAAATATTATAAGAAAAAATAAAAACTACTTATAATTTAAAAATAAATAAATACTATATTAATAATGTTTAAAAAATGCCTGCTGACCAGTTTTGGAAAGAAAAATGTTTTTTTTAAAACCGAAATCCATGGTTTAAACAAAATAAAATAAAACATGGTTTGGACTAATAGGGTTTTAATTAGTTAACCTTCCTGCTAATAATTAAAAGGGCAATCTGAAAGACTCCTGTTTACACCCTATAGTATGTAAATTTGTTCAGTATGAACCCTGAATCTACCATTTTCTGGAATGATTGCTACTCTATTATTACTACTACTAAGTAATTAATAATATAAAGAAAAATAAATCGCTTAGTTTATTAAAGGTATAAGAAATATATTATTAAATGTATACAAATATTTAAAAAATACTTATAATTAAACTTTTTTAAAATTCTTATATATAATATTAAAAATTGTCTAAAAATACATGTTTATAATTGAATGGTTGAGTACCATGACATAAAAGAGTCGAAGAATAGGTCAAAGTTAGTTGCATCTTTGTGTTTACATAGCAACTGTAGAGTATTAAAGGAATTCAATACATTATAGAAACTGTCAGTTTATGAGTTGGTGAAAGTACGTTATCAGTGTATGTAGTACATTATCAGTGAAAGTACATTATCAGTGTTGGTGAAAGTACATTATCAGAAAGTACATTATCATGTACATTATCAGTGTATTCTTAAATTGTATTATTAAGAAGAGCAGGGATTGCTGTTAGCAAATTTGTTTGACATCACTTTCTTGTTTCATCTTGTTTTAAATACTGTTTAGTTAATGGTATTTTTAATGATGCCATGTAGGTTAGATACAAACATTGTTTTTATTCTGCTCCTCTTAATTTATACTTGCTGTCATAAAAACATATTTTTTATTGTTATGCTTCTTGCACTTCCTTGTTATGTGTACAGTCATATCCCAGACTTCCAGCAAGTCAAATTTCGGAGCATGTCCCTGTCAAAGCAATTTTTTTTTCACTTATTAATGTGCATAATGCACTGAAATTATGATATGCATACATAACTATGCTAAGTTGTCCATTTCATGCACAACAAATGTAAATAAAGAAGATGTAAGTAAAATAAAGACTGGGCCTTATATTTGCATATGCAGTTTAATTTACTAATTTGGCTTAATATCCAAGTCATGACTTTTATGCATCTTCATCTGCCATTTTTAATAAGCTCTTTTCAATTTAACTGCAAGAAAGCACTAACATGAAAGTTATAAACCATTTAATGTTAAATTAGGCTTAGGCTAGTCGCCTAGTAACACAATGAAATGGCAATAAGCACGGCAGCCTTACTTTTGCCTTGAGTTCTATGTGCCATTATTAACCTCATTACTATTTTAATCTCAGAATACATTAAAATAAATGTTATAAGCAATTAATTTATGAAAGGAAACAGCTAAACAGAAAAAGATGTGAAGCAAACTGTCTGAAAGCAATCTAATGAAATAAATGTATATAAGCAGTAATAATTTACTGTTTGGATAGCACATGCACAACTCGGAATATAACTTGCAAGTAACCACCATAACATCGTGGAATGGTTTCAGTGCAAAGTGTATGCAAATCTGGGGTATGTCTGTATCCTGATGCTATAGAATAACATGATTGCTTTTGTTAAATTAAAATTTTATTAGAAATTGACTGTCACTGTGTAAAAATATATCTTTATATCTAGTCAATATTATTTTATTCTATTTTAGATCGTAAATTGACTGTGATAAACATGAGCCAACAAAGTGATTCCGTGGATCTGATAGGAGGGTAAGAGTTTTTTACATTTAATATTACATGCTAAATAAATATATCCTGTGAAAACATTTCTGTTGCTTTAGATTTGAAAGTTGACATTGACTAACATGAACTCTGATATTGTTATTCAGATTGTTTGATAATATGTTATGATATCTAGAAATTGTAGCATTTTCTTGTTAATGTATTTTTTAACCACATTGATAAGCATGTTTGCAAGAGTTTTTTCTAGTCAAATGGTATGGTTTAAGATTTTGCGCATGCTGGTTAAACAGTAAAAGGAATCAAAACTACAGTGAGTCCAAAATATTTTTCAAATATAAAACTCAAGTGGTGTTGCCCTAATATACCTTTAGTTTCAGCTGATTCGAATCCTACAAAAACATGAAACCGATCTATTTGCACAGTATGACCTAACTAGGTATATTTTGCAACATTTCATTACACAACACTTAAACTAGTGATTCTCAAACTGCCTCATTGCATCTCATTTTGGCAATTCAAAAGCCTATCTTCCTTTATACGATGCTATCTTCATGTACAATCATGTTTCAAAAATTGATACAATATTAGACGAACATACATTTTTTATAATTAACGAAAAAATTTATATACTTTCTCTGTATTTCAATTAACCAGTTTTACTATTTAGATACTATATAATAAAATAATATTAACCATTGTCCAGAATAGAACAAGAATGACCCACCTGCTTGATAGGAGATTTGCTTGTTTTTTTTTTAAGCTGAAAATTCATCTAACAAATGCAAGGTGTATTTGAGAAATACTGCTGTAGACCAATGGTTTTCAAACTTTTTCATTGTGGCCTACTGGCAGAGCAATAAGTCTGTTACCTGCATCCACATTACAAATTGACTTTCTATTGAAAAGGAACTTATAAGTTAAATTAAATTTAGGCCATTGCATTTATGGGCTATTTATTTTAACATGCATATTTGCATGTTAAAATTGCATGCATAATCTTTGAAACTGGTTATTACACTGAGGGCTATTCTGCTCAAGAAACTTATTAAATGTTGGCACAATCAAAAGATAAGATTGGTTCTGTTTATTTTTAAACTAAACTATTTGTTCAAATGTTCAAAATTTATTAAAATTGTAAGTATGACAAAGAAGGTTAAATAATATAATGTTATTCAGCCACTTTATCTAATGTTTTTAAAAGTGGACAATGTTCATAACATGCTAATATGCACTGAAAGATATGTAATAATATTTTTTTGAGCTAAAATGCCCAAAATAATAAATTTAATGTTCTTACTATTATAAAGTAAGTAGGTGTTTTGTTTTATATGCACTTTTTACAACAAATTCATGGACACTTAGGAGATATTACAAATCGCTTCTCGAGATATTTCAATCATACTTTTTGTACAGCAAATACAGTATCAGAATTGACTGATTTTCCTGAAATTTAGAGCAATTACTTCATTTTTCAATTACAAGAAGTTTTTATTTAACTGCGATCAGATTATAAGAATAATTTATGTTTATTTCATTGATCTCCCCAAAATTCAATAATTGCTTGTAAAGAAAGTCATGTGACATAATGCATCTGATATTTAAAAATGTGTTTTAGTATTCTTGTTTTTGTGAATAATTTGTTATTTAAAATTATAATTATTAGTTATTAATTAAATATATATATTTTTTTCAGTTATAAGCCTGTGGACCTGATTTTAGCTGTACGCCCTGTCAGAGAGATGTTTAACAACCTTTTCCCACAATCAATGGATGTTCAGAAAAATAGCAAGTTTCTTCAACACATTGCTGTGAGTTTTGTTTTATGAACAGTAGATGGATTCAAAAGCTTTTTCAGTAAATAAAACTCTGAACTTAAGTACTGTGTAATAAAATAAATAGAAAAGAAACTGATTTCAGAAAAGACTGCAAAATTATGTTGTATATAATGGGAAACGTATGATTAAAAAAGAACTCGAGCTGTTTTTGAAGCTAAATTCATTCAAATTACAAAAAATATACTATTTTATAAGAGACTATGAGAATTAAAAAGTTGAACAACCACTTTTGGAAAACTGCGTGAGCTACTTCATCAACTAGATTAAAAAAATTTTTCAATCAAACTACTTTAAAAATATCAATTGATGAAAGACTGCAAAATAAAGAAAACTATAATGAAATGAAGGAATCAATCTGTGTATTACTATTATGTTGAAATTAATAATAATGTTTAAAGTAGTTAGGGTATTAATTACAGCTTTTTTATCAACAGAACTGCTATACATAAATGTCATCACACTTGTTTCTGAGCAATGACGATAATGATTAACTATGATTATCAACCAAAATCATATTGATTATCCATTTTTATGAGCTGATCTCTCAGAATTATTGATTTTATGGGTTGTAGTAGTTCTGAGTTTTTATTAAGCATGTTAATTATTTTAGTATCCTTTTCATCAAAATAATTGATAGCATTATTAAAGCAAAAAATATTGTTACTTTAATGGTGTGAAAAAGTGTCATTTCAATATCTTATTTGTATTTCTGTTTTTAAACGATGTTCTTGGTTACCATGTAAATACATAGTTTTTAACATTTTTTTTCTCGTTTGAAATGATGCATTGTTCTTATTTTTTCAATGAAATATTCACATAATAGTTTCATTTTTTTTAATTTCCCTGCAATACACGGTAATGTATAGGGAAAATATTGGAATCATGCCGAAAATTGCAACTCGAGTTTTCCACGGATCTACGCATTTCGAGACCTCTAGAATACGAAAAAGTGTTTTTACCCTGACGTCTGTGTGTGTGTCTGTGCAGATTTTGTATCCACTCTAACTAAAAAACTAATGGACCGAATTTCATAAAATTTGGTAGGTAAGTTACTTGTGGGCGAAACTGGTGCTGATTATTTTAGGTACGATTCGGGATAAAAGAACCCACATTTTTTTGCGAAATGGCCCACAAAAGCCTGTATCCACTCTAGCTGAAAAACGAATGGACCAAATTTCACAAAATTCGGTAGATAAATCGCTTGTGGGTCACCTTGGTGCTGATTAGATTTTGGTATGATTCGAAAAAAATAACCTGCCTTTTTTTGCAAAATGGCTCTTAAAAGTAATCAAAATCTAAAATAAAAAACTACGTATGTTCAAATATTCCATTAAATGCTTGTTTTATATGTAATTTTTAATGAAGAAAAGAATAAGTCCAACCCCATTCCACTAGGACTAGCTGTTCTTGAGATATTTTAGTTTTTTCAGATTTTCTCTACGCCACCTTTGAAAATAATTCCAGTTATCAAATGATTACGAAAATTGAATTAAAAGTGAATTCAATTTAATTAAAATAAAGATAATGTAGATATAAATAAGTCGAGAAAATTAATTCGAGTCTGCAGGGAAAGTCATGTGCTGCTCACATCAGATTTTTTCTTTTTGTATTTTGCATGTACAAAATAAGTAGTAGTTTGCAAGTTTTTCTTGTGCCATCTGAAATTTTATGTTTATAATTACAAGAAGCATTCCAGCTGTAACTGAACTTGAAAGGAGTACTATAATATTTTCTTTGGAATGTGATGTTTATTGTTATAGGCATCTTCCTTGATATTCTATTTTGTTTTGCAGAATAAATTTAATAAAAAGCAGTATGACCACATGTGTGAACTAATGCTGCATGCCCAAGGGGAGGTTTTGAGGCGCTTTAAACAAAGTAAGTTATTAATTTCTTTTAAATTTGGTTTTCACCAGTTATGGCAGACTTCCAAAAGTCATCAGGCCAGATTTTATGTTTGAGATTTTTTTTGCACACCATTGGAAGTATTTTTTTTATCAAAATTTAAATTTTATTGCATTTGGCTGTTTCCTCAATAACATAATATAAGTAAGAGAAAAGTATTGTCAAAAGTCTGACTCTTGATTTGCGTAAAATCTAGATTTTGATGGATCTACACATTTTGAGCATCCCCGGATAGAAATCAACTATTTTTAAAATGATGTATGTATGTGAATCTTATTAGGATATCTTTCAATTACATTGAGCATATGAAATGAAATTTGGTATGATTATATCGATTACATCAGAGCATATTGATTTTCAGGGATGTCACACCAATGGAAATATACCCCAATTTTTCAAATACTTTTCAAAAATCAAAATTCTGAATAAAAATTGTTATAGGAATAGTATTTATTATATGTGCTTTTTTTTAATTTAAAATGAAATGACACTATTTAAAGTGAATGAATGACATTAATTGAAGTGAATTATCATTACAGAGCATTAATGCATTTTCAAGATATTCTTTTTTTACCCAAAATGGAAGAAATAATTAAAACATAAATATATTCACTATTTCCAAATGAATTAACAGTATTGTAATGGAATAAGTACTTTTACTAGAAATAAATGGCCAAATAATATCAATTTCATTTTCTTTAAAAATCTGATTTTTACTTTCCCTGCAATACATGTCAATGCATAAGGAAAATATTGGAACCATGCCAAAAATCACAACTGGAGTTTTCGGTAGATCTGCATATTTTGGGACATCTAGAATATGAAAAAACAATTTTTATCGTGATGTGTGTGTGTGTGTGTCTGTGCAATGTATGTATCCCAGGGGGCATACGGGCACTTGAAAATTGGGAAGTATTTGAATTATAGATTAACATTTTCAAGGCCTTGCAAGTACTTGAAAATTCCCATTTTCTTGGTTAAGTCCTTGAAAGTGCTTAAAAATGGCAGGGTTAAAAGTGTTCTGCAAATTCACAGCATTGTGTTTTTCTGAGTAGTTCTGCTTTCTCAGGAAATTTCCCTAGTAGTTACGCTGTTACTGAAATTTTCCTAAACAGCATTGTTTTTTCCCAAAAATTTCCTCAACTGCTTCAACAGTAAATAGTGATATTAGTTTGCTATGATTTTTCCTCCCAGAAACGCATACAACTTCATAATATGGAAGAAATGATGTCCTTTAAGAATAATTACAAGGTATTTGAAAGTTCTTGAAAAGTTCTTGAAATTTTTTTAAGGAAAGTGTACTCACCCTGGTATCCACTCTAACTCAAAAACTAATGGACCTAATTTCATAAAATTTTATAGGTAAGTCACTTCTGGGTTGCCCTGGTGCTGAATTGATTTTGGTGCGATTCAGAATGCCTGCAAAAATGGCATGTATCTATTCTAGCTAAAAAACTAATTGTCCAAATATCACAAAATTTGGTAGATACTTGTGTATTACCCTGGTGCTGATGAAATGTTGGTATAATTTGGGAAAAATAATCTGCATCTTTTTGTGCCATGGCCCGCAAAAATTGTCAAAATCTAAAATAAAAGACTACACATGTTCAAATGTATAAATTAAATGCTTGTTTTGTGCGTATTTTTTGACGATGAAAAGAATAAGACCAACCCCATTACTAGCCATTCTCGAGATATTTAAGTTTTTTTGCATTTTTGGTACACTGTTTTTTTTATTATTATTATTAGAACCTAGACCATGCAACTCACGTATTAATTATTGAGTAATTATAAGTATGGTCGGGAAAGGATATCTTCAGAATGACGATACCTAGCCATAATACAATAGTTTGGTCCTCATCCATGATCGTCCTGTTTACACTGATTTTGAAACTATGTCCAGTTATCAAGTAAAAACAAAAACTGAATTAAAAGTGTAAATTCAGTGTCATTTCAAATAATTATACATGTTATTCAGGGTGTATACAGGTGCTTGAAAATTGGGAAAGTACTTGAATTTTAGATTAACATTTTCAAGGCCTTGAAAGTACTTGAAAATCTCCATTTGCTTCGTTAAGTCCTTGAAAGTGCTTTAAAAAAGGCAGGATTGAAAGTGTTCTGCAGATTCACAGCATTGTGTTTCTTTTTTTTTTTTAGAAGTTTTGCTTTCTCTGGAAATTTCTCTAGCAGTTACGCTGTTGCTAAAATATTCCTAAACAATGTTTTTTCCCAAAAATTTCCTGAATAGCTTCAACATTAAACAATAATGTTAGTTTGCTATGATTTTTCCTTCTAGAAACGCATACAACTTCATGATATAGAAGAAATGATGTCCTTGAAAATAATTGCATAGTACTTGAAAGTCCTTGAAAAGTGCTTGAAATTTTTTTTGAGGAAAGTGTACTCACCCTGGTTATTTAGTGCAATTAAACTCAATGAATTTTAAAGAAATAAAGAGAAAATGGCTTTGAGTCTGTAGGGAAAGTCATGTGCTGCTCACATTAATTTTTTTTTAAGAAAGTGCAGCATTATTTATTTTCAGATCGCCAATGCTGTCATTTTGAGTTTTGAACCACCCCTGTAAGTTCAATATTCTAAAACCGTTGTTCCTGGCTTTTTTGTTGGCTTTGTTCCACTCAGAATTATGGAATTATGTTTATTTTATAGGTTGTTTGTATATATACTGGCTACCAAAATGATCTTTACATACATAAAAGTAAGTGGCACAAGCACTGTGCATGAGGTATATTTCCCTGTGAACTTCTGCAATTCAGAATTTGATTTCGATGTTTATCGACTTAAAAACAATTTTTATGGCACTGAAGTTTCAATTATTTGGAAAGAATCTTTGATGTAGCGAGTTGTTGGCCATTTAGATGCTAGGCAGACATTTGATGGAAGTGGCAAATTTTTTCATAATTAGTTTTGTATCATATGCACTCATATTCGCTTTTTCAGTTTGTATTTATGTGTTATGATGCTATGTATCACCCTAAAGAAATTCATTCAATTATATCAAACAGTTGTTGGGAAAGCGTGTTTTTATGCATCTAGAGATAATTTTGTACACCAATGTATTTCACTAGTCTGGTGAACCTCCTTGGAATTTGTTGAAAACCTTCATTGGTTCATGGAACACTAATTAGGAAACCTTGGTTGTCAGAGTGACAGACGTACAATCAAACAACCAATAATATGACAATCAATTATGCATACATTAGAATGAATAAAATGAAATAAATGAAAACATTGAAAAATAGAATTTTCACACACATAGAAACAAGATATTGTATTTCATGCTTAAAATTTGTTTCTGTTTCTGTCTTACACAATTTCTTTTGTTATTTGCAGAAAATGATAAATCAGCACAAACCTTAGAACAGATCAGTGCTTGGAAACATCTTGGAGAAAAACTTTCTACTCTGAAGCAGCAAATCCAGCAATCCAAAAATACCCTCATCTTTAAATTTATTGAGGTAGGCTTGATTTTATCCCTTGAAGTAAAATTGTATCATTAATACTTTTATTTGATGATTTTTTTCCCCTTTGCTTTTATACTGTGGAATTAGATTTTTCATAATTTTTGGAAGGACCACAGTTGTGTAATTGTTACAGTGAAGAAATTATATACACAAAAATATCCAGTGTGTGTTGCCTCACTCAACTTTCTCATACATTTGCATTCTATATTATTTAGGTCTAGTTTTTTACTTTCCATACATAATGTATAAGGAAAGTATTGTCGAAAATTCGAATTTGAGTTTGGGACGGGAGAGCACGTTTCAGGCATCCCTGATCACGAATCAAACATTTTTGAAGTGATGGCTGTGTGTGTGTGTGAAAATATGTGTGTGTCAGTGAGTCTGTGGAGACGATAACTGATGAATGAATGGGCCGATTCGAACGAAATTTGGTACAAAAATCACAATCCGTAAACACTGGAAGTCTATTGTTTTTATACGCAATCGAATGTCCAGAACCCCCTAAATTTTCGAGTGAAATTTTGAAAAAATCGTCAAAAAATCAAAACCGCTAATAAAGTTATGCAAATAGACATTTCTTATGTAATTTTTCATTAGAAAATGATTGACATAAATTTTAGAATGCTAACATGAACCGTGCTCGAGATATTGCACATTTTTCAAAAAAATTATCAAAAAGTCATATAAAATAAAAAAAAAATATTTCCTATTGAGAAACATGTTCACTTTTAATATGTAATACCATGCGATAAATTGGGTGACATAATTTTTGTGGATCTAGCTCATTCCATTCATGCAAAAAGATACTTTGAGTAATACATTTGTATTTGTACGCCAATAGTCATTTATCTGCTGTAAGAATAACTTATTTCTTCATCCATAATGCTTGGCAAGATTTTGGCGACGAATTTGGTGGAATGTCGCCAACTTGGTGACTTTTTTAAATGTTGTTAAATTAACGAAAAACTCGCCAAATGGATAAAAATGACGCTAAATCAATGACGACATGGAAAATGACAACTCATTGACGAAAATTCAATATCTTGGAATGAATATCAATAACTACTATAAAAAGAATCTATTTTTTTTTTCTGTAAAAGGAGTAAATTCATTGCATTATATAAGGAAAGTCATGTGCTGCCCACATCATATTTTTTTTTTGTTTAAACCATGATTTTTCAGTTTATATTAACTCATCAATCAATATCAGAATATAAAAATGTATATTGAAGTGAGTAGAAGCTACACTCTAATTTCCATTTCTAAACTAAACTGAAGTTGGCATACTGTATACTATCATTATGTAATCGATCTAGGTCTAGTTTAATTTTTGGTTAGCAAGATGACTTCATGAATAAATTACAATGGATATTTAGTACTTTCCCCAGAAAATTCATTCATTCATGCAGTCTAGGTTTCAATGCCCAACAATGTACAGTTTGCTTCTGAAGACTTAACTGATAAACAAAATAAGGGAAGAGAAGTGACAGAGGGGAAAGTGAGGCTACTTCACTATCCATAATTAGCAATGTATGTGGTATTTTGAAGATTTTAGTTGAAAACTTAATAATGTGTGCATTCATCAATGTTCTTTCATTCTCTATCTTTTCATTATTTTGCATATTGTTGTATACGAAACCCTTCTTTCAAAACACATCAACAAAGTATCACTGGGCAGAATAGGTGAAGTGCGACGGGAGATTTTCTCCTTGTAGGGCCACTCTAGGCATGAAGGCCATTCCGTTATGCCCAGCTAAAGCTAGCAGGCACCTGGAGCAAAGTCAGTTCTTTTACCTCTGAGTCTTTTGACTAACAGAAGCTGTCCCCCCCCCCCTTTCCTTTTCCCATGATTTTCGAATGTACTAGTCACTAGCTGCAAGAGTTCATTTTATTACTAACTAATTATCCATTGCTAGCCACATTTATAGTAAATTCTATCACATTGCTTACTTCTAAACTAACAATATAAACTAGAAAGGATTAAAATAATTTAATGTAAAGTTTAAAATAATTTAAATGCCTTTACAAATATTTTCTTTTATGAAATGTTATTTATTTAAAATATGGGTAAAACAAAGAAAAATGAATAAAATTCTGTTTCTTCACTATTTGTTGTAAAAAAATTAAAATTTGATTGACTAGCTAACAGAGATTTAACTTTTGTTCTTTTCATTGTATTACATTCTAGGTTTACTATAAGTTATTAACCACAGTGACTACTAGAATACTAATATTTATTAGCCAAATTTGAAAATTACTAGTCTGCTGTCTAGTGACTACCACATAATTTAAACTATATTAATATATATATTATTATAGAGAAAATTGTTTTTTTTTTAATGATTGTGACCATTAAGCACTTCTAATAAAAATCAGACTTCAAATTTGATAATGTGCATTGGGAATATGACTTCAAACTATGCAAACATCTCATCAATTTATTTTCATGACAAGTCTTTTTTTTTTTTAAACAACTTCAAAATTTCTGTAAAGTGTTATGTTTTATAATTTAGTTTATTATTATTATTATTTCAATTTTAACAGTTTGTAAAAGGGAGCAAGAAACTCCTGTAAGGTTAATTTATTATTCCTGTATAATTTAAATATTATCTCACTCACCCATGTAAGGATAATTTATTATTCTTTCTTGTATAATTTAAATATTAACTCACTTGCATGTTTGTTTTATTGAATAAAGGGAGCTTTAGTTAAAGCCATGAAGAATGGTGATTGGCTTTTGTTAGATGAAATCAATTTGGCTGAAGCTGAAACCTTGGAATGCTTGGCTGGTGTTCTTGAAAAGGAGAACAATACCCTGTTCCTGCTTGAGAAAGGGTGAGTTTACATGAAATTTGTTTTATTATTAGTGTTAAGACTGATAACTATTAACAGTATATTTTAATAAAATCCTTTTATAATAGTGGCATATATCTTGAAACTTATCAAGAAGTTTAGCATGCTTACATTTTTAGGATTTTAAAATGGAGAATAATATCAAGTTTTTACTGCCTTTAAATATCTATCTAGTCATTGAAAAATTCAATTTACTCCCAATAATTTTTGATTAACATTAATGTGAGGTAAATGACCTTTAAGTATGTGATAAAAATGATAAAAGATGTTTGTGTGTTTATATATAATATATATGTGTGTTGTCTGTTGTGGAAAATCAGGAAGCTTCTGATGGATAAAAATTTTGATAGTAGCTGTACTCTTCTGACGCTGAGTTTTTAATTTTTTTTACATTTGAATTATTTTAAAAATTATGAACTTAACCAATTAAATTCAGTCAAATAAATGTCTGCCATTTTTTGATCTAATTTACAAATGTACGATTCTGCTTAAAAACATTTTCTTTCTCAGGTGTTCTGCGGACGATATCACAGACTTTTGGTCTGAACTTTGAGTGCTGTATATTTTGATTTTCTGATTTCTTGCATTTAAAAGATAAATTTTCAATTTTTTGAGTTTAGAATTATTTCAATATAAGTGTATTCTTAAAATTTGACTTAAATCGGACATAGACTTTTGAAAATAGCATATACAATTTTATTTTTACTATCGTCTGCAAAATCAATTTCTTTCGGCAGACAAAAGGAGCTTTTTTTTTTCTTGATCACCTCCAAACCGTGAATCTTCAATCATAGGAAATGACAGGACACAAATTCAATAATAAAATGCAAGAATCTAATTTTTAAACTGAAATTTTCTGAGTATGAAAACTAAACTAAAAAATCTGTTGTGGACAGCACATGACTTTCCCTGCAGACTTATTTATATCCACGTTCTCTTTATTTTAATTAAATTTAATTCACCTTTAATTAAATTTTCATTCTCATTTGGTAACTGGAGTTATTTTTAAAGATGGCATAGAGAAAATATGAAAAAACTTAAATATCTCGAGAATGGCTAGTGCTAATGTAATGGGGTTGGTCTTATTACTTTCTTCGTTAAAAATTACATATAAAACAAGCATTTAATGGATATATTTGAGCATACGTTGTTTTTTATTTTAGATTTGGCGATTTTTGCGGGCTATTTTGCAAAAAAAAGGCAGGTTATTTTTTCGAATCGTACCAATATTTAATCAGCACCAGGGTGCCCCATAAGTGACTTATCTACCGAATTTTGTGAAATTCGGTCCATTAGTTTTCAGCTAGAGTGGATACAAGCTTTTGCGGGCCATTTTGCAAAAAAAAGGCGGGTTCTTTTATCCCGAATCATACCCGAAACTAATCAGCACTAGATTCGCCCACAAGTGACATACCTACCAAATTTTATGAAATTCGGTCCATTCGTTTTTTAGTTAGAGTGGATACAAAATCTGCACAGACAGACAGACGTCACGCTAAAAATAGTGTTTTCGTATTCTAGAGGTCTCGAAACGTGTAGATCCGTCGAAAACTGGAGTTGTGATTTTCGGTGTGATTCCAATACTTTCCCTATACATTACCATGTATTGCAGGGAAAGTAAACATCTGATGTGGGCAGCACATGACTTTCTCTGCTGACTTATATTCACGGTCTCTTTACTTTAATTCACTTTTAATTCAATTTTCGTTCTCATGTGGTAACTGCAGTTATTTTCAAAAGTAGCGTAGATTTTCAAAGGTGGCATAGAGAAAATATGAAAAAACTTAAATATCTCGAGAATGGCTAGTCCTAGTGTAATGGGGTTGGTCTTATTACTTTCTTCGTTAAAAATTATGTATAAAACAAGCATTTAATGGATATATTTGAGCATACATAGTTTCTATTTTAAATTTTGAAGATTTTTGCGGGACATTTTGCAAAAAAAAAAATGCAGGTTATTTTTTTCCGAATCGTACCAAAATCTAATCAGCACCAGGGTGTCCCACAAGTGACTTATCTACCGAATTTTGTGAAATTCGGTCCATTAGTTTATCAGCTAGAGTGGATACAGGCTTTTGCGGGCATTTCGCAAAAAAAATGGCAGGTTCTTTCATCCTGAATCATACCCAAAACTAATTAGCACCAGATTCGCCCACAAGTGACTTACCTACCAAATTTTATGAAATTCGGTCAATTAGTATTTTAGTTAGAGTGGATACAAAATCAGCATAGACAGACAGACGTCACACACAGACGTCACGCTAAAAATGGTTTTGTCGTATTCTAGAGGTCCCGAAGCATGTAAATCCGTCGAAAACTCGAGTTGCGATTTTCGGCATGATTCTAATACTTTCCTTATACATTACCATGTATTCCAGGGAAAGTAAAAATAATAAATCAAGCTTTCTAGCAAACTCTTATTTTTTGTTTCAAATATTTTAAGTGCATTCATTTAGGGTGTATCAAAAGAGCTTATTTAAGGTGTAGTACATCCACATTGTACAAGTGGCATGGTTGTGTATTGGAAAAACAACGCACAGGAATGATTTTGGTTCAAAACAAGCAATGTGGAAATTTGATGGCGTTATTTGTATTATTTATGTAGCATGCGCTTATTTAGTACCTGGGCAATTCTGGGTAATTCATTTTTGCTATTAATATGAAAACCAGAGAGTTGCTTTTGGACCAGAGAATAAATTTCATTATCAAATGTAGGACATAGTTGTATGGAATTGTGCATTGTTGACATACTGGCTGATAAAATTTTATTTTTATTTTTAATATTTCAGTATATCTTGCTTTGATGCAATGAATCAGGCAAAGAAAAAAAAATATTGTACTAGTAATAACCATTAAAAACAGCTTAATAGAAGATAAAAATTTGTAGATATTGTATTTAATTTTAGGTTGTTTTATATGCTTTGTTATTCTACTTTAAATGCCTTAGACTGTATTAAATTATTCATCCCATTAATTTGTATTTTATTTTAACAGAGATAAAGAACCTGTTACAAGGCATCCAGATTTCCATATATTTGCTTGCATGAACCCTGCAACTGACATAGGGAAAAAAGATCTCCCTGTTGGTATCAGAAACCGGTAAGAAATATAAATTTAATTTTCATTTGTAAATTCTACATTAGAACTTTTAAAATGCATTCTACTTTAATGTAATGCAATTTAAAATTGCACAAATTGATAGTTAAAAGGAAATTGAATTATTATTACTTTTAGGTTTACTGAATTCTTTGTTGAAGAAATTGAAGAAAGGTTAGATCTATTCATCTTAGTGCAGGAGTACCTGAAAGGCTTGTCCCTTAATAATTCAATTTTGGAAGAAATTGTGGATTTTTATATGTACATCAGAAAAGTGTCTTTTGATAAGTTGAGTGATGGTGCTGGTCATTATCCTCATTACAGGTAATGATGGTTTTTCTAATGTTTTTATTTATGAAGAAGAATATGACTTTAATTAAACAGTTCATTTAAATTGGAACATGTCAGAGCTGAAAACAGTTCCAATTGTCATGAATTTGCTTTGTTGTCTTGACCTTGTTCTTGGAATCCGGTTTTTAATAAAAATAGTCTGGATTTTTCATGATCTCAAAAAAAAAATAATTACTGATTTTTGTAATTACAACTTTGATCTAGATGTGTTATGCAGGATTCATGTTCTTTTATTTAATTAGTATACTGTAATAAGGCACATAATGATTCATTTTATATTTGTGTAATTTATTCAAATATCTTTATGAAAACAGGATGACCACAGATCTGGAACACCTGGAATTATCAGGGAATTTTATGCGTCTGGAAATATCAGGGAAAAATCAGGGAATTCTGTTGAAAGTCAGGGAAAACTGCGAATTTCTGCGATTTTTTTTTCATTTTTCGACTTTATAGTTTTTTTTAGCTGAATGAACAATGCTTGTTCATTCCATGATGTCACATTTTTCATTTTGCATTACAAGACCATTGCTCATCTCCTTTAAATATACTTCTGAACAAGTGGCTGGAGAGAGAGAGAGTTTTTATCAATAGACAATGTGACCTCGATAAACATCTTTCAGGGAATATATAAAGCATCATCACTGCATCCTTAGAATGCATATTTGATTTTTGTTAAATTTTTGTAACTTAAAATTGAAAGTGGCATTTTAAAATCAATTTTAAAGAATTTATGCGAGTTATTTTGTGTCGAAATGCAAAGAAAAAAAATAATTGGCACTATTAAACATAATTTAAGACCCAATTGCAAATACTAAATTGTGAACTCAGAATACTGAATTGTTTACACAGCCAACTTTGTATTTCCCGGAATTATCTGATCATTTGTCTTTTCTGGAGATCTTTGAAAATCCTATCCTATTATCCTAAATTTCACTTTTAGTATATGTATGGGTTTTTGAAGCTTCATTTATATTAGTTGGTAATTTGTAAAAGACCATTTAACAATATTACAAAAATTTGAATTTATACTTGATCATTGGTATATTTCGTTTTGTTGCAGAAATATTTTTCAGTTTTGCAATCTGTTTGCATATAATCATTTTATTTATAGTTTTGTTTTTTATACCAGAACACTTTTAAATATGACAACATATTTTCTGAATAACATTATCAAAACATTTTTCTTCTTAGTCATTTAGAATGATTTACGTTCATCAGAAACCCATTTGGATTGTATAAATTAGAATTTGATATATTTGCATCTAAATTGTAGTTAAAATATTAAAAAAGTTTATTAAAAATTAATATTTTGTAATTTTTATAATATTAATAAAAGTATAATATTAATAAAAGAGAAATATTTTTTTAATTAACTGATATTTAAAATATTTTAAATAAAATTAGTAGTGGCGAATATCAATAGTGCAAATTTAGAAGAAAATTCAAAGTGAATTATACTACAGGATTCCCATGGGCCTTAAGAAACCCTTAGAAGGCCTGATTTTTCATTTTGTTTTTAAGGGCCCTTAAAAAGGCCCTATTTTTTAATTCATCTACTTCTTTTGTCCATCTTGAATATTTGTGCAAATAATTGCAGCGTGTGTGACGAACCCATGACTCATATTTTAGTAAGTGACTGAGTCTCCTTGCTATGCCATTCCTTCGTCGATCGGCCAAAGAAAAGAAAATTGAGCTAGGAGATATAAATAAAAAAGAAGTATTAATTATTTCTGTTTAAACTTTAAAATCAAAGACAACCAAAAATAGGTTTAAAAGTCCTTTAATAAAATCTCCCTTCCTAAACGTACAAAATTACATGGCCAAAGTGCTTTCGGGCATCATGAAAAGGAATCCTATAATAATGAACCTTGTTTGGGGAGAAACATTTCTACCACTTCCCACTAAATATGTTTTCATGTGTGTTTGTTCCTATATTTTATTTCATTTACAGCTCTGACAGGGAATTTTAGACATACTTTATTGATATTTGAAACATATCTCTCAATGTATGAGTTTGCTGCATTTCTATAATTTTTATAAATAAACATTTGCATTGTTCCGCTCGAATGTATATACTAATATTAAGATGTTCAAAGAAATTCACAACAAAAGAAAAAAGTGTGTTTTTACAATTATTTCATATCACAGTACTTACAGAAGCTATCTTTGAAAATTTTAACAAACAGCACAATCATGATTGGATTTATGCAGTTTGGGACAGGTCACCACTATATACTAAGAACTGCAACTCTACTTTAATCTGAGGCATAGTTGCGTGTGTATATACTATATATATATATATATATATATATATATATATATATATATATATATATATATATATATATATATATATATATACATATTTTTGTGGATGCATTATTATTATAAGATTAAAATCATTTAAGATTTTGTTTTTATCTTAGTCTTATAGGGATATGTATACAGAAGCTTGTAAATATCGAACACATTTCAAAATTAGTGTTGATTGAGCATAGCTTTCTGATTGAAGTAAAAATTTTAAATTGTGCAAGAATACTAATATCACTAGCTGTAAAAAATTGGAAGGGTGCCTTGCTTTGTAGTAAATATTTCATATTTTGACATATTTGAATCATTCTAATACCCAGCCTTTGTGTAGTACATCTAAGTAATAAGATTTGCATGTATTAGTATATCTAATATAAAAGATTTATTTTTGGATGTGTTACAATTGAGATTCATTTTACAATTTTAAATATTGATTTGTTTTGCATTTCTTTTTAGCTTGAGAACCCTCTGCCGTGCCTTGAAATATGCTTCTACAAACCCCTGTCACAATGTTCCTCGTTCTCTCTATGAAGTTAGTAACAAAATAGAAAAAAAAATTCTTATGATTTTTTACTGCATACATGTGTTTATTTTTACTTATCAATTTTAATAACTTTATGCAGATCTGGATAAATCCTGTCACCATGTATAATTCACATGTCTTAAGATTCTGGTAATTGTATCCAGTATTTTTAACTGAGCCAGAAGTTCTCATGCTTTGAGTTGCCACCGTATTGTAGAGTCCAAAATGTTCAATTTAAAAAAGAGTTTGAATCAGCCTGCACCCCATATATGTTTTTGATTTCCCTGCATAATATACTAATTTTCAAAGATTTCGATTTGTGAAACTGGACAATTCAATTGACATACCAATTGCAAGAAATGAACATACCAATCAAACTTTGTTATAATGATATCACAGAGACCACGAGTATGATGTTATAGCAAAGTTGTCATTAAACAAGGCTGACTGGGATTAATCTTCAAATTGGACAAGATCATCATATATGAATATTAACTGTAGATGTTGCCACCCAAATTAATGAGCCGTAAACAAGTTAATGGGTTTTTAGAAAAAGTGAAACTTATATAACTTAACTTTATATTCGTTGATTTTAAAACAGTATAGCTTGCTTGACACTGTATTATAATAGCTTATTAATACTGCATTTTTGGTGACATATCTGTAATGCTTTTACAGCAGCTTTATGAAGAGGTAAAAGAATTTGTAATCTTTTGTTTGTTTGAAAACCAATATATTTGATCTATGTTTTCTTTTATGTCACCAATTCTTTTATGTCAGCAATCTTTTTGAGTAGTTTTTCATCACCTTTTATTGTCTCTTAAAAGTTGTGGTACTTCCTTTAAAGCATCCAGGGTTTCTTTCGTACTTGACACGGCTTCCTTTGCATTTTTCGTTTCTTTTTTACTATAATTTTATTACAAATATTTACATCAAGATTTAAAGATTCATGAACTATCTTGGCATTAATTTGCATTTCTGTGGTTTGCAATTTTCATTCATATTCACAAGTTTGTTTAATTCATATTACTACATAATAGAGCTTTGTAGCAGTTTTTAACTCTCTCACCAAGTGGTAATTTATCATAGTCTATCGCTTTTAGCTCTTCTAAAATAAAGCCAATATGGCTGAAATAATTTCTTATTGCAGTTATGATCACATGTCTTCAAGCTTTTCTCAAAGAAGCAAGTGACATCTAATAAATTTATCAGTCAATCTTTTTTACTCAGGTGCATTCCACACTTTATGACTTTCACAGTGCTGTAATGACTGAAACGCATATAAGTGCACTATTGTTTGTATGTAATAATGCATGTGCTGTGTAGTTGCAGTCTTTGTGTTGAAAAAAATAATTAAAATCTGTATAATACTGATTTTTGCATTCTGTCAACATCTTTTTCTAACAGACAACTAAATATAGTATATAAAAACATAAAACAGATAAGTATCTTTTAACACTGGAAGTTGAGCAGTAAACTTTCCTCGTTTATAAACTGCCCTTTTAACATGGGTCATTTGATGTCACCGAAAACCCATGTTATAATTTAGATTCATTGTATTACATATTCATATTGTACAAATTGCATACCTGCCAACTTTTACGCATTATGCGTAAAATTTACGCATTTTAACTGCTCTTTACGCTTTTACGCATTTCTTGCTGTATTTTACGCATTTCCGCATTTGTTTGAATTTTTTAACATTAATAGGAAATCAATCTCCGGCGAAATTCTCCGGCTTTTTATGTTTGAAATTTATCAAATAACCAGACATAGTATAATTCCTCGGAAACACCGCATTTCCTCTTTTTTAACACTAATATCTACCATTTCCGGGATCGTAGCAAATCCATAATAAAATGCAGGGTAATGCCAATCAAATTAACGGAGATTTACGGCCGCGTGTAACGTAAATTAAGATCTGGATCGCTTATTTTATAAAAGTAATAAATATACTTCTTCAAAGGTTATCTAATTCAGCATAAATCGCTAAAATGTTATTTTGTTCATTAATTTCGCATAAATACTGCGATTGCGCAATTCAGTTTGTTCTCATGAATCGCCGAGAGTACAATAGTATCTTTTTCCATCCATCTCAATCTTCTAAATATTGCATTTTTAATTGACTAAACTAGCTTATTTTCATATTCTAATTAATTATTACTGTTAATTTCTTAATTATTTTCGCATAAACAGTGCGATTACGCAATTCAGTTACTTCGTGTGAATTACTGAGCGTGCGTTAGTATCTTTTTCCATCCATGTCCATCATTTAAATGTTGCATATTGGATCGACTAAACTAGCTTATTTTCATATTCTGATTAATTATTACGGTTAATTTCTTAATTATTTTCACATAAACAGTGCGATTGCGCAATTCAGTTACTTCACGTGAATTGCCGAGAGTACGTTAGTATCTTTTTTCATCCATCTCCATCATTTAAATGTTGCATATTAGATCGACTAAACTAGCTTATTTTCATATTATGGCTAATTTTTAAGTCAATTTTTTAATTATATTTGCATAATATAAATTTTTCTATTTAAAAAATGGGTATAAACTCTGAAGGGATATTTTCCAAAAAGTGGTATTAAAGCAATGATTTAGGCAAATAAAAGGGAAACCATTTTGGCAGGAATATAATTCAGTGCTATATATATTTTTTTTTAATTAAAGATCAATATTTGTTACTCTCTTTAGTGAAAACCTTTGTTTTGCCAAACATAAATATTTGTCTTCATTATAAAGTAATTCTCACCGGATAAAACCTTTATATATTTTTTGCTTTATAATTTATTGTCCTGAAATTTTATAAAATTGGTGTCCTGAATTTTCATATTCTACCAGTAAACCTGATATTTAATGCAGTATTTTTTAATGCAGGTACGTGTATATAGTTGAATTTATTAGAAATGTCGTTTGCGCGTGTAGTTTAAAAAAGAAATCATTATAAATGTCATTCACGCAAAATTTTACACATTCCAATTTTCCCAGGTTGGCAGGTATGAAATTGTGGTGACTGCATACTTTATTTTTGAAGAAACGTATATAATTATACCAAATATAACTATTTTTTTCTAGGCATTTTGTCTTAGCTTCCTTTCTCAACTAGACAGTGCATCTCATTCTTTTGTTATGTCAGCTATTGCTAATAAAATTCTTGGGAAAAACCATTCTTCTGTTCTCAAGCAAAGCATTCCAGAACCAAGTAATGGTAAATACCATTCCATCTCCAGTTACTGGATTCGGAGTGGCAGTCTAGAACCTCATACACCAGTAAAGTATATATTCAGTAATACTGTCAGAAGGAATCTTAAGGACTTGGCAAGAATTGTTTCTGCAGGGTATGTTCTTAATTTTTTTTTTTATTTGTGTTCATTTTAGGTGTGGTAATTTCTATGAAATGCTCTTATAAAGTTCTGTTGAAAATTCTATGCTGAAACTATAGAAAATAGGAAATTACTGATTTTTTTAAACATAATCACCATTAATACAATTTTGTTTGTTATTAAATACAGATATGATGTTATTTGTAAGCATGCATGTGTTTACATTTTTTAGTGTGTGTACCTTTGTTGTTTTCCTTTGACTATATGTTATATGTTCCTTCGGTTATATGTTTTTCTACATTGCATTAGGTTTTATGCTTTTCTGCAGAAAAGTTGAAAATAGAACTTCACTATATATGTATTGCATATACTTTTAACGTAACAAAAGATGTTTGTGTATATGTATGTGTGTCGTCCGTAGCGACATCTAAGCATGGGACAGCAATAAATGTTGGTACAGAGGTACTATGAAACTTGGGAAATAAGCCTTAGTGAGATGTTTTAAAATGTGGATTATTTTTTTTAGTTATTTTATGTTTTAACATGATTTTGTTTGATTTTCACACAAATTGGTTCCTTAGCGAACAAAAGTATCACAGAGTTATCTTGACAACCTCAGAAAGTCGAAGAATATTCTATTTAATGATGTTTGAAACGAATCCATACAACAATTCCTTCACATTTATTTTTTTTATTTTTAAATACTCCGAAATTTGCATTTTTTAGGTTATCTGATACTTATTTCTCCACATCTGAAAAAAGATTAGCACAATTCTATAGTGTGACAAAAGTTGTGTGTATATCTTTGCATTCTAATAATCTTTTTTTTCCCTCAAATTACTACATTATTTTATTTTTTGTGATTTATCAAACAAATGCATCATAAAAATTTAAATTGTACATACCGTAAATAAAGTCAGGGAAATTTTTTTCCCCGGTGGACGACACATGCCTGTGTTTATGGTATGGTTTAAACCACATCTTCTCTCTGAGAGAAAGCACTTCGTTTATTTCATTTTTTTCTATGGTTGCATAGTGTTTGTGTAGGAATTTGGTTTCAAATGAAAGGGGTAAATGATTGAGGTAGTTTGAAGAGGTCATTCTTTAAATGTAGTATTTAAGTAGTGGGCACTTATTTAATATGCAAGCAACACCAGGTAATTTGTTTTAGTATGCATATATTTTTATAGTGTATACATGTTATATGTATGTATTATGAATGCATTTTAATCTATCATGTTTATTTAGATAAATGAAAACAAACCATTTCTTTTAAATTACAGTATAATTTTTTTTTTCCTTCTTACCTTTCATTTTTCTTTTCTTTTCTTTTTTTTTTTTGATCAAAAAGTTACTTTCTGGTATTTGAAAATCCAGAAGTACTGACTTTCTGATTTAATAAATTTATGGCGAAGGGCCATACATAAGGCGAAAGTGCTATGTGTAGAGTATCCATTACAGTGGCAAGCATAAAATATAGATTTACTTACAAAAACATATTAACTATATTTACAGGAACATTACATAGATTATATACAGGGGCATTATTAAAATAGAGCTACATCATAACACGCATGCAGGTAGCATCCGAAATACGAATGTCATGATAAAGTTCTGAGGCTCGCTTATATGAGCCAGGGTAGAAGCGTTGCACATGTGGCATATGCAAATATGGAGTCTCTGTGGAGAGCAAGAAAGTTTTATGCTAATCACTTGATCAGCATCTTTATGCAAATTGCTGGAGGAGTGTTGCCATAAATTAAAACTACTAAAATACTGAAAGTACTGGTTTTTAAATTTTCCAGTATTACACCTAGTTGCAGGTTCCTAACTTCTGGTATATGTGTTTAATATCCTGAAATATATTTCATATTGTGGAAATAAAGCACTTTTATGATGTTGCTAAAATATGTTTGTATTTTTCAGCCGATACCCGGTGTTGCTTCAGGGAGAAACGTCTGTTGGTAAAACCAGCCTTGTGCAGTGGCTTGCAAAAGCATCTGGAAATGTATGTGTGAGGGTGAATAATCATGAGCACACTGATATTCAAGAATATATTGGCACGTACAGTGCTGATGAAGAGGGCAAGCTTGTATTTAAAGATGGTAAGAAACCAATCATTACTTTCTGTACCATACAGATAATGTATACTATGGGCTAAGTATCAGAATGGAATAAAAAATTGGAACTCAAGTTTACTATGGGGTTACTTACTTGTTTTGAGTGCTGAATGTGAATAAACTATTTTTAGCATGTCTGTATGTCTGCCTGCCTGTGTTAAAATAGAGCTACATCATAACGCGCGTAATGTACGTATACACTCTAGCTTAACTATTTAACGAAATTCAATAGTAAGGTCACTTATACATTACCCTGGTGTTAGTTTAATGTTCATATGAGTTGAAAAAATAGAACTGACCTTTTTTTAAATGTCCTGTAAAAATTGACTAATTCTAAAAGTAAAAAAAAATTGTAAGAGACCTTTTAAATTCACACAGTTTAAAAAAAAAAATGCACTAAAAAATAATTTCTAGCTATCCAAAAATATGCTTGGTCATAGTTTTATGCCACTTAAAATAAAGCTGTGGGGCACTCATTAAAGAATTGTATTTTTACATTAATAGAATTTAAAGTAATAATAGAAGTAATAACATAAAAATGTCATATGAATGATTACATTCAATTCATTTAAATTTTTCTTTGACAATTTTGATTTAAAAATCTGTCATTCTTATACATGCCATTTCTATGCCAATTTCCTTGTAAAAAGCAGTCATATGTCACAACTGGTTCAACAGTTGGTTCGAGGGTATTAAAACCCCCTTCTTCAGGCCAGAATAGCACAGTTAGAACAGTATGCACTTTTAACAAAAACTGAGAGTGAATTGCAAAGAGATAAGTGTTGAGGAATTTAAAAGATCAAGGACACACAGAGCAAAAAAATTTGTAGAATGGGTAGAATTGACATTTGAAAAACATTCATAAACATATCATCACAGGACGATGGAGGGCCCCTCTCCTGCCCACAAAGAAGAAGGAAGCTGGCACAGAGAGTGAAATCTTTAGCATTGAAATGTGATTTAAAAACAGAAAAGAAATATATGAACCGTTCTTACGGCTTATGTTAAGCATACATACTGTTCTAACTGCTGTTTTGGTCTGAAGAAGGGGCTTAATGCCCTTGAAACAATTGTAGTCACATAACTGATATATGACTGCTTTTACAAGGAAGTTTAAGTTCTTAAGCTTAAATGTATTAATTAAATGCCTGTTTTATATGTAGTTGATGACAATTTAGTAATTTCTGATGACCTGTATTCAGATATTTCAGTTTTTTTTTTCTGAATTTTGGAAACTTTTTGCCCAGGGTGCAATTTCGTCCAGTAGCAAATTGCTAATTTAAAAAATTAAATGCTAGTAATAAAAAAAATGCAGTAGCAAAGATTGCTAGTAACCTTTTCTGGTTCACATCCTCTCTCTCCCAGGGTTCCCATTAAGAGTGTAAGAATCTTAGACAATGGAAATTACTGTGCGATGTTATCTTGCTGTATGAAGTAAGATATTTCCCTCTGTTCAAACTCTCCTTCCATTTCCTCTGACTCCACTGATTACGGACCACAACAAAAATTTATGTCTTGCCTTGGATTCCTGTCATCCCATGTTTTCCTTTCTTGAATCACTATCTTCAGATAATTGCATTCAGAGGAGTTAACTGACCTTGATACCATTTATCTCCCAAGAGGAATGTGGTGGAATCTCACATTGTGGGTGTGGGCATCTTTACTTTGAGTGCCTATCTGGAATGGCACCGTAAAGCTGAATGATGGAATTACATTTGTAAGCAGTCGATCCTATCTGCATTTTAAATTTCTCCAACAGAGTCAAGATTGGAGCTATGAATTTGGAGTTGGCTCAGGAAAAGGAGGCATGATCAACCCTTTCAACTTTGGTATATCTTACACATTATTATAAGAAAAAAATTAATTCAACAGAACCACCCAGGCTGGCCTGTCAACTAATGATGAAATGTTCCAATTATATTGACTATGCTCAATGATTTTAACATGCTAGTTCATTACCACAACAATTGCATAGCTGCTAGACTCTTCATTTTTACTGGAGATTACAATTTCTCCCATTCTCTTGATAAAAAAAGTGCAAATATTTCGATTATTTGCAGATTTCTACAAAATTTTCTTATTTATGGAATTTTGGAAAGCAGTTTTTTAAAACATATAATTCATAAATCCTGCAAAGTTTTGTCAAGATTTGTTAAGAAAGATCACAATTCTCATATCTATAGGAAGCAAATTTATATTTTGCTTCCTATAGATATGAGAATATCTATAGGAATTGCAAAAAAAAAATGCAAATATAGCATTTTTTTTTTTACTGATCCTCAAAATTTACTTGAGTTATCCCTTGCTAAAATGCTGAGAAAAAATATTGCAATTCCAGTGTCTCACGGTAAAAAAATTTGTTCCACTAAAATCTTGTTACCTGTTGCTAAACATTAAAAATAATATTTTTAAATTGAACTCCTATAAATTTATTTGAGCTATGCTTCAATAAAATGCCAAGGGGGAAAAAAACACAATCGCAATTTCCGCAAGCCAAATAAGCAGTACTAAAATCTTGTTAATAAAAAATGGTGCTTTAATTGAGTTATCTATCACCAAAATGCCTAGATGATAAAAATCAAACATTATTAGTGGCTGTAAAATGTGATTTAAGACAAACTTCTGCAAATTCTAAACCCTTGCTAAAACAGATGTTTTGCATCTGCAGGATGCAAATTCATTTCGCTATAGTTTTGTCATTTACACCATACATCATTCATTTTTTGGTAGGCACATTGACGACTGTTTCCATGTCATCAAATTAATTACTTGCTTTTGATAGTCAAAAAATATTTTTTATATTAGCATTTTTGATCACTAGCAAATTTTGTTACTGATTTTTAAAAATGAAATTATGCCCTGCTGCTGCCATTTAAAAAAGTGCCAAAAAAAATGATTTTAAAACTGCATATTCAATGTAATTTCAAATAAGTATTCGTTTTATGTGCAATAAAACTCAAGTACATTATGGGAGAAATAAAGGAAAATAAATGTGAGTTTAGGGAAAGTTATATGCTGCCCATATCAGATTTTTACTTTTTTTATAGTGCATGCGTTGGAAACATATTGTTATGGGTTTGAAAATTTCAATAGAGTTTGACAGATTTGCATATCTGGTGCATCATGGTGTAGTGTTTTCAACTGGTGTGCTGCAGCACAGTAGTGTGCCATGAAAGAAGTGCTAGTATGTGCTAGAATTTCTCTGCACAAGTAAAGAAAGATTCCACTGGGCACTCTTATTTAATATTATTGTTTTTTTTTTATTTTCTATAAAAGCCTCTAATTCAAACCCCAGTGATCCAGTTCAACAGGGTTGGATGAGGGAAGAAATGTAATGATGGAATTTAGACATGTCCATTATTAAGAGAGACATTTGTTGTTTCAGAAGTATTTGTTTGAGTGTGTTATTTTGAGAAGTGTTGATGTTGTGTAAATTTATACTTTTTTTTTTTGTCAATTTCTAGGCATTTTGGTTGAAGCAATGAGGAATGGATATTGGATTATTCTGGATGAATTGAATCTAGCTCCTACAGAAGTTATGGAGGCTCTCAACAGAGTATGTATTTTTAAATATATACAGTGATCAGATATATTTGATTTTTCTGTCAATTTACTAGTTTTAAGGGCAATTTTACTGCTTTTAAAGGCATTAATTAGCAAATATTGATTATTGTAAAGATTAAATATTCAATGATGTGTAACAAAATTAGTTTTGGTTACTGTAACATGACTTACATAGTTCATGAAGTGACTATGTTAAATTACCAAATACTGTGTTTTCCAGTGTGTAAGTTGATCTGGTGCATGAGTTGACCCCCATTTTTCAGACTCAAAATGCATATTTTTACATATAGGCAATGTATAATTTGCCCCCTTAAATTCACAAACTTTTTAATTATTATGGCATTTCCCTTTCTCTTTGAGACAAAAAATAAATAAAATGAAATAAAATTTCAAGTTTTATTTATTGTCTAGTATCTATACATATTTAAAAATACTGATGCCTTTGGAAAAAAAAAGCTATAGTAAGTCAGATGTGTGAAAAATACCACAGTAGAAAAAATAATTAACTTTTCTTAAATACCACTCCTCTTAATGATTTTTTGAAAATACAATGAGTTATTACTTTTCTATCCAAACTGAGCAGCAGTGTCAGGAGGGGTGGGGCATAGAATGCAAAGAAAGAAAGGAATGTACTCGTGAATGCAGCTGACCCCCAATGAGAGGTCAGTGTGTGTGTGTGTGCTCTGGGATTTTGTTATTTATAGTAAATATGGCTTTTTAAACAAAAAGATCAAAATATATAGCGGATTTCAAGCTAAAAGTTGTTTATTTTTCTAATGAAAGTAACAACCGTGTTGTTGCAAGGAGCAAAACACATCATTGCTTACTTTTTTGCTCAGTCAAATATTTAACATAGATATTGGAGGAAAGGGTGCTGGAGATAAAACGGAATCCTTCGAAAATAGAATCCGTACTACCAAAGTCGGAGAATATAGACGAACGCTCGAACTCCGTTCACAAAAAAGTTTTTCAAATTGCAGAAATTTTAAAGAATTAAAAAAAAAAAAATTTTTTTTATATTATGAGCAATGCATATGGACTGTTACTTTCATTTTCAAAAAACTATATTATATATCTAATTCTGGTAAATCATGTTTTCCCCCCCCCCTTTTTTTCTATTTACTGGTACTCTGAAAATATTACCTGAATAAATTAGGTAATCAGAAAATCAATATTTTTGTGTGAGATGTGCACATATACCATATATGACTCGGCAGATTTTTGCAGAAAATTTTTAAGCAAATACTTTTTTCGCAAACAGTTTTAAATTTTATACCACTTTGCGTACTACATTGAAGTGAACAAAATAAACTTCTGTAAGCATTATATATCTGACAGCAAAGAATGCTTGGGATTTTCTGATTAAATTGAATCTTTAATAAAATATTATGATAATGTTTTAAAGTGTTTAACATTAAATATTATATTGTTTTAGGATTAGAAAAATATGCAATATTTAAATAACAATGTATATTTTGTATGAAATAATTCGGAAATGGTCACTTGCATGGGGGGAGGGGTCATTAACATCACTAACATGATTCGTGCTGCGCCACCCATGAACTGATCTAGGCTATCCATTTTTTTTTTTTTTTTTTTTTTTTTTTTGTGTATAAGTCAACCCATAGACTTTAGTTTTATTTTCAGGGTTCAAAAAGTTGGCTTATACACTGGGAAATACAGCATATTCCTATATGTTGAAAACTCAAGCAAACTTACAAAATACTAAAATATTCTCCCACTCAAAATGTGTTGTCAAAAGTGTATCAATGAAATCATTTTTTTATTTGGGTGGGTGGGGGTCTTAAATATTGGTTGCTGTATTGAATATTTTGAAGCATGGCACAATACACACTCATCATACATAATCATAAGTTAATACTCACAGAACCTATCTATAGATACATGTTGTCAAAGTTAGAATCACATTGTTATTGTGGATAATAATATCCATGGACAAGTTTTACACTTATGTGTTCATCAGTATGAAATAGCCGGTACTTGCAATGGCAAAAGGAACAGTTGCTATGTTCATAATTTTGTGAACCTCTGGAAATGAACAAATTCAGCCTTACCTTCCCAGTCAAATTCGCAGTTTTTAAAGATTGAAATGAAGCTGTACTAGCATGATCATAAACACAAAACTGGTTCATGGATATTGTTATCTGCAATGGGAGCATGATTCTAATTTTTGAAATGCCTCTTATAAGCGGGTTCTGCGAGTATCAACTTGGTTGTTGTGGCCTTGTGGCCTGCCTCAATCTTTAAGAAATTTGAAGTTGGCTGCATATTACGACTGAATATGTCTGTCTCCGAAAAAGTCTCAGAATTGTGGTATATATCAAGTTTTCTTGCTCCCAATGGCTATTTCCTGCAGCATGCACATAAGCATGAAATTGATCCATGGATGTTGTTATAAGAGAAGTGTAGTCCTAACTCATAAGTTAGATTATATTATTATTTGTTTTATTATAGGGTTTTAGTATTTTTCATTCCTTCTTACAGTTTTAAAATCTTGATGAATTGTAAAAGATTTTCTAAAATATTTTATTTCATTTAATTTTAGGTATTGGATGATAATCGTGAGCTCTTCATACCGGAAACACAGACAGTTGTGAAAGCTCACCCTGGTTTCATGATATTTGCTACTCAGAACCCTCCTGGGTCTTATGGAGGAAGAAAGGTACGTGCTGAATTTACTTTCAGATATTATTAACATTTTCAAGATTTTTCACTGTTAAAATATAAAAATCTTGAAATTGCTGCCGCCCTCCTTGGTTTATAAAAATAAGTTTTTTACTATCATCTCATTGTTTCAGCTCTTAAAGAAATGGTGTTACTGGAATTGTTAGAATAATTTTATCATTGTATTTTATTGGTTTATATTTTGATATTTATTGAGAGACATTATAGATATTCTAATATTGAATTAATTTTTGATTATTTTCGGAATTTTTTTTATTTTTTCACCTGTTTGTTTCTCTTTATTTTAATATAATTATAATAATGGTGCTGTTTATTATGGAACTCTTGGAAAATTTTGCCATACTTCTACCTTTTCATATTAATTTTAAGTTAATGATGTTAATAATTGAAATATAGTGGAGGTATCCTACTGCCAATGAAGAAGTCAAAAATTCATGAAATTGTTATGAAAGTCAAGAAAAATCATTAATTTAACTCCTTTACTACTGATACTTAGAGGACTAAAAAAAAAAAGGCCATGCTTTATTAATATGCACTTTATACTCACTTAAATATAAGCTAAATATAGCTATAGTAAAATTTGGGTGTTAATTTTAACTAAATAAATAATTGTTCATAATCATGAATATTTTATTTAAAAATATGAAGTGTATAAAAACTTTGAATTAAAATGATGGAGATATGCAGTACATGTGCTTTGAAGTGTGCAATAGTAAGCATGTTTTTTATGTTTCTTAAGTGGTAGAAATTTTTGGTGTTGGAAGTTTTGATTTATTTCTCAACTTTCAACCACTTTTGTGTGATCTAAATTGTAGATTGGATGAAGGACCAGCAGACCACATATATCCACTTTTCATAAATGGTAGAAATACAGATCAGTGTTTTGATAATTGATGTAAATGTATAATCTTACATAATGAAAGAAGATGTATTTGTGTTTGTGAGTGTCTTCTGTAGTGGAAAATCAAAGCTTTGTACTGCCCTGGAATTCATTACCAAGGGAAATTGCACTCTCAATATGACTGACATTGTTGAGGTTTAAAAAAAAAAAAGAATTTAAATTTGAATTTAAATTTTTCAAATTAGTATAAAACTTATAAACTTTTAAAACTGAAATCAGCCATTTTGTCATCAATTTATCCTTTGCACCTTCAAATAAATCTTCCATGCTCAATCCACAAATTTTCCAGGTGGCTGTTTCAACTAAGGTTTGTAATGCAAAATTTTTACTTTATAAATTTATAAGATTTCTTTTTAATTTTTTTTAATCTGGTATTTTATTATTGAGTATTGTGCTAAAAAATAGCAAAATGTGAATGAAAATTCACTGAGATAGTACTTAACTTTTTTAACTTTCCTGTTTTTCATCTACGATCTTTCATTAATCTGATTAAGATGCAATTTTCACTGGCATACCAGTGCTTTTTAACAAAAGCTTCATTGGGGCTGAAGCATCCTTGCATCCAACCAAAGGTGTGGTTATTTTTTTTTTATGATTTCAGTACGATTATTTAGACAAAAATGAAAGGAGCTTATTTAACTCTTTCGGGACGGCGGCATTCCGAAACCGCCGTGGCCCAAAGGATGGAACGCTTACTTTCCGAACTGTTCCCAAAAGACGGTTAATCTTTTGCGCTAAGCTTAACTCTCGAAAAAAATTCACTAAAAATCGCCCATTCAACACAGCATTCTACTTTTTTCAGGAAGAAAGGAAATACTTATTTTCTATTTGATATATATTTTTTATATAAATTTTCTTTTATCAAAATATTAAAAATTTTAGTGTATATATGTTTTAGGTACAGATGGATAATTCTTTGGCATGTCCTTCCGATTTTTTAAAACTGTACCACATATATGCGTATTCTTAGACAACAAATACTTTGCAAGTACAGGAGAGGTAAAAAATTTATCCAAATACAAAGTATATCCTTTTCCTAAATGTTCACTTAGAAATGTTTTCACAACGCGTTCTCCATACCCACCATCAGAGCTCCATAATTCCGTGTCCTTTCCAGTATACATAAGGAAATTCCATTTATAGCCTGATTCCGATTCTGACAATTTATATATTTTTATTCCATATCTGGACCTTTTCGAGGGGATATATTGACGAAATCCCAGCCTACCTTTCCATGAGAACAAAGATTCATCAATGAACACATTTCTTCTAGGAGTGTATATAGATTTAAATTTTGAAACTAATGCATCTAACACGGGTTTCAATTTATCTGGTTTTGGGGTATTACTATCAAGAGTAAAATGAAGGTAACGTAATATTCCTATAAATCGATCGCGACTCATAACTGAATTGAAAAAAGGAGTACTGATAATTGGATTCTTAGAAAAATACATTTTAAGATTTGGTTTTCTGACAATGCTCGTCAAAATTACTAGTGCGAGAAACACACGAAATTTGTTTCCTATCACAAGTGAATCAATCACAGTGAAGAAGAATCAATTTCATTTTCAGATTCATCATCAGAAATAACACTGTTCCACGAATCTTCATTATCTGCTTTGCTTTCATTACTATCTGGTTCGTTTACCATACGCGTATATTCATTCTTCCACAGAAAGAAAAAGTCTCAAACCAGCCATACTTTTATCCGAAATAACCTAATCATTTCACTGTTGCACATTCCTTTAACCCCCCCCCCCCCCCCCCCCCCCCGAAAAAAAAAAAAGATACTCTCTTATATTCCTGTAATTCACCAACGAAATCATTAAAAGCTAAAATCAAAAGGAGACCCGGAACTCAATTATAAAATTGTTGATGCTGCGAGAAATGCTCTGTCTGTTTACTTTACAGAACCATGTGTCACCGCCCACCGCTCCAAATGGAGAAATAATTCATTGGATTCTCCTTGTGCCAAGGCCAGGCATCTACAAAATACATTTAAGTTGCTTCCACGGGCATTTATCGCCATCTAGTAGACAAATAAATTCAAATAAAAACGTTTCACATAAAAACACCGATACGTGCCACTCGGCATGTAGGGTAAAGTTCTCTCCGGCACGAGTGCGTGCCATATGTTCTTGAATGCAAGTTCGCAGCCGGCATGCGGGCGGGCCAACCGTCGCGAAAGGGTTAAGACATAGGTCTGTGTGGTGCAGTTGGCATGGTTGTGCATAGAAAATATAGAATGTGGAAATAATTTTGGGAATCGAGTGGTGTTATCTGTATGTCTTTTTTACACAGTGTGCACTTATTTAGGACTCATGTAATTTGTTCTATTACATATATAAACTAAAAATAAGAATATTTTGTTAGTAACAGCATAAACAGTTCATTAAATATATCAAAATATAAGCAATACTATCAAATATATAAAATATTTGTCTATGATTATGGGCACCAATAGCAAATTGGTGGAGTAAATAGAAATGCATTTTTCTACCTTTCATAAATATTATAGAAGATTAAAATCAGTTAGGATAAAGTTAAAAAGTGAATTATTCAGTAATTTATGCTAGCTATTCATAAATTGGCACATAATTCACATATACATGCTGCTCTAAAATTTCAACATTTGCAGAAAAATTTAGCCAAGTAATTCTTTTAATTGCATGACTGATTTAAAAATGTTTTATTGAATTTGAATTTTTTTTATTGTTATTGTAAACCTTTTATTAATATGTTAGAAAATAAGGGCCACTCATACACATTAACACAGGTCTCCTTTCATATTTGGTTTTCCTTTCTTTGAATTTTTCATGTCTTTTCCCTAAAATAAAATTCCGTAGTCCAGGCTCCTCTGTAGAGCCCTCTACCCACACAAGTTGTCTTTCTCCCCCGTGGTCAGCCTTGAGCAAATATTAATTTAAACAGTCATGAAATTTTCTTGAGAGGTCCAAGAAATTTTATTTGTCAAAATTGGTAGATACTAGATGAAAATAAAAATTATTTGTGTATATAATAAGTATTGAAGCAAAATTTGCTGAACATATTTTGAGTGTACGTTGACAATAAAATAAAATAATTGTGATAGAAAAATTGCCAAACGAAATAAAAATTTATGCATTATAAGGTTAAATGCTATTAGTAAGGTTAGTTGGTGTTAGCATGTTATGATTTTATTTATACAGTAGAGGCTTGCACAAGCCAAAATGTTTACCTGACTCGAGCCCAAAAAATGTTTTGAATGTAGAACCCAGGCTTAGACACTTGAGTTTCGGCCTGATCCATAATGAGGTTTATCCAAATATGTTGAAAACACAACTTTGGGCATACAATTAAAGTAAAAGTTAGTTTCATTTAAATATTTATCTTTACATAGTTGAGATCAACAAAATAATGATTTTTATTAAATTTTTATTTACAAATTTTTCAAACGTTAAATACATCTGTCTCATCCTGACCCTAAAATTTAAAAACCAAACCTAACCTGATGCAAAGCCATTTTAAAGAAAACAGGCTGAGCTTAAGTTTTTTCAGATCTCTAATGTATCTCAATAAAAGGGCTAGAGTTATATTTTGTCCGATAAGCACCTGGGAAAATAACTAAGTTCTGGAAAGTATCTGCATGTGTTCTTGTACATTATAATTTACAGCTCTAGTAAACATAATACAAATATATACTTTTAGAGTATCATTTTACTGAAGTTGTTAAAAGATATTTATCATTAAAATATCTTATACTAAAGATAATTTTTGTGTTTACAGTTGCTCTCCAGAGCATTTCGGAATAGATTTATAGAGCTGCATTTTAATGAAATACCTCCTGAGGAACTAGTGGAGATTTTAGAGAAAAGATGTGATGTTCCAAAATCTTACTGTCAAAAGCTTGTTGGTGTGATGCATGAGTTACAGGTTAGTTCAATTATTCCATAGTTTGTTAATTTCTTAAAAGTGTATTTGGCTTAATCCATAGCTGAAATCCCTTCTGTTTACTAAGAAATTTTCTGATTTTTATAAAATCTTTCAATTTTTTGATAAGATAATGATTTTATGTTTTTGTTTGTGATTTTTGGTGGTAAACATTTTGCCAAAAGTAAATTTTGTATGAATTTAAGAAATATTAATAAATTCTTGCATTTTTATTTTTTTTTATTTTAAATATTTTTTAACAATGTTTGAAAGTCCCCTTAAAATAAATGTAATAATGATAAATCCCATTTAAACTGGAAAAAAAATAAATAAAAATGAAAAAATAAAATACTATTGTAGCTAACATTTTCAAATTTTCTTTAGGTAGTGCCAGCTTTGAACATTTTTTTTTATCCATAAAATAAATTATGTTTGTGTAAAAACTACAATAAGAAATTAAAGTACTCATATTGCAATAATATTTCCCCCCTAAATTATAAAATCATTTTACTTAACAATATTTAATTCATATTTATTAAACCAAATATTTTTTCATTTTGGGCAATTCCTTTGGACAAATGTTGTCATTTGTTATTTTTTATGTTTACTATTATCAATTACTTCCAAATTCTTACAATTCATAGTAAAATTTCAACTGTAATATCATTTTGATCATATTTGCTCTCACTATTTTTAGATTGCCAATAAAAAAATTGCAGAAAACATAAAATAGTGGAGAAAAATGTTAATTGTTTTCCAATAGATTCCTTTTGTTTAAAACATTCATTCTAGTTCGAACACATTCATCTTGAGTCTGATATTCAGGTGATTTGAACTTTCTTTTTTTATTCAAAACTGCAAAAAATGTTTTAGCAAACTGAGATTTCATTTAGCAAAATGCTAAGAAAACAAATATTGTTTAAACTCTTGCACATGCTACAGCATGAATGCTTTTTATTGTTGATTAATGTGATTTAAATATCTGCTATTTCAAATATGTGCTTTCTTTGTAGATGAGGCGTAGAGAAAGTGGGGTATTTGCTGGGAAGCAAGGATTTATAACTCTGCGTGATCTGTTTCGGTGGGGGGAGAGGTATAATCAGATGGAAGCCCCACCTGAAGGATTAGATTGGTTGCAGCACATGGCATATGAAGGTACTGTATCTTTTAAATATTTAATTGTAACATAGACATTAAAAAATTGCTCAACGCAGTTTTAAATAAACTAAAAGTATTTCTTTAGTAATTTTGGAGTTTTGAGTAAATTTTTTGCAACCTTCTACTATTAGTAACATTCTGTTTTGTGTCTCTTTAGTTTCATTATTAATTAACTTTTTTGGATTAGATAGAACAAACACCCTTTTATGGGTCACGTTAAATTATTCTGTTGATAAAAATTTCTCTGCTTTTGCTGCTGCCTCATTTATTATGATGCAAAAGATTTTTTTCTCCTTCTTTGAAATTGTTGCTAATGAAGTACTTTTATTTTCAGATTATATTCAAGTAAATTATAACAGTGTATCTATATATGTAATAAGAATTTTTTGATACTTTTCTATTATCATAGGCTCAAAAATATACCCGGGGTTTAAGATGCAGATTTTTGATTAAAATCACTGGAACGTGTGTTAAATTCTTGAAAAACAAGGAACACTTTAATAATACGCCCGCTTACTGTAAGAATATCTCAGGTGTTTAACTATCTTGAGATATTATGTCTTCAGCATGTGAAAAGTATATATATATTTCTTAATTCATGAAAATTCGTCTATTATTAATATGGATTCTGTTCACAGTGTGAAAGATAATTTTTCAATCTTTCTGGTGATGTTAAGATGAAAACTCTGTGATACTTTCAGTTGTTAAGGAACCAATTTGTGTGTAAATGCTTAAAACATAAAATAACAAAAACTTGTTCAAATTAAAAATAAAATCTCACTAAGGCACATTGTCCAAGACCTTGAAAGTATCTGTGTGACAAATTTCATTGCCATATGACCTTTAGCAACACACAGAAAGTATATATTTTTAAAAAATTCATGAAAATCCATCTATTAATTGTATGGATTAGTAGTTGTTTGAAAAAGAATTTTTCAATATTTCTGATGGTGTTAAAATGGAAAACTCAGCAATAATATTTTCAGTCACTAAGGAACGGATGGATATTTGTGTTGTTGTTGTTGAGACCCAGACCGTCCGACCTACCAGAAAGGTGTAAGGTAACTGTTTGGACGGCCAGGAAGTGCCACCCAATTTAGACCGGAACCCAGTGGGGGAGGCATCCACAGGGACCGTACCATCCTTCCTCTACCACCAACCTCTCGGAAGGACTTACGGACTCACATGTTTAACGTGATCGTACTCCGCGTGAACATGGCGGCAGTTTTGGCAGTGGCTGGAATCGAACCCGGGCCTACCGAGTGCAACTCCAGCGTGCTAACCAATGGACTACCGCGCCCCGATGGATATTTGTGTGTAAATGCTAAGGTATAAAATAACCAAAAAACTAATTTGAACTACAAAAAAAATTTCCTTAGAATACATCGTCCAAGATTCTGAAGTACCTGTGTACCAAATTTTATGGCCGTACGGCTTTAAATAGACATACTTTATTATTATAGATTACTGTTGTATTGAGTTAATGTCTATGTACTACATATCTTATTAATTATTAGTATCTATTAGCCAATAGATGTTATTACCATTAAACCTTGTTTTTAACGCAAACATGCTTCATTCAAATGACTTGTTTCACAAACTGGTTTTGCAGGGTGTGGTAGCCTAGTGGTTAGTGTGCGGGAATTGTGCTCCGTAGACCCGGGTTCGATTCCAGCCACTGTCAAAACTGCCACCATGTTCACACAGAGTACGATCACGTTAAACATGTGGGTCTACAAGTTCTTCCGAGAGGTTGGTGGTAGGGGAAGGAGGGTACGGTCTCTGTGGATGCCTCCCCCACTGAGTTCCGGTCTAAATTGGGTGGTGCTTTCTGGCCGTCCAAACAGTTACCTTACACCTTTCTGGTAGGTCGGACGGTCTGGGTCTCAACAATAACAACAAACGGGTTTTGCATCCATTTTACATTAAGTTAATAGTAATTTTCAAAATTATCTCAGGTGTGAAATATAAGAAAAAAAAAATTAGACTGAGAAACCTGAAATTTTCTTTTTACCAAGATATGAGATGGAATCTTATTTTATCTATAAGTGAAGTATATGCCATCATAGGTTTTCAAAACTTCACTTAAATGCAAGTAAGGTAGTTTTGCTTTGCAAATCTGATTTTCTGAAATTTCTGCCTGAATATTTTCTAACACATTTTTAGTCAGAACATTCAAGAAGTTTTTATGTCTTAGTTTCTGTAATGCATTGTCCTGAAATTTAATAAAAATCCTGTGCCGAAATTTTAATTTTGTTCTTACTACCTGCAATTGGTAAAATTTAATTTCCAAGCCTTTTATACTGCAGCAAAAATTCTACTTTTGTTAGACCTTTTTTTAAATTAAGTATAAAAGATGTAAAAAAAAGTAATACTTAATGCTTTAATATTTCAGTTTAGATAAATTTATTAATTGTGTAAAAGTTGATTACACAATAGGTTCTTGTTATAACCAGCAGTCCTGGACCCACTAATTTGCTCATTCACTAATTTACTCATCCGTATTGCCTCAAAACTATATACAATTTTAGAAACAGTCATTAAGGGCATGCTAGAAGGATATGAGGATTATACCCGGTAGAGAACAAACAATAAAAGTAATGTAAAACAACCCAGTGGACACGCCAATTTGTACTTTTTCCCATAAACATCCAAATGCCCACTTACATCTCCAAGAAGAAAATTTGATTCATACTTATTGTTTAAGTACCACATTTTCGAAACTATTATATAATATTTTATTTGGGACATATTCCTTTCCTTTGAGAACATGGCTCCCATTCCCCTTTGCTGAGTTCATTCACATTATTTCTACTTATTTCTCTTTATTTTCTACTTATTTCTCTTAGTCCTCTGGACGAGTCGGACGGTCTGGGTCTTCAACATTATTTCTACTCTCTATGTATGTTTTTAACTCTGAACTGTCATAGAAGACCTGTTTTTAACACTTTACAATATGGTTGAAAAGTGGTTATGACTTTGTTCATTCTGTCTGTCCATTCACACAATAACTGCTGCAAAAATGACTTTATCAGAATGAAATTTTAGTATGTTAATGTTTTTGAGACGGTCTGTGGAACATATCGGAATGTAAATGAATAATATCCCCTATTAGTTTTGGATTGAACCCGGGTTGAAAAAATGAAATATATTTTACCCTATGGGACCTAATTTTTCAAGCATTTTTTAAGTGAAGTTAAAATTCACAAATTGCTTTAAAAATTTTAGGAAATATTCAAATTATCTCATAAAATATATAAAAAAATTTCAACAAAATGTGTTAGGTAGTTTTTTAAATAAAAATTAAAATAATAATTACACCCATATAATATGAACAGATCACGTAACCACTTCAAAATCAAATATGGCCATTTTTTCCAGAGTAAAAATCGTGATTTTTAAAGTTCTTTTATGTTTAATGTTGCATCCGTCCTAAAACTGCTTTATTTCTGTGCATCTATATTCTGCGCCAACGCAATTACAATATGTTTGAGTTTAATGATCATCAAACTTTGGTTATTTCTACAACGAAGCCTAATTTTAATGGATGCAGAATGTAAACAAGTGATTGTAAAATGAGTTGTATAAGAATTGCTGAATTTTTTTCACTCAAAATTATTTAACTCTGGAGTCTGGAATTCAAGTGTATGAATGAAATATTTACTGCTTTTACATAGAGAGCCAGAGGATTTATATTTCGATGACGTCATTTGAATAAAGTTCATTTTTTTTCGATGAAGTTTGAAGTTTTCAAGTAAAATAAATTATTGTAGTTCTGTGATAATTAAAAAAATATCGTCTCTGAATGTATTGCATTTTAGAGATGTTTAAATAAATAATGTTTAAATAAATAGAGATGTTTAAATAATGTTTTATAATCAATGCTTTATGCATGATTGATCTTTCTTGTTCAAGTTGTATCCTAGTTATGGATGAAAGATATTTAATTTCTATGGAGGGGGGGGGGGAGGTATCGCTTGCTTAGATCTTCTCATGTAAACCACTTCCGCAACCCATACCTTCTTTTCTGCATCCATTCATGAACAAGAACAAAATTTATTTTTTGCCCACTTTATTATCTTCTTTTTATGTATTTCCTGTTTTACAGTTTTGCATAGTCATTAAATCTGGGGATCTATAAAATTTCGTTCTGTTAAAATAAGCAAATTCTTCTTGAATTAACTTTGTATCAATTAAAAGTTCATAATTTCCTTGTCCCTTCTGCTTAGTTCAAACAACCTACCTGAACATATAACTGTTTGGGTGACCTTATTTAGACTGGAATGCAACGGGGGTTACAATACCATCCTTCCCCTAATTTATCATTTATCGGATTAACTTTCAGACCTATAGGTTTATCGTGCTCATACTCCGCATAGACATATGGATAGTTTTGGATGATTGCGTGGATTTAATATGGGACTAACGTATGCGATTGATCCTCATTCCTTAACCACTGGGCTATTTCAACTTATAATTTCCTTGTTAAATCTGGAATCTTATGTAATGCAAGCTGTACTGTATTAGTGTTATTAATTTAATGTTATTTTTTAGGTTATTTATTGCTGGCTGGCCGAGTCCGTCTATCCGAAGAAATGACCCTTATTAAAGAAGTGATACAAAAGCATTTAGGGAAGAAGATTGATCCTGATCTATTATTTACTTTGAGTAAAAATACACCTGCTGCTACAAGAGATATTCTCGCCAAAGCCATGCATTCTACCCTATCTGATAAGTTTAAGAATGTTGTCTGGACATACAGCATGAGAAGGCTTGCTGTACAAGTGGGTAAAGCCGTGCAGTTTAATGAGCCAGTGCTTCTGATTGGTATTACAGGGTATGTTTCTGTATTTATAATTCACAAGTAAATTAATGACCATGAGCATTGATGAGGTTCTTTAAGTAATATCTGCTAAGTTTTCTGGATTTCCCTAGAAGTTTTGATATTTTTATGCAAGCTTATAGTTTTCCAGCATTGAGTTACACTTGTGGATTTGAAAATTTTAGTGGATTTCAACTTTTAGTTTTCCAGCATTGAGTTACTCTTGTGGATTTCAAAATTTTGGTTTTTTTTACTAAAAAAAACTAAAATTGTCACTGAATGTATTGTCTCAGAATTGAGAATCATTGTGGAATTACAAAGTAATTACAATTCCAATAAGATTTTATTTCCACAATGAAGACCCATATCTATTTTTATTTGTATGTCTATGACCTCATCTGTTGTTTCAAAGTTTTTCTTTATGAACTGTTGATCTATTACAAATTCAATTTATTAAAATTAAGTATATAAACATAATAAATAGTATTTCTTATTTGAATTTTTAAATAAATTTGAGTTATTTGCCAAAATGACAAAAAATAAAATTAGCAATAACATTAGTGACTACAAATAAGGCCATTTCTGATTGACTTCAGATTTTAAATCTTAGTTGCCAATTAATATAAAATATATTAAATTTATAAATTTAAGAAAATTCTGTATTTTGTGACAAAAATTTTTGTTCTCATTTTTATAACTCCCCATTCACAGTAACCTAGTTAAATTTAGTTTGAAGATATTTAAAATATACTCATTGAAAGGAACGAACTAAAAACCTTATTAACTAAAATGCATCATGCAAGTAAAACTATTTTAAAACATTAAAACTTGATAAACATTTATGCTACATGTACTTAGTGTAAACTGGGCAGAAAAGAACTGGCCATTTTGGTTACAGTTTATATACGTGGAGAAAACTGACTACCACTAAACAGTTACAGTTAATAGTGTCACCGTAAGTAGTTGCAGTTAATATCACAGTAGGAAATCGCAGTCAATATCACAGCTGGAAAGTTTATATATTACAGTATTTGTATTATTGTAACTATTCTAAGGTTCTTGCACAATATAGTTCAGTTTATTCAATATTTGGCTCAATATATATAGAGAGAAGTTAAGTTCCTTCTCTATCTTCATAATGTGAAAATTTGAAAATTTCATTTTTAAAAACTTTTATTCAATATCTTTTTATTGACAATTATTTCTTCTTTTTAGGAGTGGCAAGACTACCATTTGCCAAATGTTTTCTGAACTGTTTAGAAAAAATCTCCACACTGTTAATTGCCACATGCATTCTGAAAGTGCAGATTTCTTGGGAGGGTTAAGACCTGTCCGAGATCCGGAACTTAGAGTAAGTGCTTGTTTTATTTTCAAACATTACTTTTTTATGCTACTACCATAATGATTCTTATTGTATACTAGAAATACCTAACATAGGAGTGCATTAGGACTAACAATTACAGGTTCAGTTTATCAGCTATCCAACATATATTTTCTATATTTGATTTGACCCACTTAGCTGCATTAGGGTTAATTTTGTAATTCATAAAAATTATTTGGTATAATTTTATTTATCCAGATTAAACAAGACAGGAAGATGAATAAAATTATAGACAATATCACAAGAAATTATAATAATATTTAAGATTAAAATCTGTCAGCATATCTATCGGTACAGCGTTCATACTAGCAGTAAAAGTACTTAATTTTAGTTTGAAAAATTAAACACTTTTAAAAGTACTTCACCAAAATTCACCAAAATGGCTTTACGTTAAAAGTAGGGGGTAGCATTTTTCCTCACTGCCACCACCTCTATTTCTGAATTTCCAAATTTATCAGCTGAAGATATCTATTTTGCATTTAAGTCATGTATTGAAAACTATGTTAAATACAATAGAATTATTTAGTTGTCAGTCAATGGCTCAGCAGTTAACCATATAATTTTTTAAATATTGCAAAAATAAATACAAGAGCTTCGAAAAAAATTGTTGCATCTTAAATTAGCTGATGTTTTCTTTCTCTGAGGAAGCAGAGATAACAAACAATATAGATTTTTGCATGCAGTTGAATGCATTAAGACCCAAGGCAAACAGATGTGTTGTAGGTCTAATGTTTATATTTTTTTTACACTTTTCTAATAATGTGATGTCATTTTTTTTAACATACTTCCGTTTTATCTAAGTCACATTTCTTTCAAGATTTACTCTACCTTGCACCCTAAGATGTTTCACCTAATGAACTGTAGATTTAACTGTGACTAATGAATAAATCTCTGTTTTTAAGCCCTATTTTTTATTGGGACTTTGTTGGGAAATTGTTAAATTGATTCTTATATCGAAGTTTGACTGTAAGTAAAAGGAACTATTGTACTAGGTCAAACAGTATTAATAAAGTTTATAACCATATTTAATTGTTATTAATATTACAGGAGACGAAGCTGTTTGAGTGGGTTGATGGTCCATTAATTAAAGCTATGCAAGAAGGAAGCCTTTTCCTATGTGATGAGATATCATTAGCAGATGATTCTGTGCTTGAAAGACTAAACAGCATTTTGGAACCTGATCAGAAGATTCTGGTAGCTGAGAAGAGTTTTGATAGCTCGGATCACCTAGAAATTACTGCTAAAGAAGGATTTCACTTCTTTTCCACTATGAATCCTGGTGGAGACTATGGAAAAAAAGAGGTATAAAAGTATTTTCTCTTCTGTTATATTTTTACTTAAATAAGAAGTTAACTATTAATATTGGTCAGTTCCACTGTAACTGACAACAGTCAATATAGGATTTGTGGCTTCTTTATACCAGGAAACATTTACTAAAAATGACAAAGTAAAACTTTATGCTTTAAAATATTTATTACTTATGGCTGTCAGACTTTCAGAAAAATTCTTGCTATGAATATACCTCTATAATTTCATTTTAAAATTATGTAACTGACGTAACACAATTAGACAAAATGCAATTGCTGATTCAATAAAAAGTTAAATACTCTATCAAAATGTTGAAGCTAGAATGGTGTTTTAATTAGAATGGTGTTTTAGTTAGAATGGTTAATATTGGTCAGTTCCACTGTAACTGACAACAGTCAATATATGATTTGTGGCTTCTTTATACCAGGAAACATTTACTAAAAATGACAAAGTAAAACTTTATGCTTTAAAATATTTATTACTTATGGCTGTCAGACTTTCAGAAAAATTCTTGCTATGAATATACCTCTATAATTTCATTTTAAAATTATGTAACTGACGTAACACAATTAGACAAAATGCAATTGCTGATTCAATAAAAAGTTAAATACACTATCAAAATGTTGAAGCTAGAATGGTGTTTTTTGCTTATAAACAATACTAAATAACTAATAGACTAAATGCATACCTATTTATATTTTATTTATCAACCATAATTTAAAAAATTACATTTTTTGTAACATGTAACAGTATCAATTTCTTATGATGTCAGTTATATTTGTAGTGTATTTTTATTCCTCAATATTAGATTTAAATATCAAATTTAGATTTCATATAACAATATTGTTATATGAAATCTAAAATTTTTTATTAATCCACATGGGTATTTTATTATATTTGTAATTAAATCATAAAAATATAGATTTCTAGCTAGTTAATCATACATTTCTTCTAATTTATTTTGGGGCAAAAATGAGACTTCTATATGGAATTGAGATTATTCTTTTATCTAAAAAAAAAAGTACTTTGTTAATAACAGCATAAAGTAAAAAATTGGTTTCAAAAGCCTTTCTTCATCAGGATAGAGAGATGGTGCATCCACACCAGTATTCTGTGTTCTTGAAACAAAAATCAAGAACATATTATAAAATAAAAAACAGGACAGGAATACAGAGTGTTCTTGCCATTTGTCGAAGAATTTTTTTGCAAATTAATTTAGAGAGTAGTTTGGGTGAAATTTCTTATTATGATTATGCTCAATTTTCTTGTGATTTTTGCTCCTTGTGATTATGCTCAATTACTGCCTGAAACACATTGAATACATTATGTAAAAGCATTATCCCCATATACCATAATGATAATTCATATATAAGAAATATTTACAGTCAAAGGAACATTTCAAGTTTCATTTTTTAACAGCCGAGAAAGCTAAAAAAACATTTTTCATACAATATGTACCTAAAAACATTGCAGAAATATTTGTAATTGTACATTTTGAGGCTGAAAAGGTATAATTAAAGCAATTCATAGGCCAGTTCTGTCAGTGAATAATGATGAGTTGGAAATCTCATTTATGAGAACAAAGACAGCGGACTGATTGCAATTTTTGTTTCAAGTCCAATGATTCATCTTGGGTGTCAAAGACTGATATTTTAAAGAACCTTCCTGTCTCAGAAATAGATAACTGTCAATGATATTTTCCCCGGGACTTGGATTTCTGTCACTTTAAATTAAATGAATGTTTAACTAAGTAAATTTAATAAATGTTGAGTAAAGACATTGAGTAAATTGAGTATAAGACATTTAGTAAATTGAGTATAAGACATTGAGTAAATTAAAAATGTCTTGTAATAATCTTAATTATAATGTCTTGATTTTTCTGCTTTATCATTGGATATCATGCTTTTTACGAAAGCACTTCAGTGCAAAACTGAAAGTTTTACCTTTATATTGAAGACGTCCCATTCCATCACATGGTATGTCCCATTCTGTCGTACAGTTATTTAATTTTAATAAAAGCATTTTTGCAACTAATTACATTTTATCTGTGGATTTAGTTAGTTAATGTGTCGTTGTATTTCATTAAAAAGAACTAAAATTTTTATTGAGTTTATTTCACAGAGATAAGCTTTCTTTATCCGTTGAAATTTTGGCATTTTCTGTGTCTCTTTCCATTACAATCAGTAATTATTTGAAATTTACCCAATTAAAATGTACTTTCATTGATTTTTTTTTTAATTTATATGCATAAATAAAAGTAGTTCAAATAGAATTGCCATAAAAAAAAAATCTACAAATAAAAATGTCTCTGTTTGTCCCATTCCACCACATGGAATGGCCCTTTTGCAATTTCTTTATGTCATTTGTGATGCCTTATATTCTATCCAGAATAAATTATTGGAATTAATTGACTATAGATGTTTCTTAACCAATGGCCAAACATGAAAAGATTCCATATGTGTTTTTATTTTATTGCAGCTTTCACCTGCTCTTAGAAATCGATTCACAGAAATTTGGTGTCCAAGCACCATGAATGTTGCCGTGGATGTAATTGCCATTGTGGAGCACAATATCAGTAAAAACTTAAAATTCAAGAAATATGCATCTGTTAATGTATCAGGGTTTGGCCAAGCTATTGCAGACTTCATTGATTTTTACTCTAGGACTGATGTAGGGAAACGGTATGTTTTATTTAATTGCTATTTTATATATATTAGATATAGAAATGATGGTGCTTGTTAAGTTTACCAATCTTCTTGAGTGTATTTTAAAAAATGCTCTAATTTGTAATCTATTTCTTTTGATCAGAAACTATATGATTACCAAAGAAATGTGATGATACTTAAGGTAAACAGTAACAAAACACAAAAAAGATCAATCATACATAAAGCATTGATTATGAAACACTTTCCAACTGAAATGCAATTTTATTTAAACATCTCTAAAATACGATATATTCAGTGTTGATATATTTTAAATTATCATAGTACTACAATATTTTATTATATTTGAAAACTTTAAACCTTCATAGAAAAAAAAAGGACTTTATTCAAATGATGTCATTGAAATATAAATCGTCTGGCTCTCCATATGAATATTTCATTCATATCGTTTTTATTCCAGCTTCCAGAGCTAAATAATTTTGCATGAATAAAATTCAGCAATTCTTATACAACTCATCTTACAATCACTTGTTTACATTCTGCATCCATTCAAATTAGGCTTCTTTGTAGAAATAATCAAAGTTTGATGATCATTAACCTAAAAAATATTGTAATTACGTTGGGGCAGAACTTGAACAAGAAACAACTTGAACAAGATAGATCAATCATGCATAAAGCATTAATTATGAAACATTATTTATTTAAACATCTCTAAAATGCAATACATTCAGAGGCGATATTTTTTAAATTATTACAGAACTACAATAATGTATTTTACTTGTAAACTTCAAACTTCATCGAAAAAAAAAATGAACTTTATTCAAATGACGTCATCGAAATATAAATCCTCTGGCTCTCTATGTAACAGCATTAAATATTTCATTCATACACTTTAATTCCAGACTCCAGAGTTAAATCATTTTGCGTGAAAAAAAATTCAGCAATTCTTGTACAACTCATCTTACAATCACTTGTTTACATTCTGCATCCATTAAAATTAGGTTTTGTTGTAGAAATAATCAAAGTTTGATGATCATTAAACTCAAAAATATTGTAATTGCGTTGGCACAGAATATAGATGCACAGAAAATACACAAAAAGAAAGCAGTTTTAGGACAGATGCAACATTAAATATAAATTTAAAAGAACTTTAAAAATCACAGTAAGACTCCAACAAGTTATTTTTTTTCTACATCGCCAAATCAGCGATGAAGACTCTGCCGGCAAGCATTTTAAGGGTTGCCAGAGCAACAGAGCGAGAGCCGAGAAGAGCGATAAGATAGATATAGTTTGTGAAGGCGGAAAGCAAGGCGCATCCTGCGTCGTGAACATTTTAAAGAGTTAACCAGTGAATTAAATGTTTAAGTGTTGTTATGTTATGTGCTTTCGTCTAAATAAATGTGGTTTGTGTTAAATGCGGATGTTTAATTACAGTTGGCTTTTTGTCGAGTGTTCTATTCAAATATAATGCAATGGAAGTTGCGAGGTTAGTGTTCTAAAAAGAAATGGCGCACTAAAGAAGAACCTCGAAAGTTTACTGGCGTAGTCGGCAGGATTAGTTTATTACGGAAGTAATAATCGTTCCTGGAATGAAAAACGATTTGCATGTTTTTAGTGAATAGATGAAGATACGTCCGGTATCAAGTAATTAATGCACCAGCATTATAATACGAGTGGATACGATATTGATTTTTGAAAAATTATGTTGTTATAATATCATAACATATGTTGCTTATAAATTTCATGTCTATTGTACGATGAAGATACGTCCGGTATCAATTAATTAATGCACCAGCATTATAGTACGAGTGGATATGATACGTCAATTTTGAGTGTATTTGTTACAAAACAAGGAATTAGTACGTCAGTGCTATTGAATACGCCAGTGTTTACGATAAAGTGTTTTTCTGTTAATACTGTTTTTTGATAATTGAATACGCCAGTGTTCACGATAAAGTGGTTTTCTGTTAATGCTGTTATTTGATAATTGAATATGCCAGTGTTCATGATAAAGTTGTTTTCTGTTAATATTGTTATTTGATAGTTGAATACGCCAGTGTTCGTGATAAAGTAGTTTTCTGGTAATACTGTTTCTTTTAGTAAATTTAAACAATTTAGAGATAAATCAGTTAACTTCCCTCGTGATCAGGTATGGCATTTCTTGCGAAAGGTAGAAAAGAGGATTTGATGGTTTTGGCGGAAGAATTGGGGATAATTACTAAACCTGAATTTAAAATTTTGGATTTGCGTAGAGAAATTCTTGGAAGTGAAGATTACGACGAAGAATTTACGAAAGAACTCCTCTTTACTATTATTAAAGAAAGAAAAGATCAAATAGAAAAGGAGGAAAAAGAAAGAAAAGATCAAATAGAAAAGGAGGAAAAAGAAAGAAAAGATCAAATAGAAAAGGAGGAAAAAGAAAGAAAAGATCAAATAGAAAAGGAGGAAAAAGAAAGAAAAGATCAAATAGAATTTGAGTTAGAAAAACTCAGAATCGAAAGGGGTGTTACTCAAGATTCTACGTCCTTAAATTTAGGGAGTAGTGAAAGATCAAAAAGCAGTTTCGAATTGATAAAATTGATGCCAAAATTTGACTTGAAGAATGATGACATTATGTTATATCTCACACTTTTTGAGAGACAAGCTAAAAGAGCCCACGTAGACATGACGGATTGGGTGTCAAGTCTGTTGCCACTTTTGCCTTCTGAGATCATACAACTCATCACACGGGAGTCAGAGGAAAAGTTTGAAGATTATGAATATGTTAAGGGTATTCTATTAAAGAGATTCAAGATGAATCCAGAAAGTTTCCGAAAAAAGTTCGTGCAGCTACAGAAAGTTCCCGAGAAATCGTGGCGGGATTTCGTATTTGAATTAACCAAGTACTTTGAAGAGTGGATTGATGGTCTCGAAATTAGAGATTTTGATAGCCTAAAGAAATTGATGATTACTGATCAACTAAAGAAAAGGGTACCTGGGGAGGTACGAGAACATTTCTTAGATGAATGGTTAAAAATTGTAGCACCCAATATGTTGGCAGACAAGTTAGATGAATATGAAAGTATACGTGTAAACTATACGAAATCAACAGGTATAGTCCGGAAAGAGAAGGTTGAGTATCACCAAAGCGAATTTAGGGAAAAGGAAAAATTTGGAGCACCACCAAACATCAGAGGGGTTGGCGAAAAAATTTGGAAAAATGGAAATGTTCCAGGAAGGGGACATCAAAGTTACAAGAGCCAACCAGGTTACAATTGGAGAAATGACACTTCTAAAATCAACTATAAACCTATTTGTTTTTCATGTGGAGCTGAAGGTCATATTGGAAAATTTTGTACGTTAAGGAATAATCAGAGAAAATCACCCAACACTAATGCTCAAAGCAATCATGTTCGAACTATACAGTCTAAGGATGAAAATAACTCTCAAGTTCTGACAGCACGAATTACCGTACCGGTGTCAGTGCAGGATAATACCAAGAATAATGTGGATACCCTCCATACCATACATATAAAATGTGGAGAAACTTCACTTGTAGGCATAGTAGATTCGGGGGCACAAATCTCAGTGATACGTGAAGATTTAGTAATGGACGTTCATAGTGAAGGAGAGGGCAGAATCAAAATTGTCTCAGCTTTTGGAGAAAGTGAGATCGCTCCTTTGAAGATGATTTCGATGAAAATTGATGACAAATTACATGGAATAGTCCCCATAATATGTGCAGTTTCTAAAAAACTAACAAGTGATATGTTAGTGTGCTCTACAGCTTATGAGTCGTTGCGGGAGAATATACATTTGCATGAATTGGATCAGAATATCATGATCGATAATGCTACCTATCTTGGCGAAAAGGAGGAGAAAGTAGGGTCTGACCAGGAAGTAATGAATGAAAATGGTCAAGAAGAAAATACGTGCAGTGACCATGGTACTGTGAATGCTACTCAGGTCGAGAGTGATGGGAAACAAGAGCAGAAGTCGAGTAAGGATAACGAAGTAAAGAGCTCGTTTATTCAATTGCAACATGAAGATGAGACGTTGAGAAAAGTCTGGGACTATGCAAGAAAGGGACAAAATGCATACGAGATAATTGACAAAGTCTTGGTCCATTCTGAATGGATTACGGGTGAGACAGTCAAACAAGTAGTTTTGCCGATCTGCAAACGCCAAGATGTTCTTAGAATGGCTCACGAGATTCCATTAGCTGGCCATTTGGGAGAACAAAAGACTAGACAGAGAATTAAATTTTCATTCTTTTGGCCTACCCTAAAACAAGATGTGGCCAAATTTTGTGAAAGCTGCAAGATTTGTCAGATGAGACGAGTTGTTACATACAGGGACAGAATTCCCATACAACCGATAGCGAGACCAGAAACGCCTTTCGAAGTTTGGAGTTTAGATTGCATTGGCCCGTTAGAACCTCCTTCTGGGCGAGGACATAAGTATATTATATGTGCGATAGATCTGTGTACAAGATGGGCTGAAGCCATTCCGGTTAAAGAAATCAGTGCAAAAACAACATGCAATGCATTGATGAAAATTTTTACTCAAACCGGGTTTCCAAAATTGATCTGCACCGATCAAGGAACAAATTTTACAGCAAAATTAACTGAAGCATTTTTAGGTATATTAGGGATATCTCCCAGATTTTCTACACCTGGACATCCCGAAAGCATGGGTGCTGTGGAGAGATGGAATAGAAATTTGAAAAATATGATGAACAAAAATATTCAGGAATATGGGCGGAATTGGGATATACACCTTCCCTACCTTCTGTTTGCATATAGAGAAGTTCCCCATAGTACAACAGGTGTATCACCGTTTCAGCTAGTATATGGACGCCTACCCCCAGGACCACTTGCTCTACTAAAAGATGTATGGATCGGTGAAAGGAAAATTCCCACCAAGGCATCCCGAAATGTGGAGGAATATCTACATGATCTAATAGAGAAATTGAAAAAAGGACACGAGATCGCAACTGAGAAATCCGAAGTAACTCAGGAAAATTACACTTCTAGATACAATTTGAGATCAAAAGAAAAACATTTTAAGATCGGGGATAAGGTTTTAATTTTATTGCCCTCATCCAGCCATAAGTTACAAAACACTTGGATGGGTCCAGTGACGGTTATTCAGCTTACAAGGCCAAATTCAGCTGTTGTCGAATACGATGACGGAACTCGAAGAGAATTACATGTAAACAAATTGAGACCCTACATCAATCGTATCGAACAAATCGGACTTATTTTCGATGAAGACAAAGAATTTGGAGAACTGCATTGTGTGCCTACAAACCGAGTTAACATTACGCGAAAGGAAGTAAGAAAGTATATTGAGGGGAAAACAGCGACCTTGAAAACAGAACAACGCCTACAACTAAGTTCCATACTACGCAATTATCATGACGTTTTTAGCACTATCCCTGGACGGGCGAAGGTGGAAGGGCATTCCATCAAGGTTACCTCAGAGTGTAGCCCTAAAAAGTTACATCCATATCGTATTCCTATGTCATTGCAGAAAGAAGTGGATCGTCAAATACAAGAATTACTAAATCTAAAATTGATTGAACCAAGCGACAGCGATTGGGCGCATCCCCTTGTATGTGTAGCAAAAAAGGATGGTAGCGTCAGACTTTGCGTCGATTTTAGATTGCTGAACAGTTTTACAGTGCCCAATGCTTATCCAATGAAAGTTGCTGATGAACTCAAAATGCTCATAGGAGACTCTCAATATATCACAGTTCTAGATATGACCAAGGGGTACTGGCAAATCCCTATGAAAGAGGATGACAAACCCTACACAGCATTTGTGACCCATGCCGGACATTTTCAGTGGAGAGTGTTACCTTTCGGTCTGAAGAATGCAGGAAGCACATTTCAGAAATCAATGGACCACGTGTTGGCATCTCACCAGGAGTATTGTCAGTCTTACATTGATGATGTTGCTATATTTTCAAAAATGTGGCTCGATCATTTGTCCCACATAAATGCTGTATTCAAAACATTGCGTGAAGTTGGACTAACTGTAAATCTAAACAAATGTGATTTCGGAAAAAATGAAGTGAAATTTTTGGGCCATATTATAGGATCGGGACGACATTCTCCTGACCCAGATAAGGTTGAAACGATGAAAAAATTAGCACGGCCTATTGATAAGAGGGAATTAAGGGGTATTTTAGGACTAGCTAACTATTACCGAGATTATATCCCAAATTTCGCTTCAGTAGTGATACCATTAACTGATCTAACCAAGAAAAGAATACCAAACAAGATACCATGGAGTAGAAAGGAAGAAGATGCATTTACAAAGTTGAAGCAATGTTTAACTGAAATGGCGGTTCTTTACACCCCTGAACTTAACAAACCCTTTCAGCTTTATACCGACGCGTCCGGTACCGCGGTAGGAGCTTGTTTGGCGCAAGAAGATGATTCCAAGAAGGAAAAACCTATCGCCTTCTACAGTAAAAAGCTCACCCCCTGTCAGACTCGTTGGTCTACGATTGAAAGGGAAGCATATAGCGTCATCGCTGCTCTTAAGAAATATGAGACTTGGATCTTCGGGTCAGAAGTACAAATTATCTCGGATCATAATCCGCTGACCTACTTAACCCATACAGTGCCGCAAAGTGCAAAGTTGGCTCGGTGGGCCTTAGCCCTCCAGCGATACAATATTACAATCAGTTATCGAAAGGGAGCGTTACACGGAAACGCTGACGCTATGTCTAGAATTCCCATGACTGACTAATTAGATAGGGTGGAAGAACATTCATTCTTCATTTGCAGTAAGACTATCACTTGAATTGCAGAAATCGAGGACTGAAATGCTGTGAAAAGAGTTATTAATGTTTTACTGTTATTGTGTTTTGATATATATATGTGACTATTCTTTAAGTTATAACATTTCTTATTGCAACACGGTATGAAATATTATTGTTAAACTATTAGATTTTTTTTTGAAAATATTAGGTGTTTTGAAATACTGTGATATTGTGTTGTTAAATCAGTATGCTCATAGACGTAAAATTTAATGTATCAGTATGCACTTTTTAAGTTGTTAGGACTGTATTTTCAATGTGTATATACCCATAGAACTCTATTTTCAACAACATTGTCTTTAAAGAGACGAATGTGCTTTTTTTTTAAGGGGGGAGTAGTAAGACTCCAACAAGTTATTTTTTTTCTACATCGCCAAATCAGCGATGAAGACTCTGCCGGCAAGCATTTTAAGGGTTGCCAGAGCAACAGAGCGAGAGCCGAGAAGAGCGATAAGATAGATATAGTTTGTGAAGGCGGAAAGCAAGGCGCATCCTGCGTCGTGAACATTTTAAAGAGTTAACCAGTGAATTAAATGTTTAAGTGTTGTTATGTTATGTGCTTTCGTCTAAATAAATGTGGTTTGTGTTAAATGCGGATGTTTAATTACAGTTGGCTTTTTGTCGAGTGTTCTATTCAAATATAATGCAATGGAAGTTGCGAGGTTAGTGTTCTAAAAAGAAATGGCGCACTAAAGAAGAACCTCGAAAGTTTACTATCACGGTTTTTACTCTGGAAAAAATGGCCATATTTTATTTTGAAGTGGGTTACGTGATCTCTTCATATTATATGGGTGTAATTATTATTTTAATTTTTCTTTAAGGAACTACCTAACTTATTTTGCTGAAATTTTTTTATATATTTTTTGGGATAATTTAAATATTTTCTGAAATTTTCGAAGCAATTTGTGAATTTAAACTTTGCTTATAAAATGTTTGAAAATTAGATCCCATAGGGTTCAATGTATTTCACTTTTTCAACCTGGTTCAATCAAAAACTAATTGGGTGATTCATTTACATTCCTATATATCCCACAGATTGTCTTAACAACTTACTAAAATTTCATTTTGATAAAAACATTTTTACGGCAGTTATTGTGTGAATGGACTGATAGACAGACAGAATGAACAAAGTCATAAACACTTTTCAACTATGTTGGAAAGAAGTGTTAAGAAGAAGAAAATAGGTGAAAACAATTAACAATTTTCAAAGCTTTTGTTTGATTTTCAATAATTTAAATTTTTAAAAATCTTTTGTTTATTCTTTAATATTTTAATTTAAAAAAATCTGTTGTTTATTTTTCAATAATTTAACTTTTAAAGTTTCTGCTTTTCAATGGTTTAACTTTTGAAATTCTTTTGTTTGCTCTTTTAAGAAATTGAATATTGAAAGGTTTTTGTTTAATTTTTGATAATTTAAATTATTATAAACTTTTGCTTTTGAATAGTTTAAAATAAATTTTATTTTGTTTATATTTAGATAATTTAAATTTCAAAATATTTATATTTCCTTTTATTAAAATTATAAATATTTTGTATAAAGTAATTTTATCAAAGCAATCAGGTTTTATTATGACTAGGTTATTTCTTGAAATAGTCAAATTTCTTCAACTGTACAGTTTTCTTAAGTTACCAAGAAATAAAGAGTTTTGAGACCAAATTTCATTTATTGCAGGTAAAATTTGCTCAAACACATTTTGCATTTCACTGGTTCATGCTACAGAAATTCGTCTAGTTTTATCTCATATGCCCATCATATTCAAAATAAACATGCATAACCAGAAAAATAAATAAAAATGTTTACATAGTAATGAAAATAACCCTCATATCTAGATAAACAATGATGCTACATACAGAAAGCCCCCCCCCCCTACTTTCTCTCAAATCTGGCAATCTATAATTTACAGTATTTAGTAACCGAACTTCAATAAGGTTGAAAAGGTTTTGACTTCTCAAAAATTCAATTTATTGAAGTTAATATTTAGAAAGGTACTTTGAATGAGTAAACTTTTGACTTTCAATCATTTAAAATTTTGAATTATTAAAGTTTGACTTTTTGATTAATTGCATTTATGAAAGTTTGTCATTAATTTTGTATGAAAATCACAATTAAAAATTCAGCCAAGGTTTATTTTAAACAAAATACAAAAGTACTACTTAAAGGTGGAAAAAAAAAATGTTGGTTAGTGGAAATATTTGAGCATTGAAATAAAACATTTATAAAATAATTAAATTCAATCAATATTATTTGTATTATTATCAATATTATTTGTATTATTCAATATCAATATTATTTGTATGTTTAATCAATATTATTTGTATTATCAATGTTATTATAATGTAATTTTCAAATCAATATTATTGAGGATTATTATTTTTCGGATGCTACTAAGATTTATGTATTTATTTGGGGGAATTTGTTTTGTGAAATGTATTTGTTTTTCTGTTCTAATCATTATGAATTTTATGCACAGGCATGCCCAAGTAACATTTTGACTTGCTACATTTAGCATTTATGACACTTTTCAGTTGCCACCATTATGCGATATGAGACATTTACTTTGCAGTTATGTCACCTTAATGACGTAACGATGCATATCTCTCTCATAGATTTTCCACTCAATGTCACTGTTGTCAATTTATTTACAAACATATTTTTATAGCATCTCTTTACACATGCTCTTTGTACTATTAATATCAGATTGAAATGTTAAAAAAGGTCGGAAGACTATTACTTTAGCTACAAAAGTTAAAGCATCTTTGATGACATAAAGCCTAAAAATATGAGGTGCATTTGACAGCCCTAATAAACCCAATCTTAGTGTTAAATGCCTTATTTATGTAAATTAACGATCACAGTGCACTGATAAGCAGACAAGAAAAAATGCAGTCTTCAAGTTGCGGCAATTGAGTTATAACAGTGCTCTGGAACCTAACATGTCGTAAATGTAGAGTATGCCTGTATTTATTATGTATTGATTGTTTAAGTGTACTATGCGATTTGAAAAGCTATTTATTTATTTTAGAGTAACCTTGAGCATCCGAGATGTTTTGACATGGGTCGAGTTTATTAACTTATCCCAAGGACGTTCATTCAAAGGAAGGATGTCAACACAAGAAGCTTATATGCATGGAGCCTTCTTGGCCTTCTTAGATGGCATAGGTTCTGGTAAGTTTTGACTGTCTTGCATTTCCATGGTTGGGGTTTCTTCATAAATGCTTTCAAAGATGTTTTCCTAGTTGAGTTGAAATATTAAAATATTACATATTTTTAAATCTTCTTTGAAATTACTGTTTTTATTTTTTGTTCATACAAAGTATTGTGATGGGATCAGAAATTCTTATTCGAGTTTTAATTGAATGTACATGTTTGGTCCAGAACCTGCATCAAATATTTCTGAAGTGATCTCTCTCTCTCTTTCTCTATACAAGTCTGTGGGTGTAATATTTAATAAACAAATGGATTGTTTTGAATAACATTTTGCATATTTATTACAATCGGTGAATACGGGAACCCTATTGTTTATAAATACGGTTAAGATCTAGAAGGTCCTCAAACGTTTGAACAATTAACAAAAACATCAGAACAATTAGTTACTTTAAGTGAATATAGTATATGCTAAGTAAACATAGTATATTAAATGACCTTAGTACATTTTAAAATACTGATTTGAACTACAGTAGAGTGCCGATTATCCGAACCTGTTGAGGCCGACCCTAGTTCGGATAAGCAAAAGTTCAGATAATTGGACAGGCAACTTAAGGGATGTTCCTGACTATACTAAAATGGTTGAAAAATATTTTTTTTATGCGTAACGGTTTTCTTAATACAGCAAATCTATGGTTTTATCAAATTTAGTAGTAGATAGGTAAATTAAAAAAAATATTGTGTGTGCACAATTTTCCTTCTCACTATCTAGGCTTAGGACTGGCAGCTGTTGGTGCTGACGTGTTTAAAAATTGTTTTCCTTTTGTTTTTGCTTTTTATCTTTTTAACTGGGAGGAGAATGGCATCTTGTAATTGCTCTTTCTAGTCCATCCCAGGCAAGCACTATTAGCTTCATGTCTAATGATCTGGCCAGCCACTCCCTCCTTTAAGTGCCTTCACTTTAAAGTATTTGTCAAGCAACCAAGCCCTATGTTTGAGATGGTTGCCTTCCACAAAATTGAATTGGGGTCAAAATGCCTCTGAAAAATCTGAAGATGTCTAACATGTCGTCCAAGTGTCTTTGAATAGCCATATTGCCTCTCTTAAACGTATGGAATGTCAAGCATAGAGTGGCATCTGTCTAACGTGATGCCCACACTAAGAGTCCACCACTATCATAATGGGTTAGTTTCTCTTTTGTTGGAGGGCACATTTCAGGTCCTTGGTTCTTTCCAAATATGAACATATCGAGAGTCATTGTTTAGAATGGATCTGGACTTATTAGTTACAGAAGAGAACAAAACACAGTCCTATTATCCTGAGTCTAAGACTGGTCATCATGCCATAAAGCTCTTCTGTTAGAAGAGCTTTATGGATGAGGTGAGTGGAATGCATACTCTCTCGTTGAGTTTTCTGTGAGTAGTTTGCTGTGGTATCCTAGTATCAGTAGAATCAGTTTGAGATAGAGGTTGGTAAGCGAATATCTCACAAGTGAAGGTATTCAAAGGTTAGAGTGGCCGACCAGATCACCCGATAGTGTATGTTTGCGATGCCCCGGGAAGTGCAATTGTAAAATGTTATCACCCTCCTAAAATCTGAGGCTCGGAAGAGCTTTGCATTGAAGAGTGGGGTTTATTGCTAAAAAAACCTTGATAAGTAGCCTTTTAAACAACATGCTGTCTTGTTCTGAGATCACATGCCCTATTAGCCCCCTTTACACTAGTGCCAATGTATTTCTATTCTTGGATGTCCATGCTTCCATAAGCATGATGGCTACTTATCAGTAAATACTATTCTTTTGTTTTTCTGAATACTATTATGAATACTATTAGTAATTATTTTTTTGTCTTGCTGCATATTTCTAATAAGGTGTTTTAAAATAGGAAGTGCTTTTGGAATATCTGTTTGTTTGTGTTTGTCAGTTTAATTTTGGATACTAGTATTATTACTTAAGTATGACATAAGTTTTTTTTTTTGAAATAGTCTCCCATTAAATGGCCAGATGACCATATCTCTTAATTACCATTTTTTATTGATGGTTACTTTAGAGAGATTTTATTATATTTTCAAAATACATGTGTTGTAAAAAATTTAATATTTTTAGTTTTATAATTTTACACTCTAAAATTTATTGTTATGGAATTTTATTTCTTATATTAAACCATATATATATATGTTTTTATTTCATTTATTTCAGGCTCTGCATCTGTTAATGAAAAAAATTTGTTGAGCATCACAGTCGAATGTTTCAAATTTCTAAAGTGGCAGATTGGAGATGCAAGGATAAATTTTGTAGAGCTCATAGCTCCAGAATTGTATGATGAGCAATTTGAGAACTTGGCATTTGATGCATATGATGCAAATAAATCACATTTTGGAATAGGACCTTTCTTTATCAAATGTGGTATGTTTATACCTATAATATAACATTTTTGTATTTATATTTATATAACTTTTTTTTTAATTATTAAAAAAAAAAATGACAATTTTTTATCCATGCTTCTTGTCCATAATATGTGTATAAAAAGAAAATAGAAGGTAAAAAATCATCCAAACTCCAGTGAATAACAGCAAAATTGGTGTCTTTTGAGTTTCAGTTTCCACTCAAAGATAACATCTCATCTCATATTTATGCCTATAATATAGCTTTTTTTTTTTCTTTTGTTGAGTATTTTTCTTATTTAGGACTTTTGTTTCATTATAAATTCAGGGCTACCAAGACAACTTGTAGCAGCCTTTTAGTCAGCTATGGCTGCAACATTATTTTTTGTGACTATTTTTAGTGCAAATTGACTATGCTGTTTTAAGCTAAAAGGGGACTAATTTCATTAAGTGGCTACTTTTTTATTATTTTGAGGTTATTTTCAAAGAAAATTCAGAGAAAAACTGGAGACTCCTGGTTTGCATTCTAAGCTTATTTCTTTTATAGAATCAAAGCCCACTTGGTAACATCATCCAATGTAATACAAGAATGAGAAGGCTTTAGTTGGAAAATCTATCTACATTATTATCTTGTATTATAAAGGAAGATGCCTGTGTGTATATCGTCTGACCATAAAATTGTGTTGACCAAGTGTCGTCTGACCATAAAATTTAGTACACAGGTATTTCAGGACCACCTTAGCATTATTTTTTTTTAGTTTTAAATTAGTTTTTTTTATTTATTTTATAGGCTCATATTTCCTTTGATGTATTTGCTTTTATAACTAAAAGTGCCATAAAATGGAGAAAAATAATACAACTTTAATTTAATTCGAAGCACGTGGCAAGGTCATAGAGAAGCAGCTCATTCATGAAACTGAAAATCCCAGACAACTGATGCTTTGATAGTAGGATTTAAAATTCAGAATTTTAAAATCCTGAGTTTTACAGATAAGAGAGTTGAATTTTTTGAGATTGTAACAGTATTATAAGCATTCCCTAAAAAGATCCCCTTTCTATGATAATAACTTCCCTAATCTTAGCAATGATGTTTACTAAATAATGCATATGCAATATTAGTTACTTTATCTTAACAAAATATATTATCTTTTTTAAACAATATAAATATAATTTATTGATTAAAATAAAAATACAATATATATATTGTTCTGCTGTATATGAAAAGCAGATGTAATTGCATAGTAGAAGTACTTTTTATCACTTACCTATAACTATCTTTTCTTTCCAGGTTCTTCTGTAAATGAACAATGGTGTGATCAATATGTTTTAGAAGCTAAAACACCAAAAGCTAATGTGTTAAGGGTGTTACGTGCTATGCAACTATCAAAGCCCATTTTATTAGAAGGAAGCCCTGGTGTTGGGAAGACAAGTTTAATCAGCATTTTGGCCAAAGCTACTGGTCATAAATTAGTGAGAATCAACTTATCTGAGCAAACGGTATGTATCAATCCATCTCATTACTTTCACTTATTTATTGTTTCAGTAAACTTTTATTAATCCAGCATACAATGGTTTGGCACACCCTTATAGTCTACCACTCCTCTTGAGCAGCATTCGGGTCTGGTTGATTGTACTGAGGTATATTTACTGTAAAAGACTAAATGAGTTTACAGATTTCTGTTCATTGAAGTTCGCTTTATAATTTTACAATAAATGTAAATGTTTTTTCATATACGGTACAGTGTTATCCAGTATGTGTAACATGTTAGGCAAATAAATATCGCATTAGTTGCCTGTTATTTTGTTTTAAATTAATTTTTACCATTTTTAATACTATTTTAGTTTGAATAGTTCGATAATTTTAGTAATCCGAACCGCTGAAGTCCCAAATGTGAATGATAAGCACATATTAGGTGTATTTGAAAATAAATATATTAGTGAATGATTTTGTATACATTAGTGAAAGTAATAACTTTTAGCTTGAAATTGACTTCCAACATCAGCTACATGTGTAATGACTCATCGTATCTTAGAAAAATCATTGAGGAGGTTTTTTTTTTTTTTTTCTTTATAAGAAAGGTTATTTATTTTATCTACTGCACTATTTATCACATATGTGACTATTTCTAATAAAGTTTTCCTTTTTTCAGAGATATCAGCTTTTTTAAATATAAATAACAATGTATAGATGCTAGAAAATAAATAAAACATGAGATATTTTTTACTTCTGAGAAGAGGGGGCTGATATAGTAAAAAAAAATTGCAGATATTAAATCCATGAATTGAGGGGGGGGGGGGGGTTGACAAGTCGACTTATACTTAAGAAAAAATACTTAGATAATCTTGTACAAACAATCGATTATGCAATTACTGATTTTGTACATAGAAATTTTTCCCAAACAAGCAAAATGATTGAAACAAAAAACATTAGTTCAAATATCTAAATGAAATGATAATATTCCTCCCCCCCCCCCCCTAAACTTTTTTTAATTTTTTATTTTTTTTTATATGTATTGAATATTTTTTAATTGGTTAATTTGATCTCTTGCCATTATTTTCACTAAAAATGGTGTTTTGTAGTGTATTAAGTTTGAATTTTATATAAACTCTCTATAATCTGGAAATGTCTAAAATCCAGAATCTGCAATCCAGATTATGCAAACAAAATTGCCTACAAATATAGAAAATTTGGAGTTATTTTGAATGTTTTTTTCACTTTGTCATGTACTCACGGTAAATATCAATTAAATCTAAAGTTATTTTTTTAAATTGGCATTAAAAAAGCAGTACACAATACCTGGAATTTTGATGAAGACAATATTCCCCCCCCCCCCCCCCCCCTTAATTTTTTGTTGTTGTTGTATTTAATATTTTTTAATTGGTTAATTTGACCTCCTGCCATTATTTTCATTAAAAATGGTGTTTTGTAGTGTATTAAGTTTGAATTTTATACAAACTCTCTATAATCTGGAAATGTCTAAAATCCCGAATCTGCAATCCAGTTTATGCAAACAAAATTGCCTACAAATATAGAAAATTTGGAGTTATTTTGAATGTTTTTTTCACTTTGTCATGTCTTCACGGTAAATATCAATTAAATCTAAAGTTATTTTTTTTAATTGGTATTAAAAAAGCAGTACACAATACCTGGAATTTTGATGAAGACAATAGGGAAAGCTCAGGGAATTGCATTATGAAAACTGGGTATGAACCCTGTTTATAAATGTTGAATGAACCCTGTTTTTTGCCGCTAACAAATAAAATTTGTTTGTTATGAACCCTGTTTTTTGCCGCTAACAAATAAAATTTGTTTGTTATGAACCCTGTGTTTTGCCGCTAACAAAATTTTAGCAGACTAAATTTGCTTCCTATAGATTACAGTTTTGTATATGAAAAAATCAATCATATGTCTTTCTTAAATCATGTTTTATAGTCACTGCTTTTTATCCCCCCCCCCCCCCAACATTATGACAAAGATAATGCTGGATTAATTTGTGAGATTAATTAAAATTCTAATTTCAACCAAAATATGCACGAAACTGCTGTTGAAGCTTAAAAGTTTTAAAGATAATCTTCGTATAAAAAAAAAAAACAAAAAAAAACAGCTTTCTTCAGGATAATCAAAAAGTGTGACTTCAGTTATTCAAGCAAGTTCAGATGTCTATTTTTTTCTATTCTGATATTTTTTGGTTATTTTTTTCTTTGTGGATATATATATATATATATCTTGTAGGCTGCATAAAAGTATATCATGGGTTGCATGCTAGACTTGAGAACAGGCAATCGACAACTACAAGAACAGGCAACTTGAGAACAGCAAGTTTACTAACTGTGTGTTTCTTCTCTTCCTAGTTCTCACCCCTCGTGTGTGTATATATATATATATATACACATATAAATATATATAACCATGTTTATTAATTTTGCAATAAATCTGCAATAAAGTGGCCATTAAATTAAGATTGTCTACTGGCCAGTTGCTACTAAGTGAAAATTTGGATTTTCAGGTCTATTGCATGTGTCTCTCAGCCCATAATATATCAGGTGGTTTAGTACCATAATTTCATGCTTAAAAAAAATCTGCAGTGGTGCATGATCTGCATACGTAATTTTCAGACTCAGAAAAAGGTGTTATCTTTCAGACACAGAAAAATGTGCATTTATGTAATCCATAGTGCCATATAATCTACAGATAAAATCGTTGCACCCGATTGTTTGTTTCCTCAAATATCTATGGAACAGTAGCTAAAATAATGAAACCTACCTCATATTTGAATTAGTGACATGAGGATGTTAAATCAAAAATTTTTCTTTAGAACAAGTTTTGTCAAAAAATATTTTGTATTAATACAATGCTTTTTAAATATGCTTCTATATATTTTATATTTGCACATTCATTGGTTTTTGAACTTTGAAAAAATTGCCACAGATAATCTGTGGTGACCTATATTCTGCACCTTCAAATTTCGGAGTTTTTTTTAATAGATAATCTACATGTAAGAGATTACAGTAATTGCTAATATAAATCTTTATTTGAAATACTTTGTGAAATGTGAATTGGCTGTTGGTAAGATTGACAATGTTTACTTTCTCATACTATGGAATATGGTATAAAGAAAGTATTGTTTTCATGAAAATTTTCAAGATTTTGATGTCATTATAGCTGCCACAAGTATTAATGTACTTTCATGAAGCTTTTTATCTGCCTATGTTGTATTCGAAATTTTATGTTTTCTTAACATGGTAACATAGGACAAAATTTTAACATAATTATGCATAAAAGGGGTTTTTTTTTTTTGGCTCAATGATCATGTAATTTAACAGTTTCAATCATTGTAGTGAAAAATAGCTGCAGTACAATTATTGTGTTTGTGATGTCATTAGCCCCTCTCCGGTGTATATTATCAAATTGGGTATCAATTATAAGATTTTTTCAAGTACTTAAAAATAGATTCTGGTATGAGAAAGTAAAAAAGTCAAGTATATCACATAGAATATCAAGTATATCATATAAATAGAGCCACACTCCAGTTACTATATTATTTGCTATCTATCGATGGACTGCACACCATATTTAGAAAAATACTGATTCTGACCTATTTTTATGTTAATTATTTAATCTATTTTCACAGGATATATCAGATCTTTTTGGAGCGGACTTGCCTGTTGATGGTGGTGAAAAAGGTGAATTTGCCTGGCGAAATGGTCCATTACTTCAAGCTCTCAATAATGGGGATTGGATTTTGCTTGATGAAGTATGTTAAATGATTGTTATACAGCATCTGTTGCACACTACCCTAATTCTTTGAAATATTTGTCATAACTAAGTAAATAACTCAATAAATTGACCAAACACATAATATTAATGCCAACCTGGACAATTAATAACTCCTCAGCGAATCCTGCTAATTCCAGTAACAAAATACTGCATCAGTTTTTTTATCTGAGTGAAAACTTAATAATGCTATATTAATTCCAATAAGTGTAATAAACATCCTATCTGTGCAATTTCTGCTATCCCTTCAAACACTATCTTACATATTTTTTGCATCAGCCTCTTCTTCACAGCGAAAGGAGCCTGAGAAAGCAAAATATTAACAGCCCTATATTAATGCTAATATTAACAGCCAATCTGTGAACCCCCTCCCCCCCCCTGCTAACATGAGACCTCAATATGCTCTTTTGCTTCAAGCTTTTCGTTAGCAAAAGCAAATTGCAGCAACCCTATTAAACTCCAAGGGAAGTGACTGCTTCTGCTAACACTAAAATCCACTGTAGTAGAAAAGTTTTGAAATTTAGTAGAGCAGTGTCAGAACATAAACAAAGCAAAAGAGAATGAAAGATATGCTAATTTAGTTGAGAGACCCTTCATATGAAGGTACTTGTTTTTATGGAATAACTCAAGAACCGGAGCAACTAAAAGGTCCAAATTTTATATGTCATTGTTTTTTGCGATATATTTTAATCATTCAAAATTTGAACTTTTAGCTTGCTAGCCGATCGTGTGCTTTGTATAGGAATGCTCTAGTGTTTTGGGAATAACCTGAGACTTGGAGCAGCTGTAAGTCCACATTTTCTATGTCTTTTAATTATTTGAAATTTGAATCTTATCTGGCTAGTCCATCTTGGGCCCACCATAGAAATATACTCACTTTTGTAAAATAACTCATCAGCCACAGCAGCTAGAAAGTTTAATTATTTGGATGTCTAATCGTATTGGGCTGGCCCTTTCTAGTCCTACTATTGGAATGTCCTCGTTTTGCTGGAATAACTCAAGAACCAGAGCAACTAGAAAGTTCAAATTTAGTATGCCGTTGTCTTTTCTGGTATATTTACTTTCTTTGAATTTTCAACCATATATAGTGGTAGCCTGTTTTGGGCCTGTTTTAGGAATATACTTGTTTTGGGGGAAATAACTCGAAAACTGGAGCAACTAGAAAAATCCAAATTTAGTATGTCATTGCCTTTTGCAGTATATTTTTATCCTTTGTAATTTGAATCTTATGGGATAATCTTGTCTTCCCTCCTCCCCACAATAAAAATGGACTCATTTTTGGAGAATTAACTCTAGAACAGAAGCAGTAACAATATCCTAATTTAGTATGTTGTTGTCTTTTGTTGTATATTTTAATTCTTTGGCTTTTCAACCTTATACTGTTTTTGTATCCTGCGCTCGCCTTAGGAATGTACTCGGTTTGGAGAAATAACTCCAAAACCAGAGCAGCTGGAAAAATTCAAATTTAGTATGTCTGCCTTTTATGATATATTTTAATCCTTTATGTTTTGAATCTTATCAAGTACACTCGTCTTGGGCCTGCCTGCCCCCCCCCCCCCTCCAATAAAGCGAACAGGAGGCTGAGTTCCCTAATATCGAAAGAAAAGGCATTTGCTATCTTTACCTGTTTGGTGAAATCGATGTTAGCAACTGCTGTTTAACGTTTGTTGTGTTAAATTATCTGCTAATCTAATAGCAAGTCATCTCTACTTTTTATATATAAATTTTGTAATTCAATTTGCTAAATATTAGTTAGTTACATTTTCCAGCATATATGTTGGTCACATATGTTGGAAAGTCCATATATCCAGTACACATTTCACTCTCACTGCAGGCACTGTAGAATTAATATTACAACAGTTTCTCTTCTATGCATTAGTTAGTCCCTAGATAAATCAGAGTGCCAGCATACAAGGTCAACATCTCATTCCATCTCTAGATGATTAGTGACTGCCATGCATGCATAGTTCTCCCTTTCATCACAGATAATCCCATTCTCAAGGGGGCACACTGCCTATAAAATTAACCAATTTTCATCTTTATTTCTTATTAAGGTATTACTTCAGTCTGTTCAGTTTTCTATTCAATGATTTTATTAACCATGTCAGTATTCATATCAATACTCATTCATAGTCATAATATGCACATTTATTTTTGTTTCAGTTAAATTTAGCTTCACAGTCAGTTCTTGAGGGTTTGAATGCTTGTTTGGATCACCGAAATGAGATCTTCATTCCAGAATTAGGAATGACCTTCCACCTCAACAAAACAATATCCCGGATATTTTGCTGTCAGAATCCACAGAGACAGGGAGGGTCTCGTAAAGGACTGCCCCAGTCATTCCTCAATAGGTTTTCACAGGTAAAATGCAAATATTGTATTTTTTTAGTATACTATATGTGCAAACATCTTGTTTAGTATAAGATGCATATAGTTTAGTACTCAAAAGTAAATACTCAGTCTTCATACTACAAGACTGGAAATACATAAAATAGATGGCTATATGTACTCATCAGAGAATTGAGTACTGAATTACAAGTATAATAATAGATTAGTTCTACAGCTGTTAGTTAAAATTACTGTACTGAAATAGCAAAGAAATATTTTATATTTCAGTAACACCTTAAGCCTGGCTTTGTACATGTTATTTAGTAATTGAACTTGCTAAAAATATGAAATTAAATCTGTTTGAAATGGATAAATTGCTTAATACGATGTGAAAAATAATTTTGATAAGATGCTTGAGTATGCTGATAATATATCAATGAAATACATAAATGATTTAGAGTTGTTTTATCTATTCTAGGTGTATATGAGACCTATGGAAAGAGGTGACATGGAATTTATTGCTTCCTCTATGTACTCTACTGTTCCACCTGGGTTAATTTCTGCTATGATTATATTTAATAATGAGGTGACTTTTTATTTCTTTAACATTCCGTGAATTGCTTTTTGTTCATAAATATTTTTGTATAAAACATTGTTTTTTGCATTAAGGCCCCAGTATTTGATGCAAGAAGTTGAATCAATAAATTGAACTGTCAATTTATTGAGTAACTTGCATTTTGTCAAATAGAAGTTGGAACAGAACAACTTCTGGAACAAACCTTTGCCACACCAGAGATCATGCAATTTCTTGACTGTAAATGGAAACAGAGAAAGGTTTGCAGAAAGCAGAAGTTGAGAGTGAGGAAAGGGCATTTGATTATTACATCCCCATAGCTGCTCATCTCCCGGTCTCTTGCTAAATGCCCTACCTCCTGGTTTTCAGCTACCTTTATTTACCTTCTTTCAAGGCCGGGATAGTCACAATTTTTGCATCCATTTTTATCTTCTAAGTATTCTACATTAGAGCAGTAAAACTCATAATTTTGTAGTGCAAGTAAAAATAAATAAATATTTTACTAAACTAAATTTTATACAAATAGTGTGATTGAGCGATTTAGTTTATATACCTGTGCATTGCTGAGAGTCCACAAGCATCTATTTCCATCCGTCTCCATCGTCTAATTATTGCACAATAGGCAGACTAAACTAACTTATTTTCATATTTTGATTACTTTTAAAGAAATATTTTGCGTAATTAACCAATTACTATGAGAACTAACTATTTTGAAAGTAATATGATTCTTGTACATGCTGCACTGTGAATCTAAAGCCTTTTTCTCGGTTTTAAACCATTTCAGATTTTTAAATGATAAGTTTGTATTTATTGTAGTGAAATTTATTCTAAAATATGTTTTTATTGATAACATGTTAATTAATATATGTAAAACATAGACACACAATTTTATTTGTTGAAAAGTTGTGCTTGCAATATTTAGACTCTGTATAACTGTCAGGGATATACTTCATGTCATCATACAGAAATCTTCCATTTTTTTATTAATTAATTTAACGAAACAAATTAGAAAGACTGAAACTATTATCAACGAACACGAAGTATCATCTACATATTTAAATCAGCACTTTGAAATCATGCAAATTAAGACGTTTTTCTTTATAAAATAAGGCATATAGATATCACATAAAATAGGAGACTGTGAATTTGCTCATAGCCAAACTTTCAGATTGTTTATAAAAACCACCATTAAAAACGAAATATGTTTATTCAGTACACAAATTGGACAATTGATTTCTTTTTGTTAACAAATAACTTTTCCCCAAGTCCCCCCTTTTTTTTTAATAAAAATTACTCCTTTTCCCCTATTTTAAAAATAAAAATGTGTTGAGAGCCATGTATTTAGAAATATCAAAGTTCATTTTACTAGGTTAGCTAAGTGGCAAGTTCTAGCAATAAATGGTTATTTGATTGGATTAAAATCAAGAAGCTTTTACCAATTTATTAAATCATTCCAACTGTATACCCAGTGCATTGTAAAAGGATTATTTGTCAGTCTTTGTTATTTATAAATACTATAGAACTATGCATACTAAGCTTAATAACAATTCCAGGAAATTATGAACTTTTAATTGATATCATGTTAATTTAAGAATGATTTACTTGTAAACAAGCAAAATTTTATAAATGATTAGAAAGCTTTGCAGCATAAAATACAAAATAATGTAGCATATTATAACTTATAGTACGTTTATACGAAGCTCCCTAACCATTTTACTTTGTAGCAGCAATTTCAGCCATCTTTGAATAAGAATTTAATAGTTACCACATTTAACAAGCTTGTAAAACTGCAAAAATAAATCATTTAATGTTTAAAGTCAGAGCAAAAAGAAAAAAAATCTGGACTTTGATCTGGACCCCCTATTTTCTAGGCAAAAGAGTTACAAAAGCATTTTTATATATCCATATTCATCTAATTAACTACATTACAATTTGAGAACTGAACATTTGTTTTTGGTTCAGTGAGCCCCCCCTCAAAAATTTCTCCTTGTTTAAAAACATTTTTCTTATGCAGTAGGCATTTTCAGTGTTATAATGAGTCATTTTTTGAGGAAAAAACATACATTTTTTGGGTGATGTAAAAAAAAATCCCCATTTTCCCCTAAGTGATATTAAACAGGTTATATGTTGACTTGTAGAGTACGGTAAAAAAATGCTCACCGCACTATATACTGGATTTTTATTCTCCAATGTTGGCAGGTATGCAAGTAATTTTCTTTCCAATCGTCCACCATTCTAAATAAGTGCATAAAATATATCGAATGATGTATAATTGAAATGAGAGTTGCCTGATAGCCCCAGTTGTTTGAGTAAGCACGGCACGGTCGCCACACATTCTTTTTACGCTTCGCCACTGAGTGTTGTGCAAACTGGGTTTAGTGAGCAACTAAATTTAATGGGTCCCGAGATGCTCATTAATACTATATTCTACTGTAGTTTAACTTTATATTTTAAATTTCTCACTATTGTTTTAAAGAGCTGTTAATTTTGATTAGTAAATCACTTATTATTAGTTATATTTCCTTTTGTAATTTTTTTTTTTTTAATTTTAGCTCTCAAATAAAGTAAACGTAGAGAGAAAGTTTGGTCATTATGGATCTCCATGGGAATTCAATTTGCGAGATGTATTTCGATGGTGTGATGTTGTAATTGATAATCAGGTAAGCTCTGAAGTAGGCTCCTGGACTGTAAGCAGATTCTTAATAAGTCTATTTCGTTTCTCCTTTCTCTAAACATACAGGGTTTCTAGAAAAGTACTTAAGCACCCCCCAATAACTTTGTAACAAAAGGTCCTCATGAGTGTACATGTTAGGTCTTAGGTTAAGCGATCATGCCCGATTGAATAAAAGTTATTGCAACACCTCCAGTGGAGAATTTAGAAAGTTTGGATAATGAACAAAGCAATAAAGCAGGATAGAAGAAAAATGGCAATATCAAAGTTGTAGAACATTGCCTAATTCATATGAATTGACACCAGGAATGCACAAAACATGTATATGGAAGGCAATAAATATCTGTCATACTTCACTGATTGGATAAGTAGCATGCAATTAGGAGTCATGATAAGTATATGAAATCACATATGCCACCTTAATTTACAGGTGAGTACTATGTGGCATTATTTGCATATGCTTATGAACTTTACACCAACATTTAACAGTATTGTTGCATGGCTGCATGCACATGTAGGAATCGATTAGGTATGACTGGCCTTTTGTATATGAGATTTGTTTGTCCCTGGTATGAATTCATACTCTGGTATGGATAATGTTCTGCAACTTTGTAATTGGCTATCTCGCTTTGTTGCCAAGTTCATTATACTAATTTTGTAAATTCTCCACTAGAAACGCTGCAATAACTTTTATCCGATCCAGCATGATTACTTTGAACATGTACATTCATAGACCTTTCCTTACAAAATTATTGCTTAAGGACTTTAATAGGAACCATTTATAAATAATGTATCATAAATTTGTATTTCTAATAGAAAAATGGGACCCTATAGGAATTTTGCGGGAAATAATTCATTGTGCCATGTATGTTATGACTCAATATCTATGTATAAATAATAAAAGTTTTTTTTATTATTGTTATTTCCTTTATATGCAAATTTAAACAACATGAATTTAGAATTAAACAAACTCTTTACTTAAAAAAAAAAATTGACAAATAGCCCTGTAATTCTGAATAATAAACCCTGTAATTCAGAGTTTCTAACTTTCTGAAAAACCTTGAAAATATCGTAAACCCAGAAAAATTTACTCTCACCCTGAAGTTTGTCATTTTTTTAGTGATGAAAATAAAATTATTTTCAATGTGTTTCATTCATTAGTTAGTAATTTTTTAAAGACCATTTGGCAATTTCACAAAAAATTTGCTTCATTGTTAAATCTTATGTATCTGTCATTTCATTGTAAAAATATTTTTCACTTTTGCTATCTCTCCACCAACTGTGAATTTTCTATACACGAAGAATATTTTTATGAAGAATATTTTTAAATCATACTAATGAAATGAAGTGAATGCTGAAATTCAAAGAATGGAAAAATAATTAAGATCATAAATAACTGAGTATGACCCTATAGAATTTTAAACTTGAAGGTGCAGCTATCAAAGATAAATTCTTCTATTTTTGCTGATTATTTTTCATATTTCACTTTATTTCTACAACCAGCCCTTAATTTTAAATTCCTTTCAGACACTTCATGAAACACCCAGTATAGCATCTTGCATTTTACACACACAAAAACGGTCCGGCCACTCAAACTGCTGCTCATGCCTTAGAGCGAGTTGAGTGGTCTGGTCTGGGTTTTTGACACACAAAAATGGTCAAAAGACCTTAGAAATTTAACGTGTTTTCTTCTGGAAAACATGGAAAATCCAGGGGTTATTTTAGAAGTCAAAGACAACTTTCATACTGTAAATTACAGTGTAAAATATAAACAAACTTGAGTTGTTTCATTGAAAGATAAAAATGATTATTTTAAAATGCAATAAAACTTCTGAAACGACTGCCTGACATTCTGATAAAAACTGGTCATTTTAATAGGTGGTCATTTAGAAAAGATACAAGTAAAAATAATGCTACGCTTGAATTATAGATAGAATTAAACAAGAATGATTAATCATGTATAAAGCATTGATTATGAAACACTTTCCAACTGAAATTCAATTTTATTTAAACATCTCTAAAATGCTATACATTCAACGGTGATATTTTAAAAATTATCACAGTACTAAAATAATTTATTTTACTTGGAAACTTCATCGAAAAAGGCATTGCTATAAAATTGTCTGCTTTGCTATGTAAAGTCAATGAATATTTCATTCATATCACTTATATTCCAGACTCCAGAACTAAATAATTTTATGTTAAAAAAATTCAGCAATTCTTATACAACTCATCTTACATCACTTGATTTGTTTACATTCTGCATACTTTAAAATTAGGCTTTGTTGTAGAAATATTCAAAGTTTAGTGATCATTTAAAATAAAAAATATTGTGTGTAGGCACGGAATTTAGATATGCAGATAATATGCAAAAATAAAGCAGTTTTAGGATAGATGCAACACGAAATATAAATATGTGTTCTTAAAAATCATGATTTTCACTAAGCAAAAAAGAAAAAACGGATGCCATATTTTATTTTGCAATGAGTCACAAGATCTTGTCATATAATATGGGTGTAATTATTATTTCAATTTTTATTTAAAAAACTACTTAACCTATTTTGATGAAATTTTTTCTACAGATTTTATGTGGTATTATTCATTTACATTCCTATATGCCACAGACCGTCTCAACATACTAAAATTTCATTTTGATGAAGTCATTTTCATGGCAGTTATTGTGCAAACGGACAGACAAACAGACAGAATGTACAAAGTCATAAACACTTAACTATGTTGGAAAGTGTTGAAAAGTGTTTATTACTAAATAATCATTATATACATTAAATTACATTGTGCAATTTTTATACAAAAATAGTTTAAGAAAACTCATTTTTCTAAAACAAGTTTATATTTTATTTATGTGCCTTTCTTATGTTCATTTACATCTTTTATTCAGTTGTTTGAACTCAACTCTTAGGAATGACATTTTAAAATTTTTAGGAGAGTGAGAATAAGAATGTATAAAGTAAACTTCTTGTAGAACTACAAAAATTGAGCTTTTCAAGAAGTTTACTAAATGCATAATTACATGTCTGGTATGCACAGAAATACCTATTTAATCCTCCAAAATTTTACCAGTGCATAAAAATATGCAGATTTTTAGCAATAAAATGTTTATTGCTCTCTTGTGTACTGCATATTTTTCCTTACTGTATATTTTTCATTTTTAATGCGCTATTCATTTTTAATGCTTTCATATGCTCTATTTTGTTGTTAAAACTTTGTTACAACAAAATTTGCATTGATACATTAATAAACTTCTTCTAAGTTTCAATGTACTGTCATGTAGTTGTTTTCCTTTAGAAAGCTTATGCAATAATTTTTTATTGCTAAATAATGCTTATACAATCTTATCAATAAAATTTATTTGTTGTAATTGTTTTGTCAAACAACATAATTACAACAAATAAACATATTTCAGTAATAAAAATTAATAAATACAATTAATAAACATATTTCGGTAATAAAAATTAACTGTTTATAAATAAAATTTATCTGTATTCTTGAATAAAAAACTCTGTTAGGAAAATACTAATCAGTTTCAAACGCAAAATGAGCATACTTCAGAATAAGAGAAACAGAGCAGTCACTCCATAAAAGTAGGAAAACATCTGTAGACACATGCTTTTATTAATATTATAGCTTAAGTTTTTATATATTGTTATTCATTTTATTTTCCCTTAGCACTCTTATGTGATAAATTTTTGTTACTAAAAATTATTATGCAATCTTATTGTGTATCAATAAAATTAATTTTTGCTGTTTTATAAACAATATATAAATAAATAAATAAATTGGCATCACATCTGATTTCAATTAGCAGAAACAACAAGCACACAACTATAATAGAAGGTCGTTATTTCACTTTTTATAAGACGTACAAAATTTAAAAAAGGCCAGAGCGCTTTCGAGCGTAAATACGCTCTTCATCAGTGGCTACATCGAAATAGAAATGATCGTTCATATATAGACCAGAAAAGGTGACAAATTTACATAAATACAATTATCAATAAACGTTTATCTAAGGAGAATCCAAAAATACAAAACATTTTGAACAGATTCAAAATCGAGCATAAATCACGAAAAGTACAGTAAAAATTTTACAATTTTATTACAGAAATTTCAAATAAAACCCTTACTATCAATGTAATCACTTCTGCTTTGAACATTGTTGCGGAGACCAATTATTTTGGATTTTGTGATAATATTTATTTACAAACTTGTGGTACCCCTATGGGTAGCCCATTATCTGGTATTTTGGCAGGGGCGGTTTTGCAAGAGCTCGAGAATGAAATTTTGCCTTTTTTGTCCCCCCCCCCCCCCTCTCTTTGGTGCCAGTTTGATGATGATGATGTTTTTATTATTTGGGATAGTGATTTAAATGATCTCCTTCTTCTTTTGTCCAAGGTTAATGACTTTTACCCTTCGATTAATTTTACTTTTGAGCATGAAAATAATTGTTCCTTGCCTTTTCTTGATGTTCTGGTTACCCGTTCTGCTGTTGGTTTTCACACTTCTGTTTACCATAAACCGTCTTTTACTAATTCCTGTATTCCTGCTAATTCTTTCCATCCTATTTCCTCTAAAAAAGCTTCTTTTAGTGCTTATTTTAATCACGCTTTTAACGTTTGTTCTTTTGTTTCTACTTTTAGTGACGAAATTGATTTTATTTTCAATCTTGGCCATGAGGCTGCCTATTCCTTTGAATTTATACATTTCGGTTTTTTCTCATGTTCTCAAATTGATAAATTTTCTCAAATTGATACTAAACTTATTACTTTAAAAGATCGTTTGAATCATAAATCTAGTTTCCCGTACCATCCTAGGATTTTCCGTCCCTCTATTCAGTTCTGCTCTGATTTGGTTTCAGGCCTGCTCATTCTATTGTTTCTTCTTCATTTAACCGGATTCGGTCTGATAAGCTGGGTGCTAAGGATGACTTTAAAAGCTTTGCTGGGGTGTATGTGGTTCCACTGTTGCCCACCGATGGTAACTTTAAATTTTATATTGGCAGTACAAAATGTACTATTGGTATCCGTCTGGCAGAACATGTTAGGGATGTCAAAGGAGGTAAACTTTCTACGGCTCTTGCTCATTTTGTTGTTAAAGAAAATTTCCGGCCCATTTTTGAAAGAACTTTCCTTCTTATGTGTTGTAATAACCCTCATAATATTCTCCTTTTTGAGTCCCTCTTTATTTATATTTACCGCGAGTCGATTTGTAATTTTGACCCCTTTCAGATTTTAAGTTATGCTTGGTGACTCCATGCAATTCAAGTCTCTTCATAGTTATCTTTGACATCATCCTCTCGGGGATTGGGCCTGACTGCCCCCCCCTATTTTTAAAAAAGTTTTGAATTTGAAATTTCTGTAATAAAATTGTAAAATTTTTACTGTACTTTTCTTGATTTATGCTCGATTTTGAATCTGTTCAAAATGTTTTGTATTTTTGGATTCTCCTTTGATAAACGTAACTTTATTGATAATTGTATTTATGCAAATTTGTCACCTTTTTTGGTCTATATATGAATGATCATTTCTATTTCCATGTAGCCACTGATGAAGAGCGTATTTACGCTCGAAAGCGCTCTGGCCTTTTTAAAATTTTGTACGTCTTATAGGAAGTGAAATAAAGACCTTCTATTATAGTTGTGTGCTTGTTGTTTCTGCTAATATAAATATATTTTATTGATAAATTAGTAATAAAATTAGTAATAAAACTTTTTATAAATAAAATATATTTGTATTTGTGAAAACTTCGGGTATAAAAATATCATAAAATGAAAACATAAGGATGCCAATCAGTTTTAAATGCAAAATCAGCATTATTCGGAATATGAGAAATGTAGTAATCACTCCGTAAAAGCAGGAAAATGACTGTAGATATATGTTAAAGTATTGCCATTGTTAGAAAATTATAAGCAAATTATTTATACTATTACCCATTAATATCTTTTACTCCCCAATCTTGAAATCATCAAATTTTGGGACAGGAATAAAAATACCCCTCAGAAAATTCTTTGTGGCAATCTCTGGTTGGCCGTTCGGTAAAGTTATTTCATTGTATCTTAATTTCGTTGTTCGACAAAAATTGGTTCCCAGAACTGCTTAAGAATTAACTGCATTTTTCTTTGTTTAATTTTATCTTATGTCTTTTTAATTTTATTTTTAGAATGATAGTGAATATAATATTGGAGAGTATATGAAGTTAATTTACATGGATCGCATGCGGACTTCTGAGGATAAGAAAATTGTGAGTTTTGCTTGGATATTATGTTTATTTTTAATTTCATGAGTTTTAAGAATGCTTTGAATTATGTTGAAAAGAATGTGAAAGAAACATATTGTGAATGAAAGCATGTTTATGTTATGGAATTTCTCATAATTTTTACAATCTTTATAATATACAGAGCGTTTCATAAAGATTGCTCAGCTATATATATCATGAATGATTGGTCAAAAACCTATGGGTCCAATTTAAAAAATGCTTTAATTAACATAGACGATCATTAAATGCAAATTTTGATTATTTGACATCTTTTAGTTAAAAAGTGCTAAATATAACTTTTTATATGGACTTCCTAGAAATATTTTGTCAATAATAAAAATATTTTCCATAGCCGAATGAGTCAAATAAGTTTCATTGTTGTATAATCAAAATTACGTGGGATATCATTCATTAAAGTTTTTGACATATAATTGTGAACTGTACAGACAGATGTGCAAGTTAGTTTTCGAATGGAAATTTTATCTAATACAATTAAATTTTCCTGTAACCTCTAAAATCCATGTTTTAGCCATTTATTTTTTATCGTTCTAAAGTAGTCCTATAACTTTGATAATTTTATCACAACCAATTTTGCATATTAGACATTTTAGTCTTTAAATCTTTAAATGAACAAGGAACAAATTTGTTATTGGAATAAAAATCGTAACTGTTGTACTTTTGTACTAAGGTGTGCCACATGACCAAAACTGTTGTAGTCTGAATGTCTATTTTATTTGATGCATTTCTTAGGTTAGAGCTATGGGTCTGTGATCAATTGGTAATAGATCAGAGCCATGCCTTATGAAACATTTAAACACTTTGTATGCTTATATCTCCAAACTTAATAGATAAAAATATAAATAGTTAACACTTATTTTGTTGGATATAGGGTACCATTTGTGAATATACAAAAATGAATTTAATATTTTTTTTTGAAAGAAATAAAAAGTTTTTGCCAGAGTGGGTTTTTGCTTACTTTCACTTAAAATATTTTCTAAACTATAAAAGATAGATATAAATAGTAAATGATAAAAATGTTTAGTAGGACATCCAGTTTCTAGATCAATAATTTGTTTTTGAAAAGCTTATATAGTTTTCAAGCAATAGTCTTGTCAAGTTAAAGAAAATTGAAAATTTTCTGTTTTTAGCATTTGTAATGCTTATATCTCCAAAACTAAAATTGCTAGCTATAAATAGTAAGGAAGTAATTTGTAAGCCTTACAAGGATGTATAATTGAATTTCGGGTTCAATTCTTAGTATTTGAAATGTGGTGGTTATAATTTCAGTATTTGAATATTTTCAAGTATTTTTGATATTTTAATGCAGACATAAAGAAACCAGAAAATCTGAAGTTATTAGACTTTATGCAGACAATGTTCACTTTAAAACTTGTATCAGATCCTGTAAACTCTACTATGCACAGTCAAACTTGTATAGACTTTATTTTCTCGTAATTTAGATTAAGTTTGAATTATGTATTTTACTTTAATTGTCATAGGCGTATATTATCAGTTGTAAACGAAACAGACGAGACAGAAAACAATGAATAAACATATTGAAATTCTTTTTCACAAGGCGCTATTCATACATAGCAGGGTGAGCGCAGTAGCCCAGTGGTTAGCCCACGGGAATTGCACTCGGTAGGCCTGAGTTCGATTCCCTCCGCTGCCAAAACTGCCACTGTGTTCACGCAAAGTGCGATCACATTAAACATGTGCACAACTTATGGACCATTAATTCGTCCGAGATGTTGGTGGTAGGGGAAGGAGGGTACGGTCCTTGTGGATGCCTCCCCCACTGGATTCCGGTCTAAATTGAGTGGTTCTTCTTGGCCGTCCAAACAGTTTACCTTACACCTTTCTGGTAGGTCAGACAGTCTGGGTCTCAACAACACATAACAGGGTGGCTACAGAACGTGGAAATCTGGGAAACATCAGGTAATATTGACATTCTGGAAAAATCAGGGAATTCCTTAGAAAAAAAAAAAAAAAAAAAAAAACTGTAAAATCAGGGGAATTGGATTCTTAAGGTAATCACAGCTTTCTTCCAACTCGTGACAATACACATGTGTAGAATTCCTTATTCACATTTCATGTGATGGGAGACAGCTTATTGTACACTTCAATAAAAAGTTTCTCAGTGATCCCTCTCATCTTAATTGTTTTGAAAGTTGCCAACATATTTCATATGACAGGAAAAGCAAATTAAAAATAAAAAATACTATTTATGTTTATACATACTTTTATTACAATAAGTGATATTTAACTATATGAGTACTTGACTGGATTTTACAGAACATAGCTGAATTTAAGCAGAGTTTTATAGCTTATCTGGAAGTTTAATGCATGAAAGATTAATATTCTTGTAATAATACTGTTCTTATGTAACTTTTGCATAAATACTGTGATTATTATACTATTCAATGCTGAAAGTACTTAATTTTAACTATTTATTCTTAATTATTACTCTCAATTTTATTAATGTTTTTATGCTTGTTAAACTGATATTCGATAAAAGTAGATAGCGATACATTTCAGGGATTTTTTGAAAAGAAATCAGGGAATTTTTTATCTGAGATCCTGCAGCTACTATGAACAATTTCGGTTTCATCAAACTGAAGCCAATTGGACACTGCCAATTTTTTTTTATTGTTAAAATTGCTGTAGTTTATATTTTCTTTTCAAATTTATTTGTATAATAGTTAAAGTACAAGATGAAGTAATCAATTTATGCAACCACTATGCATCTAAATTTTTCTGTTGCTTATAATATTTTTATCTAACATTTTTTACTTTCAATTTTAGACTTTTCGTTTATATGAAAATGTCATCAAATCTTGTGGACTGGGTGCAGAACAAATGGACATGAATAGAAGTTTAAATCTAAATGTATTTGAACAATCTGTTCAACTTGGTTATTCCTTGTTGCCTTGCAAAGGTGCCAATAGAAGTGACAGCAAAATGACTTGTATACCACCCGTCCAACTTCCCTATCTGGAATCTCTTATGAAATGCATCGAAATGAAGTGGATGGCTATTCTTGTAAGCAAATTTGCTCAATTTTTCTATTGATCTGTATGTGTAAATAGTTTTTTCATTGCTTTAACACTTCCCTCAAAAATACAGGATTCATTCACCTCAAGTAGAATATGAAATTCTCAGAGATTTCGAATTCAGCTCAAAATCTCTAGGAAAATTGCTATTTTTCATTCAAAAAAATTTTTTTCCTATATATTTTTAATTTATCTTGTATATGAAACAAGTTGCATTGAAGAGGAAAGGACTAAGTCCAGCTTATTAAATAGCAGTTTATTTAAAATACCAGCTTATTCAAAATTACATATCTACAGAATTCTGGTGAATGAATCATATCACTACAACTAGCCCAGAACTAGCTAAAATTTCGTATTTTTACTTGGCCCGACCCAGCCTGAACATTTCTGAAGCTAGGCATGGGCCTGCCTAAACTGTTCTTTTTCATATATATCTAAAATCACAAATCGGAGAGCTTTTTATGTGTCGAGAATTATAAAAACTTCAGATCGCTTTTTCATTGCGGATGACAGCATCCACTGATTTAGGCATAGCTGTGAATAAGAATGATAAAGGTGTTTAAAAGATGTATTGAAATGAAACTTTTATCTTGTTGAAATTAAAAATAATTTTTCATATATTGTACGTTGATATTCCTTTATAACTTTTCAAAACATAGACCTTGTTTAGCCCAGTCATGCCAAATAATTTCGGAATTGAGGCCCAAGCCTGTACCGACTAGAAATTTTCTATGAATCATATAGCATGACCCAGTCCATGGGTTATTCCAAGCTTAGGCCCATACTTGTACAGATGCAAGTTTGACCTTGTCAAACAGGTCAACCTTGACAGTTCAGCACAGATTGAAATGTTGGATTTTTAGTTTGCCTTCTTAGGCCTAAACCATTGTTATCTCAAATGTATTAAACACCACATGTAGACCTGTCATGTATGTACATAGAGTTACACTTTTTTCTTATACTTTTTACTACAAAGTTTTGAAGTTCACAATAATATTTCATCATTTAATTTATTTAGCCTATTTTATATATGAACTTTATCTACCTTGGCCCAAATTTTTCCATATTGACACCCAATTTAAGACTATCCAAGAGAAATGTGGCCCATGCCTGTTCGAGGGTTATTCACTACCTCGTGCAGATCACTAAATGGCATCATGTTATTAATTCTATTAAATTGAGTTCTACAAAACCTCATTAAGTCCTTTTCCATACAGCTTTTCCATATATGACAGTTTATTGCTTTTGATTTTATGCAATTAATAAGTAATTTTAAATCAACATTATTTCCAAATATTGACCCATACCACAGTGGCCCCTAGGACATTTGCCCAGCATCCCATTGGCCCAATCCGCTTCTAACCAGATCAAACTTGAAAAGTATTAGGGATATTGTATACTTTTCTCAGCTGTATAAGAAACTACTACTGTACTACACAATGGGACAACTTTAGGGTAAAGAAAACTGGAGTAACATATTAAAGCACAAATAAAATAATAATGCAGCATTATAGTTGTTTCGAGGATTCCTTTTGTTGATACGCTAAATTCTAAGCAAACCGTTCCAGCGTATTCTTGAAACCGCATTATTATTTTATTTGTGCTTAAATACGTTGTTCAAGCTTTCCCTTATTTTTTGCACAAAGGTTTTTTTATTGATTAAGTGGCTGACATCATTTTTTTTTAGAGGGGTACAAGGGCAATCTCACTTCCTGTTGGAGATAGGGGGAAAAGTTAATTACAAAGTTGTAGAACATTGCAAAATTAGTACAAGGCAGTTTTGTCCCATTGCGAAAGCTGCAAAAAACTCTCCCAAATAATGATCTTTAAAGAAAATTTTTTATTCTACATCTAAGAATGTAAACTTTGGGACATCTTATTACATTTGTGTAGACATGCATTGTTACCAAAGGTAAACATTTAATATTTTTGTATAATAAAATCAATTTTATTATGCCACATTGTCTAAATGTTTTTTTTGGGGGGTGGGTGGGGGTATTAGATTGTATGCACTATGATTGTTTTAAGGGTTCCTTTCCATCTTTTGTGGTGGACTAAAAATGTTTAGCATTCATTTTGCAATGCTCTACAATTTGTAGTTGACTTCTCTCTATCTCTAACAGGAATTGAAATAACCTGTACCCCCCTAAAAGGAGCATCAGCGATTCTCTCTGAATGTTGTCTTATTGTGTAGCACTATCGAGGTTTCTCATACAACTGCATAGAAAATATACTATAATCTTAATACTTCTCTAGTTATCAGCCTGGTCCATGACTTTCCTTGGCACCCTGTACAAGAAGTTTGTCTTAAAACTACAAAAATAAATTTTAAAATTCCTATTACATTAGAAAAAATTTCTACTAAAAAATGAAAGCATCTTGGGACTGAATCACACCTTCATCACATGTCTGTAGTCAATTAATTGATTTTGCCTCCAAGAAAATATCTATAGAATTGTGTGGGAAAATATCAGGTTGATAAGGTATTTTGCTTTTTAGCTAAAATTGCAGCAAATATTTTATAACGAAATGCCGATTATCGATATTTCATATTTTTTAAATTGACAGATATTTTGTATTTTTTTAATTTTACTATTTTATTCTCTTTACTTTTTATTTTGTTCTTTATTTGCTTTATTTTTAAGTTTTTCATAACAATATAAGAATTAATGAAGCCTTTTATATTATATTGCGATACAGTTTGATTTTCTTTCAGCATTACTCAACTTATGCTAGTTTAGAACTATATTTTCAATTCATATCATTTCATATTTGAGAACAGAAATTTAAATCCATTTAAATTTTTGATCTTATCAGGTTTTTATTCTATTTTTTTTTTTTTTTATGGATTGGATGTTATGTTATTTTTTGTTATTAATGGATATGTAATTGTTATTTTATTTATTTATTTATTTTTTATTTATACATGTATTTTTTTTTTTTTTTTTTTTTAGTTGTGTTTATTAGTTGATAAGTTTTTTAATGGGTCAAGATAGGTGCTAATATTATTATTACTTTATTTCTTTAATATTTTTCATTTCATTATTTTGCTTTTATGTTCATATTTCATTAGATATGCATATATATATGTATTTTAAAATTAAATTACAGTATCAACCTTTTTAAGACACAACTGGCCAGACAGTCATACCTTAATGTTTGTTAAAAGCACACTGTTCTTGACCTGAGGAAAAGGGCTCATAACGCCCTTGAAACAATTATAGTTTCCTAAATTTTTTATGCCTGCTTTCTTTATTTTCAAGGAAGTATTAGAAAGTTATATTCTTGTAAACAGCAGTTTTATTTCTTGTAACTAATTTAGTATAACCTAACTGTTAGTTTTACAACTGATTTAAAAATAAATAAATAAATAAAACTATTTAAGCATCTCATTGATTTACCCTCTCCAGGAAAGTGCCCGCCCCTCTTTTTGTCTTAATTTGAAATTTTGAAAAATTCTGCAAAACAGACCCCATCTCTTGAATATAAAAATGTCTTAAATATATAAAAAATGTCTTAGTAGAATTAAATAAGTCTATTGATAAAAATACCGTTATTATGTACCTTATTTTTATCTAAAACACAATTTATTGTTATTTGATATAATCTCTAGTTAAGATATCACTTTTCATGTAAGAATTTTCCTGCTTAAGAAATAATTACATTGTGTACTTTGGATTATTAATCATTTAACTTTGAATAAGTTTTATTTATTTTTCCTGTATGATTCATTAACTAAATTAGGTGGGTCCTTCTGGTAGTGGAAAATCTACTTTAGTGCGTTCTTTAGCTGAGTTGTGCGGTCAGGAGTTGCACATCTTGTCTGTTAATTCCGAAATGGACACCATTGAGCTACTTGGAGGATTTGAACAGGTTAGATTTTTATTTTTATTTATTGTTTGATGTCATTTTCTCCTGTGTTATAACCAACATTTCTTTAAAAATGCATATATTTTAATTACTTTGGAAAACCCTTTTGTGGATACAACTTTAAGGAACTTCAAACAGTTTTTATTTTCCTCACACAGGACTAAAAGAAAATATGGTGGTAATATTTGTGGCGCTATCACTTTCCTTATTATTATTCTTTTTTCTTATTTTCTTAGTTATTCTTTTAGAAGTGGATTTAGAAAACTTTTTACTTTTAACTGATGTAGCCTAAGAAAAGTGTGGTAGTCATGATGTAATCACATGTTGAGTGTTTACCATAAATGGATTGGTGGAGTTTCTAGATACCAGAAATGATTTTATTGGTCTTGTGGTCAGTTGGTATGGGTGGGTATGCCGTGTGTTAAAGCATTGACTCTTCGTAACCTCAAAAACCACTGAAGTAATTTGGACCCAATTTTGGGTGGCAGGTTTCATATATTATGTAGATGTGAATGCAGAAAAAAAAAAGTGTAAAATGTGTATAGTTTAGCTATAAAATAGAATTTTATCAAAATCATTTGCCCTTTGTAATCTCAAAAACCACTGAAGTTATTTGGACTAAATTTGGGTGATATATTGTCCAGATGGCAAAGCAGATAAAAGGTCAAGAAAAGTATGTGCTTTAACAATAAAGTGAAATTTTGCCAAAATGTGACACAAATGTGAATTCCCCTAGCCATTTGCTTTAACGCAAGTTGACTATATAATATATATATATATATATATATATATATATATATATTTATATATATATAAATAATATTTTAGTTACCAAATCCGACTCATCCTCTATCAAATTTAAAAGTAGTTTGGTAATTGATGAAACGGTTAAAAGTATTATTGATTTATTAACTTTGAATACCAATTTCCAAATATATTTGATTATGTGTCCTACCTTTTCAATCCGACATTCTAAACAATATGAAACAAATTAGAAGGTTTAAAACTAAATGATTTGTAATACAAATTATTTAAAAAAGCCAATTTACAAATTCTAAGCCCCTTTCATCTAGCAAAATGCACAGTGAGAATTGGCATGGTGTGTGTATGTGTGTGTGTGCGTGCGTGACTGACTGACTGACTGAGACCGACTGACCGACCAATCATTTGAATAGCTTCCAAGAACAACTTATGTTGATGCTATGGTTCATGTCCCGAATTCTAGGAACTTATTTTATATTTTACTTCAAGTATAGTCCATTCCTTAGAAACATAATTCCCATTCCTTTAACCCAAACTATTTACAGGCCCTCTATCCAATATATTTGTTTTTAACTTTGCAGCTACCATAACCTAAGACTTGTTATTTGTGTGTTTTCCGAGTTGTGAGTGGAAGACATGTCTCTAAGCTGCTTGATGCTTAAAACTTCTGATGTGGCTCTCCAATCCATATCTTGTATTCAGCAATAAAATCAAGATTTTTTTTAATTTCCTTTTATTTTTATAATATATATTTATATTTTATTAGTTTTGCTATTTTGTTTGCTCATTAAATCCAGAGACCTAAAAATTTTACCTGTTAAAATTTAGCAAATCGGGTATCAGTTAATACTACCAAATAAAAGTTTATAATTTCCTCATTAAATCCTGAATCTCACTAAATGTATGTTTGTTATAGGTGAATTCTATTTTATATGAATAGACCCTCTTAAAAATATAGGAAATTCAGAAATAGAGTGAGAAAAAAAACTTTAATTTATTTGAATGTGAACCACTCCATATTCATGTTAAAAATTAGAATCATGTGAATTTTCATGTAGCCAGTATGCAAAGGTAAAAATAAAATTGCATAACATACACATATTCCAATGAATTAAAAAAAAGAAATTAAAAGATAGGAACTGTTATACAGATTCAGTTTGACACTCCTTGAAAATATTGTTCTCCAATCTTTCCAATGGTGTCAAGATGGAAACTGTGATATTTTGTTACTATGGTGTCAAGTTGTGTTAAAATCACTGAAATTTACTCCATAAAATAACTGAAAGCTTATAGGAATTTAAAAACAAATGATCCAAGGTGTTTTCAGACCTGACCTGAAGTTTCACTGTATTGAATTTCATAACTGTGGGTCACTCAGATTTTCTACTACATGACTAAACAGACAAAAAAACAGTCATCTTCTTTTATTATGTTAGATCATTCCATTTCATGATCTTCCAAATTTTTAAAATGTTTTTCATTTTTCAATATGTTTGTATTGACTGATCAATTTCTTTTTATTAAAAAAATTGATTTTTAATTAAATTGAAAAAAAAAAAAATAAACCCTTAATATCAGGCTAAAAAAGGCCTTGTTAAAAGAATGATCTCACTTGGTGATGTGTTTTATAATGTAATGTAGATAAATTTCAATATAAAACATGATATTCAGCATTGCATATACAAACAGAGCCAGGGAAAGTATGTACTCAAGATGAAACTATGGGAAAATTTTATTTTCCTTTTTACTTGAATATGCTATCAATAATTTAGTTGCAATCTTTTTGTACATGATTTATTATTCAGAATGAATGAAACTCTTTTAGAACATGGGAATGAACCCATAAAAATAAATTTGTGAAAAAGAATTACATAACTATTCTGTTGGTCGGATTACAGCACTTTCTGTGTATGTCATTAGTTGTGTAGTGTGTGGGCACTAGACATTTTTAATAAACCATTTTTTTTTTAAAGATGATAAGGCAATACTACAGTTAGTATACTCTTAAATGTTCCCACTTTTCATGAAAAGTTTCATTGTATTTTTTGATACTGATACCTCAGTATAATGCTTGGGGAAGATGCTAGTAATGTTCTAGGCATAGTCCAAAAGGGACAAAAGTAAGAGCATGCTGGATTATTTTATTACACATTTACTGAATATGTTGAGTGACGTATAGCCACTGGTGGGTGCATTTTTTTAATTTTATTTCATCGGATAAGACAGCCAACAGTGGTGCTCAATGTGTTAATTAAAACATTTTTTTTACTCCTATAATTATGTAATAATAATATTCATAATTATGATTTGATTTAACTTAATGAGGGTGTAGGAATTGATGTTGCTAGTCCCGAGCCAGGCCCGAACTCGGGACCTCGTGCTTACAAGACCGACATTATAAGATTAGACCAAAAGCTAGCCTCGACTCCGAACTTATAATTCGGGTACAGGTTCCTAGCATCCTTCAATCGATGTCTTTGGCAGGAGCAGAGTCGTCTGCTGCCACACACTCTCCTACCTAATGAGAAGGCTCTGGTTGAATTTTGGCGAGGAGGGAGACCGCCCAGAAAACCCCGCGCGTCCCCATCCGAAACTCAGTCGAGGGGCTGAATGGCTGGGAGGCGTGACGTCTGTCGTTGTCAACCAGGAAAGGAGTGGTAGAGCCTCTGGCTCCGTATGGTGCTGCCATCTTGTGTTGAGATCGTTGGAGAGAGAAGGTTGCGTGTTTCAGACGTCCAGAATTATCATTTGTAGTGGTTGATGTTGCTAGTCCCGAGCCAGGCCTGAACTCAGGACCTCGTGCTTACAAGATCGACATTATAAGATTAGAGCAAAAGCTAGCTTTGACTCCGAACTTATAATTCAGGTACAGGTTCCTAGCATCTTTCGATCGATGTCTTTGGCAGGAGCAGAGTCGTCTGCTGCCACAGTGGTTTAAATTTGAGTAAATGGGCTTACCCACATTGAAAAATTTACTTTTTTTTTTCTGCATTTTAAAGTAGCTCATAATGTTTAAAAATTCTTCTTTTTTGCTTAATTTTTATCTACCTTTCTTTGAAAAACTCTGTTTACTTTTTAACACTGAAACTTGAGTATGGTTTGTGAATATAAATACTTTAAATATGAATATTTTGTATTTATATTTACAAAATAATAAACAATATTAATTCAGTAAACTATTAATTTAAGTATATAAATTATCAGTTTACTGAAATAATTATGCGAATTGCACAGGCAATTTACAATACTTTTAAAATAATAAAATATGATGTATTTTATGGGCCCACTATATGGATTGCATGTGCTTGATTAGCGGGCATATCGTTATTGCATTATTGAGGAGGGTTATCATTATTTCTTCATGTATTTTATACATATTGTATGAGCCTAAGTAATTACTGAAAAAATGACAAATGACTACATTGGATAGCACAGTGACCGCTAATTGCTTTTATTGTTTTTAAATCATACCTACTGCAATATTTTTAAACAAGATTTTATTGAAAAAGAACAACAAAATTATTTTATAACATTTATGAGCATTAAGTAATATACATCACACTTATAGTAATAAATATGCTAAGATATTTGGTCATATTCTTACAGCTAGTATTCCTTTTCCTATCTATCGTATATGTCCACTAGAATTTGCAAATCACAAAATTGCATCCACATTTTTTATTATTAAGAAATATGTTATTCTCATGTTCATTAATAAGGACAGCATATAAAATTGCAAATTTTTATATTTTTAATTAAAATTGAATTCCATGCAGACATAATTTAGCAATCTTTATTGTAAAAAGCCTTCCAAGTTGGTATGCAGTTGTACTGTTATATCACCTTTGGCTATATCACACTGTTCAATATATCCTGCCTTTTACTTTTCCTATAAAGGAAGCGTTGAAATGGGGTTTTAAATTGAAATTTGAGTTTTTGACAGATTTATACATATTTGACACTCTGGAACATGAAATAAACTATTTTTAGTGATTGTGATGGCTTTGTGTATGTCTGTGCAATGCATATATCCACTCTAGCATGATAACTTTGCAACAAAATTCTATAGCTTTTGGAAGTTGTCACTTGTATGTTTCCCTGGTTTTGATTAGATTTTAAAATGATTTGGAAAAGTAAATCTGACTTTTAAGCTCAAATGGCTCTCCAAAATTGATAAAAAGTGAAATAAAAGACTAAATTGCTTATTTTATATATAATTTTTGATGAAAAAATGGATAAAACTAACCCCATTTTTAGGATAAACCATTCTTGGGATATTTCATTTGTTTGGAATTTTGGTGACCTGGCACCATTTTAAAATGCCATAAAGCAATATTTATCTTACTTCTATCAAACTTTTATTCATCATTGATCTTTATACATTCATGTTTAATTAAATAAGTACAAAGACCCCCCCCCCCCCTTTTTTTTAAGTTTAATTATATAGCATAAACTTTGTTGTTTTTCATTAAATGTTCTCCAACTTATCACATCAGCAAAGTGTTACTAATTGAAATTACAAAAATACTGATATCAATACTAGTATACCAGTTTTGAAAAGTAACAATACTGAAAACCAGTTTTTAATTTTGATCTAGTATTGAATGCCCTAGTTTCATGTAAATAAACATCTATAAATAGTTATTTTAATTAAAAGTTTGAACAAGATGTTTATTTTGTAGCATTTTCATTACTGTGCTACTGGTCATATTTCTGTTTTTGCTCTTGCGAAGCTTATCTGGGCTAATTAGTTACTTCTGCATCAGTGAATTGTGTTGCATACCACAAGGATGGTTAAGTTATTGATCTTTCAATTAAATTACTTCTGCATGTTGGCAACACTAATTGACAGTATTTAGTGACTGGGGTTTAGAAGATTTTCAACTTTAATCGGTAGTCAATAGAGCTACATATCAGAAACCCCAAATCAATTCTTCATGTCAAGGTTGAAAGTCCTGGTACTTTCAACTATTTCATTGAAAGTTCCAGTTTTCTGTATTGTATGGATGCAGTAGGACCAGCTGCTCACCACTACAGCTGGTTTTTAGTATGTCTGCTTCATACAACTACAGGTTAGCTTGGTGTTTGGGTGGAGTTGTTTTCAAAATGGTGGTCATACCGAGGTTTGTGTGTTTTTGTTCTGAGATAGTAGCCTAATTTGTCATGTGTCGATCTATGTCATATGGTACTTGTGTTTGACTCTTTGCTGAAATAGCCTATTTGATGTGTGGGACACCTGATCTACCAATGTTTCTTAAATAGGGATCCTTATGCTATTACCAAGCCTATCAGATGGCAGACTTATCAGATCTATTGTAATCTAACTTTCTACTTGTAAATATTAGTTTTTGTTGCAGTTATCCTGAAATGGTAAAAGCATATTTAGAACCCGGTAGTAATAACAACAATATTTATTTCAAAGCAACTATAGTAATTAAAACGTGCAATGCAGAAAACTATTCCAAAAAATAAGAGACATGTAAAAGCTGCTGAACATTTTTTAAAGTTTTGCGAAAAATAACTAAAATTTAGAAATCATTTTTGTTGCCCAAGATTGCTGTGAGCTGAATAGTTTTTGTTGCTAACTTGCAAAAGCTTACAGCAGTATTTGCTGTCAGTTTTTAAAACTTATTTTGAGCCTTAGTTCAGAGATATTCCAGGTCTGCAGACAACTCAGCTTGGCAAGATGTTTTAAAAATGCGAATTACTTTAAAAACTATGAACATTTAAAGCCAAATTTTTGCCATTTTTAATTCATTTATGATGCAGGTGATTTTTCTCAAATGCAATATTTTTCTTTCGCAGGTGTAAACAATATGTTAGACTTTTGGTCTAGACTTTGAACAGTACAGTGACTAGTATTTAAAATACAGAATTTCATGATTTTGTACTAATTTTTTAATTTGGTATTTTATTATGGTAAAAAGTGACTTAAATTTGAGGTAAAGTCTCTGAAATAGCATTTATTTTTTCTTAATTTTACTTCTAGAGTAAAAAAAACTTCTGAATTTATCATAGCACTGTTTTATTTTCTCAATGTGAGGTGTTCTAAAAGCAACATAAAATATATTAATTGGATAATTTTGAATCTCAGCTTCTAATTATGCTAGAGATTAGTTTTATAGACTATGCTTTTAGCTGGAGTTAATGAAGGCTGTATACCTGGATTACATATTTCCCATAATATGCTTTATATATAATGTAATATATACTAGTTTTAGTTTTTTTTCGGGTTCATAGCTATATTTCTATCTTTGGTCCTTGCAAATTAAAACTGAACAGCTTATATAAAATTGAAAGTTTGTTAGTTTTCTGTTTGTTCTATATATAAATCGAGTTTATGGCAGATATTTTTCAAATTTAGTTGTTTGATTATTGTTCCCTTTAGTGCTGGAAACTCTGTCCACATTTCAATTTTGTAAGTACAGGGTTTGTCGAAATATTAATAAAAGACTCAAAATTAAACATTCTGTAGAAATAGCGTTATGCAAATGATGTTTTCTGAACATTTATATGAACAAAATTATATAATTAGTAACAGAATTAAATCATTTGTATTGTGTAAAATGGTCAAATGTGCTAGGGCAGACAATATTTATTGGATTTAAATAGTGAAGAAATTGATAGTAATATAAATTTAATACATGAACGATATTATATTTTAAATTGTTATATCATTTATGGCCACAATTATTGATTGTTTTCAATCTTTTTTTTTTATATTTTGGCAAAGATTTTTCGAACTCGAATACTTCTGATTGTGTTTAATGGATTGTTGCAATGGGATAAAATAGTATAGGAATATCATTTAGTATGATTTTAGTTTTTTCATTTTGATATGTTGTGTAATCATCATATTTTATGTAAACTGGTTTATATAAGACCAGAATTTTGCAGGTCTTTAGATTTGGCTGTGAAAATAATTTTGTACAGTGAGGAAAGATGCTATATATTTTCTTTTATTTTTATAGGAAATTAAATTATGCGTTTTTAATAACATTTTTTCAAAGCAATATGATTTTAGAGTGCAATTAGAATTTACATGGATTTAAAATTACAATCAGCTCTATATCTGTTAGGAACATTATAAGATTATTCAAAATATATGACTAAATAGGAGTATGCAAAATATTGAGCATAATATTGGTTTGCATTTGTTTTCTTTGCAAAATTGTGTATGATATAACTTGATCAAGTTGAGCATGTTTATATTTTATTGAATTTTTATTTTTATGCCAAAAAAAAGGGGGGGGGTATTAAATAAATTGAAATTACAATACATTAAGCTAGTCTTTGGAAATTGCATTAAGATTATTCCATACTTCTGTTAGGTATGTCTTTATATCTGACAGGTACTTTAGCTATTTCAGCTTACTTTATTCAATTGATGCTATTTAAAGCATGGAAGATTTTTATAAAAGTATAAGGACTTGTAAGCAGAAAAAAATTGTTTAAAATGAAATGTGATTAGTGAAAATAAATGCAAATACACATGTGCAAAAACCGTCATCACACTTTTACGAAACATTCAAATTGCATGTTAAAATTGTCAGTTGAGAATTTAGAGAGTGAAACATATAATAGGAACCTCATGATTCATATCATCATCAAAATAATAGTTTATTGTGCTATATATTTCATACAGTCTGACCAGAGATTGCCAACACATCTGGTACGTACTGAAATACATGTTTACCCATTAACATTTTCCCAGTATTTAAAACATGCATTACGATTTTTAGCACTATGTAAATTTTGATTTTCATTCTTTCTTATGTATTAATTCCTAGAACTACATATTTATTTTTTAATTTTCATCCTTTCATATGCTATTTTGCTGTTAAAAATTTGGTTTGCACTGAAATGTTAATGAAACTTCTATTTTATTTTTATGCAATTGCTTTCCTTCAGCATATCGGGATAAATTTTTGTTACTAAACAATGCATATGCAATTTTACAGTTAGTGTTTATCAAAAAAATTAATCTGTACAACTTTTTTGAAAGTATAAATATATTTTATGGATATAATAGGAAAAATGCTAATTAGAAATAAAATATGCTTATTGTTATGGATAAAACCTCAATTGTAAAAAGCAGCATAAAATAAAAATATAAGGGTAGTAATCTTTTTCTGATGAAAACTGACCCGTTTATGAGATAAAAGAGACAGACCAATCACTCAAGAAAAGTTAAAAAGATCTGTCAACATATGTTTATAGAGACAAGACTTAGTAGATAAGACTTTGGAGAATTAGATTACTGCAATAAAGAGAAATAGATAACTGAACAGAGAGTTCCCTCTCTTATTTTATAATTATTTGGAATAATATTTTTTGCAACAGTAATAATTATTTTTATATAACTATTTGTAACAGTATTAATTTATTTCTAAGACTAATTTAATTTAGTAAATTTATGTTAGAGTTAACATTTTAAACTACAAATTTAAGGTAATTATAAAGAGGTGAATTGCTATTTTAAGTTTTTAATGTTTTCTACATCAACAAATTGTAACTAAGTTTTGAAATTAATGGTAATTAGTTGTATTTTGTACCTATAAATTTCATTTTAACAACCAAGATTTTAGACTTAGTCATCATTTTTGATACCTAACTTTTCCCCCTTTATTTTTCGCATGTATAACACAAATTCTAACAGATTAACCGTTTATCCTTCTAACAATCTAACCAACGCATGCCATGGATTACATGCATCCACTCAGTGGGCTAATTACGGATCTGCAGATAAAAGCTGATTTGTTTTGTGAGCTGCATGACATAAATAATTTCAAAATTGCACCCAAGTAGAACATCTTGGCAACTGTGAAAAAATAGTTAAGTGCCATTGACATCTGAATTTCGGCTCCTAATGTTTAATTCTGATTGTAACTTCCACTACACATACTACTGAGGTTTCTATTCTGCATAGGAACTCTCACTTGAAGTCCTTGTAGTTTAGATGTTGTTGTTGAGACCCAGACTGTCCGACCTACCAGGAAGGTGTAAGGTAACCGTTGTAGTTTAGATGTGTAGAGTACTTATCTAGAAATAGAGGGATGTAGGCTTGGCATTCCCATGGCATTCAAATCTTTATATTGATTCTAAATATACAGTAATTTCATTAATTGCAAAAACATATTATGGTTAACAATGTGCTTAAAATTACTAATGATTCAATCATTGCAAAAAACTACTAACATTTTGTATACTTCCTTATCTAAAATATGACAAATATTCAAAATATAATGACTTGCATTCATTGAACCAAAACACTTTTATGGGTAAAACACATCTAATCGGTATAACTTCTTTTTGTTGTCCTTTTCTGTCTTTGATCATTGATTCTTTTTAATTCCATTTAATTTCCATTTTGCCATATATTGTTTTAAAATTTAATTATTTAGTTCATTGAAATATTTTTCTCAATGCTGCTTCATTTATTATATTTCAAAAATTTGTTTTCATTTATGTCATAAAGAACTGAAAAGGCAACCATAAAAAGTAAAATACCCACCTATTCATGTTATAGCCATGGAACGAAATATGAAGGAATTGGATTTGGTTCAAATCTCTGTGAAAGAGCGTTCATTGATCCTTTTGATGATGTTAAGATGGAAACTGTTAATAATTTTGATCACTAAGGAATCGATTTGTGTGAAAACGATTTGTGTTCACTTCAACATAAAATAACTAAAAAACTGATTAAATTTTTAAAGTAATCACTCCTAGGTACCCCAGGACTTGATCTAAACTGTCATTATACAGAATTTCGTAGTTGTGGGTTACTTAGATTTTCTGCTATGCCGCCAGAAGACCGATAAACATATTTTACTTTTATAGACTTAAGCAAATTTTATTGGCTGTATGCTCTGCTTTCAACTTTATTTATGATGTGTTCACATCAAAATGTCAAATGTAATAAAAGTACAATTTTACTATCACATGATGTTAAAAATTGCCAAGTCCTTAAAGACAATTTTTAGCTTAAAATTTTTTTACCTAACTGAAAATTTATATGAAATGAATGAATTTATATAAAATGAATCCTACCTATGTCATTGTATATAGGCTTCTTTTGTATTATGTACAGCTCAAACTGCTGCTAAATTAATACAAAACATACAAATTAATACAAATAAAATAACTCATTAAAAGCAGCATACAATACGAATTAGTAGTATCAACTGGTTTCGAAAGCAGAAACAGCTTTTTCGTCAGCACACAAGAAGTGCAAACTTCACTTGTGAGAGAAAGATTGGCGACTGCCTTCAAAATTGATCAGTACTATTCATTTGTTTTGTATGCTGCTTCTAACTAAGTTATTTTATTGTATTCATTCGTATTATTTGGAAATTACTTATTTGGTATTTATGCAGTCTATCGACCTTCATTGATGCACATTTTAAATTTCTGCCATTTTGGTGTGATCTCTTTCTCTCAATACGAAACTGTATAGTTGCCAGAAAAACATGATGTAAATAATAATCAAAGACTAAATAATAGAAATGTAGATTTAAATTTACTTTTAATTATTAAATTCTTTAATATGTCAGCAACTACGAGTGTTCAGTAAATACTAATTTAAATTTTGAAAAACTGTTTAGATTTCAATAAATTGAAATCTAAACAGCTTTTGTTTGCTTTTCAATAATTTTAAAATTTAAAAAAGCTTTTGTTTATTTATTCTTCATTAATTTAAATTTAAAAAAAAACTTTTGTTTACTTTTCAAGTAGTTTGACATTTTAAATTTTATTTACTTTAAGATAATTTAAATTTGAAGACCGTTTGTTTACTTTTAATAATTTAAAATGTAAAAAGTCTTGTTTACTTTTCAGTAATTAAAATTAAAAAAAAATTGTTTTTTTTTTTTTCAAATAGTCTAAAATTTTGAAATTTTATTTATTTTTTGTTCATTTGAATTTGGAAAACATTTTATTTACAATAATTTAAATTTTAAGAAGCGTATATTTAGTTTTCAATAATTTAAATTTCAATATTTATATTTTCAAATCATAATATTTTGTTTCATATGATTTGAATGTTGAAAATTGTTTTGTTATGAAAACAAAAGCAAATTATGATGTCACATGCAGAAAAACAGATATGTGCCATGCATTATACTTGGCTAGTTTTTTTTTTTTTTTTTTTTTTTTTGCTGTATATCTTTAGAGCTTAGTAAATTGCACAATTGCTACTTTCTTTAACACATGAAGATAATACAATTTGCATATAATATTGAAAAAATACCAGCAAGAATATTTTATACTGTTTTTCTTTATCAGTTTGATGAATATAATTACATATTATGTTATGGTCAAGGGTAGAAAAAAAGCACTCATGTATTTAACAGATTTTCTGTAGGGCATTCATTAAGTCTGAGCTATTTATAGGGAATTTAGAATTTATAAAAGTTAATAGTTTTTAAGATTCTTGTACAATCTAAGTTGAACAATTGACTTTCATATATCTAATTAAAATTTTTCTGGTTTTCACTTATTTTAATATTGTTTTCATCCCCAGTTGAAGCCATATATGTGGTGAAAATTTCCCCAAAATATTCTGTTGCAGTATAGTTTTGAATTCTGCCTATTATAATTAAGAGATAATATACAGGGTGTAATATAATTCCCTCCAGGGTTTGGAAAGGTCATATTTAAAAAACTATTATGAATACAGCAAAAAGTTTCATACCACCATATAAAGAATCACTTCAAGTTTTTAGTTATTGAATCCGATAAGAGATGGCATCACTAGCTAGCAAAAGGCATTTTCGCTTGGTTTTTTTTTTTTTCAAATTTCTGCTTGGAATTTGCTAAATGTCACAGAAAATGGCATTTACGGATAAGAGATGGCATCACTAGCTAGTAAAAGGCATTTTTGCTTGATTTTTTTTTTCAAATTTCTGCTTGGAATTTGCTAAATGTAACAGAAAATGGCATTTACGGATGTACAAAAAGCTTGCTGTGTTTTGGAATTAGCTAAATGTGAGTCTGTTGTGATAGTACAGCGTAAATTTCATTCAAAATACAAAATTCAAGCACCAACGGACAAGACAATTCATGCATGGTATAAAAAGTTTAATGAAACTGGATGCCTGTGTGATGCAAAACTAACTGACTGGCTAGGTCCTTCGGCGGACAAGGTAACTCGTGTTCGAGAGATATTTCTGAATAGTCCTACAAAGTCAACTCGTCGCATAGGTGTTGAATACCCAGACCTCTCTACTGACCCTGAGGTTTACAGAGCCATCGTGTAGGTATGGATGCAAATGTCGCATGAAACTGTGTTGTTGTTGTTGAGACCCAGACCGTCCGACCTACCAGAAAAGGTGTAAGGTAACTGTTTGGACGGCCGGGAAGGCATGAAACTCTGTGGCGTATTTTACACAAGAACCTTCATCTTAAACCATACCGAGTGCTGTTATTGCAATCATTGAGTCCGCAGGATTTCAATCTTTGTTATCAGTTTTATTCATATTTCCAAGAGAAGTTACTACAGGACGATAGTTTTGCACATAAAGTAATTTTTAGTGCAAGGCCACTTTTCATGTATCTGGCAAGGTCAACCGACACAATGTCCACATTTGGAGTGCGGCAAACCCTCACGAAGTGGTGCAACACATCCTTGATTCTTCAAAACTTAATGTGTTTTGTGCTCTCTCTTCATCGCAAGTGTACGGGCCATTTTTCTTTGCAGAGAAAACTCTTAGTAGCATAATTTATAGATATGCTGCAACTGTGATTAATGCCACAATTACACGAAGATTACAGGGATTTCATTTTTTAACAAGATGGGGATCCCCCACATTTTCTTGGAGACGTGCATGAATACCTAAATGCTGAGCTTCTTCTTTGTTGGATTGGACATGCTTTGCAAGATGACAATGCTCTTCTTCCATGGCCCCCACGCTCACCTGACTTAACCCCCCTGTGATTTCTTTTTATGGGGTTATATCAAAGATCATGTGTTAGTGCCCTTATGCTAAATGATTTAACAGAATTGTGAGAAAGAATTAAACATGCATTTGCTAGCATTGACATTGACCGTACGATGCTGTGACGAGTATGGTAAGAACTTGCTTTTAGAATTGAAGTATGCCACTCCACCAAGAGTGCACATATTGAACACTTGTAAAGCTTATACATAACTTGAAGTGATTCTTTATATGATGGTATGAAATTTTTTGCTGTATTCATAATAGTTTTTTAATTATGACCTTTCCAAACCCCTGAGGGAATTATGTTACAGGTTACACCCTATATTATTTTTATTTAGTGTCAACCATTGCACCTTTTTAAAATGCTGCTTATCTGATCACCAAATTTATGTAGAATTAGGTATGATTGTGCTTGGGAGGATGACTTTCTGAAATCTCATAGTGCTATTGACTAAAATTAAAGCTTACCATTGTCTAACATTATTTGTAATGCTTTTGTGGAAGACAAACTTGTTTGTTAAGGATTCTGACTCTCACCCTTTTATGAATGTCATTTCAGTTGTCTATATGGATATTTTGTGGTTTGTTTATTTGTGATATCAATGCGTACCGCCAATCCATAGAAAGTCTTCCATAACAGTCTCTATCTCCACTTAGTGTTTGTGTTTTACTAGGTCTTTTAATACTAGGACTAAGTAGAAAACACTTATTTTGATACTTTCAAAATTGAGATACTGTTGCTGCATATTAAAATACTAGCAATTTCCACACTGTGTGGATAAAATGGCTAGGGGTCACTAAATGTGACGTATGTACATTTAATAAAAGTTCTGAATATCAAAAACTATTTTAAATTAATGCATAAATATAGTGCACATGTTATAGTTCTGTGAACATGAAAATTGTGATATGTAAAGCAATATTTTATCACCAATCACTGTATGTTGCTTTGTTATCAACATTTCTGCTATTTTAAGCTAAAAATCAATTATTAATAAAAATATTTTCAAAAATATTAGCAGGTGAATAGCCAACAGATAGTTTCAGTATTTTAGATTTTTCTCCTTACTTGTCCCACATGTATGCAAAGTTTATGTTTCTATTCAGTAGTTTGGGCTGTGTATTTTATCCCTTAGTCAGTCTCACTCAGCTGTTTTATATAGAATACACAAAAAACTCCTTGATTTATAAATTTTTCAAAACAAAATTCCAAACTTTTAATTTTTTTTTCATTATTTATAGCTCAAATCCTACATGTATGCAAAGTTTCAGGTTTCTTCCTTTAGCAGTTTGGTCTGTATAGTATAATCCCTTAGTCAGTCAGTGTTACTCATTCGCTGTAGGTATATGATCAAAACATTGCTCACAGGAAAAAAAGATAAATGAGAAAATAGAGAAAATGTAAGATAAATAAGAAGGCTGATGCTGTAGCTTAATTTTAAAGAAAAGATATTTTTACCTAGATCTAATTAAACATGAATATACAAAGAGCAACAACAAAATAAATAATTTTACAGTAATAAAATATTAATAACATTGATGTTCACCTAGATCTAAAAAGAATTACTGTAAACCATAAAACAAAAAAAATAAAAGAAAGAAAAACACCATTTGAAGATTGAATAAAATTGATCTATTTCATAAGGAAATGGGAAAAATAAGCTGAAAATATAGGATGAAATACCACACCTGATAGGATCAAAAATTTTAATGGATTAATAATTTTTCACTGAAAGAAATGAACTTCGAACTATTTCCAAAGTTAGTTTATTATATGGTAAGGAACAAAATAACTTTAAACTAGAGATGGGTGAATAAAACTTTTCTTTAATTCAAATATTAGCCATATCTCGAATATTATATTATATTTATTAATCATTAATAAAGTGCAATGACCACATTAATTTAGAAATGAAACTTTAATTATTTTATGCTAGCTTTATTATTTAGGTACGCTTAACTACAATAATTGAATATTTGTAGATGCTTCTCATCTGTTGCAGATTTTGATTTAAAAACAAGCATTTAAACATTTTCAGGTTCTAGTCTGCTTCTTTTTTGTCTCAAATTAAATCAGAATTGCTGAAGAGTGACTCTGAAAAATCTGTTGGTGGCAGTGTAATTATTAAATACTTTAAAAATAATTCCTTCAAGCAAGAATACACACTGTTCTTTTTCCCTGTTGTCAAAAATGTTTTTACTTGATGGAAGCAAACTTTTATTTAGATACTTTCGAATGTTTTCTTCTGGATTATCCTGACTTTTTGTCGCAGAACCTGCTGTTAATCATGGGACCATATTCTTTATGGTATTAAAATTTCTTCAGTGATGTTATATTTGAGATTTTGAATCTCGAGTACTTTCTAGTATTTGAATATTTACCCATCTCTACCATAAACATTTGCTGTGATTGCAGGTATCTGCTATTCCATGTTGCAGAAAGCAAAACTAGTTCATGGATGTTATCCGCAATGGAAATGCGATCCTATTATGCTGAGTAAGAAATAGTAGCAATCTAAAATTTTTGAAAATATATTTTGTTTTTAAACGCAAAATAGTGGAATGAATTGAGAATATAATTCCAAATTAACATGATAATGTAAATGAAATGAAAATACATCACAAAAATATGGATTGTATCAGTACAGACCAACAAAATTTGACTAGAATACCAGTTTTCAAGATACTAGGATCCCAGTATTAGATTTCTATGTTTGACCAGTGTGTGTTCAATGTAAACCACTTTTTCTGGTGCACGTGGTAACCTTTTATAGAGAAATGGTTATTACTTCTTCATCGCTGTGCTGACGTATGTGATTAATAACATATAGATTAACCTGACCATTGGTAGAAAGCAAACTGTTAATCCTGATACAAAGCTTGTACAAAATCTAAATAGCTTGTTTCAAGTACTTTTAAAATGGCTTAATTTAAAACATTTTATTCATAAAAATAAAAATTTGTACTATCATTACTAGGAAGATTTGATTTTAATGGAATATTCCTTTGACATTTTGTATTGCAAGTTAAAAAATGAAAAATCTTCAACATTAGAAAGAAATTCTATATTATAAGATTTTTTTTAAAAGAAATCTAAATGCTTTTACCAAAGAACTAAACACTATTCAGGAATACTCAAATACTAGAAAGTATTTAAGATTTGTGATCTTGAATATGACGTTAATGAAAGAAATTTGAATATCGAGCAAGTTCTGGAATGAAAAGTCAGGATTCTCAAGAAAAAAAAATTCGAAAGTACCTAGAAGAAAATGTGCTTCCACTAAATGAAAATATTTTAGACAACTGGAAAAAGAACAATTTGTAACCCCCTTTTGCAGGAATTATTTTTTAAATATTTAATCATGATGGTCAGCTCTGGTTTCATTTGCGACAGAAGTAGAAACAAACTACATCTGCATGTGTTCGATTGTTGTAGTTGAGAATCATTTACAATTATTTGATTATCCTAGAATAAATTATCTACAAAATAAGATTATCCACAAAACAAGACTCACTTATTCTTAAAATAAGACTATTGTAAAATAATTAAAATTTAAAATAAAAGTTTCATCTTTAAACTACTAGTTTTATAACACTTTTAATTTTTTTTAAATTTCACTTTATTAATTTGCTAATAATTAATAATATTTAATAAATGACTATTTGGTGTATACAAATATTCGAGATCTGGTTAAAATTTGAATTTGATACATATTCAAATTTGAAAAAAGTGTTATTCACTTATCTCTATAAATAATTCTTTATTGTCTGTTATTTACTTTTAGAACTTTTGTAGTTATGTGTCATAAATCAATAGTAGAATCAATTTGAAATATTATGCAGTATAAAAATATCAGTTGTGTAAGAGAATAATATATCACTTACTCGCTTAGTAAATTTTCTTTAGCGATTTTGCACCAGTAGCCACATTTTTATATTTTTGACCACATATTTGTATCTGAAATATTTCTGATTTTTCATTCAAAAGATTGGCAGCTAATGCTACACAATTTTGATGCACAGCTTTTATTCTATAAACCAGCCATGTATTTTACTATTAACAAAATACTAATGATATTTTAGTTAAACTAACTTTTTTATAAATTTTTAAAAAATAATTGTAAGATCATTCAAACTCATAGTATCTCGCATATTTTTGATACTTTGACCATTAAAAAAGCACATATAAGTACATTTATTGTAATTGTTAAATGTATAGCTGAAGTTCAAAATTTTAGGAATAGGTAATTTTTAGAATCTATATTATATTACAGCATGTGAGAATGATAGGGTTTATTTACAAAGGGTATGTTTTAAGCATCTTGAAATACTATCATTGTGCTACATCTAAGAATATGTTTGGGTCAAATGGGCTTTTTCTTAAATGCACATCTCACTGAAACCTTATTTTTTAATACATCTTTCTCTCTTCTGTATTTGTTTATTCCTTGTTTCCAAATAATTATTTTCCAAATATTTGATCATTATTCATTATAAACCCAAAATTAAAAACCATATTTTTTTGGCACTGTAAATTTAATCTTATAGGTTTGTGAACTCATGTCTGTAATTTCTTTTTCTTGTTCTTTATCAGTTAGAACCAGTCGTATAATGTCTTAGTGCTATGAAGAGTAACTGCAATCACAGGCTATAAAGAAAAGCATTGCTAAGTATACATTGATGATATAGCATGAATGGTCTTGCTAATGTAAGGGTTTTCTTTCTTGATCTTGGGTGACTTGTTGGGAACCTGGAAAAGGAAGATAATATTTATTGATTTTTGAAACATATGCATAAGTAAAGCCGATATTTCTGTTGCTTGATGGCAAATTTGGTGAACATAGCAGCAAATGTTGCCAACTTAGCAACAAATTTAGTGCCGTATCATTTACTTAGCAACAAATTTAGTTCAATATCACGTAATTCTCAAAATATCTCTGATAATTCCTTTTGTTTTGTGGAAATTTTTATTATAAATAATATTCTTGATTCAAAATTTGGCGAGTTTCACTGTTTGTGGCACAGTGGTATATTTTGTTTGGGGTGGGGGACAAGGCAGGCTAAAAAGTAAATTCGTATTGTTAGAGTTTTGTATAGTAATTAATATGGATTGGAGAAGTGCAAGGTTTGCATGTGGAATTCTAGGCACATAAAATATGCAAGCAGGTACATAACTTTATGCACTCCATACTTGTTTGAAAGAGAAAGAGGGTGGGATCTCCAAAGCTAGAATCACACTCCCATTGTGGGTTACAACATCCATGAACTGGTTTTGTACTTTATGTACTTTTCTTTTAGCATTGAATAGGTAATAGCTGCAATGTCAGCAAGATAACTTGCTATGTCCCTCAATTTTATGTTTAATCTTGTATAATGAACATAACCATCTAGTACAATATCAAATAACATAATATTGAGTGTGAGTAATTTACTCACATTATTATTGTTTGTCAAATGGCAACAAGCATATGTACATGTTTGACGATTTGCATTTGTTTTAACATTATTTGCTTTTAATAAAGTAAGAAATTACATTATTTTAAAATACCATTTTGAACACTTAATTAAAATACCTTTTTGATACACAATATTTCTGTCTCATTTTATAATGGTCAGCTGATTAATTAAATTTTGAACCAGAGTAAAAGTTTCGTATGTTCATGCTGTTAGGCCTGTCCGACACTTAGCTATTCTGCCATCATTCTCAGGTCACACGAAGAAAATATCAAAACTGATGCAATGAGATAATTTTGAGTCATTTTACTATGGTGCAAAGTACTATATTAAATTTATACTAAAAATATTCTTTTTATTATCTTTGACATAAAAAAAATTCACACTGAAAGATTTTTTACATTTATAACCTTTCAGTGAATAAAATTTTTCCTCTGATTTGTCATGGGTACTCATTAGTTTTTAAATAATATAGAGATGACAATTTTGCACTGTATGTTTTCATTGAATCTAATATGCTATCGCTGCTGTTTTTAGATTGTTCTATCTCAGGGTACTTTACTCACCAGTGGCTAATTGGCACTATCAGACTGGCCTGGGAAATAAATTATGCAGCCCCTCTATACTTCATCAACCATCTATTTGCATAAAAAAATGTATGCATTTTCAGGTAGACCAATAGCCATATGTTGATACATATCAACTTTGTCACCATCAAGTACATAAAAAATTAGGGCACAAACTAAAAAAAAATGCTTTTAAGGAAATAAAAACAATTTTTACAAATAAATAGTACATTGGTTTTTGATTCTTAAAGTGTCACATGAATTATTCCACTTGTATCATAATCATATTTGATTCTGGTCTTTGGTTCGTGGTTTTATTCTTGTGTTAGTTAATTTACTATGTTTTTAATATGTTCTACAATTCCACAAATTGATAGTTCAGAGTTGGAGGGATTGGTAGTAATTCAAATTCTTCCTATATTATTTGACCTATGACACCATACTAAAAAATTGAACCAATTTCTCTTTTTTAAAATTATGTGCTCAGTGCAGTGTAGCCTGGTCGCCTAAACAGCAGCCCGAATCTTAGGATGAGTCGGGGCCTGGGTCTTCAACAGTGCAGTGTAGTACAAATTTGTTGCTGGTTTCTTTTACTAGTTATCATGTGCTCTTACTCATTATCATCAGCTCTTACCAGTTCTTAATATCAAATAACTGTTACTTAAGCGACAAGAAAAGTCAGAATTTAGGAAATGTTTGTACTGATAAAAAAAAAATCACCGTATCAGTCAGTTAGCATAAAATTTATTGAATTGTATCAAACCAAGTTCATAATCACAAATACATTCCAGAAATTATTCATTCTCTTATAAATTTGGTTCCAATTGCTTCTTTGTCCCTTTACCACAGAATACAGAATCACAAAAAAATTCACTTAACGCTTCTTGCTGGCAGGTGGGTTAAAAGCGAGACCAGCTCACCAATGCTTCTTGCTGTACTGGGCATAGGAAGCAAGGCATGATTTAGGAAACTGGAAAAGACAACCCAACTTACTCCCTGCCATTAGACAATCAAAAACTGTCAAGGATAGAATTTATTTACTCTATCATAGTCTTTGCAAACTTTCAAAGCAAAATATGTTGTTAAATGCAAAGAGGACCCCTTAGTTATGTCCAGAGCTTTCCTACTGGTGGGTTCTGAATCCCCGTTGCCCTGTCCTCGCCTTTGGTTGTCCTCTCATCTCAAAAGTGTTCTGCGGAACACACTCATATTCCAAATTTCCCTTTATTTCAGTGGAGAAATTTATCTCCTTATTCCAAATTATGCAATATTTATGGTCTGAATTGGGACTTGCCCCAATTCAGTACAAAGTGCATTGCCATAATCCTCCAAATCCCTATCATGTCAATTTTCTTCTATTATGATTTTTCAACCTGTTTATAATCAGAGTTTAAAGGAAACCACTTGGTTTACCTAGACCCTCCAAATTGATTCCTTTGAGATCTTGAGATTCCAAATTATTATTCCACTCTGAAACGTCTCTCATGGGCAAGTTTTGTGATTAGGAATTCTCTTATCAAGTTGTTTTAGAAGTTCTTCCTATCACTTTTTTAAATCCTTTATCAAAATGTTATAGTCAATTTTTTTTATGCAGATTTAATTTCAATTTTATTTTAAAGATAGGCCTGCCTGAGAGTAGTGTGTGCCATGGGTAAACTGTCTGGTGATATCACTAGGCTCTGCTGAGTGCAGACTTTTATCTTATATTTCTGCCGAATCAGTCTGAAATTCTATATTATACATAATAGAAAACACACTAGAGCCTGTAAAAGTTAACATTATCAAACACATTGGATAATACCAGTTTTCCGATGGTGCAGTCAAAATGGAACCCATACATTTTGCAAGATGAAATGAAATGTAGTATGGAAAAGCCTCACACAAAAAATTTTGCAAGACCAGAATAAAGGCATGCAATTTTGGTGCAGAATAACATCTTTGTCGGCAAATCAGGTGAAATTTTTGAAGATTGTGACTTTGTGTGTAATAGCCGAAGGAAGGCCTGTGGTATCAAGTGTTAGGCCAAGAATCTACACATGTTACGAGGGGTCCCGGTCGTCCAATTTGATGCTCTAAGTCCTCTGGACGAGCCAGACGGCCTGGGGCTTTCACATGTTACGAGGGGTGATTCATCAGGGTGACAGATTCAAGAGAGAAATGTGGCTGAATGCACCCCATATGAATGTGCCTCATATGAACCTTTGCACACAGTTACCGATCTGTCAGCCGTTGCAGGAAAATTCTTTTTGGATATATGCCACTGTTGGTGTTACATAAATACTTTCTGACAAAATTCATTTTTTTTTTCTTTCTATTGCTAGTGACTAAATTGTTGCTACAACTTGTTCTCTTGACTTTTTAGTTTTTTTATTATGAAAACCAAAGAATATATGCAAAGAAACTTAATTTTGATAATGCAGTACTGGGGATTACATGATCACATATTTTGTAATTTATAATTTTTAAACTTATTAAATTAACTAGAGTGTGTCTAGCATGTTACCCTTCATTTTTAAGGACTTGAAAAATCTTTTGATTGATTTCAAGCTTGACAATGTACCCACATTGGGGGTGACTCCCCCCCCCCCTTCCCCCAAGTGTGCTAATTATGTCCCAAACATAAAAATTGTATCATGGCTATTTTTCACTACAATGATTGAAACTTAAGTTTCGTAATCATTGAGTCATAAATAACCCCTTCCTGCATAGTTGTGTCAAATTCTATCCTATGTTTTCATGTTAAGAAAATATAAAAATCTGAATAAATTTCAAAGTTTTCGCTGGAATTTAAAAAAATTCTGTTTAGTACTAGATTTTTCGTTATCAAAGCCGAATAAAAAGTTTCATGAAAATCCATTAATATTTGTGGCAGCTATCGTGTGCCTAAGAAATCGACCACATGCAGATATGACTCTAGAAATAGTCGAAACGTGGTCGGGAGGCCCTAAAACCTATATTGGAATCAAAATCTTGAAATCGAAAATTTTCGTGAAAACGATGTTTTATATCTATAGACCTAAAAATGAGAAAGTAAAAATACATGTATTAAAGTCTGATTTGTATTAATACCTATTTTATGTCCTATGATAAAGATAAAAATTTTATGTCCTTTTACTTTCCCTGCAATACATGGTAATGTATAGGGAAAGTATTGGAATCATGTCGAAAATCGCAACTCGAGTTTTCGACGGATCTACACGTTTCGAGATCTCTAGAATACGAAAAAACTATTTTTAGCGTGACGTCTGTGTGTGTGTCTGTCTGTGCAGATTTTGTATCCACTCTAACTAAAAAACTAATTGACCGAATTTCATAAAATTTGGTAGGTATATCACTTGTGGGCGGATCTGGTGCTGATTAGTTTTGGGTACGATTCGGGATAAAGGAACCCGCCTTTTTTTGCGAAATGGCCCGCAAAAGCGTGTATCCACTCTAGCTGAAAAACTAAAGGACCGAATTAAACAAAATTTGATAGGTAAGTCATTTGTTGGACACCCTGGTGCTGATTAGATTTTGGCATGATTCGGAAAAAAATTACCTGCCTTTTTTTGCAAAATGGCCCGCAAAAAGCGCCAAAATCTAAAATAAAAATCTACGTATGCTCAAATATATCCAGAAAATGCTTGTTTAATACGTAATTTTTAACAAAGAAAAGAATAAGACCAACCCCATCACACTAGGAGTAGTCGTTCTCGAGATATTTTAGTTTTTTCGTATTTTCTCTACGCCACCTTTGAAAAGAAGTCCAGTTATAAAATGAGAACGAAAATTGAATTAAAAGTGAATTAAATGTAATTAAAATAAAGAGAACGTGAATATAAGTCTGCAGGGAAAGTCATGTGCTGTCCACATCAGATTTTTTTTCTTGTTGCTGGTGGTAGGGCAATTAGGACCTATTTATTGTAGTATAGCTCAGGGCCTTCGCTAACGTAAATCTGACTCTGTGACCATGTGCATTAAATAATTAAATGTTTTACTTAATCTTGGTCGAAATTACTTAAATGAATGAGCAATGCAAGACATTTTATATCGTAACTTTCATATGTTGTGTTAATCTTATTTCTTTTTTAAGCTGTATAGAGGGAAAAAATAAATAAGAAATAAAACTAATTTGTTCTCAACACTCAAATGTTTCATTTCTATCGATTTAACAGTGTCTTTGTGCTGCATTGAAAGATCGATAACTGCGATGACTGGCGCCTACCGATACAGAATTAAATATTTTCAGACAGCAACATCAACCGAATTCACCGTCTGTTGTTTTGCAAACATATCCGAATTCCGTACTTGGTACTATAAGACGTGTCTGATTTTCTTGGGTTTTTTTTTTAGAGATATAATACCGAAATCCTGTTCTTGTCTCGTGGTAAGAAGGTCTGTTCTTTAACAATCGAGCATGAACTGAAATTTCAGAATTTCACTCGAACCCGGCCGAAGCGTTGACAATTTTCAAATTTAAAATTAAATCGCCCAAACTGCTGCAGGAATAACTAAAGCGTAACATTTTCGTTTTAAACGCAGCATATATCAAATAAGTAACGGTATTCAGGGGTCGTACTTGTTCTAGAAATTCCTGAAAAAAAAATATTTGTGTCCCGAAATGTCCTTATATTTTACGTGCCATACTGAAATTCCTGAAATTTTACGTATCTCAAAAGCAGAGATGCCGATTACTAAGGATTTTCCGTAGTTTCTACGGGAAGCATCTTTATCTCATACTACTGTGGATTACAACATTTGCATAGTTTTCTACGGAAAATTGCCTTCACGCTAGGCCAATGTAAATTTACGACTGCATACACGGTAATGCTAATCAAATTAACGGGGATTTACGGCCGCGTGTAATGTAAAGTAAGATCGCGATCGCTTGTTTTATGAAAGTAATAAAGATGCTTCTTCAAAGGTTGCAGCAAAAAATCGCTAAAATGCTATTTTTTAAATTAATTTCACAAAAACAGTGCGATTGCGCAATTCAGCTTATTGTCATGAATTGCAGAGCGTACATTAGTATCTTTTTCCATCCACCTCAATCTTCTAAATATTGCATATTATATTGATTAAACTAGCATATTTTCATATTCTGTTAGTTTTTGTTAAAGTTTTTAATTATTTTTGCATAAACAGTACTATTGCTCAATTCAGTTTTTCTCGTGAATTGCCTAAAAAACAGTATCTTTCCCACCGAATTCATTGATGCAATGCTCACTGAGCATGTACATCGGAAAGCATGGAAATGTGTAATATTCTCTAACGAGTCAAGTTTCACGTTGTTTCCAACACCAGGTTGTGTGTACGTTTAGCGAACACCACGTGAAGCATATGGCATTGACTGCCTGAAGCCCACTGCCGAGCATGACAGAGGTTCCTGGGACCAATAATTGTTCTCGAAGGTAAAGTTACAGCTAATAAGTATATGCAGATTCTAAAGAATGAATTTTATCCTGGCCCACAAGGTGACGGATTTTTCCAGGATGACAATCCTCCCATCCACAATGTTGCATGTCTCTAGTCTTGGTTCGAGGAGCATGATAGATAGTAAAATAGAACATCTAACCTGGCCACCAGTCTCCAAATTTAAATATGATTGAGCCTGTGTGGGGGTATTCTTAAAAGGAAGGTTAGGAACAGATTTCATCCACCTGCTTCTGTCAAGGAATTAGCTTCCTTATTAATTGAATATATATACATACATACATACACATGCATATATACAGGGTGTCCCCAAAAGATTGAAACACACTTTAATTCTTTACCTGTTGGAGATAAGAAGGCAATGTAAATTGCAAAAATGTTGAAAGTAAGGTAGGAAATAAGACTACGTTAATGAAATAGTCCTCCCATTAATTGTCAGAAAGTTACACTTTTTAAATTTTTATACAACCCCCTTAGACAAATTGGGTCAATAAGAAATTTTTTATTTTTAATCTAAACAATTTCCATCATCAATTTGTTTATGATTCCTATTTTCACTGATAAAACAGCCTTTCACATGGTACGGAAAAGTGGCATAAGCCAGATTTTTTCCTTTATCATAATTCAGTTGATTTTAAAGATACAGATATGCGGTTCTTTTAATGATCTTGTTGCATTAGAAATAAAAATTTTCTGATTGACCAAATTTGTCTAAGGGGGTCGTATAAAAATTAAAAAAGTGTAGCTCTTTGAAAATAAATGGGAGGACTATTTCTTTAACGTAGTCTTATTTCCTACCTTACTTTCAGTATTTTTGCAATTTTTTAAAATTTTTTATCTCTAATGGCAGAGAATAAGACATACATTATACAAACAGAACAAATATCCCGTACATATAACATGAACAATCAATATCTCCAACAAAGGCCAGAGTCTTGAACCTGTTAGTCGTCATATGACGTTGCTCCAGCGCACGAGGGGGGGGGGGGGTCGGATCACACAGCACCTAACATCACAACATCCATGCCCGCAGGTGGGACTCAAACTCACAACCCGGCAACCGAGCGATCACTAGGAAACGCCTGCCTTGACCGCTCGACCACCGCGTCGGCGCATTTTTGCAATTTACATTGCCCACTTTTCTTTTTTATTATATATATATATATATATATATATATATATATATAAATAATATGTTGCCATTCTGCATATGATAATAACGTGCTTAAATTATTCAGACACGAAATTATGTTATTTGATGATTTTCAGCTCAGTGACATCGTTGTCATATTTTCAAGATTTATTATAATACGTTTCTAAGATTCTTCTACAACGAATGCTACATATTAATTAGCAAATTATACTGTTGCCAGCATTGGTGAAATTCTATTTGGGAGATCCCTCCCCAAATTAATCCCTGTGATGTTGTTCATGATAATCGACCACTACTCTGAAAAGATGTTGCTATTACCTTGTTTTATTCGCTCTGCAGCTAATAAAAGCCTGTTTGAAACGTCCCACATATAAGCAAAATCTATTCTATCTGATTTCACACTCACCATGTTGTGCATATCCACAAAGATGTTTAAATTAAAAGAAAAATTAACATCAGAAATGTTCTTCCCAATTTCACGTCACCCATTTTTTTTTTCTTTTTCCTTTTAGTCCACATTTGACACACACGCACATTAGTGTATTCCCTGGCTGGCTGCACTCGTATTGGATACGTAATCTGGTGGTTGGGTTGCTTCCCATCCAAGAATTTGATACGACTGTATCTGGCCATCAGGGTCCAGGCTGCTTGCTGTGTCTTCATCATCTTGGTCGGCCTGACCAGGGGTGAGTGACCTGTTGTCGATGACCTGTTGTCGATCATTGACCTGTTGTCGATGTCGGAAAGGCGAAGGCGAGCTGGCACTGGATCGAGGAGGTGGAGGTGGTGGAATCACCGAGGGCGTTGAGGGCTCGTCGAATTGGGCGGCGGAAAACACGGGGATGTTGTCCCGTGTTTGCAGTTGTTGTCAGATGGTCGTTTCCCTTGAAAACAAAGCACCAATTAGTTCACTTTTCGTAATAATAACTCAAAAGATCATCGTTAATGCCACTTAGAATTCAATTTATGGATTAGAAAGTATAAGTTATTTCGGACACTAGATAGCTACTACATTTGTTTTTATATCGGAGACTTAGTTTTTTGGTGTAATGCAGATGACGTAATATCGGGCGTGGAGTTTAAGTTCAATCTTGGGTTCCCGATTTTGGAGATATTGTTATTAAGGATTTAGTTATCGTTGACTGACCAGACGTTCGGTGATTCGATAAAGGTATTGTATAAAAGAAAAGTGTGGTATATAAAGTATGTATCCATTTCCCTGAAACCTTCCACGAATACTTTACCAAGGAAATTGATTTTGATATTGAAACACAGGTATAGAATCGGTTGCGTGGGCCTTTCAAAATTCTAAAAAGATAGTAACTTTCCAGTTGTTTAACAACTGGAACTACGTAGAATATTTTGTAATTTCCATGATTAAAACGCACACTATTCAAAATTCAAGATCTTGATAAAACGAAATTAACTTGGTTGTTTTAAAGGTGTGCCAACAATTAATATGCATTTTTAAAGCTATTTTAGGAGTTAATTATGAAAATAAAGTGCGTATAGAAAGATGCAGTTTTCACCATTATAATGTTAAGTGTATTTTCCATGTAGTCTAGCACTGTAGTTAATTGCGTGGGAATTGTTCATTAATAACAATCTATATAAATAAAATTTATAAAAACGGTTTAATTGTTCTTTTAATTATATATATTGCGGACTGCGTACATTACTTTTATTTATTTTAGCAAGGAGGTTTCAAGCTCATATATTGTGTTTAGCTAATAAACTCATAATAAATGAACGGTTTGATTGTTCTTTTAATTATATATATTGCGAACTGCGTACATCACACTTTTATTTATTTTAGCAAAGAGGTTTCAAAGCTCATATATTGTGTTTAGCTAATAAACTCATATATTGTGTTTACCCAATAAATTTATTTAGCCGATTGTTGAAGCAGAAAAAGAGTAGAACGGATGTATGTATCTTCTAATACAATTTTAGTGTTTTCATTTAGTATATATACAGACGGGATATGGATATTTTATTCTTCAGATCTGCAAATTTAGAGCTACGAATTTAGCGAAATATCTCTAAATAACTTCGTAACTTTTCTTAAACTTTACCAAATTAGAGGAAATATCTCCAAATTAATAAAAATGACCCTAATCAATGAAATTAAATTTGTTTTTTTAGAATAGAGTACTGAAATGATGTTTCTGTAGCATTTGTCGGTCAGTCCATCCATCCTACTTAGTAACGCATTTAACTAATTTTTTTTTATATCACTAAATTGATAAAAATATTTGTAAATCCATAAAAATATCATGGAGACGAAAATGTCGCCAAACCTTCCATGAAGATCACATTATTCAGACGACATGATTTCCATCAATTTATTTGAAGCAGATGATATCATGTCGCTTAGCAACGGATCCAATGTGTTATGTGTCATACGATTTTTATTAAATCTAATAAAAATATGTATATAAAATAAATTTCATTGACATTGCATTTTTGACTGGATAATATCAATTACGGTCTTCAGGTTTAAACACCATTATTATTGATATTTCGGGGACAGTTGATTCAGGAATTATTGATATTTTCAAATTATTATGCCATTGTTTCATTATGACGAAAATTGTTGAAACTCATATATAGTACGTTGTACAAGTAATCTTCTACAAATGCACGGGTATATCTTCTAATCTACGACAATATAAGTAGTACAGGTATATTGGCAAAATTTTTATATATATTGGCATATATTGGAATCAATTACGAACTTCTGGTATTAAGATTACGGGGATTTTTGATACTTTCAATTTATTACGTCATCTTTTTTATTTTGGTAAATATTTTTAAGACTCATATTACAATATGTTTAAGCTTCTACTAACACACTGGCATATTTTCTAATTTGCGACAATATAAGTAGTACGTGGTTGCATATATTGATTCAATTCTTTTTTTTGTGTGTGAATTTGTTTACAAAAGGGGCCAGGATATTTTACTCTTCAGATTTGCCCGTGAAGATAATTTTGCATAGTGAGAACAGATATTCTTAAACTTCTCTTTATCAGCAATAAATTTAATATTTTATTAGAATTTGCACATGATTGCGAATTATAAGTTTTTTTATATTATATACTCCGTACGAAGGACGGGTATGCTGCTAGTTATAAATAAAATATACATCCGTATAAATAACAAAATTATTGTAAAAACTCTCTGTGTGTACATTTCAATTATCATGACTATTACGTACAATTCTATATAATTAATTTTATTACTACCTTTTATTTAACTGGATCTGGTGTTTGTTAGCGTTATTCAAATTTTAAAGGCCCTATTTAATAAAGTTCCATTAATCATAGTAACTTAAAATTGGGTATGTCGTTGTCTTTTATAGTACATTTTAATTCTTTTGATTTTCAACTTTATCGGGACAGCGAGTTCTGCGCCATAGAATGTAGTCGTTTTTCAAATCTTTGAGACCCTAACTAATGAAGTTCCATCAATCATAGTACCCTAAAATTTGATATGCCGTTGTCTTTTGTGGTATATTTTAATTCTTGGGATTTTGAACCTTAACGGGATATATTATCCGAGATCCGGTGTTGCTATAAAGATCGTATGTTACATATTGACATATTGCTTTGCTGTTAGTCTTCCGTGGTATATTTTCACTTTTTGGATTTTGAACCTTGCCATACCAACCTGTCCTGGACCCGCCATAGGAATGCACTCGTTTTTGGGAAATAATTTGAGAAACAGAGCAACAAAGAAAGTGTATTTAATAAAGGCATTTTTTTATGTATTTATGTTGCATACAAATAATAAAGGGGTGTATTTTTAAAATCTACGTTTTTTACTTGTTTGATTTATTTTGGTACTAGTAAATCTCAATAATAAAGAATATTTTTGTACTAGAAACTTAGAAAACTTTTAAAGGAATAACAGCCGAACGTGGGTTTTTGCCCATTCTGATAAAATTATAATGCAACTGCATCATAATTTTTGAATAACGCTTCTGTTAAACGTTCATCGGAGGGCCAATTAATTGCCAGAATTCGTATATCATCTATTGAACCCTTCTAAATCCATCGGGATTGCGTTGTAATCAAACTGCGAAACTTCGATTCCTGGCAAAGCAACAAATCATAGAGCATAATATATGATACAAATAGTCTCCTGGCGTTTCCGGGAAGAAAAATATGGAATAAAAAGATTCTTTCGCGATAAGAATTTAGAAAGAAACGGCGCAATCAGAATAGAACAATCTCAGAGAATTTGAAAGATGGGGGGAAGAGGTGGAGGAGAGAAGAATAGTACGCTCTCGGCATGTGCTATAACCGTCATTTTTCTGTAACGAGTGAAAATCCTTTTAGAAAGTTGTTATTTTTTTACTGTCCACTTGAAAGAATTTTAAACACTCAGTGTCCAATCCTATTTATCTCCCTTATTATTTATTTCTGAATCCATTGCAAATGGAATTTTTTTGCATTCTGTTGAGCACAAGCAGATTAATGTACCGAAAAATTATAAAAGTGAGCTTTTTTCTTTAGTTAGGTGGCACTAATATACCTTTAAAAATACTATATCAGAAATATCGTTTGCTGTTTTTAATACGTCAGACGATCATTACGGATCTCCTTTTTTTTATCAATTGAAAAACGTAACGTTTCCCCTAGAATGAACGAATTTTTATTTTTGAGTAATATATCTCTAGCCATTTTTATGAGAGTGTCACTGAAGATAAGAACGTAGCCAGAAGGATGGGGGGGGGGGGGACTCGGGGATATGTTCCCAAAATGTAGGTTTCTTTGTATATATGTATTTAAGTCATCTATTAAAATATCATACTTTTTCCGACCTTTGTCATTTGATATATTTGTCAATGTATTATGAAATGTAATGTATACGCATTTAAAATATACAATTACTAGATCGAATTACCCTGCTAAGCACCCAGTAATAAATATTTGACCTCTCGTGAAAACGCGATGTTTCGATCAACCGGTATATGCATCAGGCAGCTGCATAACAGGTATGGAACATTTTCTTTAGCAATACATCTCGATTGCTTACCAGAATTGCTACTCATCCATTGGTCTATTTTGAATGCATTCTGCATTGCGCCCTCGTGAAGCTGCTAAACTTCGGTCTATAGCACATCCGCAAAATCATGGACCATCATATTTATATGATACAAATAGTCTCGTAGCATTTTAGGGGGAAGAAAAATTACAGGGGAAAAGGGTTTCTTTTCGCATTTGGAATTTTGGAAGAAACGGAGCAATCGAAATGGAACAAGCTCGGGGAATTCGAAAGATGGGCAGAAACGGCAGGAGGAAATAAAGGAGTGGCATGTGTGATCCGTCATTTTTATAACTTATAGAAAGGTATTTCAGAACTTGAAAGGTTATTTTTACTGCTCACTTCGAACAATTGTAAAAACTTCAACCGTCAATCTGGAATATGTGGTTTTGTTTTTGATGGATTAGTCGTGATAAAAAGTTATCAGTGTTAGAAGTGGTACATTAAAATACTTTGAAGTAATTCTTCTTATTGTGAAATGTATATTTAGATCCAAATGCAATGAGGAATATATTTTTTTACTTTTCCTACATAAATGGGGAAAGTATTGCGAAAGTATCAGAAATTTGAATTCGAGTTTTCGACGAAAGAGCGCGTTTTAAGCATTCCGAAACCCGAATCGAATGTTTTTGAGGTGATGTCCTTGTGCGCACATGTATGTGTATCCGGGAGTCTGTTGACACGATATTTCATGAACGGCTGAAGCGTTTCTAAAATAATTTTGCACGAGTAATCAGTGAATATGCGAACTAATTTTAAATACAGTCGAATGTTCGGAAGACCCCCCCCCTCCCCTCCCTCTTTCTAGAATAGAGTGTTTAAAGAGCGACCTCTAATAATCATAAGTAAATATGTTTTCAGAAGTAATTATGTTTCATTAAAAATAAATTATTCAAAATTTAGAGCGCTATCATAAACCTCTCTCGAGATGTTGCACGTTTTTCAAATAAATTTATCAAATAATTACAAAAAAATTAACAAGTAGTAAGTATCATCATATGTTCACTTTCTATATGTAGTGTTATGCAACAAATCTGTTAACTTTATTTATGTGGATCTAGTTCGTTCCATTCATGAGGAAAGATGTACCTTTTAGTAATTTCATGTTTTGACGCCAAAAAGTTCGCCATTGCATTAAGTAGAAAAAGTCATGTGCTGATCACTTCAGATTTATTTTCTTTGACAAAATGCCTTTGTAAATAATTTATTTTTATTTTAATAATCTCTTACTAGCAATAAGCAGGCTTTGTTGCCAAGTTGTTATTAATAATTACTGGCAATTGCCTTCTTGCCTTGTTAAGTGTCATGTTCATATTTAGGGCTTAAGAATAAAAAAATATACATTTTTCTAGTTATTACAATTAAACTATTTTGTCACGCGCGGAAATAAGATTCAAAACACTTTACCTATGGAGTTAGGAAGGAGATAAAACTCCTATGGATGAAACGCTTGAAAATGCTATAATGCGTTGAAAATTATATCTAGGTGTCGCTAGTGTTAGTAAAGTAGCTGCTAATGTTAGTTGACACAACAGAAGGGCGTAGTGTATGTATTTTTGATTATTTTTAAATTAAGGCTTCCCTAATTATGAGTATAATTAACCAGTATATTTTCATAGTTGTAGGATAGAGTACAGAATATAGGGAGATAAAGATAAATTGAAATGTAAAATAATTTTGAATACGTAGGAATATTCTTTATTGTTTCAGTTCTAATTTGCATTGCGCTAATAATTTATTTTTACAAAATTGACAGGCTTAATCAATATTTTAGGTCGTTCGCCATAGAAATGCACAATGTAGGACTACTTATCTTATCCCAGCACCACCTGAGTTATTGTCTCAAACAATATTGGTGTTTTCTTAGTATGAAGTTTTGACTTCTTACTTTTATTTCCGTGATTTTACTTTTTAACAGATTTATAAAATGTGCGCCATTTTTACTTTCTACTAGAACACGAAAAAACTATTTTTAACGTAACGTCTGTATCTATATGTCTGTCTGTCTCCGCAATGTATGTATCCACTTTAACTCAAAAATAAATTGACCGAATTTCATAAAATTTTATAGGCAAGTTACTTTTGGGTTACCCTGGTGCTAATTAGTTTTTGGTACCATTTGGGTTAAAAGAACCTGCCTTTTGTTCCGAAATGGCCCACAAAAGTTGTCGGTGTCCCCTCTAACTAAAAAAACTAAGTGACCGAATTTCACAAAATTTGGTAGATCAGTCACGTGTGAGTTACCCTGGTGTTGATTAGATTTTGGTACGATTCGGAAAAATGAAACTTGCCCCCCCCCCCCTTCGAAATGGCCCGCAAAAATTGCCAAAATCTAAAATAAAAGACTAAAAATGCTCAGATGTATCCATTAAATACTTGTTTTATACATAATGTTTTACTATAAAAAAAATAAGACAACTTCATCACTCTATGACTAGCAGTTCTCGAGATGTTTATTTTTTTTTTTTCGCATTTTTGCTACGCCGGTTTTGAAAATACATTCCATTACCAAATGAAAACGAAAATTAAATTAAAAGCGTAAATTCAGTGTCATTTCAAATAATTATGCGTGCTATTCAGTGCAATTAAACTCAATTTAATGAAATAAAGAAAAAAATAAATTTGAGTCTGTAGGGAAATTTATGTGCTGCTCACATCATATTTTTATGTTTAAATCTGAAAGGACTTTTGATATTCAGGAAAGTTAACAACTTTTATTAGATGTGTATGTGTCATATTTAATGACCATACCCATTTGGAAGATGCGGGTGGTAATGACTATTTTTGATATAATATCTATATTTTGCTACTTTTGATATGTCGATCAGTTCAGTGCTTATTACATATGTATCAGATGGGTGGGTTGTTTAAATTAGTCTACTACACTTTAAAACATTTGCAAGCATATTACTGAACGTTTCAGGGGAATTAGTTGTCCGTAATGGAGAGTAAAGCTTCCGATAGCTTTATATAATATATATACGCACGTACGAACATATGTAATTGTGGCTTTGCTTATCAGTTTGCCTAAATTGTCAACAGAGTAGCTGAAATAAAATGGGCAAAGGTTGCGGAATGTTTTAAAGTGTATAACCGAGGTCTGCTCTGTAACACACAAGCCAAAAAGTAGTCAACTGGTCATATCTTTACCACCCATGATTTCGTGATTATTGCCTTTATCACCACATAAGTACATCGGTATATCACCCGTTCAGTTAGTCAATCCAGTGCATAGTAGATAACTATTTTATTCATCCCAATAGATATTGTAATAATTTTCACCATTGATTATTTTTTTTTTTAAGTAATTTATTCCAACTTTTAGGCCACCTTGTTAGCAGCCGCGCGACTCTGTCTGAAATGCTTAAAATTTTGTATTTCCTGTTCGTTAAATACTTCATAAATGCTACAGTGCCAGATAACAACCGATTTTTAGTTTTTACCCATTCCCCGGAAATGTTCTTCCGAAGTATTATCGAATCTTCGGAAAAAGACGAGTTTCAAGCTGTTCTGTGAAAAATCGGTTTAAAAAACTTTCTCTGATTTTTCCTTCCATTTTTGATTAGCCGATAAAGTTTAGCGGCTAACATAATGTCCCAATGGCAAACGTATAGAATTTCGATATTGATGTTTTCTACTGGGATCAATTCTTGTCTCTTCAGTTAGGATTCCGCCAGATTCTGATTTGAATCGTCACATCCTGCGTTTTTTTTCTTTTTTTTTTTAATAAATAATATTTATATACACCAATAGTTCTTAACTAAACTCTATATATTTTTGAAATGTTTTTCAATAACGGTTATATATATATATATATATATATATAAATTTTTTTTTTTTTTTTGCTATGCAAATTTTAAAAAATCTAATGTGGGCAGTACATGACTTTCACTAGATAATGCAACGACTTTGCTTTTTTCACTTCGAAATAATAATTTCCAGGATCCACAGCACAATGTTTTTGACATTGATTAAAATTTGGCTTCATATTTTGACAAATTGAAATTGGGCGATTTTGGCAGCTTATTCGTTCAAATACAATGACGTATTTATATTCACAGGCAAAATTATCATCAACATGCAATTGGCATTTTATTAATATTCAATCCTGTGAAGTAAATGACTGTTGTCGAACTCTTTGGTGTCAAAATGTAAAGCTATTGCAAATTTATCTTGTGAATGGAGCAGACTAGATCCACGAGAATGATATTAACAAATTTCTTAATACTGTTGCATATGGAAAGGGAACAAATGCATTGGATTGACTATACTAACTACTTTTAAATTTTTCTTTTTCCCAATGGCCAGGCACTAGACTCTACGTCGACTTACGTCGTTTGCCCTAAGTACGGCCGAAATTGTGAACCATTTTGCCGTCCTAGGACGTTGCCCCAGGCGCACCAGAGGGGGGCGGAACACACTGCGCCCACAACACACAACATCCATGTCTTACGTGGGACTCGAACCCACAACGTGGCGGCCGATCGATCGCTGGAAACGCTCGCCTTGACAGTTCGGCCACCACGTCGACTTAAAAGAACCAACAGCACACGGTGTTCCCAGGTGGTCACCCAAGTACTATCCGCGCCCGATGCTGCTTAACTTCGGTGATCTAACGGGAACCGGTGTTTTCAGCACGGTAGAGCCGTTGGCCTTGGATTGACTATACTAACTACTTTTAATTTTGTGATTTTTTTTTTTTTTTTTTTTTTTTTTTTTTTTTTTTTTTTGTAATATTTTGAGAACGGTTCATGCTTGCATTTTAAAGTTTGTGTGCTTGCATTTTAAAGTTTTATAATGAAACATTACGTGTAAAATGATTATTTATTTATCATTAGTGAATGTATTTTTAATGATTTAAAAGAAATATTCGAAAATTGAGATGGAGTGTCTTTCGAACATTCTATTGTGTAAATCAATAGGATTCTGGTGATTGTAATAATCGTTCCAAAGAATTTGCAAAGCGTTCGTGATATGTCGCGACCGCATACTTACGTACACACAGACACACACACTAGCATACACATACATACATACATACATACATACATACATACTTACTTACATTAAAAACGTGTTCACGTCTAAAAGGAAAAGCTCAAATTCGAATTTTCGACTCCAATACTTTCTCTATACATTATACTATGTATGTAGAGAAAGTGATGACAGGGCGAGGTTGTGCAGCGTTTATAAATCCTTGTTTTTAATCGGTGCACTTCAAATGATATAGGTAAATGTTCTTTGTCACAAAATGTAAAAGAAATCGGATTAATCTTTAACAGTATACACATTAAACATCTCCATTTTTATACAAATAAAATGTACATCGTGATTGAACAAATTTTATAATTATTTTTTGTCAGTAATTTGATGTCATAAATCCATTTTCCAATTTACAATACTCTTTCATTAATGATGTTAATGTATCACAGAGCTAAAAATCATCGAAAATCATCGATTAAGAAAATGTGCAATTTAATGTAATATAGAGTGTTTAATGTGAAATCCGAATTACAAGTTTTCTACAAAAAAGCACGTTTCCAACATCCCTGACTCAAATCGAACTTTCTTTTAGGTGGTGTGTGTTTGTTGTAATTTGTAATGATTTAATTGTTAAAAAAGATTATTACTTAGATCAAGATAAACTTCACATTTTATATATCGAAGAATTGTAAAAACACCCCAAAATTAGTTCTACTGTAAATTAACATTATACCAACTACATACTATTATAATAACTACTAATATTATATTAACTATTATAATACATAAACAATATTCGTAGTTTCATCTGTAAAATGCGCAAATTATGAATAGCTTTTGATAAATTTACTAATCGAAGTTTTATTGACATCCCTGTGAAGTTTTATTGTTGTTACTAGTCCCTCATGTCCGGAATTAGCCAGAATAATTCCATAAGATCAAAGTCCATGGTAGAAGGGCAAATATTGCAGCTTTTGTTGGTCCAAAGACCCACCCCCTGGCACTCCATGGTAGAAGTTTGACTTGGGCCTAATACCAACCAATTTAGACCGGAACCTAATGGGGATGGCATCTACAAGAGACCGCACTCTCCTCCCCTTGACCCATCGCTTCTTGGAAGGACTTCCGAACCTACAGATTTATAGTATCCAAACTCCGCGTAGACACGGAGAAAATTTTGGTCGGCGTCAAGGATCGAACTCGGGACCAATACGTGCGATCCTATTGCCATAATCCCTGGCCCCTATTGAGTTTATAGGAATAATCATTTTCCTTTTTTATTTTATTTTCTTTTTTGAGGACGTAAATATTTTGTATTTTGCAAATTTTGATTTCAGATGTATGCAATATTTTTGTACTTTATTTAAAAATTGTATTTCGTTCCCAGCATTGAGTTTATTCATACTTTGATATGCATTTTATAACTTGCACTTTTTTTATAAGGGAGAAATTTTATTCGAAAACCCACTATGCCGAAAATTCTGAAAAATTCTTAACGATCGAAATCGCGCGCACATCGAAAGTAAAAACTTATTATTCATGAAATTCTTTTGAAGCTCTTGTTTTCCCTTTTTTACTGCCGGCAAACTGGAACAGGCTGGACAATTTACCTGGAGGCTGAACGGATGGAAAGAAGAGAGCGCCCTGGAAAGGATTGCTATAGGCGTTGCCACTGCGGATAGATAAATAAATAAATAAATAGAATGCACTTTTTTGGGCAATTTTCCAAAGTAACAGACGCTTGGAACTATTCCTCAAATAAAGGTGAGCAATATTGGAGCCGAAGGGATAGATAAAGAAATTCAATTTCTTGCCTAGATTATTTCGAACACATGGATTTGGCGATATTATATATTCGATGAGATATTTAAGTTGGGGGTGAAATTAAATAGATAAAATATGGGATTTAGAGAATATCTTTAATTTTATCTGAATATGGAAAATATATATTCCACCTTTTTGAGTAACTCTCATAAATGCATAGCCTATTCACGGTAATCTTTATTTAAAATTTAATAAAGACAAAAGTTTTGAGATTTGTCTAAATAAGTGGTTCTAAACTATGGTTCACAAATCCCCTAGTGGTTCGAGAGTTTCTTCACGGGTTGTCTAAAAAAATTCTGTAATGGAGGTTGCTTCTTTGAACAAGTTTTCGAACGGTGGGAATGCGTATATAAAGAGAATTGCACCTAAAGTTCCCAAAATTACTAATACAGTTTATCACTTTATTCCCTTCAACGTATTCTTATTATAATGCAAGATGCACTTCACTTCACTTATCCTGTCGCTTTTTCCCCCATCGGATATAATATTCAAAGTCCTGATTCGATATGCTGTTTAGCGGTCGCTTCGCATTTGCTTTGATCTAAGGAATATTATTGCGAGCGCACAATATTCCTTCTTTGGCGCTTCTTTTTCGTCTGTCTCGAAGACCAGGCGTAGAAAACACAGTCCATAACATGAACCCAGGTTTGCTAAGATTCCGCAGATTGAAGAAGGGTTTCCATATTTGGCGATTTATCGCCAATTTGGTGACATGTGACGACTTCCCGAATCTTCCGGAAGCATCTCGATAGAACGATTATCCTGTGAGATATAGATGCAGTTTCGTACATAACTCATTATCTCGGGTTTGCAATGTTCTGATTTTTTCTTAGCCAATATAGATGTAGCTACTTGATTGGGATTTTTTCCTCGTAAATTTATGCTTCTTTTTTATTGTTATTATTATTATAGGTATAAAGAACTTTTGATAAAAACTTACATATATCCTCTCGCTGGTCGGCACATTCTGCTCATGTCAATCGGCCTGCGCATCATACCTCCACCATTGCAGTCCATAGGTTGAGGTGTTGATGCAGCCCCACAGCAAGGGAAGTCGACCGCCCCATTTCTCAGGTCTCTGTGTAGCATGAGTAACAGGGTAGGGTTGACGAAGGCGTGAACGAAGGCCACATGCAGGGTAATTTCATAAGAGATGGCGTACCCGGGCAAGCCGGGCTGTATTAGGGTCAGCGTGAACAGAGGACCCCAAAATAGAACATAGGCGGCCAAGATGATAGCGAAGCTTTTCACCCGCCGGATACCTGGAAAAATATTTAAAATTAAAATTACTAATATACTTTTAATTAATTAATTTCTGAATAATTTTGTGCGCTTTCAGTTATACCAATTATTCTTAAAACTTATTTTCGCATATATTTATTTTCACTTTTCGGTCGTATAATAACTTTCTGTAAATGCAATTGTAGCACATTCTAAGCTCACGAATACAGGCTTCAAAAGTATCCAGATTCTAACCAAGTCAGGAATGTTGTATTCTTAAAATGTTATCTCATGCTGTTTTCTTTATCGAATACTTAATATTAGTTATTCTAGTTTCATTTTCCCCTTATTTCAATTAATTATTTGGGCTAAAACTACGCCCATCTGTGTTCCGGAAAAAATTTGTATCACCAAAAGGGATTTCAATCTAACGCGTACTGTATTTCATTTTAGTTGTTTTTTTAATTGATTTTATGAAACTTTTTCTTTTCTATTTTCAGGTAAGTGCTGTTTTGAAATTAAGCTGATTTAAGGAAATGTTATAAAATCAGATAGTAGATATTCAAAGTAAGATATCTTCTCTCTTTAACTGGTAATGGTGCACTTTACTGGTGGTATCTAAAACTCACGATAACTTTATTCTTAACTTTATTCTTTCACTATGACTTTATTTAATAACTTTATTGTTTATTTTATCAAATTAAGAATAAAGCTATTTCTAGGCTGTTCTGGCCATCCGAAACTTGTTCATAAAGTAACGTCGCTACGTCAATATCAAATGTAAAGTAACAGAATAGGTAGCATTTAGCGAAATTCCGTAAAACGACAATATCAGTTTAAACCTGGTGATTACCCATGGTTAGGACATTAATTTTATCGCTAGAAAAAAAGGCCAAGTTCTCAGGGTAAATCGCAGAATTTTGCGGTTGAAAGCTTACTAGTCTACCAGTAATACAAGTAATTACTTTGCAAGTTAATAAGCATTATATTGCAATTTTTTTAAACTGATACTTACAGTTATAACCCTTTCAAATTCTGGTAGTGCTATCAACGCCGATACATGAGATCAAGATTTTCATTTATATAGATTATATTGTACATTATATTGTACGTACGCAGATTTTTTTTTATTTTTTTTAATGCCGTGTCTGTTGCCTATAACGCGATTTTAAATTTAGAAGAAGATCGTTCGGCGTCGACACTGTTGTGACATTGACAGAGAAACGGATGGCGACTTTTTGTAGCCAGGGAGACGCAAATATCCCCCGACCCCCCGAAATCTGTCGAACCTTTGCTGACACGAAGTTTTTTTACACTCACTTTACATGTACTATGAAAAAGCAAACAATTCATTGTCGTCTAAAAGGTCTCTTAAGTTCTTGATATATTGGGTATTCGCGAAAGAACTCGCGAAACTTAAATTATGATACAAATTAGGCAATAATAAGAAAAAAATCTTAATTTCGCGGAAAAAATAAATTCAATTTATTATCCTAGCTATGTTCACTACGGTATGCCAGTCGATTTACGGTCTGTAGGTATAGACCACTATGATGATGTCACTGTGAAATAACAGCAGAAAGAGCATTTCTTAGATTACATAACAGCTTTATTAGCTGGTTATTCTATATAATGACTATAACGGTATCAGGCGTAAAGTCAGAGTGTGGAGATTAACAGAACATAAGAGTTTCTAGGAAGATCCTTAAGGACCACAATAACTTTGTAAGGAACGTTCCATGAGTATACACTTTAGGCCTATCAATAGTAAAGTGGCCATGCCAGTACTCATAAAAGAGATTGCAGCACCCTAGCGGAGAATTAAAGAGGTTAAAATGAATATGACAATAAAGCAAGAGAAGAAAAAGGTTAAAAGTAAAATTGTAGAGGATTGCCCAAATTAGTAGAATTCGACATCAGGGATGCACAAAAAGTGTATATAGAAAGCAATTAATACCCGTTGAAAAGTCTTATCATCATGGACTATATGACTTTGACTCATGGCACGGTGACACCTATAGTGGTTGTCAAAGTGCGCGGTAGTATTCTTTCTCGTGTTCAAATGTGCATTATTGCTAATTTTGAGCCGGCTGCACATTAGATTCCTCAGCATGCAAGTGTTGTTTATTTCAGCATTCCCGAATATGATAGTTCTTTGCCAGTAACCCCATTGTGCTAAATAATGTTGCTGAGTTCGTCATCCTAACGTTTTGAATTCTCCACTAGGGGCGCTGTAATCTCTTTTATTCGCCCGAGCATGGTCACTTTGCTGTAGGTAAGACTTAACAGGTACACTTATGATCGGGCCTTTCCTTCCAAAATTATTGGGGGTGCTTAGGGACTTTCCTAGGAACCCCGTAGATTAATCGCATGGTTTGGACCTTACCTTCTTCTTCCAGCCGGTGAATGTAGCTTTGGATCTGCTGCGACTCGTTACACGAGGAGTCATGGGGGTCGGACCTGACGGATATCATAGTCGTCACCAGACCCGCTATCCTAACGGCCTCCAGGTTCGACCTGTTCAAAACACGAATATGGGTTAGATTGAGTAGTGGAGTTGATTAGATTGTAGTGTCGTCTTCGGCGGTTTTCAAGCCTATAGGGTGTTAAGTCTAGAAACAAATTTTTTAAATGACTCCTAAGCGTAAGTTAGCAACGTTGACACCATTTCGATGGAGGACTACTTGTATACAGGGTTTAAGCTATCGATGGCATTTTCGCTGAAATGCGACGAAGTTCCACATTTTGCGACAAATTGTGTTGATACATTCGCAAAAATGCGATCTTCAATGTTTCGCTTTTTATTTAAAAATCGACTTTCTTTTTCCAACTCCTCGCCAACACTCTCCGACATCCGCAGGCAAAAACTAAAACTTTGTACTACAACGCACATGCGCGACGAGTGAGCGAAGTCGATCTTGCCCTCTTCCTATCTTTTAACCACTGCCGCCTTTAACCTTTTGCTTACGGGTGGAATAGCGTCCGTCCCAAACGAACAACCTCCCAAAAAGACAGGTATGTGACATACCTTATCCCAAACAGTTCGATCCTCCTTTGCAGGCATTGGCGTCCTCATTGACAGAAACATTGCACCTGCTTTATGTCAAATACTTGTCTTTTTGAGAGATTCTTCGTTTGGGATGGACGCTGTCCCACCCGTAAGCAAAAGGTTTAAAGTCTGCCTGTTCTATTAGACGCGAGAGTTGATTTAAATCTTGCCCAAATGTACCTTATAAACTAGCGCCTTCGTGCGGTGATTGAAAGGTTTCAAGAAGTTCATAACAATATAAAAACGCGCACTAAATTTTTGCTAATGTTTTTTTTTTTTATTTTGCTACAGAAATTTTGAAGCCAGCTTAAACCCTGCTTGTATAAATATACTGCTTCAAGTTGTAGCAGTATCGTTGCTAGTTATGTTCTGTCTACCCTGTACATTAATGCGTCGTTGTACTATAACTGCATCAAGGACTAATTACGTTCTATAATTCAATTCATACATTCGGTGGGTCTAAAATCGCTCCATTGGGGGATAATAAACCCCCAAACCCTACCTCTCTTGGCTATGCCACTAGTGCAAACTGTTGGACAACTGTCAACATTCAAGCCATTGAAAACATGCCTGAATTACTGCATAGCAATAGGCTTCTACGTACTTCAGGCATTCATGACATTTTGTATGAATTATGGGACTTTGAAAAAATGCGTAATTGACGCATGTTCTTGGTAGCTGGAGAGAACAGAATAGCATATATTTCTGGGAAATTTTATTTGAAAAGGAATGTAATCTCACTACATAACGAAATTCGCGATTTATATTTACGTTTCCCACAATGGGGTGACGTCAGTTGTAGGAGTAACACTACGCAACCAACTCAAATACTCTCTTCCAGATGGCTGTTATATCAAATGCGCCAAGTTGATGGATATTATGCCGAGAAAACAAAAGCAACAACAAAATGTTCTTATGGATTGAAATAGATATAGTGTTTTAATGGGAGAAAATCCTTTATTTTCTAACTTACTCTGGTATATTGAGCGGAACCCTCGGTAAATGAACCCTATTTACCGATAACTAGTTTAACTAAATATGCAAAATCCCAATTGAATGTCTTTGAACTCCGATGTAGCGATTTTCCGGATTTAGCGAGTAAAAATGGAACGAGTCACCTCCTATTCACCCATTCAGAAAGTGATATTTTGTTAGAACCACATAGGGCCACCCATACTGCTGGAGATTGTTTCCTTTCTTCATTAAAGACTTCATTAAAGTGAAGTCAAACCTTATTTATAATCATCAGTATGGGAATTTTCAAGCTTAATATTTGCTTTCAAAGAAAATAATGAATTTCATGGGAAAGAAAAAGTCATACATGAGATTGAAATGGGGTAAAATTTTAATTAGAGGAAGAAAATTTTAATTAGTGCATATAAGAGTTGAAATAGTCTACAAACTTTTAATTTCATAAAATCTTAAAGCTGTTTAAATTAAAATATTTCTTTTTACACCTTTTCTTTTGATATTTTGGTCGTTAATTTTTCTGCCGTATTTTCAAGGGCAATGGTGTAATTTTTTCCAACACATTTTTTTTTTCAATGGGTATTTACATTTTTTGTTAAAATCAGTCTTTATATTAGTCAAAAGTAGGTAAATATATGAAATAAATAAATAGAAACAATATGCTATGATCGCAACTTTACCGTACTTAAAACAATGGAATGTTATTCCTAGAATATATCTTAAATAAAAATTAATATACAGGGTGATTATAATTAAAGTTCCCGGTTTGAAAATGGTCTCAAATAAAAAGCACTGGTCAGAATGATTTGAAATTTTGCGTGAACACTCGTGGAGCAATGGAATTTTGTTTGGTGAAGAAAAAAACAGTAGTTTAAAAAGTCGTCGCTAGGAGAATAATTGGCGCTTTACTACACTAGAATGCAATACAAAAGTAATAAACGTTGACTTACTCATTGGCTAATGACGTAATAAATGTTCAATATGCTGTCCTTCGCATTCTGAAACAAGCTGAAAGCGCAAAATAGCGTGTTCAATGACAGATTTGAGTGTTTCTGTAGAGATGTTGTGGATGTGATGCGTGATGCTAGCTTTAAGTCCCGCTAAATTGGTAATGTGTCCATTAAACACCATATTCTTCAGATGCCCCCAAAGCTAAAAATCACATGGATTGAGGTCAGGGGAACGTGCTGGCCATCTTACAAGAAAATGGTGGCTGATGATTCTGTCATCTCCAAAATGACTGCGAAGTAGCCGCTTCACCGGTTTTGCGATATGTGGTGGATCTGTTGTTGAACACGTTATTTTGAGCTTTCATCTTGTTTCAGAATGCGAAGGACAGCATATTGAACATTTATTACGTCATTAATCAATGAGTAAGTCAACGTTTATTACTTTTGTATTGCATTCTAGTGTAGTAAAGCGCCAATTATTCTCCTAGCGACGACTTTTTGAACTACTGTTTTTTTTCTTCACCAAACAAAATGCCATTGCTCCACGGGTGTTCACGCAAAATTTCAAATCATTCTGACCAGTGCCTTTTATTTGAGACCATTTTCAAACCGGGAACTTTAATTATAATCACCCTGTATATCCTGATTACGGTTTCGTTTGAGTTATAGGGTTGAAAGAAGTTTTTTTTTATTATTATTATAAGTAAATCCTGGTTCTGTGGGATCTAGGACCCACACGTAACCATCGTCTTACCACAGTGCATGACGGCACATCGTCAGTCGTAAAAATTTATAGAAAACAGAATTTTTTCCCCTCTAAATGAAACCACAATTTACCTTGTTAACATAAAATATCGTGAGTATGCATAGTTCTCGCCCAAATCTTTCGATAGTTCTACCATCTTGCTGACGAGACCTCAAATGTTGCCGATACACGTATTTTTTGCTAATACGCAACTTTACTATTTTAAAAATATCAGAAAAGAAATTTTAAAATCAATGTGTCTTATTTTGCAATCAATGTTGGCAATATGTTCATTACTAGGATTACTCAGGAGGGTTTCCATAGTCCTTGGAAATGTTCTTGATTTTGAAGGCCTTGATTAATATTATCATCCCATTCTAACTTTTAATTTAGTTATGCCACTTTACTTCAGGCTGGGATTAGCAAAGAACGGATTGCAAGCAATTTGCTATCACTCTTAGGCGCCATCTTTCTAGAAGCTTACAGCTAAGGATTTTTTCCCTTACATTTCGGAGAAAGGTGTGCCATGCAGGGTTGCGAAGGAGGCTATTATATCCCTATTACAATCTCCTTGAGGGTTAATATATAGTTTAAGGCTTGTTTATGTTTCTCACTTTGGATGATCACTTAATCGCTTGAGAAACCAAATTCTGATTAGACTTAATCATCAGAAAGTGAATTAAGACATTCATTTCAAAATGGCGGAAACTGGAGTTGTCAATATGCCTTTGAAAACATCTGAATTATATTTGTGGAAGGCTGTGGAACCCTGTTATTTTTGCGATTACTAAAATATTAGTAAATATCTCATAAAATACACGATAAAGAAATATCTTTATTTGTACCTGGTGAGGTCCCTGTACAACTTCCTGAGGTGTACGCCGGTGAGCCCGACGCACATGACATTCACTGTGACCCAAAGAACGTTGAGCACATAGTGCCTAACGGGGCCATAGACCATAGGACAGGCGTCCACGTGCCCCGCTGTATCTCTTGAACTTGTCAAGGCCCCGCTGAGCAAGGTAGGACCAAGGTTAATGGTGAAACTTGCAAACCAAATTATGAACAGACCGAATACGATGCACTGAGGACTGTCCAAGGATACAGAGGAGGCTGCGTTTGCTGAATCTTGGTTGTGGTGGTTGACGTGGTTTTGATGGTGTGAGTGATGCTGATGTCGAGGGCTTTGATGCTGGGGAGGATGCTGGAAAGCAGAGCAGTGGATGTTTATAAAAATATTAATTAACAAGAGTTAATTTATTAACACAGAGTTTCGTCATGACAATACTACAAATACTTTCTTTGAAGATTTTAGTTTGTAGTGAATTAAAAAATGAAATAAGTTTGTATTTCATAACCATCGAATTTCCTATCGTTTGGCACTTCTGTGTGCATTTTTTTCCCGGTTTTTAAAATATTTTCGCTAAACTTCTCTACTTCACATCACCCCTTTCTAAGATTTTACTAAGCGGAAATCGGGGAACTGTCGAATATTTCCTGTTTAATTCATTAATAAGTATTTTTTAAGAGCAGATTAAAATTCACAAAGATAATTTCCCATAATTTGCCAATTTTCAAAGCTTTGCAATTGTGAGTAAGTTACATGATTTTACCCCATTGGTATCTTGAAAAACCTCTCACTGTTTCATTTTAGACGATTAGCAACTACGTCGTTGACTTACAGGTAATAAAAGGAGGTTAAAACTTTAAACATTCGCGTCGTTATTCTTATAGTGGTAGTTTTGAACTAAAAGATCTAGTACAAAAAACATGTTTTCAAGCCCCCTCAAGACACTGTAATTTAATGTAATTTAATTTTTATTGGTTGATATACTGTCACACCCATCTATGCCAAGGGGCGTGGTAGCCCATTGGTTAGCGCGCTGGAGTTGTACTCGATAGGCCTGGGTTCGATTCCAGCCACTGCCAAAAAACTGCCGCCGTGTTCATGCGGAGTACGATCACGTTAAACATGTGGGTCCGAAAGTCCTTCCGAGAGGTTGGTGGTAGGGGAAGGAGGGTACGGTCCCTGTGGATGCCTCCCCCACTGGGTTCCGGTCTAAATTGGGTGGCACTTCCCGACCGTCCAAACAGTTGCCTTACACCTTTCTGGTATGTCGGACGGTCTGGGTTTCAACAACAACCCATCTATGCCAAAATCGTAAGGATCCGTGGAAGACTGTGTTAAAGAAATTATTTCATTATAAAATAAATATTCACAAAGCATTGCTACCCTTCACCTCCTGAAGAGGAATTTGTCATTTCCATAAATTCTCAATATTCAATTTCGTTATAAACTGTTTTAATCTGAAGTTGCGGTAAGATAACTAAATGTTATCCCAAACGAATAGAGCAGGATTCTACAAACTTTCAGCATTTAAAAACATCTACATACTATACTTCGAGTGAGCAAAGATAAAAAAAACAAACAAAAAAACCCAACAACAAAGGTATAGGAAATATTACCAGCTTTCTTTAAGTCATGTAATACTTCATGTATTAAACACTAAATAAAAGGAAACAATTTCATATATAAAACCAATGGTTTGACTCCCATTCAATCAATTTCTACATTTCTAAGTTTTGCGCGGAATTATGTCGTGGTCTAATTTAATACAGTAAATAACATGACCTCGCTAACTCTGAGGGCACTTTCGTGATCGTGAGTAACAAGTTGCCAATGTTTGATGTAACGTAGCGATTGCTGAAAAATGAAATCTTTTAAAAAGAGTGAACTACCTGAAAGTCTTGGTCGGGAAGAAGGGAAGCATCATTGATCACAGACGTGAGCATGTTGACAGTAGAGACAGTAACGAGAAGCAGGAATGCTGTCTCGATGATATTGCACTTCGGAAGGCGTTGGCAGAAGAGGACCCCCACGCCAAGGAGGAGGAGCAGGCTGGCACGGCCGCAATCGACCAGGCCCTGATGGAACAGAAGGCCTTGAGACCACCTGCAATGAATGGCAACGGTTACACGGATCTGAAGAAGACAGCTGTTGGTTGATATTATCCGTATTGCCTACTGCTACCAACCATCCCGCTTATCAACCATTTAATTGTCGATATTCCTTCCCTTATTTTCTCAAATTCGCATGGGTTGTACAATATATATAATAGATGTAGCACTCAATGGTAGATGCCTGTGATGAGAAAGACGTGAACACCTGGCCTCTTTTCCTTGAGTCATTCGTTCTCTTTAGAGTTCCCTTCATCCCTCCACGGGAGATTTCTATAGGAATGAGGGGTCTATTCATACATGCCATTTCTGCGGGCATTCACATTTTGCATACCTAGCACAATGACTGACAAATATGGCAAAACTTTGCACAAAATTGACGCACTGTGCATTATTTGGAACTTTGCTATCAAAATATTTAATTAATCAAACTTTATTTTGAAAAATAAACTATTAAAAATATTTTAAAATAAGTAAGCACGTAACAATGAAGACTCGCAGTGACGTTATGTGAATAGACTATTTATTCATCCAACTTAGCCCGCATCCCTAAACGTAGTCACGTGATGACGTCCTAGTTCTTGAATACTGTTTCTGCTTAAGAAGATCTATGGGATTTTTGAGTGGACGGATATTTGACAAAAACTCATTTTGATATAATCACTGACAAAACAGGGAAATTATTATACCTAATTTGGCTTTCGCAAGCCTGATATCGAAATGCTCTTATGTATCTCTTCTCTTGCTACAAAATATTCATTAACATTCCTTACATGTTTAATTATATACCATATTAATCCATTTTTTTTTTAATCCTGCTACAAATATTAGTTTTGCTGCCACTGAGTTATATTCTCATTTTTATTTCCTTACAAAGTACCGCATTTCTGCAATTCATTCCGGGCTTCCATCTTGATGAATGGTTTCGCTGTGTTCATTGAGACACTGCCGTGACTCTTAATTGCTACCCTTGCAGCGTGTGCGATCCTCCTTCTCTGCTTGTTACCATGGTGATAGACTTACGCATTTCTCCATAAAAATGGTAGCCTTTCGTGTTTTAAAAACCCATATTTACACTCGCTTAATCCCATTATCATAGATGTATGAGCAGTAAACAAGAAGTATTTTATGGTCTGTTGGCCCTTATGGTCTTTAATTTTGTTTCTTCCTTTTGACTTATAAAGGATATCTGAGATTTCGTAAATTATTTTTACGCCAAGTGCAAATTAGAATTCCTTTTATGTTGATTTTTGTCATCAGTTTACATTTGCAGCAGAATAGTAGATAATCATGCTTTAAGTATATAGTTTAAAAACATTTTTTCAATTTAGTGATTAAAACATCTTACTTTTTATTTTATTATATTTAGACTTCTGTGATAATCGGCTTCAAACATATGTTTTAAATAAATTTCTTCAATTTAATGAAAACATTTTACTTTTTGTTTTATTATATCGAGTTTTCTGTGACTTGATGCTTTCCTCGAATAATTAATTTTTGAAGAGAGTTTTGCCCTGTTTTACTAAATGGCCTTTAAATACAAACCCAACGCAAAAATGAGAAGGAATAGATTCCCAAGGGTCCCATATACCTTGGCGCCCTGCTTCGTTAATTAATGAAGCGTGCATACGTTCCTTTAATGCAGCGCGGCTACACTAATAATATTTCTCGTATAGTGAAAAATCAAAATCTTGCCAGAGGGCCAAGGTATATGGAACCTTTTTTCTTTCGACATTTTGTTTATTCTAATTATAAGTGGATATCGTTGATGGTGTATTCCTACCTAGATGGAATACATCGGCCGATGTGGTGGCTGAGCCGTCAAAGAGGCAGGCGTTTCCTCGTGATGGCTCGGCTGCCAGATTGCGGGTTCGAGCCCCGCCTGCTGGCATGGATGTTGTGATGTCTTGATGTTGTGATGATGACTACACCCGAAGGTAGAAGTCAGACTTCTACCTTCGGGTGTCCCGGGTCTTTGACTAAACAGAAGCAGTGCACATATTCTTCCTTAATAAATATGTTAGGCACACGACACCAACCAACCAACCATGGAATACATCGTGTGGTATGAAGTAAATATACTCTTGTTAGCGCTCTCATATTTTCATTCATTTTTTGTCGCCGTTTCATTTTCATTACTTAGCATGGAACGCATCCTAAATTTCCGTGACCTTAATCATGAAGGTAGAGAGTCTACCTTTTCTCTTTCTCTCCTGTCATGGCGTAATAAAGTCAGTCATCGCCCCTTACCAACTTTAAGTTGGCAGTAGCACAGTGACGCCGATGAATGATTTGGTTTGTAGTCAACATCCATAGTGTAATCCTTATTATCAAATTTCCCCCTCAAATTAAAAGTTCTGAAAGTCGAAAGCTGTTTCAGATTTAATCATGAAAATGGCGGACATTTTATAGTTCTGTTAGCTTGGAAATTGCGGCATGTTTCATCTCCGACCTATGGTTGCCTTATTTTCAAATTTTTCTGGCATTTTAATCTTGACATCAATTCTTGCTGAAAAATATTCTCAATAGTTTGATTAGAAGAATGGCCAGCAGACGAGTTCGGTATGTGAAGCGTAACCCTATTGCATAGTTATAAATAGAATAAAAAACTGTATAAAAATTGAAATATAAAATAAGAAATATCGTCTGCTATAACTATAAATTAAAATATCTACAGAACGATTAGTTGTACACCAATAAAGTTAATTAAGGGATTTTAGGATATTGTTTTCTGCGCACGAGGGTATAAAAACGAATTTTGTTTGTCTAGCTGTTCTGGAGTTATAGCTGGAAGAATGTTGGAACAAAAAATTTGAGATTTATAAATTTTTTGAATAAAATTCCAAGATTTTAGAATTTTCACACAGATTGTCCCAAGTGTATACAAAATTTCAAGTTTCTGCCTTCAGCAGTTTGAGCTGCAAACTTATCACTGAGTCAGTCGGTCTCACTCGGTTATTTGATATAGATAAGAAAAATGAGGGGGTCCTTTCCCTCCAAACTACTATTTAGTTTCTCAATACTTTTGATTCGCATCAGGTTTATTCTATTTGTGTTTTTCCATGTGTACTAGTTTTCAAAACAGTTTCTAGCGTATCGATATATTTTCCGTTATTTATTCCTTGTTTTCAAAAGTTCCAAAGTTTATCGACTGACTCTCGAAGTTCTGAAGTTTAAAACTTCGCCAGTTTTAGAAATCGACTAGTGACGAACGCTGACAAGTTGACGCATTTTCGCAGAAGTGCGTCGACTGATAAATCGATGCGAACTTGACTTGTAATCTCACCTATGCAGCTGGTTAACTAAAATTTTATAGCATTGTGTATGAACTTAACTTTACATCTCGATTAAATACTTTCCGGTTCGAAAATGTTTTGAATTTTTTTAAGAAATCTATATAAAAAATATAATGTCTGTTTCTTTGTTTGTTCCATAGACAAATCTCCAGTATTTTTTCCTTTCTTTTTTTTTTAATTTCGGTGTACTTATTCAGCCTGTAACCCTATTTATGTTTTGAGTTTGTTGGCCCAGAGATTGTAAAGATATATTAATAACAAGAAAGATCAATCATGCTTCAAGCATTGATTATGAAACACTTTCCAACTTCAATGCAATTTTATTTAAACATCCCTAAAATGCAATACATTCCTCGGTAATAGTTTAAAACTTATCACAATACTACATTAATTTATTATATTTGAAAACTTAAACCTTCATCGAAAAAAATGAACTTCATTCAAATGACGGCATTGAAATATAAATTGCCTGGTTTAAACATCTCTAAAATGCGATACATTCCTCGGTAATATTTTTAAAATTATCATAATACTACGATAATTTATTATATTTGAAAACTTCATGGAAAACAACTGAAATTCATTAAAATGACGTCATAGAAAAAAATAACACGCCTGGCTCTCTCTATAAAAGCAGCATTTCATTCATAAATATATTCCCATTCATTTCATTCATCACAATACTATAATAATTTATTTTATTTAAAAATTAAGACCATGGAGCTACAAGTAATTAAACTCTATGCTTAAAACTTCATCGAAAAAAATCGTCCTTCTCTCTGTAAAATCAATGAATATTTCATTCATATCAGCTATGCAGACTCCATGAGCTATAAATAATTTTGCGTTAAAGAAATGCAGCAATTCTTATACAACTCATTCTACATATTTTGCTATTTACATTTTACATAAGTGAAAAATAGGCTTCGTTGTAGAAATAATCAAATTTGGATGCTCATTTAAACTCAAATATATTGTAATTGCGTTGTTTCAGTATGTAGATGCACAGAATTTAAGCAAAAGTACAGCGGCAAAAATACAGTACCAAATTATGTTCGAAATGCATTCGTTCGTGAGATATCGTATCCTCAGACTCAAGGACACACATGCATGACCTTGAGATGTTTGATTCGAGTTCAGGTATGCTTGAAACGTGTTCTTCTGTCAAAAACTGGAATTCGAAATTTTGACCCCGTCACAATACTTTTCCTATACATTATACTATGTATGTAGGAAAAGTAAAAATGGTAAGGGAATCATTTTTGTTACTAATTACTGTATTAAAATTAGAATTCGAGTTTTCGATAGATCTACACGTTTTGGACCTTTTAGAACACACATTCTAAAAATTTTAAGCGTAAATTTTTATAATTAAATAAGATCAACCTTTTCATTTCTCTAGAATAAACGATTCTCAATATATACAAGGTAGGATCAAAAAGTTCGGAGACTGTGCTATCTCCAACCCTGATTGGAGGAGGGGGGGGGGGGACTATTTTACCGTGGCGTAGAGGCACATGTGACGCGAGATGTGAAAAGGAAGAAGTGTTTCCAGACAATACGTGTCAGTGAACTGTAGTCGTTCGCGTTCGTGACGCTGACAGAAACATTGCACCTGCTGCAGCATTGCACCTGCAACAGAAATATTGCACCTGCAACAGAAACATTGCACATGCTGCAGCAGATGCAATGTTTCTGTCAGTGAACTTCCCCAAACGCGGCAGAATTTGATATTCGCACGTTGTTCTTCAAACGCCATTTCCGATTTCGACGAACGCGAACGACTACAGTTCACTGACACGCATTGTCTGGAAAAACCCTACACTTCGGATCTTCTTCTTTTTCACATCTCGCGTCACATGTGCCTCTACGCCACAGTAAAATAGTTCCTCCCTCCTCCAATCAGGGTTGGAGATATCAGCACAGTCTCCGAACTTTTTGTTCCTACCTTGTATTTTAGTTTTTCGGATTATGGGGGCGAACTAGTTGGCTTCCACAATTTCGAAATTGTCAGATGAGAATAGAACTATTACAAATTCATATGCGATGTAATTTCAAATCAGCATTTTCGTTTATTATTTTATGTGGTAAAACTCAAAATAATCTATCACGACAGAAAGAAAGGAGGAATTGGGTCTATAAGGAAAGTCATATGGCAGTCACATTAGACTGTTTTTGAGGCGAAACCATAACCGTTATTAGCCGGATTCTGGGTTACTAAGACCCTTAAAATGACCCATCGATTTATCAACAGTACCGTTCTTATTTGTGCATACGCTTTTCATGCTCCGCCTCTTATAAGGTATGTTTACTGTGGATGATTGTACCGTCTGAGCGGCCTCTTGAAGACGATGAGCAGCATAAGGAACATGTTGGCGCCCATGCCCAGCGCGGCGATGGTGAAGAGGACCACCGCCTCCGTGGTCTGGGCCGGATGGCACACTGACCCCAGGGTCTGGTTGCTCGGACTCGTGCCGTTCGTGCCAAGGGCTTTGCCCACCAGCACGTTGGCTGCCTTGCCTACGCCCGGCGTCTGAAACGAGAAACAAAGCACGCAGTTAGTACACAGAGCAATTCCAATAAATCGTGTCGATCTCATTCATTTTGCTGCATTATATAGGAAATCAGAAAAGTTCCAGATGACCTATACTCGTGGCAAGGCTAATTGAATCCATTGTAGGCGCTATGGCCGGTTAATTAATTGAGCAATCCAATAAAGATGCGATTCCAATAAATCGTGTATCTGATTTTCCTACACTATATAGGAAATCAGAAAAGTTCCAAATGACTTATACTCGTGGCAAGGCTGATTGAATCCATTGTAGGCGCTATGGCCAGCTAATTAATTAGCCATTTTGTCTTCGCACGTCCATTATTCGTATACATCAGTGGTAGTCAACCTGGTCCCTACTGCCCACTAGTAGGTGATTCAAGCTTTCATGGTGGGCGGTAGGGGTTTTGTCTGAATATTTCCGAAAGAAGAGACTTTAGTTTGATCCTTACGGAAATCGAACCATATATCAAATATTTAGTTTCGCAGCATCAGTCTCAAGGATCTCATTCATAATTAATTAAAGGTAATTTCAATAGACTTTATACTTTTATAGTTTTTATGTTTAATTTTTCTTTTTCTTCAATTTAAGCAGCTTCCGCACTAGTATGCGCTATATCGATGGAAATGCAGAAGTGCAGCATCAAGTTAAATTTTCTGTGTATTATAAACATAAGCAAAGTATAAATAAAAAGATAAATGTAACTACATATTTTTTTATTTTTACTAAACCTCTATTCAAAAATTGCGAGTACTTTGCAGTTGCGCTAAATTAAGTTACTGCGGAACCGGTGGGCGGTTAGAAAATTTTACTACCAACAAAGATACAAAAGTGGGCGCTAAGTATAAAAAGGTTGACTATCCCTGGTATACATTGACAAGACAGCGAAAAAAATGACAATATGCACTTGCATACAATATATATAAAGAGAAACTGTAATGTATTCGAATCTGGTAATATAAGTTTTCGCTTAAAATTGACGTTAAAAAAAAATTCAAAAATGGTTAGGGTCGCTCATGGGGGAGACACCACTCAAGTGGGTGACCTTCCGTGAGAGACGTAGAGAGAGAAGACATGATAAATTAACAAAACGAGTAAAATTAAATGTGAAAGGAGCTCTGTGTTAAATGTTTGTAGGAGGAGGGGGGGAGCAATTAGTTTAGACGGCCCTGCCATGATGAATTGGTTGCATCTGATGAATTTGTGTGGAAGACCCAGACCGTACGACTGACCCGAAGGCTTACAGTAGCTTTTTGTGTGGCCGGTGACTAATTTGTGTGTATCATTAAATAATGAAATAGAGAATCCCTGTGCTGTGTGTCTATTTGTGCGCAGTGTAGCGAACTAGGTGTTTAAGCAGAATTTTGAGCAATTTTCATTGCTTCAGAAGAAGGCAAGACAAGTCGTTTTTATGATACAGCATTTTGATCAGACTGATACAAAATTATAATCTTATATCTATGTGCTTCAAATTGGATATGTGGATATATTTCATTACTAATGGTAATGAGCCTAAAAATCTAGCGACTGCGATAATAATTGCCTTCCTGGTAGGTCGGACGGTCTGGGCCTCAACAACAAGTTAGGATTTTATTCAATTAATTTTCTCACCCGCACACACACATACGCACAAACACACACATAGGCGGATACATTTTCGGAAGTGTTTGAAATATGTTCGGGAGGTCTTAAAATGTACATATTGTTCAAAATCTCGAATTCGAAAATTTTTGTGAAAATAATAATACTTTTAGTACGAGAAAGTAAATTATATAAGAAAAAGAGTTAAGCCTAAATGAAGTAAATCACTATTAATCCCGTTCCCCTTCCTACCATTTCACAGTCGCAATCAATAATTCTAAATTTTGCTCTAGTATTAATGAATTTTGGATTGTTTTCATTTCAGTCTGTTTCGTTTCGCCTTTCAGTTTAATGGGTTTTGTGTGACTGTAATCGAGTTGTTCTGAAAAGATAAAAGATTAATATAGCTAATAATGTGAATTTTCTCCAATACTTTATTTTTAATAATTTGCAAAATAATTCCCAATCTCCGTTATTTTCCAATTAAGCTCTGATTTTTATCCCCCAAACCTTTTGTTCTTTTCCAGTCTTTAGATTTATTATTAATTAAAACATTCTTTGCTTGGAGTTAAAAATGGATGAATGCATTATTTTGTCAGTGTTCTAAAAGTAATAATCGTTATCTCCTAATTGTAGAAGATGTATTGGAAGCTCAAATAGATCGTTTCTGATTTGTTGCCAACTATTTCTTTTTATGAATAATTATAATATGCGTTTAAATTTTGTTAACATTGTTTAAATTTTTGCGTTTAAAATGTTCTTAATTTTGTTCGTTTTTTGGAAATTTTAACATTGTTTTGGAATGCGCTAAGACGTCAAATATAGGAAGAAATGTTTTTTAAATTTAAATGCGATATAATATAAAAAAGAAATATGTATTTTATGTGTTATTTTGGGCGATCAAATTTGAATTAATGCATTACAAAATATCTGGAGATAAATGAATATGATCCTGTATGGATAGTCATGTGCTGTCCTTATAGCATTTTTTTGTTACTTTGTTAAAATGCATTTAGTAATATCTATGCTATTACTTTTCTGTCATTAAATGGCAGCACGATTATGAACGCCACAGAAGGAAATCTAAGCTTCGTACGGCCATGAAATTTAGTACACATATGCGTCAGGACCCGAATACGTGCTGCAACTCCGAGTTATTTATATATATATTTTTTAATTTCGAATTAGTTTTTTAGTTATTTTATGTTCAGCCCAATTTACAACGATTGTGGGCGATATACACACACATCGATTCTTTAGCGACCTAAAGTATTATAGAGTTTTCATCTTTACACCATCGGAAAGATCGAAAAATTATCTTTTCAAACAAACCTTGAACGACATCCATACGATTAATAGACGAATTTAAAATGACTGATTTCATTTCTGTGATTGGGGGAGGGGGTATCACGCCCGTTGTGTCGATGTACCAGATTACATGCAATTTTCACTGTTATTTATACAAATAATAATAAAAAAAAATGTTTATTTTGCTATTTTATATAACTACCCTAAACTTCCGCGCAACACCGAGTACATTTTCTATTTTACTAATATAATAAATTACGCTTAATGGATATAAATATTTTTTATTAACAGTTTTAAAATAACTATGTTAATAATCGAAATCTGGTTATTATTCGAATTCATTTTTTGCTCATCACTGTCTATAACTTTTATCAGTTCATGTCCGTTGCATGTTTAGCTTGAATTTTGCTGTGCAAAACCCAAATCAATCAAGCAGCCAAACTCTTTCCTAATAATTTAAAATATATATTTTGCTTTATCTTATCTCTACTGAAATATTTTCTTCAAACTATCGTGGTATTCCATTCCATTTATTACCTCGGCATTTTTAATCCCGATGAAAATAAACACTACCATCAATTCATTGCACCACAGGTCCTCCGCGTTCTGTTCCGATTTTCTTAATTGGTATTCTGTGTATGCGACGAAAACGTTTTACTCGCTTTTATCTCCGATTTCCTATTTTTAATTCCGTTTAATTGCGACTTCTTATCTTCTCTGAAACTAACACCAATTACTTAAAACACATACTTCTCCCCCCCCCCCCCCCCCATCCGCTTAACGAAACTAATTCGAATAAACAAAACTTTGCATAGAAAAGGAAATTAAAAAGCTCTGTTAATTGCGTCAACAGAGCTCGGCATTAAACGCAATTATTTCCTGGAATAGGAGAGTAGTTCGATTGTTTTCGATTTTTGAATCCTTGAACAAACAAGGGTCCCTACGATTCTGCATAAAGCGGGTCTATTAGCTTGGCTAATGTTGTTGCAAATTGCATAATTTTAAATAGTTTAAACGCGAGAATCATACTGCCAGTAACCGGTGGACAGGTTTGTTAGCGCTCATCAGCACCAAAAAACCGATAATTTTTATGGCAGCAAGGAAACTTGCAATTTTGCGAATTTTTATATTGGCTGATGATGGCTTCAGCCACAAAACCCCACTTATAAGTCCAGAATTCTGATATTGAAGTAATTTTTGGTGCTTTCGTATCGTTGGTTGCTAAATCTTTTAAGTTATTTGATAGGCACGTCCCCCGCAAAGCGATTCTGGAATAACTTCAGCAACTATTGTTGACTCTTCCAGTCAGTACAAGTTCCAGTTTCGCAGGGGAAGAAGACGAAAGTTGAGTTTCCATTGGACTATTATATGAGAATCAAGGTTCAACTCCAAACCACCCTCCTTAGGAATTGGCTTTAGCACGTTGGCCATTCGGCAAGCAACGGTGGCACGTGGCTTGTTAACAATTTTAGTATCATATAAGTTCCAATTCTGTACTAAAATCAAAACGTAAGCTGAGTTTCCAATGGATTATCATTAGTTAGATTCAGGACCCAAATTCAAGTCATCGTTTCTGTGAGGACTTTCGCACAGGTGCAAATAATAGTGGCTTGTTGGCAATTCCGGTAACACAGTTCCAATTCCGTAAGAAAAGGAAATGAAGTCAACTCCCGAGTTCAAGCTATCGTACTTGGGAAAACTTTCGTATATGTGCTAAGACATGTGGCTGCTAATTCAGAAGCCACATCATGGATTTGACCACTGGTCAACTAATTAATTTTTTGAAAAACTGGTTATAATTGTGAGTATGCAACTTCTTTTTAGTGGGATTAGCTGTATTTTATATCATAAGCATACTTTATTTCTGGAAGATACTCCATTGCAGATACTAGTATCCATGGGCAGGTTTCGCGCTTATTATATGCTCGTCAGCATGGAATAACGAATATCTGCAGCAAGAAACTAGTTTAAGCCACAGATTTTGCAAAGGAGGTCTGCATGAAATTCTTTTATATAAGCTGTATTTTATATCATAAGCATACTTTATTTCTGAAAGATACTCCATTGCAGATACTAGTATCCATGGGCAGGTTTCGCGCTTATTATATGCTCGTCAGCATGGAATAACGAATATCTGCATGGCAGCAAGAAATTAGTTTAAGCCACAAATTTTGCAAAGGGGGTCTGCATGAAATTCTTTTACACGACAAATTCGTGTAATCGAATAATATAACGAATGATAATCGAGTAATATAAAATTCGTGTAAACGAATGTAATCCCGGCTACGAAGGACTGAAATTATCAGTTCCCATAGAAGTTTGCAAAAATTACGGCTTAAGCTAATTTCTTGCTGCCATTGCAGATATCGATCATTCCATGCAGAGGCATCTGCAATGAGAGAGGATCTTCCGGAACTTGCTATCACGCCACTGAACTCCAAAATATTCCAAATAAAAAATGTGCCATTTCACGAGAAAATGCAGTCGTTTCCTCAACCTTCTACATCCTTGTACCAAAATTTCTGGCATGCCTCACTTTGTGTTCGGTCCCTTGCGTTTTCCTTTGTCTTTGAGCGTGGCGGTTAAGGCTCGATAAATGGCATTCCAATTACTCTTTCTGGCAGAGTACAAAAGGGCGCTTCAGATATTCCTGGTACTTACACCGCGATATCTTGAATAAGAGAAATAAACCTGGAAACAATTAGAACCGTCATGTCGGTGATTTTTCTTCATTTTCCCTTCTCTGTGTTCTTGGAGGATTTCACTCAGAATGGGGCTGGATAGGAAATCTGGATTAAGAGTTAGGGGGCATTAATGATTTCACAAGCATATGGCCAAATATCTGATCAATCTTGCGTCCCTTGAGCATTAAAAATTAACCAGAATGTAGGTCAGTCAACTCGACTTTTTCATACCAGAATCCATTTTTAGTAGCTTGTTCTGTTTTTCTTCAAATTTACAAGAAAAAAAAAATTGAAAAATCTATCGTTGTTCCAGATGATCACAATTACAGCATGTTACACTTCATTTTAAACGGCTTGAAAAAATCTTTCAATTGAACAAAGCCGGATATAAAGTTTTGTGAAAATCCATTGATATTTTTGGCAGCTATCCTTTACACAAAAAATCGCCCACAGACGGACATCACTCCAAAATTAGTCAACGCATGTTCGGGAAGCCTTAAAACATATTAGCATCAAAATCTCAAAATCAAAAATTTTCGTGAAAACAAGAACTTTCTATTTTTTCATACTACGTATGGAAAAATAAAAATAAATAAGATAGACGTTTTCGCAGTATTCGTTAAATACAATCTGTTTTACATAATTCTCAACAGAGTATTTTTCTATGATATTAAATGCAGATTTGACTTCATAAAAATGCAAATTTCCCGCTTCTGTCACTGTTCTTCAGTAATGAGCTGAGTTTTCATCCTCTAATTGTGTCAGTAACAAACATCAATAAGAACATAGTAGAAATAAGTGGGTGAAGCTTAAAAAAAAATTATTTTAATAAAAACCTTATGTGTATAAAAAAAATTAACCATATTTATTAAAAAAAAAATAATAACAATATTATTTTGTGAAGTGGCTGGTTTGTCTCTGAGAATCGGTGGTGTCCGAATGGTGTTAGAAAAATCGTCCCTTTTATCCATTAGATGGCGACATCTGTGATTTTAAGTCAGTTGAATAACAAAACACTGTTTAAAGTTTTGTTCTACATCTGCTTAAAGTTTTGGAATGCTATTAACAGGTAAATGAAAAACGCAGAAATGAGACACATAAACTTTTGGGTGAGACATGTGTGTATCTATTTTAATTTACATCGCGATTTTGCAATTTAAAATAGATTATTTTTCATTTGGCGCCGTAACTCAGTTTTAAATGTCGCCAAAATTCTTACAAACGTTTCTCGAGAACAGTTTGTCCTAGAGTAATGGACATATTTTTTATTCGTTTTGCCATTTGAAGGTACCTATAAACCAAGTATTTAATTAATTCATTGAAGCATATTTGTCTACTTCATATTTTATTGATTTTCAGGGGCCACTTCGGGGGGGGGGGCAATAATTCCTCTATATTTTTCAATTCTAACAATATACAAGCTAAAATTTTCCTTCAGCCGCTTGTTTCATTTCCCGCAAGTTAATTTATGAGAATAGTCCCCAACTTTGAAAATTTTCCCTCTGGTTTTTGCCAGCCAACATTGATGTTGAGAAGAGGAAGGTTTGTGCTTTTTAAAAAATTCGATAAAATAATTAGAAGTGTAAAATAAACGCGTTATTTTTCGATTAATAATAATAAAAATACTTCTATTTTACCGATTTCTTAAAAACGCATAAACATTTCTCATTTTAGCATGTATGCTTGGCGGCAAAAAACAGAAATAAAAAAAGTCCTGAAAACTAAACAAGCCAGGGGTTAGGGACTATTTTCTATAGATTAACAAGGGGGGAATGAAACAGGCTGCTGGAAGGAGAATATAATATTCTCTTAATTACCAAATTTCATGAAATTTCGTTTAAAAGTTTGAGCTAAAGTAGACATTGCACAGTCTTCACGCTAAAATTAGAGGTTCTGCTTTCTGAAGAGCCCATACCAATCCTTTCCTTATATTGCTATGTATGGTGGGGAAAGTAAAACGAAGACTGTTTTTTTTTTTGTTTTGTTTTGTTTTTTTCTGCAGATCGTTTTTCACACCACTAAACAACTTCTCGCAATTTTGCATTTTCATTCTCCTCTCCCTCCTGCCCTTTCTACCCCGGGCGCCCTGGTTTCTACACGAATAAATATCAATTCTCTTCCGCGTCTTCTTCACATGGCGAGCGCCCCGGATAACTCCGCAGCAAGGTTACCAAGAATTGACTTTAAATTTTTTATGGGGTTTTTTGGAGTGTGTGTGTGTTGTTGGCGACACTCGTAACTCAGGGAAAGGAGGGGTGGGTGGGATTCAATTGAAAATTGGATATTTGAAGTAAATAAGGCAAGCGTGCATTGTGTGGAGTCGGGATTATGCGGCATGATTGCATTTTGGGGATGTAGGCAGTGTAATTTTCTTTAGCGTTCGAATCGAATACTTTCCATTCTTTTGTACTTTTTACCAGGCTCGTAGTTAAGACTAGGCCTACACTGGATCCTGAGGAGGAGATCAGATGTAGGTCTAGGATAAAAGGGGAGATCACCACCCTTTGCAGCTCAAATATCGTTGTTTGCAGTGAAATATTCAGAATTTAATAGATCTGTTATTATGTCTGCAATTGGTATCAAATTTTTAGCGTGTGCTGTCTCACTCTTTGCTTATTTTTGCAAATTGAGCTTTAATATCTATGAATAATATTTCTTTTATATCAGACTGGCAAATTGCTTGGCATCAATTAATAAATTTGACCAGGTTTTTTTTTTTTTTTACCTTTAAGGGACTTTTTGGATGCTTTCGTGCTCCTCCACACGTTTCCCAGTTTTGTATCAATAAATTCGTTGCAATTCTACGGGCGTACCCAGAGAGGGTGCAAATTTTTTATCTGTTTTATCTTGAATTACCAAAAATAACAAAATGACCGTTATTAAACTGAGCGAAAATTTTTGAAAGAATTCCTATAATCATCTCACCGAGTTTCTAATTTCTTTTGTTGCATACATATCCAGTGCTGGACAAATTCTGTTTGTATCTAGAAGCCAGACCAAAAATGTAGGCTCTTATCTTACATATCATCGTATTACGCCTTGAAAATGAGGTTCTTTTTTTATCCTTAATTTATTTTAATTTCTAGATAACCAAAAGGAGAAAATTGACAATTTGGTTGCTTATGTATTTCTGCAAGTGAATTAAATAAATTATAATAACGTGCAATAACATTATCAGAAGTTATTTGTATCTGATGATGTTTCGCGATCCCATGTCTTGTCAGTGCTTCAAATATCTCTTGGATCTAGATATCAAATGTGCCGGTGATTACAAAGTATAATTCCTACTCTCATCGTGACTGGAAGTGAAAGACCTGTTCCTGTGGGAAATCGTGCTCTAATTGTTTTGCATAAATTTAAAATTTCTAGCAAACCAAACTTTTGTAACTGATTGTAGCCTAGGAGTTAAAAATTAATGGTACCATAACCACTGTTCTAAAAGATATAGCGCCTATAGCCTTTTCCCCTTATTCTTAAGTGCACATATTCCCACACATTTTTTAACAGTGTCAGTGCAATAGAATGAATTAATTGGATCTGTATATTAATTGTGTTCAAAATGTGATTGCTTTCTCATTAAAAAATTAAGAATACTTAACTTATAAATAGAAGAAAAGCAACCCCGTTATTGTAGGATAAACTTGTTGTCCCCAGATATTTCAGCTTTTTGGGTTTTTGGCGCCCTTATACCGTGCTCCAAATTGCCCAAATGAAAAGAGATTTAAGAATTTCAAATAAGTATCCATTCTCATTTAAGCATCCTTGAATACGAATTAGCCATTTTAAGTCATGTCTCTGTGAGCTTCTAGAACACGTTGAATGGAATATGGTACGATTATTATTTTTATGTATGAACGTTGGATGCCTTTTATAATTTATTTTAAACGGTATTGAAAGACTGCATTTGTTGGGTTTTTTTTTACGCAGTAGCATGTAACGTAAATATGATAGAGTTCCATTCGCAAGTCCTCCACGAAAGGTATTCCTCCCTTAGCAGTATGTTTATATCTGACTCATGTTTAAAATTTTACTTCCTTTGTTATAGTGTACTCTTTGTTTCTATCTTTCGAATTCTCAACGGCGAGAGTTGAAAAATAAGAACGAAATGCTGAAATGGTATTTCAAGCTTATCTTCTTCTTTTTTTCACACTTACTTTAACGTCCAGCAATTTTATACTTTCTGTCACTGTCTCTTTCATCGTCTCCTGAAACCCCAGGCGCCCTGGTTTCTACTCGAATAAATATCAATCCCCCTCTCGCTACTTCTTTCCGCGCCTTGGGCGCCCCCACACGATAACACTAGCAAGGTTATGAAGAATTGACTCGAAATTTTTGTTATTCTGCTTTAAATTTCAGCTACGACATGTGCTCTGTTTTGAGCGCCCTCTTTACTTATTTATTTTATTTATCTTAACTTTTCCTTTGGATTTTCTAGATTGGTACACTTAAAATAAAATCGAAACCAAACTGGCTTAAATTATGTATAGGGCGAACGAAAAATCGCGCGCATCAAATTTTAAAGTCATATAATGTTTAAATTTACTTTTTTTTTTCAGTTAGGTGACACTAATACAGCGAAAAATATCTCAGAAATATACACAATCTGTTTTGTTTCATTGCAACAATCTATGAAACAAATTAAGTACCATTCATTTTAAACTTAATTATTTGATATTCCTTTAAACCATTTTTAATTTTTTACAGAATAAAATAATTTATTTCCGTTGGAGTTCATGTCATCAAATAAAGTTTCAGTAAAAATAAAAAAAATGTCTGCATAATTTTTTCTTCTTTTTTTAATGGAATTTTTTAACGTGTTTTATTTATATCGCAACAATTCCTGTACGGAGGAACTCTAAACAGAGACGCAGTTTCCTGCAATAACGTAAACGATAATTATATCAAATTAAAAAAAAAATCCTTCAATAACTGGATTTATATTCCTAACAAAGATGTATGTCTGCAGACTTTCAATTTTTCTATCCAGATCAATATATTTTTCTCTTTAGATAAACTTTAAATTTTAATTGCTTTCTCAGGAATACATAACATTTATTTGTTAAGATTTTGTACCATAATTTCCATGTCAAAATAGTTTATTGTGACAATTTTTGCACGTGGATCTTATATTACCCATCTCCTTTTCAACTAACAGGACCTTGAATGTAAATCGAAGCAATGTATTTGCTAAAATAGTGCATGTTACCCCTTTTTAAATCCATAGGAATTTCTTTCTATCAGCAGAAAGAAATAAAAATGTAGAAAATCGAATCAAGAGTGTAGAAATTCGTTTGAATTTATTATAGGCGTTTTAAGTGCGTTTTTATGCACCGGTCGGAATATATTTTTATTAGGAATAAAATGTTTTTCACCTTTAGTTCCGTTTTATTTATTTATTTATTTGTAGTTTTATGAGGTTCACTAAATATTCTTGCATTTTCTTTATGGCTTGTAGTATTTGCATGTGTATTATTTTGTTTTAGCATTTGGTGGCAGTTAAATTTGTCGCCACTTGTTCAATATTTTTATTTCTTCGCAATAAATTGAAAATGTATATCGGATTTAATAATTCGGATTCGAATTTTCGACGAATATAGTAGAATACGTATCAACTACGCACGTATAGAAGCCGCCTAAAAGGGGTGTTCTTGAACTTAAGATTGTAGCTCTGTTTCAGATAACTGCATTCATGGACAGGTTTCACGCTTATACACTCATAAGCGTGGAGTAGCCGAAACCTACAATCATGTCATGAGAACTGGCTATGCTCCACCATTTTGTGATTCTCTGTGGAGACTGACAAATTCATTCCTTCCATGCAGACAGCTTCCACTTTTCGAAACATTAAGAACCTTTTGCGCAGTTATTACTGTTATTTATCTAAGAAAGTTATAACTGTTATGGAAAGCAAGCATCGGCATAAAATAAAAATACATGATGAAATTGTTTTACTGCTTTTATAATAAACAATAAGTAGTACACAAAGAAAAATTAAAATAAACAGTGTTAAGGAAGACTTGAGCAACGTATTTGAGCACAAATAGAATAATAGCGTAGTATAAAGCTGTTTCGAGGATACACTGAATCCTTTTATTCTATGCTAGATAACCAACAAACCCAAACCTGTCTTTATTATTATTTATTTCATGTAGCATAGATGCGTGTATATATATATATACGAATCTATAGTTTCATAGGAGAAAGTTACGTGGAGGTTAAGATTAGTGACCATATCTGGTATGGTAGAGGTAAAGAGGAAGTACTGGCAGATTTTATTAATATTAATAGCGTGGGATAGAATTTAATATAGTTGCAATGCTTGCGTGATATGAAATAGAAATTTGGAATAAGAATTATGAAAGAAAAGGGCGCATTATTGGGGAAAGCTTAAAATTTCTGTATTATATATATATATATATATATATATATATATATATATATATATATATATATATATACATACAGAGCACCAGGGGTTGTTGCGATATTAATGAAAAACGAAACTTTTGTTTGTCTCATCATCACGGGAGAACAGCTGCGAATTTAATGAAATTTTGTGGGTAGCTTTGAAATAGCCCCCCATAAATTTAGTCCAAGTTTTGAGTTTCTAAGGCCAGGGGTTGTCGAGATATTAATGGAAAGCGAAACTTTTCCCTAGGAGTTCTGCTCTCTAACTCCATGATTCCCAACGAAAAAGGTTGGAAATCGCTGGTTTAAAACGTGAAAGTCAATTAAATTTCTGAGTTTTGTGGGAGTTTATTGAACGTATTAGTCACGTTTGAAAATCGCAGGTTTGAAATATGAATTTAAATGGAAATTCTATCAACATGGTTTATTTTTCACAGGCTTACTCAACAAATTTTATTAATTTGAATCTATATATATATATAAAGAAGAAAAGTATGCATGGATGTATGATCCAACATCACGGGAACCGAAAGAGTTTTGCAATGTAAATCCCGAGCAACGTCGGGTGATAGCTGCTAGTCTATCTATAAAAAAAGTTTGCATTAATTGCATTGTTTAAAACGTGAATTTGAAGATAAAGCTGAAAGCAAGTTTCTCTAACTCCATGGTTTAAATACAGAGGGTGTTCACACATTTTTGTAACAATTTTGACTTTATGAATTAAATTTAAATAAATTAAAATAAAACCTGACTGGCATCAAGTCGGAATAGGGTTTAATTATCGTCTGCTTCATTAATAATATTATTTAAAATGTCACTAGAAAATACTCGATGAATCGAAGGATATATTTTTGTGCTTTCCGAAGAGAAATACTCTTATTAAATTATAATACTCTTATTCGATTGTTAAAAAAAGATGTGAAAAACATGGTTTTAATATTTCTACAAGTAAATTAAGTGACATAATTAATAAAAAAAGAAAGAAACTTCAAAGTTTACATTTGGCAGGGAAAAATGTAAAAAGTGCATACCCAACAAAGGTGGGTTCAGTGAAAACAAGGAAAGTTTTGCTAAAGGTTTTATGGTTATTGCTGGATTCTCTTATAACGGAAAACTTAAAATAAGGAAAGCAGAAAAAAATGTCAAAATTAACTCGGATTACTATCAGAAATATGTTTTAACACCTTTTTCAAAAAATACATTTCACCACTTTCACATCACTGAAACAATCTTCACTGTTAAGTTCCATCAGAATAAGGCTACCAGCCATACCTCTAAATGTACTACTATATTTTTTGAAAAAATGAGAAATGAAACCAGAATTGAGGCTATTCCGTTTAAATGCATCCTACCCAAGTCCTCCGACCTGTCTCCTATGGATTACTGTGCATTTGGACGTTTAAAACAAGCTCTTTATAAGCGGCATCCCAAAACATTGGATGGACTGGAAAAATTGTGGTGGATTAGTGAAACAAAATCAACCTTGATATTTTAAGAAATGCTCTTATCTTGGAAAATCAAGATGTAATATGATAGTTCAACAAAAGGACTATCAGATTGAACATATTAGAAAATAAATTATTATCTTTGTTTATATATATATATTTTTTCAAAATCGTTACAAAAATGTGTGAACACCCTCTGTATTAACTTTCCTATTCAGCCGAATCATAAACTGTTAGAGATGAGGTGGTCTCATCTCTAACTCCATGAGTTCAATACAGTTTTCCTTTTATTTCTTTAGTAGTCTTATGACCCAATGCAAATTGCATTATGTTATGGATTCTCAAGATATTTATTTTTTGGCTTAATTTGAAAATATAAGTTTCCAAATGAAAATGGAAAATTATTGAAAATTACCTCAATTCGCTTTAATTTCAGTTATTGAATTTATCTTATTTTGTGCAGGAAGTCTCTATTGAATAAATGTAAATGTGGAAAATATGAAAAAATTCATCTGAGACTGTTAAGGAAAGTTGGAATATTGATAATTTTATTTTAAAAAAATTCTGCATTTTCACTTAAGAAGCTTGAACTTTTTTACATAAATATATACATTATAGCTATAAATATTCATTTCTTTTTATTTGCGTTGTTTTAGCTGTATATTCTTGGGTTATTCTATATTTTTTAACTATACTTCCAATTTTAAAATTCCATTGCGAGCTGTTTAACAATGCAAATTAACAATCCATTTAAAATGTTTGAAGTTTCGTGAAAAGCGGAGAATAAATACAAAGAAAATTACGATTTCCGAATGGCAACAGTACGTCGAAAATTGATTTGAATTTATTATGGGTGTTTTAAGGTGCCTTTTTATGCAGTGGTCGGGGCTCGTTTTTATTGGAAATCAAACAGTTCACTTCTGGCTTCAACTCGAATCGTGTGACGGCGTTGCTTGAATTTGCTATGGATAAGCTTTTATGCCTGCATATTTTTGCATAGTTAATTTCATAATTTATGTTAAAAGTGGGAGTGTTTTAATTCTTTTATCTATTTACCAAAAGGTTTTTTTTTTATTTCCGTTGGAATTTATATTTATATTAGCAGATATACCCGTAATATTCGGGATTTTATATATTTGTAAATTTTAAACGTATTTGTACTGCTTCTAAACAATTTAAACTGTTCTAAACGTATTTATACTGTTCGAATGTGAAATGACAGTAAAATGTACTTTGCGATGAGATAGAAATTTAAAAATTGGTGCAAAGGTAGATCGTTACATAAGAAGAAATGTACAATTTCAGTTTTCGAATATTGACAACTGCCATCCCGTTGTAAGAGGGGGTTATATACTCAGCAGTGTTCGATTTGCTGAATATATAACCCGCTCCTACACGCACACCTTTAAGTGAGATAGATAAATGAAATTAGGCACACAGGTCTATCAGATTGAACATATTAGAAAATAAATTATTATCTTTGTTTATATATATATATTTTTTCAAAATCGTTACAAAAATGTGTGAACACCCTCTGTATTAACTTTCCTATTCAGCCGAATCATAAACTGTTAGAGATGAGGTGGTCTCATCTCTAACTCCATGAGTTCAATACAGTTTTCCTTTTATTTCTTTAGTAGTCTTATGACCCAATGCAAATTGCATTATGTTATGGATTCTCAAGATATTTATTTTTTGGCTTAATTTGAAAATATAAGTTTCCAAATGAAAATGGAAAATTATTGAAAATTACCTCAATTCGCTTTAATTTCAGTTATTGAATTTATCTTATTTTGTGCAGGAAGTCTCTATTGAATAAATGTAAATGTGGAAAATATGAAAAAATTCATCTGAGACTGTTAAGGAAAGTTGGAATATTGATAATTTTATTTTAAAAAAATTCTGCATTTTCACTTAAGAAGCTTGAACTTTTTTACATAAATATATACATTATAGCTATAAATATTCATTTCTTTTTATTTGCGTTGTTTTAGCTGTATATTCTTGGGTTATTCTATATTTTTTAACTATACTTCCAATTTTAAAATTCCATTGCGAGCTGTTTAACAATGCAAATTAACAATCCATTTAAAATGTTTGAAGTTTCGTGAAAAGCGGAGAATAAATACAAAGAAAATTACGATTTCCGAATGGCAACAGTACGTCGAAAATTGATTTGAATTTATTATGGGTGTTTTAAGGTGCCTTTTTATGCAGTGGTCGGGGCTCGTTTTTATTGGAAATCAAACAGTTCACTTCTGGCTTCAACTCGAATCGTGTGACGGCGTTGCTTGAATTTGCTATGGATAAGCTTTTATGCCTGCATATTTTTGCATAGTTAATTTCATAATTTATGTTAAAAGTGGGAGTGTTTTAATTCTTTTATCTATTTACCAAAAGGTTTTTTTTTTATTTCCGTTGGAATTTATATTTATATTAGCAGATATACCCGTAATATTCGGGATTTTATATATTTGTAAATTTTAAACGTATTTGTACTGCTTCTAAACAATTTAAACTGTTCTAAACGTATTTATACTGTTCGAATATGAAATGACAGTAAAATGTACTTTGCGATGAGATAGAAATTTAAAAATTGGTGCAAAGGTAGATCGTTACATAAGAAGAAATGTACAATTTCAGTTTTCGAATATTGACAACTGCCATCCCGTTGTAAGAGGGGGTTATATACTCAGCAGTGTTCGATTTGCTGAATATATAACCCGCTCCTACACGCACACCTTTAAGTGAGATAGATAAATGAAATTAGGCACACAGGTCCATAATTAAGAAGGCAATTAAGATAGAAACTTGAAATTTAGCACAAATGAGATAGTTTGATCAAGCTGACGAGGTATTCCATAATTCTAATCATACGACAGCAAAATATTTAAATTCTCCCAATTTGTACAATAAATACCCAATTTGTATATAACTGCAGGGTATATGTTTATTGTGATTCATTCGTTTTCAACTGGTATTCAGCTTGTCTGTTTCTAAAGATATAATTTGACCTTGTAGCCAATTCTCTTAAAATTTCTATAGTGCATTATTTTTATTTAGTCCCTTTCTAAATGCTCTAAAGCATTTTCTTTTCTTTAATTATTTTTTTTTATTTTCATGACTAAACAGTATGAAGATTTGAAATTAAGAAAGGGTATAAATGTAGGATAGCTTCTTTCAATATATTGTGTAAAATTTTAACCCTAAGATAATGCACTAAATTATTATCATACTGTGTAAGATGTCAGATTTTTTTAAAGTGATATTGTAATCACATTTTTCTCCTTTTTTTATTTTAATCATTTTTAATATTTATTAAATGTCTACAAATGTAAGTGAATAAATTTAAATATTGTAATTGTAATAAGTAAAGTACATTTCATTTTTGTGTTTAGTTATATGAGAAACACATGAAAAATCACATTGAATTGAATTTTTTTTTTTTTTTTTTTAAATATCTGGCATTAAATTTATGCATAAATTTTGGAATAACTTAATTCTCTAAACCAGGGGTCGGCAAGTAATTTTAGGTGGGGTCCGGATACTTTTGAAAATTTTTATCGAGGTCCAGAAAAAAAAACTCATATTCCTTACAAGTTTTTTATTTTAATTTTCACTCACAAAATAATATGCAATACAGTAGATAGGCATATTTGTATTCAAAAATCAATGGGAGATAATCAAAGACATTTTCGGTCTTGAGCCAGTTTTAACAGTTGGGTTCAAGCGGGGAAGCAGCTTATGCGAAGAATGTCTTCAAGGTGGGCGGCCGTTAATCTTGAGCGATATTCGTTCTTCAAAAAATTCATTTTTGAAAATGAAGTTTCACAGACATATGTGGAGTCAAACAGAGTAGCCAGGTAAATGGCTATTTTTTTGCAATTTCCATATTTTTCTGGGATATGTTTACTCCAAAATTCATCGGCGGATGCAGTTTTATACGTTTGCAAGGAAATGTCTTCCTGCAAGTCTATTATCTCCATTTGGAGTAAAGGCTTTGAAAGTCGGAGTAACTTCGCAGCCACATCTGTCCATTCTGCCGCTGGAGAAACTTCAAAAGGCGATTTTAAGAATCGCGACAATTTCTCTATCTCTGAAAAGTATTGGAATCTTGTTGCAAATTCCTCTTATGTTCTGACATGAAATTTGAAAATACTGCAATGTCTAATTCAGGATTATTTTTATATTCAAAAATTGTTGGAAAGTGAATAAATTCTTGACTTGCAATGTCTTTTTCAAAGATATCCAGCTTGTGACGGAAAGAAGACATACTTTGTATCAGATCACATATTAATTTCCCATTTCCTTGTAGCTCGGTATTGAGCGCATTTAAATGTTTAAAGATGTCTTTCAGGAAAGCCACAGTTAGCATATTGCGTTTCTTTTTCTAGGAACTCCAAATGGTTTCTTGCTCTTTTTGTGTATCCAAATTTTCTAAGAAGGAGGTTATTTCTTGTTTTATTTCCCAAAAACTTTCAATCACTTGACCTGTACTTAGCCAATGAACATTGTTGTATTGCAGTAAGTCAGAATGCGCCGAATCACACTCAGATAGAATCTCTTTGAACTGTCTGTGCTGATGAGCAGAATGAGACCTCATAAAATTAATCAACCTGATCAAGCTGTCCATTACTTCTTTCAGAGTGACACTAAGTGATCTTCCCTAAATGATTTACTTTCAATATCCAAAAATCGCACGAAAATGGATATTTGTTCTTCATCAACAATGTCGTATGATTCATCAAGTGCTATGGAGTAGCAAGGCGCCTTCTGCAGAAGTTCGAGCAAACTACTTTTATTGTCAGCAGCTAAAATTTCGGTTCTTCTTGTATTGCTTCTTGCCGATAATGGAATACCTTGAATTGCGGCAACAACATCCTTTTTCTCTTCAAAAAGTGCCGCAGCCACTTCCAACATACATTTTTAACACTTTACAACAAAGTTGAAAAGTGTTTATGACTTTGTTCATTCTGTCTGTCTGTCTGTCCGTTAGCACGATAACTGCCGTAAAAATGACTTAATCAAAATGAAATTTCAGTATGTTGTTCAGACGGTCTGTAGGACCTATGGGAATATAAATGAATAATATCACCCAATTAGTTTTGGATTGAACCCGGGTTGAAAAAATGAAATACATTGAGCACTATGGGACCTAATTTTTCAAACATTTTTTAAGCGGATTTAAAATTCACAAATGGCTTCGAAAATTTTAGGTAATAGTCAAATTGTTCCATAAAATATATGAAAAAAAATTCAGCGAAATATATTCAGTAGTTTTTTAAATAAAAATTAAAATAATAATTACACATCTTATATGAAACGATCACGTGACCATGATATAAAACGATCACATGACCCACTTCAAAATGATATATGGCATACATCTTGTTTCAAAATCGTGATTTTTTAAAGTTCTTTTTAATTCATATTGAGTGTTGTATCCGTCCTAAAACTACTTTATTTTTGCTTAAATTCTGTGCATCTACATAATAAAACAACACAATGACAACATATTTGAGCTTAAATTCTCATTCAAATTTCATTATTTCTACAACTAAGCCTATTTTTCACCTATGTGAAATGTAAACAGCAAAATATGTAGAATGAGTTGTATATTAGAATTACTGTATTTCTTTAACACAAAATAATTCAGTCCATGGAGTCTGCATGGCTGATATGAATGAAATATTAATTGATTTTATAAACCGAAGGACGATTTTTTTCGATGAAGTTTTAAGCATAGTTTATGAATTGTAGCTCCATGGTCTTAATTTTTAAATAAAATAAATTATTGTAGTAATGTGATGAATGACATGAATGGGAGAAAGTGATGAATGAAATCCTGCTTTTATAGAGAGATCCAGGCGTGTTATTTTTTCTATGACGTCATTTGAATTTACTTCAGTTGTTTTCGATGAAGTTTTCAAATATAATAAATTATCGTAGTATTATGATAGTTTTAAAAATATTACCGTGGAATGTATTGCATTTTAGAGATATTTAAACCAGACAATTTATATTTCAATGTCGTCATTTGAATGAAGTTCATTTTTTCAATGAAGGTTTAAGTTTTCATATATAATAAATCAATGTAGTATTGTGATAAGTTTTAAAATATTACCGAGGAAGTGTTTCATAATCAATGCTTTAAGCATGATTGATCTTTCTTGTTTACTATCTCAGAGTCTGAAAATGGCTTCTGGTGTTCACTAAGCGTCCAACTCACACGCAACGCTGTTTCTGCAGATTTTTCTCGCTTGCTCAGAGAGCGAACTAGTAAGACCGTGCTTTTTTTGTAAGAAGCTAGATATGAATGGAGTTTTTCTTGACGAACTTCACTACCCAGAGAAAAATTTTTTTGGAACTGCTGATGAGTTATTTGATAGTGTCGCTTTAAATTGCCACTTTTAACAAGAGCGACAGTTCTGTTTCATATGAGGCAAACTGGAACAGCTCTAGGCCTATCAGGTAGCGTAAAACAATATTGTTCAGTCCACTCAGTCAAAAACTTCCTATTTTCGCTATCAACTTTACGCTTTTCAGGATCCATATCGATGAAAAAGAGACGTTATAAACCTCGATAATAACAAAACGCTTCGTACGAGATTGCAACAACTACTGACGAAATGATTCGACGACCGCTTCCGCGTCAAAGTGTATGCTGGTGCACAACAAAGGACTGCACCGCAAAGGGGAGGCTCTTCCATGCCCAAGATCGCCGCAGCCGAGTAGACTCGCCCGAAAGATAAGTTTCATAAAGTGGAGTTAGGCTTTCGTTCGAGTTACGTCTTCTCTGATTAAATAAAAATTATTTCATTAAATAAAAATAATAAGGGTGGCGCTCAAACTTATAGATACTATAAGTTTGATTCTAAAAGAATTTTCTATAATATAGAAAAATATTTTTTAAATAATTTGATTAATTTATTTTATACTGTCAAAAAATTTTTGGCGGTCCAGTTTTTGACCTTCCGCGGTCCGGACCTGGACCGAGGTCCGCCAGTTGCCGACCCCCGCTCTAAACGTTCAACAAAAACAATAAAATTATAAATTAAATCACCAATCAGTAAAACTAAATAAAATATCATCAAAATGCAATAAAATTTCTTCTTTTAGTTATATCAAATTTAAACTCTCCTTTTTTCCTATAAAAAGAAAGACTCAACATTTTTTTTTTAATTTTATATATATTAACTCGCATATTAAAGACATTTTCTAAAAAAAATAACCTCTAGTCAGTAGTTTATTTATTTATTTATTTATGTATTTATTTATTTATTTATTTATTTTTTTTTTGTGTGTGTGTGTGTGTAAGCTGTTTTCTGTTTCCTAAAAAAATTTCAATTCTTCACTTTACTTCATGCTAAAGCTTGTAAAAACAAAAATTTAAGGATATTTTGTAATCTCTACATAATAACAGTAAAAGTTTAGTTACTTTAGCTAGAAATAAAGGTAAGTTAAAATACGTTTTTCAAATAGCATTGCTTTTTAACGAAGTTGCTATAATGGCATCTCAACCAAATTTTAAATTTCTGTATTCTTAAAACTAAAGTAGGTAGGAAATTCAAATTTTCAGGATTTTCACAGTTCTAGTTAATAAACTTTAATGCCAACTTCCGTTAAATTTCGTGCCGGCGGTTTTTTTTTTTTTTTTTGTGTGTGTGTGTGTGTAGGGGGGGGGGGGGAGGCATGGAATGGTCCATATACAAATTATTTCGCGATGTGGGTTATAATAAAAGATTGGGAACCACTGGGTATACAATGTTCGAAAGATTAACAACTATTAAGCCATTATATATTTAACGTTCCCAGCGTATTAAAATAATTTATTAACACTACTAGCGGGCAATTTAAACTGGAATATATTCATTGAAAAGGGGAAAATAATCAATCAATCAATCAACATTATACCTTTCATTGTAAGAATCATTTTTCTGGACGTACGATGAATTGATTTCACTGTTAACCGTATTCGTAGATTTTATTCCAATCAGGATTTCTTCAAAGCATTTCCCTCTAATCGTCTTTTGATTTATCTGAAAACTTCTGAAGACGGAGAACATAAAAACTGTAAGGGATTGTAAAAATTCTTTTACTGGATGAGAACGACCACGTGACCATCGCTTACACAGATATTTGAAATTCAAATTTCTGCTCAAATCTTTCACCATTTTCTTTGCTGTTTTTTAATGTCCTTTATGATGTCCCAACGCTCAACTTTTTTATTTATTTATTTATTTATTGATATTTTTTAAAGGAATTTCTTTGGACGAGGTGCTATCTTGAGTTTTGGGTACTTCTTTTTAGATCGAAGAGTATAAAATATCGTTTTGGGCTTTTAAGTTTTGTATGACCTGTTTTTATGTTTCTATTTCGAATATTAAGTAGTACCCTGGTTCCCTTCGTTATGATCTGCTTTAGGTTCTAAAAAACATAAAGTATATTAAAGCTGAGTAACTAAAATACATGTTAAATATTTAAAATTTCCCCCTTTATATACTATAGTATACAGAAAGTATTGTGTATATGTTTCATAGAAACTTTCGTAAAAAGTATTTATTGCACTGTCATTGTCTTAACTTTATCCCCCCCCCCCCTCTCGTACTCTTACACAATAAAAAAGCTTTGTAAAATATTATAAATTTATTTGCTTTCCGAATAGTTAATTGATCATGCAACTGCTACTTGCCCTAACTCGAGATCAAGTTTAATTGCTTGCAACATGTCACTTCTTGTCTTTCTGATTCTTTAAAATCTTATCTTTTTTATTTTACATAAAATGCTCCCGAGTTTTATTAAGATTAATAACTGTCTGCCATAACCGGAACACGAAAAGAAACCTTTTCTCTTTTTAATTCGGAGAACAAGTGAAAGAACGGACGTATTTCTGGCGCTAACGATGCCATTTTATCGAAATATATAATATGCAACCTTTCAATTTCGTCAGACGATATTTTTTTCTTCAGAAATGTTATTTTGTCCTAGCGAAATAATTCTTTGGTTGTGATTTTAGGAAATAAAGTATTTTGGCTGTCTGTAATGACGAATTGTCTGCCATGGAAATTTTACCTTGTTTTCTGAGTTTTTCTTTGACATGTTATTTTTTTTTACTGCGTTTGTGGAATTTTGCCAAAATAGAGGAAATATTTTACTTGAACTAATATAATAAATAGCATGAAGGAGGAACTTGGGCTTTAATATATGTGTTTGGTGTGGTGTGTTTATTAAATATTTTATGCAGATATTTAGTATACTGATATAAAAATCAGAAGAAAGTCAGAAAAATGGGAAATTTAAGGTCATTGTCAGGAGAGTTTAAAATTTGAAAAGTCGGGGAAATTAAACATTTAAGGACAAAGTCAGGAAATTTTTATTTGCCCAGTATTTTTGCCATGTTCAGGATCAGTCGTGTGCTCAATTTTTTCCAGGGGCCTGTGGTATAATTGAGGGCTTGCTGTTTTAGACACATGTATGTATCTAGGCCAACTCTTGTTTCCTCAAGAATATATCCTTCATATGCAAATAGCTAGTTTTGCGGATGCTTTTCAGTTAAAACGCAAATATTGCTCTTTCTTTGTTGTATATGCAACAATATTATGCTTATTTTTTCATATATTAACTAATGGGAAATAATTTTTGTTTTGGCAATTTTTTTATAATTTGATATTTGTTATAAACTCGTAACAAATATTGCCCTTAAAAATTTTAAACCACTCTCTTTTTCTTGAGACTTGACTGGGTTTCTACTTCGTCTAGCTTCGTCTCCGTTTCTTGGAGCCTTTGTAGAAAATTGTTTTATCATTTATAATAGATAATTTTCAATTTTATTTAATCAGCAAATACTTTTGTCTTGGTGATTATGAGCGCAGATACTTTTTCATTTTATATTTTATAATTTGATATTTGTTATAAACTCGTAACAAATATTGCCCTTAAAAATTTTAAACCACTCTCTTTTTCTTGAGACTTGACTGGGTTTACTTCGTCTAGCTTCGTCTCCGTTTCTTGGAGCCTTTGTAGAAAATTGTTTTATCATTTATAATAGATAATTTTCAATTTTATTTAATCAGCAAATACTTTTGTCTTGGTGATTATGAGCGCAGATACTTTTTCATTTTATATTTTATAATTTGATATTTGTTATAAACTCGTAACAAATATTGCCCTTAAAAATTTTAAACCACTCTCTTTTTCTTGAGACTTGACTGGGTTTCTACTTCGTCTAGCTTCGTCTCCGTTTCTTGGAGCCTTTGTAGAAAATTGTTTTATCATTTATAATAGATAATTTTCAATTTTATTTAATCAGCAAATACTTTTGTCTTGGTGATTATGAGCGCAGATACTTTTTCATTTTATATTTTATAATTTGATATTTGTTATAAACTCGTAACAAATATTGCCCTTAAAAATTTTAAACCACTCTCTTTTTCTTGAGATTTGACTGGGTTTCTACTTCGTCTAGCTTCGTCTCCGTTTCTTGGAGCCTTTGTAGAAAATTGTTTTATCATTTATAATAGATAATTTTCAATTTTATTTAATCAGCAAATACTTTTGTCTTGGTGATTATGAGCGCAGATACTTTTTCATGTCATATTTTGTAATTTGATATTTGTTATAAACTCGTAACAAATATTGCCCTTAAAAATTTTAAACCACTCTCTTTTTCTTGAGACTTGACTGGGTTTCTACTTCGTCTAGCTTCGTCTCCGTTTCTTGGAGCCTTTGTAGAAAATGGTTTTATCATTTATAATAGATAATTTTCAATTTTATTTAATCAGCAAATACTTTTGTCTTGGTGATTATGAGCGCAGATACTTTTTCATTTTATATTTTATAATTTGATTATTTGTTATAAACTCGTAATAAATATTGCCCTTAAAAATTTTAAACCACTCTCTTTTTCTTGAGACTTGACTGGGTTTCTACTACGTCTAGCTTCGTCTCCGTTTCTTGGAGCCTTTGTAGAAAATTGTTTTATCATTTATAATAGATAATTTTCAATTTTATTTCATCAGCAAATACTTTTGTCTTGGTGATTATGAGCGCAGATACTTTTACATTTTATATTTCTTTGTCTACGGTATATAACAGTATAATATAATATGATAGATGGCAGTTAAGTTACAGTAAACGTTATTTCGATTTTTCAATTTTTTCCCCACGCGTCCTATCTATGAATCAAGCTATTTCCCTTTGTCTCGACGTAGTCCACTAAAAGATCAAAGCATCGATCTATAAATCTTATTTCAGCTACTTTATGAACTTTTCTCAAGAAATTCTTGAATGATGTATAAGTTCATTTAATTCTAGTTTAATCGACAGAAATTTGAACTATAATCCAATCTTTCTCGCCAAAGAACTCTAGAAAGTAAGTGAGTGCTTTTAGCAATCAATGCGAAATGAGGGAAATTGATTGCGCCAAAGCTTCTTGGTAGGCTTGCTTATTGGAGGTATTTATGTCTCTCTTTTATTGTCGGTTTCCTGATTGACTATTTGCATTTATTTATTTATTTTTACTTTTTCTTCGTACATGGTATAATGTTTAGGGAAAATAAGGTGACCATATCAAAGATTCATCGTTTCGAGCGAATATCATTGAACTCGATTTGAATATTTTGAATCAACTGGTTTCGGAAGCAATAAGCTTCACGGGGGGAAAAATAGAGGAACTACACTAACAAAGGAGAGAAGGCGCCTGGTAATAAATAATTACATCACGCTACCCAGAAAAATTAACTGGAGTATGGAACACGATTTTCTCATACTAGAATTCATATTTTTTCGAATTTTACAAAAAAATAAATTGATATTGTGGGTCTAAATGATTGTAGCATGTTACCCTTCACTTTAAAGGGCATGAAATAAAGCTTTTGATTGATACCATACGTGACAATGTACTCCCTCGGGGGGGGGGGGGTAACTTGCCTTTAAAAAAGGCTAATGACGTAGCGAAAAGAAACAAAATTGTATCGCGACTATTTTTCACAACAGTGATTGAAACTATATAGTCTCGTTTTCATTGAGCCATAAATAAACCCTTTTATGCAAGATTATCAAATTTTGTCTTATGCTGCCATGTTAAAAAATATAAAATTTCGAATGAAATTCAAAGTTTTCGCTCGAATTCGCTTAAATGCAACAATATAACTTATAAAAGGTTATTAAATGACATAATTCAAAGAATATTCAGTAAAGAAATGACTTTAAAGGATACAACTTAATTTAAGCTATAACTTGCCCTGAATAACTTTTTTTTTGTCTTTGTTATTAGTTAAGATCCTTATTTTTATAACCTTTTATTTAAAACTGTAACTAACCAGGTTCCGTTAATCATATATAGTAACATGAAATTTGATATGTCGTTGTCTTTATTGTAATTATTAAATTTGAACCTTATCGGGCTAGCTCTTCCTGAGACCGCCTTGAGATTGTACTCATTTTGAGGGGAATAACGCGAGAACCGGAACAGTTAAAAAGTCCAAATTTGGTATGTCGTTGTCCTTCATGCATTTTAATAAATTCATTTTTCACATATTTAAGCTACACACAGATGATAAAAAGGAGTGCTTTTGCTTGTTTGCTTTATGCTGTATTACACGTAGCCTTTCTTTAAACTATTTAAATTTCAAATTATTTAGACCGCCATGAAAGCTAATGTTTATATTTTTCACATTTGTATAATATAGCATTCGTGTCGTTGTTATCAACTACAAGATTGGTTTCTTAAATCTTACATCTTTCAATCTCTGAACTTCTCCAAATGCATTCTTGCAGAGTTTTCCTCTGGAGTGTAATTTAATTCCAGTGTAATCAAGATAAAAATTGAAGTGTAATCGAATATTCCCCCCTTAAGAGCCGGAAAGAGCGGGTGCTCTTGGCAATCAATGGGAAAAGCACGGGAATTGATTACACTAATGCTTCTTGGTTATGCTTCATATTTATGGGCGGCGTTTATGATGTCTTGCTGTGGTGGTTGGTTTTTTTTATGTTATTTCTTTTACGTGTTGCAATTTTTAAGAACACGCCATATTCTTTTTACTTTCCTTATATACATAGTATAATGTAAAAGGGAAGTATTGTGACGGGATCGAAAATTCGAATCAAACGTTTTTGAGGTGATGTGTGTGTGTGTGAGTGAAAGTATGTATGTATGTCAGTGAGTCTGTGGAGACGATATCTGACGAAGGAATCGACTGATTTGAATAAAATTTTGTACAAAAATTACAATTTGTGAGTACTGGAAGCTTATTGTTTGTAAACACAAAAGAATGTTCAGAACCCTTCTAAATTTTCGAGTGAAATTTTGAAAAAATCATCAAAAAATCAAAACCTTTAAAGTTGTGCAAATACACATTTCGTATGTAATGTTTCCTTAGAAAACGATTGACAAATTTTAGAACGCTAGCTTAAACCGTTCTCGATATATTGCACATTTTTCAAATAAATTTATCAAAATATCCCATAAATTAAAAAAAAATATTAACTGTTGAGAAACATGTTCACTTTTCATATGTAATATCATGCGATAAATTTGGGGATATCATTCTCGTGGATCTAGCTCGTTCCACTTATGAGAAAAGATACTTTGAGTAATACTTTTGTATTTGAACGCCAATAGTCATTTATCTGCTATAAGAATAACTTATTTCTCCGTCTATAACACTTGGCGCCATTTTGGCGACGAATTTGGCGGAATGTCGCCAACTTGGCGACTTTTTTAAATGTTGCCAAATTAACGAACATCTTGTCAAATGGATAAAACTGACGCTAAATCAATGAAAATCACTAATTGACGAAAATTCAATTTCTTGGAAAGAATATAAGTATCTACTATAAGAATAACTTATTTATTTTACTTTAAAAGTAGTAAATTCATTGCATTATATAAGGAAAGTCATGTGCTGCCCACATCAGATTTTCACTTTTGATGCAAAGAATATCTATGATTGGTGTATCAATGGCTGATATTGGAACGATACGAAAAATGTAACCACTTCGTACGCTTATATCTTCGAACTTAATAGATAAAAATGTTTTTATTGTTTTGTTAGAAATATATTTCTAACAAAACAGAATTTTAAAAATAATATTGTGTATATATATATATATATATATATATATATATATATATATATAACAAAGTATTTGTCCGAGCGAGTTTTTGCCCCACTTTTCGTACTTTCATTCACTAACTGTAAAAGATAAATATAAATAATTATCGACAAAACATGTTCAGTAGGGGATTTAGTTTCCAGGTCAATAATTTGTTTTCACAAAGTTATTATACACTCTATAACAATCCGGCCATTCAATTTGCTGCTCTAAGTCTTCGGACGAGCCGGATGGTCTGGGCTTTCGACACTCTATAACAAAAAAATCGACGCACCAAGAAGGAGTTGTCCGATTGTAATGAAATTTCGTATGAAAGACATTTTGAGTCTGGTGACGAGTCCCGTTTCCAACTGTGTCCTGACGACAACCGCAGACGTGCCTGGAAACGTCCAGGGAAGCGTGGGGATCCTGCCCTTACTATCGCACGCAACACATACCCACAACAGGGCTATATCATCTGGGGTGCCATCTCCTTTGATAGTCGAACCCCGTTGGTAGTCATTTCTGGCACACTGACAGCACAGCGGTACGTAGACAACATTTTACGACCGGTTGTGTTACCTTTCCTTTTGCGACACCCCGGACTTACTTTTCAACAAGATTATGCCCGGCCGCACGCTGCACGTGTTGCTATGAATTGTCTTCAAGCTTGCCCAACACTTCCTTTCTTAGCTAGGTCTCCTGATCTCTCTCCCATAGAGCACATTTGGGACGTTATGGGAGGGCGATTGCAACCATCCCGGAATGTTGACGATTTAGCCCGACAGTTGGAGCCAATTTGGCAAGACATTCCGCAGGACACCATCCGTGAACTTTATCAGTCTATACCATGCCGGGTAACATCTTGCATCCAGGCCAGAGGTGGACCAACGCCTTATTGATTTCCTTCCTTTGTATACGGTCAAACTCTAAATCATTAAATTGTTCTGAAATTTTAATCGTTTCTTTTTCTATATATGTTCTTCACATCCATCAATTTTTTTCACAATCAGACAACTCCTTGGTGCGTTGATTTTTTTGTTATAGACTTTAGTTTTCGAGAAATCTTTTTTATCAAGGTTAAAATTTTCAATTTTAAATCTGTAATGTTTATATCTCAAAAACTGCAAGTACTGGTTGTGAGCTATAACAAGTAATTTGTAGCCCTTTGAAAGCCCTGCAGGGATATATATATATATTGGATGTAACGCACATGACTACCCTATAAAATTGTATGAAATTTGGTTAAGTAATTTTTGAGTTACAGTGGATGCACACACACTCACATACGTCCCCCTTAAACAAGTTTTTTCGTGAAGTCCCAAAATGTGTAGATTCGTCGAAAATTCGAGTTGCTATTTTCGGCATGATTCCATTACTTTTCCTATACATTACCATATATTGTAGGGAAAGTAAGATGTCCATTCTTTATATTGCTTTTTTCTCTTGTTTGACAACTCCTAATTAAAGCTGAAGGTTCTTTTTTTTCCTTGCTCTCTCCTGCACTATGCATGCACTATTGTCTACGGAAGGAAAGCCCTATGTAACGGAATTTGTGCGCAGAATTCCTTATGTGTTGATTAAACGTAGTTTCTAAAGGTAATTCTTTTCGTTGTAAAATATAGCAATCATTATCAGAATGAAAATATGTGCCTCTTTCAGATTTTGCAATTATTATTTATTATAAGATATTTCGTAAAGTTTCTTTCAAAGTTTCTCTTTTTTTTATTAAAAGTTGGCAACAGCGGAGTGATGCCGATGTATTGCTTGTATTTTGTTTACCTGTTTTGATATAAACTTTTTGGCACAATTTACCTATGTGCTTTAAAATATCTTTTTCCTCCTTATGTCCTCCTTATTCAGCCTTGAGATGCCGATGAATTAGTTGTACTTAGTTTACCTGTTTTAATATAAATTTTTTGGCACCATTTACATCCGTGTTCTTTAAAGTATCAATTTCCTCCTTATTTTCCTTATTTTACTTATTCAGCGTTGAGATGCCGATAAATCGGTTGCATTTAGTTTACCTGTTTTGATTTAAAGTTTTTGGCACCATTTACAACCGTATCCTTTAAAATATTAAGTTTAACAAGATACCATGATTGTTATAGGATCTACTGTTTTCTATGGGAAATAATACTAAAAAAATCCTAAAATTATTCGAGTTCTAATCGTGAGATTTGCTAAAAATTTTATGTAGTTCTATTTTTTCATTTACTTTATCTAAGAATAAATAGTGGTAAGAGCATTCGTTATATAAGCCCTTAATGACGTAACTGTGATAGTAAGATATTTATTCGGTATGATTGACTTTTTGTCACTGTATTCTTGTATTTACTGCTTGGCGAGAATTTTAATCATGAAACAACCTTTACAGGTTTGGAAGTTTATTACACATAATAAAAAACTCTGGAGTTGTTCTTCTCAAAATAAAGATAATTGTGTTTACATGCGCGACCATCTATAAATTTAATGCACTTGATGACATAATTTTCAGCGTATTTTGTATGCAATTATTTATTTTGCTGTACACACTGTTTTTACAACGTTCTTTTTGCATTACTGCAGGAAAAACGTCTAACTACATTACGAAAATAACGTAATATACTCTCTACGTAACAGTTATAAAATAACGTAGTACTTTTTACGGAAATAACATCGAAAGAGCAGGAAATTAAATTATTATTTATGTGTCTTCCGGGAAATATAAAAACTTGCAGTTCTCTTTTTCTTTTCATCTTTTGTAAAAACTGGATTAGTTTATTGTGCTTTTGTTCCTCTTATCCGTATTAGAATTTCTTGCTTTCTTGTTCTAGTTTATTTAGTTATCATTTTATCCTGTATGAGGGCAAACTTCTGTTTCTAAAAGGATGCTAAGATTGTGTACTTTAAATGTTACGTACAATATATAAAATTGATATGTGTGTTATATACAGGATTTCTTGATGCACCCTCATGTGTAAGAAATGGTCTATAGATGTACACGTTATATATATAGAGAGAGAGTAAAGTGTCTATGCTCGATTGAATAAATGTGATTGCAGCGCGCCCTAGCGCAGAATTTAAAAAGTTAGTATAACAAAATCGACAACCAAGCGAGGTAGACGAAAAAAGGCAATTGCAAAGTTATAGAGCATTGTTTAATTAGTAGGAATCGACAGTAATTTCGAATTAGCTTTTTAGTTTTTTATGTTTTACCCCGATTTAGATCGATATTTACACAAATCGATTTCTTAGCGCACTAAAATGTTATCGCAGAGTTTCCATTTAGATACCATCGAAAAGATCGAAAAATTCTTTTTCAAATAAATTTTAAAACTTAGTCTATACGATAAATAGATAAATTTTAATGAATTTTAAAAAAAATGTATATTTATTATGCGTTTTAAACCTCTTCGATTTTTATATTACGATATATTAAAATTTACCCGCTATCCAACGTTCATTTTTTTTTTTTTTAGCAGCTGATTAAAATATCACAGCCCACTCCAGAAAAAAAAATTCACAAATCCATCTGTTGATTAAGTATAAATTTTTATCCAGTGCACTGGAAGTCAAAACGTGCTGGGAAACGAAGACAAGACTCCTTTTATTTAGGGTAGTGGACATTTTGCGATTGGCTAAGAGGGTCTATTCCCACTCTTTAGACAATGCTATACAACTTTGTAAGAAAAGCCAATTTATAACTCACTCTTAGCGATACATTTGGCGCAATATTGCTCATTTGGTGACTTTTTGGAAAATGTCTCCAAATGGACGATTAAGTATCTATGAAAACTAATTTTAATTTCTTGATAATCCCTGTCGCTTCTGTGAAATCCAGTCCTAAGAGGGTATTTTAAAAAAATTGCACGGCTAAACACCTCTCCAATGATAGATCCATGGTTCCAATTTAAGAAATGCTTCAAGAAAGATATACCATCAGATCAGACATTTTTGGTCACGTGACACGTTTTATTTTTTAAAAGTAGTACAAAGTGTAACTTTTTATACGGGCTCTCTGCAAAGGAATTCTAATTAGCGAATTGTTTCTTATTTACAGATCTATTTTTTAGATAGTAGGGAGGGGTATGTTCTATAATATACAAAATGGGTCGTGTAGTAGGTGTCGTGTAGTATGGGTCGTGTTATAGAACCTAAACCACTTTGATATGATCAATAAGAGCGGCGAATACATAATTTTAGGTGCCGTACAAAAATTGCTAGATAAAATTTCCATTCTTCTTCTTCCATTCGTAACAATTTTTGGCAAGAGTTTTACACAGTCCCTAATTTTTCATCGGAAACTGTAACTAATGATTTACTGGGTGATTTTGATCATGTTAATATAACTCTTTTTTGGACTGAATAAGCTACGGAAAATATGGTGGGGGGGGGGGGGGGGGAGCGACAAAAAATTCTCGGGACCTTGTACACTACAGAACCTGGAAATCAGGGACTATCAATATTCTGAAAAATTCAGGGAATTCCTTAAAAAAAAAAAAAAAAAACTGTAAAATTAGTTTTTTTTTTTTTTTTTTTTTGTAATCACAGCTGTCGTTAAACTTTACGACAATACACATGTATAGAATTCCTTATTTGCGTTTCATGTGACAGAAGACATCCTCTGTTGTTTCTTATCCCACTTGACCGACAGCAACATCAGATCAAGTCCATGAACCCGTGAGTCCTCAAAAGATGAAGAACTACTCCAGGACTGGAGTACAGCTGACTCCTCCGGCATCCAATACATGTCAAGGCATGGGAAGGAGAGGCCTGAGACAAATTGCACTTCGGGCAAAGGGGATAAACTTTTATCAGACATCATCTTAAACACCTCATTAAAAAGAAGGGAGTTTAAAATTTTAACGTTTCTCAGTGATCACTCTCATCTTAATTGTTTTGAAAGTTGTCAAGATATTTCATATGACAGGAAAAGCAGATTTAAAAAATGCTGTTTCTGCTTATACATAGTTTTGTTGCAATAAGGGATATTTAACTATATGAATTCTTGACTGGATTTTACAGAACACAGCTGAGTTTTATAGTTTATCTGGAATTTTAATGCTTGAAATATTAATAGTACTGTTCTTATATAAGGCTTACATAAGTACTATATTTTGATTATTATACTTTTCATTGCTGAAATTAATTCATTTTAATTATTTATTCTTAATTGTCGCTTTCAATTTTATTAATTGACTTTTTATGCTCGTTAAACTGATTTATATTCAGCAACAGTAGATAGTAATACATATTATAGAATTTTTTAAAGATATTTGGAATCAGGGGAATTTTTTTCATCTCAGATCTTTTAGAGGATAGTCTTCCTTGATTTAAACCACATTGAATCACTTAAGTGTGGACTCATATAACTTATTGCCCTGACTTTTTTCCCCTTTAAATATATTTTATTCCATACTTTCAAAATGGAGCCAGAGCTTAGCATCATTGTTCGACTGTTAATCTTTATCAGAATGCTGCCAATGCGGGAATATACAGCCAGTTCCGATGAATTAAGTTAATCCTATCGGTTGCAGTTATTAATACCCTCGCTTCGTAGCCATGGGATTTAATGCAATAAGGTTTGAAATTAGCTCGTGTCGCTTGATAGACGTTTGGTCGTTGCATAGCTCCCATTGTACTGCGGAATGTAAATGGGACCGTTGCATAAACACTTCAGAATAATTAGATCTATAGTTTGCGGTTATGTATTGGGCATAGAGGTATTAGTTGATTATATTGAGAGCAAGTGTCAGGACTTGCGTAAGATGGGACCCATGGCTTAGTTGGTTTGGGTCGGGGTCTACCAGTCGTTTTGTAATTTGCTAGAGAGAATTACCCGTCGTTGCCAGGGTTTTAAATAAGCGGCCGCTAAGTAAGCATGGTTCGTACGTTTGTAAAAATCATTGAAAAGTGCTTGAAAGTGCTTGAATTTGGTAAAAAGTAAAAATAGTCCTTGAATTTTTCTTGAAAAATGATAACGTGCATAAATTTTTTCTAAGAACTATAACGTACGAAAATTTTTTAAAAGCCGCAATTAAGCCCATATGTCCTGTACTCTACATACAGAGTTCTAGCTATGGATCGCCATTGCTCCAAATCACAATAAAATGTTTCATTTGGGGAGTATACAAATGATCAAAACGAAATTGCGAATTCAGAAATATTTACAAGAACAAAACCAGATATCGTTACCAAAAGGGAAAAAAAAATTGTGAGATTGATTATTCAGAAATAGAGCTATTGAAGAAGAAAACATATTTGAAAATAGATATCCACGCATTGACAGAATCTGCTGATGAATTAGCACTAAAGACTATAAAGACGAAAAAAACATAACGGTGTGTGTGTGGAGGGGGGGGGGAGTCTAGAACTATCGTAGGATTGCTATTATTGCTACACCTTAAGTCTTTAAATAGTCCTTGTATAGGGCTTGGATTTTTTTTAAGAAGATTGTATGAACCATGGTAAGTAATACAGATAACACCGCTTAATTTCCTGGTCGCCTGTTTAGAAGCAAAATATTACCCCTTCCGTTTTAATCTAAACCCAGCAAAACTGCAGAATTCTGCTAACATTCCATTTTCGGATGGGGCGGAGTGAGGAAGATAAAGAAAATAAAAGATGCATATTTCGATTTATTAAATAAATTCTGGAGGAAGTAAGGGTGCTTGCAAAGATATCCACTTCCGTTTTTTTTTTTAAACTACTCCCGGTCAAAAAAATTTCTTGAAACGTCTATTTCTCAAGATTAACGAAAGATGATGACCGATATGAATTCAGCCTTAAATTCAGGAGGTTCACTAAAATTTTCCATTTCCGATTTAAAAAAAAAATCCTTGAAACATATAGATCTTCAGATTGGTTATAGATAGAGCTTAGATGATGACCGATCTGAATTCGGCATCGAATTCCAGAGAGGGTATGGGGTTTACTGAGGATTTCATTTCTGGTTCTAGAGATGACACTGCTTATTTTTATTTATGTATTTTTTTTTTTTTTTTCAATTCGTATGAAATGATGTTTAATAGTTGCTTTGATAAAGAAATGAACACACACCTTTCTGGTAGGTCGGACGGTCTGGGTCTCAACAACACACTATTTACCACCATATGAGGACTCCTTCATAAATTTCTTATTAAAATAACTTGCCTTGAAACCGCAATTTTAACACTGTTAAATACCGTACATGCAAAATGTTTTTAGTTTATTTACTCCTGAACAACTCTATAAAGATATCAAATTTAGATCGAATATGCGTAATTTAGGAGCTAATTTAAGTTTTTTTGCCAGGTGAGTTCGTTCTTTAGCGTATTTAGACAAATTGGGTTGATGCTCTAAATCACTTAACTTTTTTCTTCAATGGTGAAACGACCTTCGTCTGCTCTTGATAAAATAAATTATCCACCGACCGTAGCCAAACTTTACCCTCTTTCAGCGATTAAACTTTTTTACTTTTGAAACGCACTCGCATCCTTCTTTTTTTCTTTTTTCTTGAATCGATAAATTCTGAAAATGAACCTTTTTTTTTTCTTCAAAGAAAGTTCGGGGTGGTGGTAGTGGTGGTGAGGGGGGGAGGGGGGAGGCGAGAATAACCGGGCAATATCTTTCTTTCTCATTTCGCCTGATACCAATCAAAAAGAGAGGAATTGTATGATTGGATTTTTTTCCCCTTCATGGCTAATTCAGACGAAAGCGATGGAGAAATATTTTATTTTTGACGATAGCAACTTCCTGTATTTTATGACGATTTTTTTTTACTTTTTATCACTCAAATATATTCATAAGGCTTTTATCTCCTAAGATCTTGGAAGCGACGAATAGATATTTTAAAAAGAAATATTGATATTTAAATCGGGTTAAAAGTAACATACGCTGGTTTTAGCGTTTAGAACTGGAGTTCGAGATTTTTTTTTTTTTTTTTTCGGTTAGTATATCTTCTTAACTTTTTCTATAAGGCTTTACTTCTTTTACGACAAAATAATGCTGTGCATAATCCATAGCACAATGTTTTTGACATTGAATTATTGCCACGTAAATTGAAATTCGACGATTTTGGTAACTTTGGGTTCAAACAGTCTGTCAACATGTCTGTGCAAAATCTTCAGCAATATTCCATTGACATTTAATTAATATCCCGTGAGATAAATGACTATTAACTAATTCTTTGGCGTCAAAATACGAAACTATTATAGAGAAAGTAACTCCATTTCTGAATGAAACGAACTGGGTCTACGAGAATGATGTTAATAGATTTTTCGCATTTGAAAAATGAACATATTTGATGAACTATTTTTTAACGTAACATATTTGATGAACTATTTTTTATTTCTCACATTACATTTTATATTTTTCGTCAATAGTTACCGTAGGAAACTGTTTTATTTCCCACATCTATTTTATCTATTTCATTTCATGATGCTTGTAACAGTTTTTTTTTTTCAATTTAATTATTCCAAATCATTTTATTCATTAGAAATGCAACCTTAATTGGAGTCTGCAATCGGGCATTTTTATTTTAGAATTGCAATCAGCCGTATATCCATAATTGCATTTCGTAAACTTCAGTTCTGTTTAAGTGGGCCTCATCATTCGGTTCTTAACTATTCACTTTTGAAATTCACCAATTGACTTGTTCTCTAAATAACATTTGCGTGCCATTTCGGTTAATGCTTGTTAGAAAATTTGCCCGCAGACGATTTTGAAGTACATCGTTTAGAATTCTGACCTTCCATGTTTGCGCATTTAGCGGATCGTTTATTTACTATGGGAAGTATTCGAGCATTGATTAAAGATATCTGTCTGATATTTAAGTGAAGAAGTGCTATGCTTCGTAAATGCAGTTGTTTGTAAGGAACTATTATTGCACTCTTACGCAGTGCATTTAAAATTCGTCAATGAATTGGTTTTTGTTGTATATTATAATTTTTGTCCGAGCGAATTTTCGCTTCACTCTGCTGACTCGAAACACTATTTAAACTTTATTTCAGAATATTAAGTGTTCAAAATATTTTACAGCAGGCTAAACACATGGTCATGTTTACAGTTCAATACTCATTGTAAACGTCATGTGAATAGACTACATTATCCACTTAACAAAATACTTTCAATATTTGGATACACTAAAGTTGTTACCATTTATAAAATACGTCTTTCTTATGTTGACCAATTACTAAGTTCGAATCACGTTGATCAAGCCATGTGATTTGGGTTTTATAGATAGTAAGTAATGATTCTCCTGACTTTTAATGATTCAAATGATTTAAGGTCATTAATATATAAATAAACTCTTAAAAAAATAATAATAATACACTCTATAACAAAAAAATCGACGCACCAAGAAGGAGTTGTCTGATTGTAATTAAATTTCATATGCAAAGACATTTTGAGCGAACATGCAAATGAATAAAATTTGGTGTCCAATGAATAAATAGTGGGAGCTCCAGCGCATCGGAACTGCGCATTCAGCAGGTTTATATCTGGGCAGGTGTTATCTACAGGTGGGTATGGTCTGGGGTGCCATCTCCTTTGATAGCCGGACCCCTTTGGTAGTAATTTCTGGCACACTGACAGCACAGCGGTCCGTAGACAACATTCTACGACCGGTTGTGTTACCGTTCCTTTTGCGACACCCCGGACTTACTTTTCAACAAGATAATGCCCGGCCGCTCACGGCACGTGTTGCTATGAATTGCCTTCAAGCTTGCCCAACACTTTCTTGGCCAGCTAGGTCCCTGATCTCTCCCCCATAGAACGCATTTGGGACGTTATGGGAAGGCGATTGCAACCATCCCGGAATGTTCTCGCGGTTTCTATATTACAAAAATGTGATGGAGGTGCACTTACTGATGGGAAGGTTTATCGTATAGTAATGATTACATTCTATGCAAGGCTGAGAGAATAGATCATTTCGAATGAGAAGGTTTACTTTGTGCTTAGAATTAGTGCCCAAACTAACTAACTATATATTTATTATAATTATAAAAAAGTATTGCATTTTATTAGATAAGTAACTATTGATTCTATTCAGAGCCCCCCCCCCCCATCCTATTTTATTTAGATTCTATTGTTCGTGAAAAGGGTAAAAAAATAGATATTTATCGATAGTCGTTTTATTCAATCGGGAAATTTTTCATTACGGTTTCTTTTTTATTCTTTTCGTGATCGGTTTATTTCTATCTGTTAATAAATTGGATATCGTGAAATTAATACTTGGAATTCGACTTATTTCTGAATTATTCCTTATTCTTTTTTATTTCCGAATTTTTCTCCATTTACCTTTTTCCAATAAATTCTACTCTTTTTTTTTTTTCTTTCTCTCCTTTTCTTCTTCTTTTTTTAATCGAAATAGTTTTTCACGAAATTATTTTTTCCCTTAATCTATTAATTTTCCACGAAAATTATGTTGTTAATTTCTATTGAATGAAATTTAATTATTGGCGTAACTGCATTTTCTCTTATTGTTTTATTTATTACTAGCAAATATTCCCAGCGCCCTCGTGGTTTTCTTTTTTAGTGATTTAAAATATATGCAAATTTTAAAAGCAATCATATTGTCATTCAAAAAAATCTTTTAATAAATGTAATTTAATCCACTAAAATAAAGTAAGAATATCTGTATTATATTCTTATGTTATTTTAGTAGATTAAATGTGGATGAAGTATAAAAATGTCTGTACAAATTAAATTACAATTTATTTGTGGAATTAATTTTCGTTTTTACTTATATAATAAGAAAGTCGCATATTTTAAATATTTTTCTTGAATTTAACAAATCTCTCTTAATTTTCCATGCTTCAGCTATTTATAATTCCGAATGCAAAAAAATACCTACCAGTTTTGGGTTATACACATTTTTTTACAATGCGAAATGCAATGACCGAAAATTTCCACTTTTTGAAAACTTTATAAATTCCATTCCCCCAAAACACGATATATTCCCTGATCAAACCGTTTTTTTTCCCTTCTAACCTCGCAACTTCAATTATAATAGAATAGATGGAAAAATATGAGTAGAATTTTGAATGTTTATTGTAGGAATAGCTTGATTTGAATTCCAACTATCGACTTGATATAAAAAAAAAAGTGTTTTTATTATAAATAGAATTTATCAGATGGCCTATACAACGTAACGGAGGCTTATAGGGTTTTATATGTATGTGTGGTGTCAAGTGAAATTTAACGCATGTATAGAACTTTCTTACAATTTGATATCACCCGGCCGTCCAAATGGCTGCTCATGTCTTAGGACAAGTCGGACGGTCTGGGTTTTCGACAATTTGATGTCACTGGAAATCAGTAGACATCGTGGAGGTAAAGGGAAGGAGGTAAAGGGAAATAAGTTAAAGGAACTGAGCTAAAAAGAAGTGAGTTTTGAGCTGGGGTAAGATACGTCCCAGCTTATTTTATGCATTTCTGTGACGGAAGGTTGGTGTTGAATTAAATAATATTTCTTTAACCGTTTATCTGGCCAAATTTAGTTACAGTTGAAATTCTACTTGCCAACAAGTTGGATGAAAAATATAGCTATTATGAGGAAAAATAATTAATTAAAATTGAGGTAATTTATATATACCTACACATTCCTAAATCAAATATCTTGAAAGTCATTAATTAACTGCTGAGTTTTATCTTGAAGTTTTAATATCAAGGAATTTATATCAAGTTCCATATCAAGAAATTTGAAGGAAATCAGAAGTGTCTCTAATATACACACACACACACACACTGCCTGTTAAATTGTTTTGCAGAAAAAAATTATCAGTAGTACACAAATTATAACTCAAATAGTTAAGAATATTTCTACATATTCAAATTTACTTCATCTTTCAATTTATTTTTGTTTCCACATATTCTGTTCTCTTTTCTACAACTAGGGGAAAAAATACTTACTCATAATTAAAAACCTTTAATTAGTTGATATTAATAATAATAATAAAAAAATACATCTACTAAACACTACGTTTTCCTCTTATGTGAAATGAGATAAAATCGTACGCTACTAATACTAGCGACAACTATATTGTTGCGAACGTACAATACTCCCTCACTGGAGTCTTTTCTTTTAAGAACCAGATGGAGAAAATACCCGTACAGATTTACCCATGACGTGCATCTAGGGTTTGGTTTCCAGATTTGGCAATGTATCGCCAATTTGGCGACTTCTCCAAGGTTCAAGAAAGACCGCGAAATAACGAGTATTCTACGAGATATGAGAGAATTCCAGAAGTTTCTATAGAGAGACTATAGAAGAAGTCATCACTCCATTGGAGTAGCAGTTGACGTGATACGAGTTTCATTGAACTATGATTTTTGTCAATGTTTTGAGAATAGTAGCTACAGTTTTGTGAAATGACTTTCGTTAATGTTTTGGAAATAATATCGGTTAGTTTTTGAAATTAGTCAAGCATTTAAGTGTTGCTTTACTGTATATTGTTCCTGTTTATTCTGTGCTTGTGAGTAAACGTGTTAGTTATCCAGAAATGTGGACTCATTGTATCCTAAACACACGCTCGCAATTTCAGAGGATACGTCTCAACAATATATAGTTCTCAAAGCATTATAATATTTTCAAACTTTTCATCCATAGGAGTTTTATATCCTTCTTTCCAACTTCATAGGCATATTTTTAGAGATTAAGATAAAAGCATACCTAACCAATGACCTTTTCAGCATTTGATAAAAGTCAACTTTGTGCTTAAATTCCCTGATTTCCCTTAAATAGATATTATCGAGCTAAAAATAATATTTATACTTAACCATAACTGCGACGAATGTTATTTTTCTTTCCCCCCGCGATTCTTAGCATACCGACGTAGGTCCCAAACCCCACTTTATATTAGCCTCTAATGTAAACTTCGTGTTATTTCACCAAATTGGATGTTAAATATTTCCTCCCGGTCTCTGTTATCCTCCCTAATTATTATTTCAATTAAGCGCAGCACTGTCGTTAATTAATTTTCTTATTATGCAAATGGTTAGGATCACAGAATGATACTTTGGCTTCTTAAAATAGTCTTATTTTTCGGTGCGGGCTCCATCCTTTTCTCTAGTGAGATGGAATACTGAATTCTAATGGTGATGTCCACGAGTGTGTGTGTGGGGGGGGGGGGGGGGGGCGTTATCAGGGCATTAAGAATGATTTAATTTTGCTTTATTCCTTTAATATCCGAGTTGATAGCGCTCACATTTTCTATATATATATGCGTGAATGTAGTGAAAGATATGTTTTATTGTACTGGAGGAATAAATTAAGAATTTAATGAGCTAGGAAATATCTGTGAAATTTGTTTGGTTTTTATTTTCATTACAATGCGTAGTATACATATTGAGAAAGTATTGTGCTATGGGTCAAAATCTATTTTATTTTTATAAGCTAGAACGAATTTTCCGTCGTTACCCGTGCCCTAACTTATATAATACAGATAGCACCATTCAATTTCCAAATCACCTGACTTGAACGAAATTCCGCGCTCCGTTTTTTTTTCCTATGCGCAACCATGCAAATTATACAATGCATGCGTAATACGTCCTCATAGATCTTATAGATATATTTGTTTGACCTATGAAACTCCTTCAGTACGCCCTAAATAAGGTCCTTTGATAAGCCTAAATAAGCACTTTGCAATTCGCCATGCATGCTCACAAACTTCTAGTTCGACCATGTTTGCAGAACAACTTATTATACAATGCTTTAATGTGTATAGGTTCCACATGTTTATTTACTTGAATGAATTACCCAACGTTTCCCGGGTTTTAAATAAACGCATTCCACTAAAATAATACAGATGCTCTCTAAATAAGCTTCTTTGATACGCCCTAAATAAACTCGCTACAATTCGTCACGCGTGCGTAAACATCATTTTCGTCGATCGCCCATCGTTGATAGAACGACACAAAAATATTGTATATGCTGTTCTTTTTTTTTTAATTTGCGAAAGGAATCGCTTAAAATAAAAATTCTTAAGTCGCGTCGCAATAAAGTAAAGTTCCCTTACACCAGAAGTAAAATTCGCAAAATTAATAGCTATCTCGGTGAATTTTTATCCGATTTAAGTCAAATTTTTAAAGCCCACTCATAATATTAAAATAATTCTATTTTCCAAAAATTGAAAATGTTATCTTTTAAATTTCTGAATTTAGGAAATCGCAGTATTTATTAGTCCACGTCTGGAGAGAAATTCTGAGATATAGTTCACAGATCATTTGCGTCTTGAACGTGAACACGTAATATATGCAGCTGTAGTGGATGAACACATTTGGCGAAATGGCAAAAAATGGACCATTTTTGACTTTAAAAAGTCCGTAGTCATTAAACTAATTCGAATTGGCCGTCGTGTCGGGAGTTTAGTTAACTCTGTACTGAATTTCGTCCGAAGCCCAGATCTTCCGCTACACTGTAAAACAAAACATTCTGCAACCTTTTTAACACTTTACAACAAAGTTGAAAAGTTGATTGATCTTTCTTGTTTTTTTTTTTTTTTGTTTTTTTTTTGTTTTTTTCAGCTACTTTGCTGATCATTTCGGTAAACTATCAGAAAAACCGCAATTACTGGCTTTCATGAAAATTCCAGCTTCATTATTGAAATATTCAGCTAATTATCGTCTGCCGAAGCGTTTGTTTTGTATATATATATATATATATATATATTTATATATTGTCATAACTATCAGGAACCTTAATCTCCATTACGGACAGCTAATTCCCCTGTAACTTTCAGTAACGTGCTTGCAAATGTTTTACAGTATACATACATACACACACAAATATATTTTTTTATGTGTAACATTTAAGTTTTCATAATTTCGGTCCCATGTGCTTCCAAAGCGTTCTTTTGTACCCCAAAAAACTCTGTTGCAGAAACGCGCCGGGACCGCATGGGAATACTGGCAATTACTGGCTTTCATGAAAATTCCAGCTTCATTATTGAAATATTCAGCTAATTATCGTCTGCCGAAGCGTTTGTTTTGTATATATATATATATATATATATATATATATATATATATATATATATATATATATATATATATATATATTTATATATTGTCATAACTATCAGGAACCTTAATCTCCATTACGGACAGCTAATTCCCCTGTAACTTTCAGTAACGTGCTTGCAAATGTTTTACAGTATACACACACACAAACATATTTTTTTATGTGTAACATTTAAGTTTTCATAATTTCGGTCCCATGTGCTTCCAAAGCATTCTTTTGTACCCCAAAAAACTCTGTTGCAGAAACGCGCCGGGACCGCATGGGAATACCCTAACCCGAGTCAGCTAAAGCGAGACAAGATACCAAGATCGATGTTCGGAATGGGCCACTCTCCCACCACGGGAAGGTCCGCACACCATCCCCATCCCGCTCCCACTTATCCGTTCTGGCGGGAAATGTGATGTGCGTGAGGCCGCTTGCGTGACGATCCCGGTGTTTGGATGCTCGAAGTAGCATAACCAAAGAATGTTTTTCTTTGGGGTGTGTTTGGGGGCGAAGATATTTTGTTTGATTGTGCACCGCAGTATTGGGTTAAGGTATTTGGCAAAATAGTGTGGGAAGGCGTCATTGTTGGATTGTATTGAGGATTCTTAGTCACGAATCGGAGCATTACTGTTTCTTGAGGCTGCATTTGTACAACCCGAATAGAAACACGTAACATCATTTTTGTTGCCGGCGATCTTTGAATATTTCATATTATTATTTTTCATAGTTTTTATTATATTTGTTAATTTAAAAAATATTCCATTTGAAATTCATGCATTTGTATATACATACAGGATGTTTAGGGTATGGTATTTGTATATACATACAGGATGGCTAGGGTATTTGTATATACAGAGTAGCTAGGAAAGTTTGTGTCAGGGGAAATTTCTTGAAATTAGAAAGTTATTCTTTTAATGCATCTGCAGAGGAAACCTCTATAGCGCTACACCAACAAGACAATTTTCGGGGTGCTAACCTCCCTTTTTAAGGGTGGGGTGGGGGGTGTTTCTCTCACTTTTAGAGGTAGAGAAACAATAGTCAATTACATAGTTGTAGAGCGTTGCCAAATTAGTTCAAAAATGTGTTTGTCCAACAGAAAGGCTGCATATAATTGTCCGAAAAGAAATATGTAAAGCAATCGATTCCTTAAATTTCTAAATCGTCTGGAGACAATGGTATAGCAAACGATTTAATAAATTTAGTTTGAATGCTAACTATTTTATTTGACAAACGATTTGTCTGTAAACATGGTAATCGAAGCCAGAAAAATAAATAAACTAATCTGAGGTTAAAAGAACATTCCATTTGCATTTTTGTATCCCTGTGCTATGTGTTTGTCACTTCGTACTTTGATTTTATGAGCCATGTCTGCCACTAATGATGAATATTGAGAAATGATCCTTGTTTATTGAGATTGTAACCTGAATGCCAGTGCAGCCGAACCATTATACATACACATAGCGTTTCCCAATTCAAGTTATCCCAATCGTCTGAGTACGTTAATGTTGTTTTATTTAGGGGGATTTAGAGTGTATTCCATAGTTTTCAGTGTTCTTTTTAGCTTTTTCTGTCGGAAAAATACATTTCTGTACTAATTTGGTACCGTTCTACAACTTTGACTTTTTTATATATATATATATCTCTAAAAAGGGGTGGGGGGGGGGGGGGGTTATCAAACTCGAAATGTGTCTTGTTATGTAGCGCCATAGGGTTTTCCTATGCAACTATTTAATGGAATCATATGAATTCCATTTAGATTTTGTTTAAAAAATAATTTTTCGATCTTTCCGACGATGTTAAGACGGTGACAAGATTACAGGAATTATTGATATTTTCAATTTCGTATGGAAAATAATGTCTAAATGAAATATCTGAACGGGAAGGTTCCTTCCTATCGGTTACGGTCTTAGAATAGAAAATTTCGGGAATCATTGATATGTTCTAATACCAATGGTTCCATCTTGAAATATCCGAGTATATGAATAACTTGCATTCGTGGAACCTCATCATTTGTCCTTATTTATTGCATAGACGTTTACTTTTGCTTGTTCCTATCTATACATAAAGATGCACTCGCAGAGGAATAAGCAAAGTATTCGATTCCTTTCAATTTATCGGGAGTCAATGCTGATGAGAAATAACGAGCTACCGTAAAAATACCATTCACGATTTCAAGTCAATTGAGTACGAATGGAGGCCGTATTTTAAATTCACGTCACATTTGTGAATAAATTTTAAGCGAAGGCAAATGTTTATGATGTCTGTAACAAAAGATGGGAGTAGGATGGATAAAAAAGCTCTTTTCTTGAATTTTGGATAGCAATGCATTTTGCTTATAATGTTCATGCACGTGTTGCAATTTGGTTTTTGCTATATTGTTCTGTAAATGGAGTTTATTTTTACTTTCTCATTCGTAGTATTGAGAAAGTATAGTTCTCACCAAAGATTTTCAACTTCGATATTTGATGACAATATATGCTTCAGAACCCCCTGAACCCGCTTGTGTTATGGCTATTTTTGGAGTGATGCTCGTCTGAGTCTTATTCATAAATTTCTTGCAATAATTATATTTAGTGTTATTTCTTTTATCTATTTATCTTGGATTCCAAAAGCGAAAAATATATTGTCTACGTACCTAGACATTTAAAGTTTTGCGAATTCCGTTTTCCCTGCATTGTATTTTGTATAATTTTTTTAATTTAATTTCCATGTAACATGTCTATTTTATGTTTTCTTCACTTCGTATAAATTTACCTTTTGCCAATTGACGTGTAATATGCAAATTTAGTTTGTGGGTTGGCTGTATATAAGCGCTCAAGGCAAATCTAATATAATTTACGTCCTGTGTGCTGAAAACGTTTTAATTATTTTAATATTCTATTAATATATAGATTTTATATGGATGAAAAATTGCTTATTACAAAGTAGAAAACATAATGACGTTTGTATAAACTTTTCTGGTGAGTTGCTCTTACCAGGGTTGTGGAGTCGGTACCCAAATCATCGTCATCGACTCTAGCTCTGACTTATTTTGTTTTCTGATATTCGACTTAGATACTGCCATAAATAGCAATTCATTTAAAACTTTCCATGTCAATAGTTTTTAATTGGTAGACATTAGATTTTTTATTAAATTAATTTCCTAAAAACTATTTAAAAACTTAATGTTCCGAGTCGGAGTCGGTATCTCTTGCTTCTAAACTGCATTTTATCTGTTCCCAGAAATGCTTTTTGGTTAATATACCCCAGTCGTATAAAAATTTTAGAAATTCAATTTTCCGAAATAAAATTAATTTTAAATATTTTTATTTAGGAGTCGGAATCGGTATATTTTTACCAACTCCGACTCCGCTCCAAACTGCTACCGATTCCGACTCTACATCTCTGGCTCTTAAACTGCATTTTATCTGTTCCCAGAGAAATGCTTTATAGTTAATATCCCCCAGTCATCTAAAAATTTTAGAAATTCAGTTTTCCGAAATAAAATTAATTTTAAATAGTTTTATTTAGGAGTCGGTATATTTTTACCGACTCCGCTCCAAACTGCTACCGACTCCGACTCTACATCTTTGGCTCTTAAACTGCATTTATCTGTTCCCCAAAATGCGTTAGTTAATATCCCTCCGTCTTGTAAAATAGAAATTCAATTATGTCCTTTCTCGTTTCTTACCAATCGCAATTCAAATAAACTAACGAAGCTAAGGAATTCGATCACATCTCAATTTCGAAATGCTTTATTTTATCTGTACATGATTAACATTCTTCATTCCCGGAAGAAACGAGGGAAATCAATCGATTTTAATGATCATATGCGTATCTCGCGGTCATCTCCAACTAGTTTTTATCGATAAAAGCGAATTTAAAAAGATTAAAAATGGCGAAAAAATGTCCGCATTAACTGAAAGAAAACCTCACATGCTGGTTAATTGCCGCCACACATATACATCACAAGTAAAAAAAAAAATAACAAAATGAAAAAACCAGAGTTTGTGAGTTTAAAACTTTTTTGTCTTCATTAATCAGTATTACTTGGGATGTCAGTTATACTGCTTTTTGAATGGCTTATTTTATGGAAATATTTAGAGCGTAAATTATTTTATTTTATGATAATCGTTTAAGATGTGAAGGGTTTCTGACAAGTTTTAAATAAAAATATTTTGATATTTTGACAGGAATAGTTTGATCACTGTATCCGGCTGAAATTGAAGCCTTGCGAGAAATGTAAACACTTTGAACATTATATCGACTATTACATTACATATTAAATAAACATATAAATAATAGATAAACATATATACAAATAAATATACAAAACTGATTTCAATATTTTACTATTTGCAACTTATTAACCAAAAAATTTAAAAAACATTTTTGTCTGGGTGGGTGAGCTTTTGTTTTATTTCGTCCAGTTTCACTCATACTATCTTCTAAGCTGTAACATATATATAGAAATAATAAGCGACAAAAATGTTAAGGAAAATATTCAGTTTCTAGGTCAATAGTTTGTTCTTACAAAGCTCATTCTTTTCGAATCTTGTCAAGTTGAAGAAAATGGAAAAATATAGGCAACTAAAGCAACTTCTTAAAAATTATTTAAATAAAACGAGTTCTATACCTATTGCAAAAAAAAAAAAAAAAAAAAAATTTGCTTTTTTTCTGTACCTAAATAATAGGGAAATCTTAGATAAATTAATTAATTGAATAAATGCACTGTATTATTTTTTGGGAGATGGTGTGTGTGTATTATATTTGTTATTTAAACGAGTAAAATAGGATCGTGACCCTCGCCCTTCCCCTTAACACGCCCGCTAATTTTCATTCGAATTGAATGACAAACCTTGCAAAGGAATTTAATTCATTTCCTAATTTACGAAAAATTCATTTTATCCTTTCATTATTAACATTCTTCATTCTGGAAGAAACGAAGAAAGTAAATCGATTTAATTATCGTCTGCGTATCTTGTTGTTAGTTCCGGCAGGTATTTAACGATAAGTAAATTTTAAAGGATCATAGAAATTGCGAGGGGGAAGAAATCCACCCCAACTAAAAGAAAATACCTATACTTGTATTATATTTCACATGTATATAACACCAAGTAAAAAAGTAAAATAAAATGAACTCGCGTTTGTTTACTTAAACTTTCTTTTTTTCTTTGTTTCTTTATTAATATATGCTACTGGTGTATCAGTTATACTACCTATGTAGTGACTTTTTTTATTATTATTAAAATATTCTGAATATATAAAATACTCTTTTATATGTATATATATATATATATAATCGTATATATATAATCGATATATATAATCGTTAGGTTTTGTGCATAGTTGTCTAATTTTCATTATAATGCTCAAATGTCAGGTGAGTGCGTAGCTTTGCAGATCTGCAAACACTAAATATTTGTAAATAAAAGACCAAATATGTTAAAAAGAATTTTTTTTAGTATTTTTCCATAAGTCCTAGGTTCGTAAACAAATATCTAAAACATATTGAAAGTTCTAGAAAAATGTGCGCATTTAAGAGTTAAAAGACGAAGAAACCAAACCCGGCGCCTGTCTGTGCACTCTATGTATTCAATCTAGCTCAAGAACTAATTGACCAAATTTCACAAAATTTGATAAGTGATCTGTGTGTGGGCTACTCTGGCGCTGATTAGATTTTGGTACGATTCGGGCCATTTTATGCGAAATGGCCTTCAAAAATCGTCAAAATTTGAAATGAAAGGCTATATATGTTTGAAAATAGGGAACGTATTTTAAGTCCTTGGTTAAGTCCTTGAAAAAAAAATACATGGTGCTTGAAAGCCCTTGAAAAGTGCTTGAATGTTTTTAAGGAAAAGTGTACTCGCCCTGATGCTCAAATATATCAATCAAATGCTTGTTTTATACATAATTTTTGACGGCGAGAAGTAAGATGACAACAATTGTTTCGAGGGCGTTATGAGCTCCTTTTTTCAGGCTAAATGAACAGGTAGAACAGTATGCTCCTTTAATCACTGCTAAGAACGCAGTTCGTTCTTAGCAGTGGCTTAGGGCGCACACTGTTCAACCTGCTCATCTGGCCTGAAGAAGAGGGGGCTTATAACGCTCTCGAAACAATTGTCGACATCTTACTGACATATGAGATTTCTTTATAGAAGTTTTGCAAGTTTTTAACTCTGCACATGCACAGGTTGCTTAGAAATGAGTGACGTCGCATTTCATTTGAGTCCGTCTTTTCTGTTAACTATTTTCAAGATGGCAACACTAGATATTATTTTTGGAACTCAAATATACTGACAATAATTTAAATTTGTTTATTCCTCACGTATATCTATCTATATGGATGCAAAATGCATATGATAGTTAAATTGCACTTGAAAGGCAAGAGGAATTGGGAAATTTTGAGAAATTTTAAACATGTCAAAGAGATTGATTAAAAGGAAAAAGGTTCAAAAGAATAGATGGTTTTGAAATAAGGCGCAACGGAATATTTAAGCAAAAGAACCAATAAAAAAAAATCCGTCGAAATCCTTCATAATCTGACAGAAAAAAAGTATAACAGGAGTTGCATTTGTCAAAACATATGACTGGAATTTTTATTAAAGAAGATTTAAAATTAAAAGCTTATAAAAAAAAAAAGTAGTTCAGAAAGAAAAAATATTAAGAAAATGCAAATTGCTACTGAAGATACATGCTGCGGCATGATATCGTTTTTCTGTTTTGGATAAAAAACTATTTTCTTTAAGCATCTCGTAACAATCCATGTTCGAACAGCTCGTATTTAATTATCTTTAAAATTGCTAAATCAGTCGCTTTCCCTTCTACTCAGTTACCCATTCATCTTTGTTTACCCCCTAAAAATCGATTTAAAGACTGCCTGCTTATCACACTGACACCCGAATGAACATTAACCGAACACTAAATTAAAAGAGGGAAGAATAAAAACGAGACACACATTAGAGGGAAAACAAAAACAAAAGTCACCCTCGTTGGTTCATTATTCCCTAGCAGATAGAGGGGAAATTCCACATCTTCCCCAAAGTAGCCTGTCATTTTTCCTCTTATGATCTGCAACAATTTTACGCTAACAAGCTTAGCTCTCCACAGGGTTGTGTGCGAGATGGAAAATTCTGAAGTATGGGAAAATATATCTGATATTTTTCGTTAGTTTTTGGAGCGTGGTTGTTAAGTTACATTTTTCCTTTTTTGTGTCGAGTCAGCTTTGGAGTAGTTAATAACCTTATATGCTTTATATGTTTTAAATCGATTACGTGATATTGATTTGTTCAAACACTTGCAAAAATGGAGGAGCACCTTAAATATCTTGCATTCTAATTTTAATTGAAATGCAAGGCACTGAAGGATGTTGGTTGATGTATTCATTGGCACTGAACGATGTTGATTGAGTAAAATCAATCAACATCATTCACGTCGTAATTGGCTTGTCTAAAATGTATAAATTTTGACGTATGTATAGGGTGTTTCTCTTACACATTTCTCCAGTATTTCTTTCCTATAATACGTATTATACATGTATGTAACGTGAAAGTATTGTGATTCGGAAAAAATCCGGCTTTTGGACATGGAAGGATTTACGCGTTTTGTGTGTCCACGAATACAAATTAACCATTTTTAAAAATTGTACCTACATGCGCGATGATATCTTTCAAACATATTGGGCTAGTCAAACGAAATTTGTTACGATTATTTTAATCGGACGAGGATTATAATTTTTGATGGAACTGGAAAGGGCTACCTTACAATTTTCAAGCATTTTCTTTTGAAAATTTAAAAAAATATTAATATCAAAACTGTTGTGGTGGGGGAAAGTAGTGACCTCAGCGGCTTAAGTCTTTTTATATATAACTAGCAGATATCCCCGACATTGATCATGATTTTAAAATATGTAAAAATTCTAAAATCATCCATGTTTACTTTTCAAAAAAATTCTATTAAAACATTGAATTTATCTCCCTTATAAAAAGTATAAGCGCTAGTGAATCTGAAGACTAAAGTACAGATATATAACATTGCAAACCAATGCACAGATATATGACAGAAGAAGTTCATATAGGTAAGAACAAAACTATGAAATTTGGCAATATACAACAAAATGAAAGTCTAAAATGATAGCAAAAGTTATTCCAGACCATTTTTTGCCCCGTTGCAACAACCATTCAAACACATTCGGAAATATATGAATTTAAAATAAAATATTTTATGAAAATATTACCACAATCTTATATTCTATGGCCGTAACTGATATGATACTATAAAACCGTTTGCTTATTAAATTTATTTCCCCTAAAATGAAGCATAGGAATATCTATCTATCTGTTTGAGCTTTACAAAATTATCTCCACAGACAGATAGATCTTAAAGTAGGATATACCCGTATTATTTTTATCGGTTAAACACAATTGAAAATATATAGTTCAATAATCTCTCCCTCCCCTTTAAAAAAATACAGATATCTGAAATGTATCAATTGAAAATATCAAAAATTTCCGTAATCTTATATCCCAAGGCCGTAACTGTTAGAAATAGAATTCAATAGAAAATATATATCTATCTTTTATAAAAATTTAAATTTTTATATCAATTTCTTTATTATTTAAATCTTATGAGTAAAATAAAAATAAAATTAAATATAAATAAAATAAGTGCGGCAAACTGAATCTCATATTAAAATGTCTGGAGAGTATCCACTCGACTGTTTGAAACATTTCACAATCAGTATCAGAGTAAAAATAATTTTCTTTTATCTCAAGTGAGTCAGGCCTGTGCATTAGTATCAGAGTAAAAATAATTTTCTTTTATCTCAAGTGAGTCAGGCCTGTGCATTAGATCCTTTCATAACATAGTTCAAACTATCAATTTCAGCTGACGTGTGTTACCATTTACAGCTTTCCTGTGTTGCCATAACGTAGTTGAAATTATCAATTTCCCGCATAGATTATTACATTGTTATAGTTCCTGGAGTTGTTCTTTACTACTCTATATATAGTTCCTGGAGTTGTTCTTTACTACTCTATATATAGTTCCTGGAGTTGTTCTTTACTACTCTATATATAGTTCCTGGGGTTGTTCTTTACTTTCTCTATACTATATTGCATACAGGTAGTATGAGAATATAATTAGAGCTACAACAGACCGATGTAAATAGATGTAAATTTCCCGCATAGATTTTTACATTGTTATAGTTCCTGGAGTTGGAAATAGGTTGTTAGTACGGAAATTCGTAAACAGCTTGACATTAAACAAAAATTACCAATATACAATACGCGCATAATGCAGCAGACAAGGACATGGATAAATATTAGAAAGAAGTAATAATAAAAATAATTAATTCAAGTAATCGTGAAATATTAATATCACCATAGAAGCAAAACCACGGCCATAATGTCGATAATAGAAAAGATCAGCACCGGCCCAAATTCGAAGATTAAAAAGAATTAAATTCATCTTCAGGTCTGAGTATTTAATTCTAATTAACCCAAACAAATACCTGTTTCAGATTGGACAATAGTACATTACTATAAATGTCTGAGTTTGGACATTTATAGTAATGTACTATTGTCCAATCTGAAACAGGCATTTGTTTGGGTTAATTAGAATTAAATACTCAGACCTGAAGGTGATTTTAATTCTTTTTAATCTTCGAATGTGGGCCGGTGCTGATCTTTTCTATTATCGGCATTATGGCCGTGGGTTTGCTTCTATGGTGATGTTAATATTTCACGATTACTTGAATTAATTATTTTTATTATTACTTCTTTCTAATATATATATAATAAGAAAATTATTAACACGTGATACTGCTCATAGCGAGTTATGAATAAAAGCTTTTACCCCAAAAACGAAATTTTTATATGTACTTGTTACTTTCTCATATTATTATATAGATTGTGGAACCACACCCATCAGTCATGATGAGTTGAATAAAAGCTTTTAAAAATAAGAAAAGAAACTAAAATGACTAAGTCTGCAGAGCGAGTCATATGCTGTATACATGTATTGTATCGCATACATTTTTATTATTTTACGGTATTAATGATATAGAAGACCCATTCCCTTGTCCCCAATTTTTCTTTTTAACTCTTTTTAAGCTTCTTCTGCTGTCTTCCTAACTACAACGTTAGAGGAACCCCTCTAAATGCTGAGATTCCAGTTTGCCTGCCTTATACCAACCATCGCTGTAGAACAACTTTTACAGGCAACGGTCTGTTGTAGTTCTAATTATATTCTCATACTACCTGTATGTAATATAGTATAGAGAAAGTGTTTCACGAACATTTCCGAATTCGAGATTTTGATGCCGATATGTGTTTTAAGACCTCCTGAACACGTTTTGACTATTTTTAGAGTGATGTCCGTCCGTCTGTTTGTGTTCGATTTATGTTCACGATAGCGGCCACAAATATGAATGGATTTTCACGAAACTTTATAACCAGCTTTGCAATAAAAAAATCTAGATCTAGATGGAATTTTTTTAAAATTCCTGCGGAAACTTTGAAATTTATTCGAAACTTTATATTTTTTAACATGGCAGCATAGAAGAAAATTTAACATAATCATGCATAAAAGGTTTTTTTGTGGGGGAGGGGGTCTCAATGATCACGAGACTAATAGTTCAATCATTATTGTGAAAGATAGCCGCGATATTTTTTGTTCGTGACGTCATTAGCCCTCCTCGTAGGGGGGGGGGGTCCATTGTCAAGTGTTGTATCAATTGAAAGGCCCTTTACAGTGAAGGTTAACACGTTATAAAAAAATTTCTTGTAAAATTAAAAAAAAAAGCTATCAAAAGTTAATTCTAGTATGAGAAAGTCGATCTGAGCCACACACCCAGTTAATTTTTTGCTAATAGTATTATATTATTAGTAGTATTAATTTTTTTACTAAAAGTATTATTGTGTGTGTGTGTGTGTTATTAATGCTTAATAATAGATTTATGTTAACAGAATTACAAAACGTGAGCCAGGGACGGATTACTACTATTACTAATACTATTAGTAAAAATACTATTAGTGAAAAATTATTTATTAATAGTATTACGAATAATAGTAATCCGTCCCTGGCTCACGTTTTGTAGTTTTGTTTTAACATAAACCTATTAATAAGCATTAATAGCACACACACACAATATATATTTAGCATTCTGTTGTACATATTTAGTATTCTACAGTAATTTAGTACAGTAGTATTTTACAATTTAGTACAGTAGTATTTTAGATCTTTACGTTGCGTATGACATCAGATTCTTAAAACGAAACTGGAAGGATGTTGTACTCATTTTTAATATATTTACCACAATGGATATTATAATACAGCCTTTTGTGTTGTGACGACGCAGATAGTTATTGAGTATTTTATTAGAGTATGATATCCCATGAACAAATATTTTTTCTTAATTACTTACGAGCAGGAATGCCCACAAGCCTCGCTAGTGCACATTTAAATATTATAACATGATTCACTTTCATCTCTTTTTGAATATTGTTCACGGAGCGTAGACTTATCATGTTTGATTCTATAGAGTGTTTGAAAAGTCGCCAACATCCAATTTTAAAATCATGTACTGTGCCGATAAATTGAAATAGTATTTTCTTTTCAGTTAGATGTTACTAATAAACCCTACAAAACATAACATAAATATTGTTTGCTGCCTTAGTTCGTCAAGCGATCATCATTAATTCTCTTTGCATGTGCATGTTAACTTTATAGCTAACACCTTTTTATGTAGAATTAGGTTACAGTATAAAATTAGGCACTGCCATGTTGTTGTTCCTTAAAATTTTCCCCTTGAAGAAATTGTTAATATATGAAAATTTAGAGATACCGGTTTAGAATTTTGTTCCGGTATTGAATTGTCTACATGAGGAATTGCGATTAGCATAAACGCCAATGTACTATTTTTCCCGGTATTTTGATGATTAGCATAATTTCCACCATTACATTTCGGAGTGTATGCTAATTTATTGAAATGATTCGCCAGCGCAGCTTTTCTACCACTTGACTACACATCCCAAACTCCATTTATTTCCACTTACCTTGGCAGTGAGTGTTATTCCGCTGTCTATGATACTATGCGGCGATCTTCTCACCGCTGTTCGAGTACGCAAAAAAAGTGTAAAAAAATATCAGCACCAAAAAACTACAGCACACTCTGCCATTATTACTCCACGTGGCCTGCTCCTTTGATTTGGGGGTCCTCTCACATAAGAGGGGAGGGGCGAACACTAGAACGTGATAAACTACACACTACGACAGCGAGAGATCGTGGGGGAGATCGGCCTTCACCTCACGGTCGAACTTCTTCCTCTCACTCTGATCTCGGATCTCGGAGAGCACCGGAGGATGGAGATCAGGATGGTGACGTCACCCGGTATGGAGATTTTCGATTGGGCGTTCAGGATTGGAAGAGACGATTGTGAATGCGTGGGTGGAGACGAAGATTTTGACCCTAAGGGGCATGTAGGGTTATTGTAATCCAACAGGTAGTACATGTATTATGAGATTTCTCCAGAGGTATAGAAAGGTTTTTTAATGTGCGATCCATGGCCCAGTAGTAGACCCTGAGAGTACCTTCTAAGTGGACCGCGAAGATATAAATGACTTAAATGCCAAAGTGAAGTGAATTGCAGTTGCATGTTCGACGCCTGAAATTCTCGTTCCACGTCTCAATTTTGTGAAGAAACATTTTCTCTACAATAGTATAAAAGAGTAAATAATTGTATATTAAAATTCATTTTTCTTTGAATTCATTTTTTCCATGATAACCACCATATGATTTTTATACGTTTGGGAAATTGGTCAAGAACAAATACTATCGCTATCAAATTTTTTGTGTAGGCACACTATGTGAAAAACTGGAACTAGATAGAATTTTTAGTCATCCTCATTATTCGAACTCGAATGATTCGAATTTTAAAATTTTTATAACAATGTTTCCCGAAACAATATTGGTAGTATACACTGTTGTTAAGAAAGTTCTCAAGCACCCCGATAATTTTGTAGGAAAAGAAGCATGAATGTACACGGTTGGTCTATCTATAGTAAAGTGACCACCAATAAAAGTGAAGTCCGAATAAAAGTGTTTGCAGCGCCTCTAGCTGAGACTTTAAAATATTAGGATAACGAACTCAGCACCAAAACGAGATGGATTAAAAACACCAATTACAGAGTTGTACAGCATTGTCTGATGAGTAGGGATCGATAATAAATCTGTTACCGAGAGCAATTATTTAATTCAATATGTGCATTGGTTCTCCAAGAATACTAAATTTAACAATACTTACATGCACAGAAATCTAGTGTACAACCTGTTCAAATTGTCCTTCGTCAAGAACAATGTACATCTGAATTTGAGAAAGAATGTTATCTGGTACAAGCATTGCGGTTTAGGTCTCATTTTATCCGTCTCACCTTCTAAGTCCACTGAAAAATGTAATATTTTGAAAAATTGAATTAGGAGGGACAGGAAAGAAATATATCAAAATTATTTCCACTCTAGTTAGATTCTTGGTTTGAGTCTCATTCGATCTGTCTCAGCTTCCAGAGAGCAGCGAAAAAAAAATAGAACATTCAAATTAGGGTGTGACTTTACAAGGGATTTAAAAGTCAAAACAAATAAAAAGCTTCCACCCCTTTGCCTCTCGTAGAAGAAATAAAAACACCATATATTTTCGTTCTGAATCGTAAAAATTAAACAATTGTATATCTTTGTCGCTCCTGTAAATATGATTCAGTGTATTGTTGCGCCATTAAATTCTGGCTGCGGTCTTGCAATTAGCGGTTATAGCAACTAGTTTTCTAACAAGTTTTGTGGATGCTACGCGGGTGCAAATTTTATAAAGGAACGAAAAAGCGGATTAAAGTTCAGTGTGAGCGGGTCGAGTTCATTGCAAAGTAAAAGATACAACGTGAAAATTGCGTCAAAATCTGAGTAAAGAGTTGCCACGATAGATAAAAATGCAAATTTGAAAATTGGGGGTCCACCCTCCTTTCCTCCAACCGCTCCTCCCCGCTCCCAAGAGTAAAAATTGCACAATGGTCGCTTCTTGTGCCCCAAGATTGAAAATAGCTATATATTTTGCAGATGAAACGTCCCACCGCGAATATTTTCACATGAAATATTTTCGCTCTAGAACAATCCAATACCCCATGACGTCAGCCACGAAATTGTTCAGCGCATTCATTCAGAAATTAATATATCTAGCCAAACCTATCGACCCCCCCCCACCACCACCACACACACACACACAGAAACACACAAACACATAGCCGTTAATGAGACAGTTCTACAGAGGAAGTCAAGGTTGCACTTCGGAACAAACAATGGATATGGGAAAAAGAGGAAAATTTGACATTGCGAATAATTGTAAAAGAAAAAAAAAAGAAAAAAAGTACCATTTCTTTCAGTATTAGTATCTCAAAAATTTTAAGGATAGTGATAAATTGAATATGGAGAACACGGAGAATTTTTGAATAATTTGGAATAATTCATTTTTGTTTTTAAAAAATCAATTGGTTATGGAAATAATTTTTATAGAAATAAAACTGATTGCATTTTTAAACTTTACAAAATGAAACTTTGTAAAATTTACGTTAATGTTTTAGAAAACGATTTTCTTCAATATCCTTCCCAATTCTAGTACCCCTGTTTTCTGGCGCCAGGAGACTGATGCCCCATCTGACCCCCCCCCCCCCCCCATTACTGCGCTACGTAAATTTACGCAAACGTAAATTTTATAAAAGAAAACTTTGTAAAATTTTAGTTTACGTTTCAGAAAATGATTTTGTTCGATGTCCCTCTCAATTCAAGTACCTATATTTTCTGACGCCCCCCTTGCTACGCTTCTGTGTGTAGGTGTCATATTTATTATATTAACCACTAGCCATTGCGAACATGCGAAGCGCGAGTGTAAAGGGTTTGTATGCAGTGCAGCACAACAGATTATGTTATTACATTTTACGAGCTTGCCGTACGTAAGTGAGTCAAATAGAATTTTATTTTAACCCATTCCCCCTCTTAACAGGTCGCTTATGCAAACACCAAACTCTTCTATATTTCAAACCTTTCATCTTTCTTTAAGCATTTTTGTGTACGTAGCCTATCTTTATTCCAAAACGTGTGGTGGCGAAATTCAAGAATACAGTCACGAGCTAAAAAAGAACTGCCGAGTCCGATAAAACGTCGGAGAGAGAAAATATAAAGAAGAGCCGTATGATCGAATTATGCAGGACATTAGTGCTGATAGAAACTGAAACGCGTAGGGGCCGGAAAGTGCTGGAAGGGTTTGGTTTAGACTAGACCCGAGTCGAGAAAGTTTGAAACTTTGCGCCTGTGGTTTAAGAATATCAACAAGGGGAATCTGGCATGAGTTCGGGAAAAGTTTAATGTTACCTACACATTCTTACACTGTGAAACATTCTGCAAACTTTGCTCATTTTTTTCAGCTACTTTGTTGATAGAATACAAATTATTAGATAAGCCGCAAATTACAGGCGTTCATGAAAATTCCAGCCTCATTTCTGAAATATTCAGCTAATTATCGCATATATATATATATATATATATATATATATATATATATATATATATATATATATATATATATATATATATAAAGATTCATAAATACTGAAGCAAACTAAAAGAGTTAAGTATACTTAGCAACTATGAAAAGTTAGAAATACTGAAGGTAATGCTAAAGGTACTCCACGTGTATAGCTTTAATGCTTGGTTATTTTATTTTTTCAATTTTCGAATTCTCACCATTGATATTTGTACGTGGTGACTAGATATATGCATTTTTATTCTCCTCTTGATTGATGATTCTCTATTTTGGTTGGTTGGTTGGTGTCGTATCCACTTTGAAATCAAATAGATTCATGTGCGTGAATCACTGCCCTTGCCAGATCCACTATCCTCTCAGTATAAAGTTCACCCCGGAAAGGGAATTCTCCCAAGCTTATTCTACTATTATTCTCTATTTTATCCTTCTTTTTAAGTTGTTGGCATTTTTTTAAGTTAGGGTTTAATGAGTTACAACTTCTCTCTATTCTATCACTGGATGTTCATATTATTTCATATATATACAGGGTGTCCAAAAAACATTGACCTCGGCTTTTATTCCCTAAATATTGATCGGTGACATATATAATAAATTACAAATTTGCGTAAAAAAGGTACAGCAATTTATGAAGTCGACTAAAAATTTCAAGGGAATTAAATTTTAAGAAATACAAAATTTAAATTTTTATACAGCCCTCATACAGAAACATTTCCAATGAGTAGAATGTGCCCCATACACTAATAAGGTGATATACAAAATGTCAGCATTTTGTCATAAAAAGTACCATGGATATGAAAAGACAAAAATGCTGACTTAAACCACTTTTTGATGCATCGACATGGGTGTCAGAGGGGAAAAATCATGTCAGCAGATCGCGTTTCAGGGGTCATTCACAAATTGCGAAAGAAAACAATGATTACACAAATAATAATTTTGCTATTTATTGGTACCAAAATATCTACACTGTGTAGAAATAATAACTTTACACAATGATTACAAAGCTAGTTTAAAATGTTTTCCATCCATGCCAAAGATCCATTAAAGATAAGAGGCAGATATTATTTGCCTATGATGCATTTCTGCGTTGCGTCATTTGCACTCTTGTTGTAAACATTTACATTTTAATTTGCGTTTAATCCCTCACCAACTTTGTTTAAACATATCTCTGGGACTTTTTATGATAAAATGCTGAAATTTTGTACATCACCTTATTAGTGTATAAGGCACATTTTATTCATTGGAAATGCTTTTGTATGGGGGCCAAATAAAAATTTAAAATTTTATATTTCTTCAAATTTATTCCCTTGAAAATTTTTATCGATTTCATAAAATTCTGTACCTTTTTTTACGCAACTTTGTAATTTATTATATATGTCTAAGATTAATATTTATGGAATAAAAGCCGAGGTCAATGTTTCTGGGACACCCTGTATACAGGGTGCCCACTTATATCCGTTACCCCCCCCCCCCCCTTAACTTCTAAACGGTGACAGTTTAGGCCATAAAGTTGGTGTCTAGGTATAGTAAAAAGACTATGCGCTACTCGATGAGACAACTTACAACGCCATCTATCGGCAAATTTTGGAACTGGCGTCCTATCTCGTAAACAGTGAAAGATACGTGAAAAAAGTCAATTAGAAAGTTGTAGAGCACTCTCGATTTAGTACGAAAAGATACCTTGCGCACATTAATACTCAAAACAGAATGCAAAAAATGAACATTTGTTTGATTGTGACGCGAGGCGAGAAAAGACCACCTTACGGACTAAATACGAGTCTGTGTTGTGGCGCAGGGGAAACGCACGTGATTCGCATTCATGAGGACCATGGTTCTGTCCCCACCGGTTGCGTGTTTTACTGAATGTCTCTATAAACCATGAAAAATTTCTGGTGATCTTGCAAAATCGTCTCTCCAAACACACAGCTCAACTCAACCATGTCTGGAATAAAAATCACACGGATCTCATGTATTATGCAAATGAGGATGGAACGTCATACCTGTTCACCAGAGACTACTACTGTAAAAAAGATGTTTCTGCTAGGTTGTACGTTAAAGCGGAGAGTTATGGCAAAATTTGGCAGTAATGAGTATTGCGAGATGTTGTTAATTTACGGTGAATGTGGACGTAAGGCAAAATCAGCTGCAAGGCTGTATCGTGAACGTTTTCCCCAAGGCCCGTATCCTACACGGCAGACCATCTTAAAATTGTAAAACGTTTAAGGGAGTCGGGCTGCGTGACCAGCCGACCTCGAATTCGTATACCTCGTAATGTAGGACGCAAAGTGCAACCTGAAGATGTGCTAGCATATGCTCTCGCCCATCCTCAGAGCAGCACAAGAATGATCAGTGAAAATTGTGGCCTCTCCAAAAGCCGCGTCTGGAAAATCCTGAGTGAATCAGGTGCTCATCCATACCGATCCACACCTGTGCAGGGAATGCCGCCAAGAGATGCTGAGAGACGTTACATGTGGTGCAACTTTGTGGTGAATAACTTAGAGGTCCACACAACATTCCTGGCAGACATAATATGGACGGATGAGGCATGTTTTTCGAGGAACGGAATGTTTAATAGACAGAACGTTCATACCTGGTCGCTGGAAAATCCGAGATATGCCGTCGAAGTTCGACATCAACAACGCTGGTCGATTAATGTTTGGTGCGGAATTTTTAATGACAGGCTCATTAGACCAGTATTTTACGAGGGCTCGTTAACGGGACAACGGTACTTGCAGCTTCTGCAGGATGTAATAACCGACTTTGTTGAGAATCTACCGTTGCACCAACTTCTAAATGTATGGATCCAACATGACGGCGCACCTCCGCATAAGATTTCAAACGTTCAGCAGTACCTAATAGAGACATTTCAGAATCAAGCCATCGGGTATGGTGGTTCCGTCGAGTGACCCCCGCGCTCACCTGACTTGACCCCATTGGACTTATGGGGACACATAAAAGGGCAGATATATGCGACCCCTCCGCCAACATTGCAGGATCTTCGACGACGCATTACTGATGCTTGTGTGTCCGTAACACCTGCCATGTTGCACAATGTGCAGCGAAAAATCCAGTCCAGAGTGCAAATGTGTATAGTGGCTAACGAAGAGCATTTTGAGCAATATACTATTGTAAATAAATGATCCTGAAGACAGGGAAGTGTCTCAGTTTCTTTCTTCCACTCTTGATTCGTGATCAGGGATACTTGAAACGTGCTCTCCCGTCGAAAACTCGAATTCGAATTTTCGACCCCGTCACAATACTTTCCTTATATCGTACATTATGTATATAAGGAAAGTAATAATAGGATAAATAAATCAAAAACTTCTTAAAAATAGATTCTTGTATGAGAAAGTCGAGTTAAACCATATTCCATCAATTTAAAAAAGGGTGAAATGGTTATTTAAAACAGCAAGCAAAAATCAAGTTGTAGGATCCACACTCATATTACTTCCCTTACTTACATTGTATGATGTATAGAGGAAGAATTTTGACGGGGTCGAAAATTCGAGTTAGTTTTCGACAGAACTTGCATTCCTGAATTCGAGTCGAACATTTTTTTAGGTGATGCCTGTATGTGTGCGCGTGCATGTAAGCTTCTTAGTATACAAGTCCGTGATTCTGCAAATGGCGTTTCAAACATAATTTAGTACGATTATTAATTACAATCGGTGAATACTGGAACCCTATTATTTTATTAAACGCAATCGAATGCTCGAACCTTCTCCAATTTTGAATGTTTTTTAGAAAATATCATTAACAGATCAAAATCTGTATTGATTATAAATAAATAATTATTTCCGACGTCATCTTTTATTAGAAAACGATTATCACACATTTTAGAACGATAGCATACACCGTTCTTGAGATCTTGCTCAAATTTATATGTAATAAAAATTACATAAAATTAAAAAAATAGTAAAGTCTTATCAAATATGCTCACTCTCCATATTCGGTGTTATTCGACAGATCTGTTAACATCATTCTTGGGGATCTAGTTCGTTACTTTTTACTTTCCTTATATACATAATGTATAAGGAAAGTATTGTGACGGGGTCGAAAATTCGAATTCGAGTTTTCGACGGGAGAGCACGTTTCAAGCATCCCTGATCACGAATCAAACATTTTTGAAGTGATGTCTGTGTGTGTGTGTGTCAGTGAGTCTGTGGAGACGATAACTGACGAACGAATGGACCGATTCGAACCAAATTTGGTACAAAAATCACAATCCGTAAACACTGGAAGCCTATTGCTTTTATATGCAATCGAATGTTAAGAACCCCCCTAAATTTTCGAATGAAATTTTGAAAAAATCGTCAAAAAATCAAAACCACTAATAAAGTTACGCAAATAGACATTTCTTATGTAATTTTTCATTAGAAAACGATTGACATAAATTTTAGAACGCTAACATGAACCGTTCTCGAGATATTGTTCATTTTTAAAAAAAAAAATTATCAAAAAGTCATATAAAAAAAAAATTCCTATTGAGAAACATGTTCACTTTTCATATGTAATACTATGCGATAAATTGGGTTACATCATTCTCGTGGAACTAGCCCATTCCATTCATGAAAAAATATACTTTTAGTAATACTTTTGTGTTTGAACGCCAATAGTCATTTATCTGCTGTAAGAATAACTTATTTCTTAGTGCATAACGCTTGGCGAGATTTTGGCGACGAATTTGGCGGAATGTCGCCAACTTGGCGATTTTTTGAAATGTTGCCAAATTAACGAAAATCTCGCCAAATGGATAAAAATGACGACTAATTGTCGAAAATTTAATATCTTGGAAAGAATATTAGTATCTACTATAAGAAAAACCTACTGTTTTTACTGTAAAAGTAGTAAATTAATTACATTATATAAGGAAAGTCATGTGTTGCCCACATCAGATTTTTGTAATAGTTTTGCATTTTCAGGCCGAGAATTTCGTCAATAGTTATTCATTTCATGGGATATTAATCAAATGCTAATTGCATTTTGATGAAGATTTTGAAAGTGTATGAATAAGTCATTCATTTTTTGCTAATAAGTCGCCAAAATCGCCTAATTTCAATTTACGTGGTATTCATTTGATACCAAAATCATTGCACTATGTAGGGAAAGTCATGTGCTACCCACACCAGATTTTTTTAATGTTCTAAAACTGAAAGAAATCTTGCATTTTTATCTCAAGCAATAAATGTCTATAGTAAGGGGTATTTTATAAACGTAAAATGTTATAAAACAATTATTTTATTCAAAATCGATATAATCCAAAATATTACCACTATGATTCAGTATACTAAATCCACTATACTAAAATATCATCATTAAATGTATGGTTTCATACATTTAATTGTGGTAATGATTCCATATATTTTATCAATGCATGCTTGTTAGCTTACTACGATCCAAAAATATGTCGCAGAGTTCTCAGTAGGTGAGGAATTTAATATAGTACGAGAAAACGTAAGTTGCTGCATCGAACTATTAGTCAGAATGCTAAACTGAATTTTATTCAAACCCACTCCCACTTTTGGCAAGTTGCGTGTGTAAACACCAAACTGTTCTAAAATTTTAAAACGTTTTATCCCCTGCTCTGTGCCTGAAGCATTTTTGTGGACTTGGCATTTTTCAGTATGAGTCCAAGAATATAACCTCAGAAGGGGAAAATGCAAGAAGGATAAAATATACTGGGAAAGAAAAATAAAGGACTATCGAATTATGCAGGACATTAGTGTTGATGAAAACCTTAAAGGAGGGAACCGAAGATGATGGAGCGTTTTTGCTTTTGGAAACTTGGACTGGGTTGAAAAACTTTACACATATGGTTTGAAAATACAGACGTAAACATGATCTCGGAAGGAGGGGCTTATGACCGAATTGCTCAATTAGTCGTTGAACAATAAATAATAGATTAAATAAAATATTTAAACATTCGTGGCAAAGTCTTTCAATAATGAGTTATTCATTATTAAAAGTTACTGCATGTTATTATGAACAGAAATTATATCTTAACTCTTGCAATCTCCACAACCACTGTATGTGATATACAGATCAGTTTTAAATCGCGATTCATGCTAATTTTTTGTTTATGAAAAGAAAAAATAATAAATTAAGCTGTAGAATCCGTGACAATGTATTTTAGAGCGATATGCTAGTTAGCGCGCGCAGCATTATATACCCTACGCTTCACTACTCGCTCATTTTTGTGACACCTGTGAGCGAGCGCCATCTAGTGGCAGTCGTTTCAAAAGTGTATTATTGTCCACATTTTTAGAAAGATGATATCAAAATCTCTAAAAGTTCTTCAACCAAATATTGAAGTTGCCTTTCTTAGGCGAGTTATATTGGCGTCAGTGGGATGAAAAATTTTAAAATGGTCTGTCTCAAAATGGCCTCGATCGATTTTTTTGGAATTTAATATTTTCTGCCAGTACATTTTCTATGCAGTTTATTTATGGAGATGGGCTTGAACTACAATTTGAGCTACAATTTGCGGTTCTGCAGATTTAAGTGTGAATACTCTGGCCTTTATATAAAGGGTGTTTTAAAAGTGCGGAAGATTTTTTTAACCACTGTATTTTGTTAACCATCAAACACATGGTTCCAATTCCAAAATTGCTTTAATAAGGTACGGAATTATGCAGTAGTAATTTAATTGATGTGCAATATTTCTGTAAAAAAATTAAATTTTTATACAGCCACTCTAGCGAGGAAAGTTAAATTACAAAAATGTTCCCCGTACTTCATTTAGTCAAACTAAACAAAAAGGATATCTTAAAAGTGTACATTTAAGACGAAGAAGAATGTCAAACTTTTGACTTACACCACCTTATTGTGGCTTTTCGATACGATTGTAATCACCACAATTCGTGAATCGAAGGGGCCATTCACACATTGGATGAATTCATTCACAGTATCATTCACAATCATTTAGTATAGGGTTTTAAAACGATTCTGTTTTGTCTTAGCAATTTGAGCTTAAAGCTATCAAGGACAGACATATGATTGTGATTAAACGTTTTCCTAACCCTTAAATGAATTAGAAAACTTATTATTGCGATTTTGTTGGTCTGTCAGGTTTGTTTTCCTAGCAAAATCTATTGAAAAAAAATCTGATGTGGGCAACACATGACTTTCTTTATATAATGTAATGAATTTACTACTTTTACAGTAAAAAAAAATAGGTTTTTCTTATAGTAGATACTTATATTCTTTCCAAGATATTGAATTTTCGACAATTATTCGTCATTTTCATTGATTTAGCGTCATTTTCATCCATTTGGCGAGATTTTCGTTAATTTGGCAACATTTCAAAAAGTCTCCAAGTTGGCGACATTCTAACAAAATCTCGCCAAGCGTTATAGACGAAGAAATAAGTTATTCTTACAGCAGACAAATGACTATTGGCGTTCAAATACAAACGTATTACTCAAAGTGTCTTTTTTCATGAATGGAACGAGCTAGATCCACGAGAATGATGTCACCCAATTTATCGTATGGTATTACATATGAAAAGTGAACATGTTTCTCAATAGGAAATATTTTTTTTTTATTTTATATGACTTTTTGATAATATTTTTGAAAAGTGTGCAATATCTCGAGAACGGTTCATGTTAGCGTTCTAAAATTTATGCCAATCGTTTTCTAATGAAAAATTACATAAGAAATGTCTATTTGCGTAACTTTATTAGTGGTTTTAATTTTTCGACGATTTTTTCAAAATTTCATTTGAAAATTTAGGGGGGTTCTGAACATTCGATTGTGTATAAAAACAATAGACTTCCAGTGTTTACGGATTGTGATTTTTGTACCAAATTTGGTTCGAATCGGTCCATTCGTTCGTCAGTTATCGTCTCCAGACTCACTGACACACACACAGACAGACATCACTTCAAAAATGTTTGATTCGTGATCAGGGATGCTTGAAACGTGCTCTCCCGTCGAAAACTCGAATTCGAATTTTCGACCCCGTCACAATACTTTCCTTATACATTATGTATATAAGGAAAGTAATAAGTATGCCCTTTAATATTTGAAATCGGGGTTGGATATCGGTCGTATTCGCCGTAAATTACAATCATCTTACAGAGTCTGCATTACTGAACGCAGTGCCATGACTTAAACTCTAGCTATGTAGCACAATTATATGCTTAAATACAAACTGAGAATCTGCGAAATCGTGGAGAGAGAATCGTAGCTTATTGAACTATTTGCATAAAATAAATTTGAATAAGTAGTCAAAGTTTTGGTAACTATTTGCAACCGAAGCTGATTTGTGGATGCTCCCTTATTTCATGATGAAAATTTTAATGCATGATAACTATACCAAATGGGACCGTATTACAGCCAAATTTGTGTCATTTTTACTACATATGGCATGGATGATATTTTTGTAACAAGTTTTCCACCAAATTAAGTATATACTACTATAACGGGTGTTGCATGGATGGGTCCAATATCAATTTTGGCATTTTATTCGATTGACAAACCAAATTAAGTAGTGTTAGGAATATGTATAACACTTCACTGAGCTTTGCCTCCCCTCAAGGGGAAAACATTTTTATAGGCAACTATTGTTATTACGTGAAAAAAAAGTTGCTATACCTTGGTGACTTTTCAGGATATGGGTGCCAGATTTTGCGAAATATTGGTAATTTTTGGGAAATTTTTCGAACTTACTAGAACGTTCTTGAAATATCAGTTAATTTTGATGATACCACCCTCTTTCTAGAAATTTCTATAGGAGATATATAAGGAAATCGTCGTTCAGCCGGATAGTTACTTGATGCGAGCCAAATTGAATTGTAAGATGCGTCACTATGTATACAGCTCAGCTCAAACTGCTGCCAAAGCATAAAATTCAAATTAAAAAAAAATTAAATTGAAATAGGTTTTTTAAAAGCAGCATATAATACAAAACGGGGAGGGGGGGGGGTTTAACCCCCACTTCTTCTGTCTCCGTTGGCAACACCTTTTTTCTGCTTCTGTCATGTTTGCTGTTCTTTTCGTCAGTCAGCGATCTTTCTCTGACGACTTCTTGTGTGTCCTGATGAAGCATGCTGTTTTCGAACCCTGTCTATGCTTTGAGAACAGTTTCTGCTATTTTTTGAATTAGTTGAGCATTTAATGGCTGTTTTATTATACTTGATAGTTGCTTTGTGGTCTTTTGATAGTTATCGAGCTATTTGCAGTATAGTATTGTTCCTGTTTCCGCTTATGAGTGCTTTTAAATAAAAGCGTTAGTTATCCAGAAATGTAGACTTATTTTTGTACCCTGAGAGTACACACACGATTTGTGAGGATACGTCTCTCGATATAACGGATACTGGATTTCCTTCCATTTCGGAATTTTATCATTATTTTATGAAACGTTGTACTATTCATTTCCAAATTAAGTATACTACGATAACGCGCGCGTGATTTAATCAAAACTGTGGCTGACTACAAAATCTGCATAGTATTAACAGGCGCAGAGCATTAATTCAAAAATAAATTAAGACGTAATTACCCCGCTTAATTATGCCTAGTACATTTTCTTTCTGGAACTAAAACTCCTCTCGTACCAATAAAAGCTGTCCATTCCAGCCAAGGATAGAAAAATGACGTTCACTCTGAGAGCCGGCGCACATAACCCATTATGATGAATGGGTCGATAAATGAAAAAAAGAAAAAGAAACTTTTCCCTTGTCCTTTAAGATTTAATTAATAGTTTCCTGTTGAGACTAATCGAGCTTCGAAAATTTAATGAATCGAACAGAAAATACCACCCTTTTAAAATCATGTTACAATGAGAATTCCTTGATTTAAATTTAAATTTTCCACCTCGAAACAAGGGTTGAAAGCAGTTTCGTTAGGGAGTGATTAATTGCTGTATTTATGCGTTTTACTTTGCGTATTACCGTGCATAAGACAGCGAAACCTCGATTATCCGAAACTGTTTTATCTAAAACATTCAATTAGACGAATCTACTATTTCGGCTTTTTGTGCCGCGCCGCGGCTGTACATAGAGAAAGTAAAATACACTTTGCGAAGGATAAGAAAAACTTGAGCAACGTATAAAAGCACAAATAACATAATAATGCAGCATACAGTTGTTTCGAGGATACTCTGGATCCCCTTCTTCAGTGCAAGAATACCGACAAACCCGAAGTCCAAAAGAGGAATGGGCGCGAAAGGAAGAATCAGAGGGGATGACTATTTTGGTTTCTAGTTTAAATATAATTTTTCCAAATTTTTATAAATTTAAATAAATATAAAGTCCCTTTATTTTCTAGGAGGCAAGAGCTTTGGGACTCTCGATAAGTTGGATGCATTTGGCTTAAATGTGTTAATATAAACTATTTTGATAACATTAACATTCATAGCGTAATTCAAACTATCAATGTAACTAATATATTTCACTAGTAGATATATATATATATATATATATATATATATATATATATATATATATGTGTGTGTGTGTGTGTGTGTGTGTGTGTGTGTGTGTATATACACTATTCTCGTCATTAAAAATGTGCACTTTCTAGTCTTTTCCAAATGACATTGTTTTTGAAAGAGTTCTAATTAAAAAAAAAAATAATTTAACTTTTCTGAAAAAGCATAATCACCATTTAATATATATATATATATATAATACAATATATATATAAATTTATTTATTTATTTATTTATTAAATAAAAATTTATGGTAATCAATCGTCTTGTCAAGTTGAAGAAGATTGAAAATTTTCCGTTTTTCAAGTTTGTAATGCTTATATTTCAAACACTAAAAGTGTTAGCTTTTAACAAAAAGTAAGAATTTGTAGCTTTTTGAAAGCCCTTCAAGTGCGATAAAATGGGATTTTGGATCGAGCCGTATTTTTTCGGGAAAAATTTTTAAAGTATCTGTCTGAACGATTTTTTTTTTTTTCCTTTTTATAATTTTTCATACTTTCACTCGAAATATCTTCGAAACATTAAAAGATAAATAGTAAGCGACAAAAATATGTATAAGAAAATTTATTTTCAAAATCTGTATATATTTAAAAAAAAAAAAACCTCTTATAGTTTTTAAGGGATCTCGTCAAGTTGAAAAATATTGAACATTTTCCGTTTTTAAAGACTGTAATGCTTATATCTCAAAAACTAAATGTGCTGACTATGAACAGTAAATAAGAATTTGTGTCTCTTTGAAAGCCCTATAAGTGCATATAATTGAACTTCGGATCGACCTGTTAGGTGTCGAAGTATAGTGGTTATAATTTCTATATTTTAATATTCTTACCTGGGTGGGAAAGTTGTAATGTTTAAATTGCCGCGAATGTTGCAGCTAAATGTGTTTACTTACTCAATGGTGAAATTTTGGTGCACAAGCTCGAGTTGTTTTGTTTAAAAGGAAGAAAGTAAAATAAACTTGGAGATTCTATATGTTTAATGATTGATGAGGTTTGAACAGAATAGATGGACAAACAGATAAATAAATATGCTCTTGCAGCATCGTGTACCACGGGCGGACATCTTTTCAATTGTGTTCGTAAGCAACATTCTATTTGAAACAGATTTCGTTTTACCCAGAGTGGACTGTATATAAATGCGTTAACTTTTTATAAGTTCAAAAGGTTTTTAACTTGCATCATTTTTAGCACAATCTTGTTTATTTTCGTATCCTTTTTTCTCTTTTGTGCTATTATAAATTGGATTTCATGATGTCGAAAACAAACATTTTCATTTGGGAGTAAAAGCTAAAAGCTCCTCTTAGTTACTTTATTGCGTTTAAAGGCATTCATCATTTCATGTATTTAATCAATACCGCGGCATTGTGACATTTTCATAAAAGATTCTTGTTCTGAAGAATAATTGATGCGTGTTTCATTTTTAGGAAGTTCTTCTTTGGATAGTTGTACTTTAGGTTCTTTGACCTCGGATCAATTATTATAGTTCTGAATTTTCTTCTATATCAATATGCGATAAAAAGGGGTGTAGATAGAGGTCCGCAAGAGGCGAAAAATTCATACTTTTACCCAACTCGGCCCGATAATACTCGTGTTTGAACCCGGCCTATGCACGAAATTTTCATATGTTTGTATAACCCATATGTATGTATGTATGTATATATATATATATAATATATATATATGTATATATATATATATATATATATATATATATATATATATATATATATATATATATATATATATATATATATATATATATATATATATATAAATTAGTAAATCCAAAGTTAGAATGTATGTAGTAACTCATAATACACTATTCCAAAATTTTCTACAAAATACAAAGAAATAAAAGAAATTAAGACATAAAGAGGAAATAATAAAGCGTAATGCAGGTCATAAAGACAAAGACAATCAACAAATTTCATGTAATTTTTTATACATTTATTTGAAAAACGCAAAATATCTCGAGAATAGTTCCTATTAGTAGTGTTCAAGTTTATTTCGTTTCTTTTCTAATAAAAAATTATTTTCGAAATCATTGTTTTTAATCATTATTGAAGATTTTATTTTTTGGTGGGTTTTTTTTTTGGGGGGGGGGGGGAGGACTTTCGAAGCGCCTTTAAAATCAAGATGGTTCCAGTACTCACTGATTGTAGTAATCCTGCCAATTTATTGTTTAAACGCTTTATTCGTTCGTGAGATATCGCGTCTACAGACTCATGGTCGTACAGACTTTACGTCAAAAACGTTCGATTCGAGTTCATAAATGTTTGAAACTTGCTCTTCCGTCGAAAACTCGAATTCGAATTTTTGGCCACGTCAGCATACTTTTCCTAGACGTTATACTATGTATGTAGGAAAAAGTAAAAACATGAGCCTTTGAAGTATCTTCTATTTGTTCAGGAGCCGCTGCTTAAGCCTAATAGTAAATCCTCTACTGTAATTGCTTACAGATAAACTAAGGTAATCATTCGAGACATTCACGTTGAATATCTGCTGAAATAGGTAATGCTGATCCCACAACAACGTAGGCGTGGGATGACGCATACGCGCATAAAAAAACCCATCATCGAATATTTCCAGGTTTGGTCTCCTATACAATTTCCATCTTATACATAACGTTACGTAGCCTTGCTACCCACAGCTAATGTCTTTCGTATTTTTGTCTGCTACCGAGCGATTAAACGGGGAGAGGAGTAATATTTGTTTTTCTCTTTGATATTTTCCTTTTCCGAGGGTTGGTCGAGACTGGCAGATCCTGCTTATGTTTTTTTTTCCCGCATCCGGAAGAAAATTAAATCCCGGGATCAAGAAATTGAAATCCCGGAAACAAGAACATTAATTCCCGGAAAAAAGAAAATTAGATTCCGGAATCAAGAAAATGAAATTCCGGAAACAAAAAAATTAAATTACGGAATCAAGAAAATTTAATCCCAGAAACAAAAAAATTAAATCCCGGAATCAAGAAAATTAAATCCCGTAAACGAAAATAATTAAATCCCGGAACTCAAATCAAACTTTTTTGAGGTGGTGTGTGTGCTGTAGAACTTTTGTTGATTTATGCGTTGTTAAACATTGGGAATAAAAAAAAAAAGGGAAAATACGGTATTGGCGATCGACCGAAATTCATTACGTCAGTGGTTCCCAAACTGGGGTCCCCGGACCCCTGGGGGTCCGCGACGAGGTTTTAGGGGGTCCGCGAACAACACGCAATATTTAACTAATCAATAGTTAGCTTTAAAAAAAATAAAATTAATTATTTTTCTCCCCTCTTATTTTAATTTTATTTTTTAAATTAAATAATAATGAACTTTTTTCTAAATAACTTTGAATTAAATACATTCATGAAATTAATTTCAAACTGATAGGTTATATCTTCAAACAGAATTAAATTGCTTGAAAGTAGGTTTCGTTTTGGCGCAATGCCATGATTAACGGTGACGATACTCTGATGTAGCTCGGACGTCAAAGCACTTGTAACTTCGAACATTACTACACTAGAGACCGGACTACTAGAGAATACTACTAGAGACCGGATGACGTCAGTTTGAATAGAGGGGGACGTAGCGAACTCCCGCCTCTCCTCTTGCAATATGGTTTTAAGGGGTCCGCGAATTTTTTTTTTCTCTGAGGGGGTCCGCGGACCGGAAAGTTTGGGAACAACTGCATTACGTGATTAATCAGTTGACTATTGAAAATCTGTATTCTGCTCGGATATTAATATAAAAATGTAACTTTTATTTTGTTTTTTTTTTGTGTCAATATTTTAACTCAATATTTCCTATTCTAGGTATGTTTATGTTTCACTTCTTATTGCTGTAATGGAAGTACACCAAATTTAGGTATATTTTTATATATTCGATTTCTCTCTGTGTTGTTTATTGTTTCGGGTTGTTAGTGTATATCTTTAGAAAATTACAAAATATCGCTCACAGCATTATCTGGGAAAGGTGATCTGTAACGTATATTTGCTTTCAACCTTTAGCCAAATAATTAATTGCCAACCAGCATTAGGGTTGTTGTATATATATATATATATATATATATATATATATATATATATATATATATATTTTATATTCAGGTGCGTGTATAGGTAAACCCAGTAACGCTACACGAGACAACTTTAGGAGGTGATCCCCGTTTTTAGAAGGGCACTGGGGCTTTCTCGCTTCCTGTTAGAGACAAGGGCACTTACAAAGTTTTAAATTGTTGCAAATGAAATGCTAAACGCATTTCTGACCCCTTGCAAAACATTGTGTAGGAATTAATGTTTTGATCCCAGCCAGGTTCGAACTCGAGACAATGAAAGAAAGCAAATGAAGGCAAAGAAAGAAAAAAACACTTTTTAGATACGGTCTTCAAGATTTGTCATCGTAAACTCTCAAGTCTTAGCTCTAGAAAACTTCAATTATTTCTGTTATTTTATTTGTTTAATCTCGCAAAAAAGGGGCAAAAAACCGTTCGAGATACGATATTCAAAATCAACTCGAGTTTGGATCTTTCCCATTTTCTAGTAGTGTGGGTGTAAACACGATCTTTGAATGCATCTATTCTGCAATGGGCCTGCTCGACCTGATCACGCTAAATTTCGATCTAATTTTGTTATGTTGCGACTTTTGCACCGCGCTGTGAGAAGATTGGAGGCCCATTGTATTTTCTCTGCAATGGACCCACTCGACCTGCACATGACAAACTTCGGCCTAATCATGTTGCTTAGCGATTTTTGAGCCCGCACAAAGAGGGGGGCGGGGAGCTTTTTAGAATTTTCTCTTTTGTCTATCTTAGCGATTTTTGCTCCGATTTTGATGTAATTTTCGACACCTGCTCCGATTTTAATGCAATTTTCGACACCTGCTCCGATTTTAATGCAATTTTCGACACTTCCTCCGATTTTGATGCAATTTTCACGTTGTATTTTCTTCTCTGCAATGGGCTTACTCGATCTGTGCACGCTAAATTGTGTTTGCTGAACGACTTTTGCCCTCGCGCAAGATGGAGGCGGTGAGCAGGTGCAGAACTTGTTAAAAACCTTATTGCAATAAAAACTAGTTACTATATTTAGTGATACGCTAGAGGGCAAAGCCCGCTAGTACTCACATTTTGTTGTGCTTGCTGCCAGTCTTATTTGGATCGACCCATTCATTCTGAATTCATTGCTTGGGATTTGCGGATTTCTGTCCTCAGAAAAATTTTCAGGTGGGGTTTTAGAGATTTGCATAACTTGAAGAGTTGAAACAACAAATTCAGAAAGAAAGAAAAATCACGTGAGCAGTACATGATTTTTCCTACACTTAATTCCACGGCAATATGATTTTGGTATTACGAACAGAGGGAACTAACACTAGCAACGCCAACTTATAATTCTCAAAGCATTGTGGCATTTTCTTGCATTTCACCCATAAAAGTTTTATCTCCTTCTCGTCTAACTCCATGGCACTTAAATGAACTATAGTTTGAAAGGCAATTTTATCTTCTGCAATGATTTCAAAGTTATCAAAATTTATTTGGTAAAATGGCCATCACGGAACCCCTTTAGAAAATGAAGTCTAGAAATATGTCTTTTAGAAATGGCAAACTTATTTTTCGTCTTTTTTTTCCCAAAGACGTTTTTCTTCATATCTATCTCCGTCTTTTGGCTGTTATTCTTTCTTTACAGTTGATGAATGCATTCTTATGTCACTTACTGTGACAGCCAGCTGTTCGTATCAGCATAGAATTTTGGTATTAAGACATCGGGAGCCCTGGTTTTACTTGGCGTATATTTTAGCTTCCTTTTCTCTTTTATCTTTTTATTGTTAACCTTAGAAAAGGAAGTGTGCTGTGTTTGTTTTAAATCGGATGTATCATTTTATGTTAATTTATTATCGGTTGTGAAATCTATATTGATTCTTTTTTGCAGGGGAGGGGGAGATATTGAAGAAAAATTAATGATTTTCCTTACGAACTAACAAATTTTTATTTTGTGAGAAAACTTTTGGGGATATATATATATATATATATATGCAAGTAAATAAAGTTTATGCGTACATGCTAGGATTGCACGCATGCGTAAGATGAACATATATAAGATAGCGAGTTGGGCACGATTCACTTTTAGTCCAGTTTCCTTCTGTTGGTTAGTCTTGTTCTTCCGTATCCGGGTGCCTTCGTATTAGCACGCATTGGGGACCAACCTTTGCTTTGTATTAGTACCGTGAGCGTTTGCCTAGGCTAGAAAAGCAGCTTTAAACGGGAGGGGGAGTCGCAATCCTCCCCAACCATTAAATGCAAAGCATTTGGTTATCCCATATTCCTTTAAATCTTCTTTTTCTTGGATTATATATATATATATATATATATATATATATATAAATCGCGTTGAAAATCATTAGGCTTTTGATTACCAACTGCCATTTACGCGCAAGATTTCATCCCCAATTGCCCAATTATTTTGATATTTGTCGTTCTCATTGTGTAGAGGTTACCAAAAATTGTAATATCTCGTGAACGGTTCGTCCACTCAGTTTTAAATATTAACAAGAAATTTATGAAGGAGCCTTCATATGGTGACAAGTGGTGTGTACACTTCATTTTCGACTATTAAGGACTTTTATACTTTTTTTTATACACTTATTTCGTACAGTCATACAAATTTTTTGCAAAACGAAACATCTGTAGAACAAGAATTGAAAATCCTTAGTGAACCTCCTAAAACCCCTTCCGGAATACAATGCTGTATCCATATCAGTCATGATCTAAGATTTGTCAATATCTATTATAGCTGTTGTAAGGGAAGTGTGATTTTTTTAAATTGCAAGTTACATCTCCAAAATCGGAAATGGAAATTATTAGTGAACTCCCACGCCCCTACCCTCATTAAATTTGCATCTGAATACATATCAGTTTAAACTCTATTTATAACCGATTCTGGGAGAAAAAAAAAGTGTTTCAACAGAAAATTTTGAATTCCCCCGTCCCCTAAGAATTTGATGCTGAATCCATATCAGTCATCATCTAAGAGCTATCCATAGTATATTCTGAGAAAAAGAAGTAAACTAAGAAGTTCCCATTTTTCAGATATTTCTTATGACTTGCCCAGGGCTGTAGAAGCCCTGTTAGAGCACTGTGATTTGCCTCCGTTGGAGCTATTGATGATGAGTTATGAATAAAAGCTTTTACCTAAAAAAGTTTTATATTTACTTGTTCACTCTTGAGGAAAAGGCATTGCTTTGTTTTCTAAACCGTTTGAAACTTGGAATCAATTGTTTATGCTGTTACTATAGCGAAGTATTACTTTCCCTGCTATACATGGTAATGTGTAGGAAAAGTATTGGAATCATGTCGAAAATCGCAACTGGAGTTTTCGACGAAACTACACGTTTTGGAACCTCTGGAATACGAAAAAACTATTTTTATCGTGACGTCTGTGTGTGTATATCTGTGTGTTTGTCTGTGTAATGTATGTATATCCGCTCTAATTCAAAAACTAATGGATTAAATTTCATAAAATTTTATAGATAAGTCACTTGTGGGGGACCCTGGTTCTGATTTGATTTTGGTACAATTTGGGATAACAGAACTTTTTTTTTTTTTTTTTTTTTTTTTTTCGAAATGGCTATTCGCAAAAATTGCCTGTATCCACTCTAACTCAAAAGCTAATTGATCGAATTTTATTAAATTTGGTAGATAAGTGTCACTTATGGATGGGTGACCCTGGTACTGATTAGATTTTGGTACGATTCGGAAAAAATTAACCTACTGTTTTTTGCGAAATGGCCCGGAAAAATCGTCAAAATCTAAAATAAAAGACTACGTATGCTCAAATGCATCAATTAAATACTTGTTTTATATGTTTAATATTTGACGATGAAAAGAGTAAGACCAACCCCATTACTCTAGGACTAGCCGTTCTCGCGATATTGTAGTTTTTTCGAATTTTTGCAACACCGGTTTTGAGATTAAATCCAGTTACCAAATGAAAACGAAAGTTGAATTAAAAGTGTAAATTCCGTGTAATTTCAATTAAGTATGCGTGTTATTTAGTCAATTAAATTGAATTTAATAAATTATTGAAATAAAGAGAAAATGAATTTGAGTCTGCAAGAAAAATCATGTGCTGCTCACATCAGATTTATTAATTTCAGAAAACATATAAAGTTAGAAATAACGTTTTCAACGGAAAGATGTCTCTACTCTACTGAACGAAATATCGTTATCGCTAACTGTTTTTAACCCTGTCACGTGTGGGGCATCTCGAAGAATTCTTAAACAGGTGGTCAGAAGGTTTTCTCTGCACGTAGCTCTTTTTCTGACTCGCCGAGTTTTATTTCTCAAAATGGGTCGAAGTGGATTTCTGAAAGTGAATCCATTAATGCAGGGCCGGATTACACATTGGACTGTACCCAGTGGTCAAAAGTAGTGCGGTACAAGTAGCGAAACTACAGTAGGCACTACTTTTTCTCGTAGTTTGTAGTATAACGCGCTACTTTTAAAGATAAGTAGTGTTAGTGTAGCGAGTAGCGCGATACAATAAATCATTAGTTTGTATCGAGTTTTGACGCTACTTTCAACGTTACTTCAGTAAACAAACAAGGTGCCATTCTGCATATCATGTGATCACTCTTTCTTCATTTGTATGAAATTTAGTGTTCTGCGCAACGATGTACGATGAATGGCTGCAGGGTTAGAAAGGCCATTACCTCATGAAGTTGATTTTTTATATGGATATATTCAGATGTGTTATTTCCCAAAACATCCTGCTTAACTGATTGCAATTTTGATATGCAAATTCTACTAAAAATGAACAAATATGTTTTTAAATATATAATTTTTACTTTTATTTTATTTTATACTTTTAATAAATAAAATGGATGCGCGTCAACTTTAATTAAACTTTAAAATCAAAGACAACCAAAAAAAATTTGATGTGAGCGGCACATGACTTTCCTTATATAATGCAATGAATTTACTACTTTTACAGTTAAAAAAATGTTATTCTTATAGTAGATACTTAATATTCTTTCCAAGATATTGAATTTTCTTCAATTAGTCGTCATTTTCATTGATTTGGCGCCATTTTTATCCATTTGGCGAGATTTTTGTTAATTTGGCAACAATTAAAAATGTCGCCAAGTTGGCGACATTCCGCCAAATTCGTCGCCAAAATCTCACCAAACGTTATGGAAGGGGGAAATAAGTAACGGTTTATGTTAGCGTTCTAAAATTTATGTCAATCGTTTCTTAATGAAAAATTACATAAGAAATGTCTATTTGCGTAACTATATTAGCGGTTTTGATTTTTTGACGGTTTTTTCAAAATTTCACTCGAAAATTTAGGGGGGTTCTGAATATTCGATTGCGTATAAAAGCAATAGGCTTCCAGTGTTTAGGGATTGTGATTTTTATACCAAATTTCGTTCGAATCGGTCCCTTCGTTCGTCAGTTATCGTCTCCACAGACTCACTGCCACACACACACACACACAGAGACATCACTTCAAAAATGCTTGATTCGTGATCAGGGATGTTTGAAACGTGCTCTCCCGTCGAAAACTCGAATTCGAATTTTCGACCCCGTCACAATACTTTCTTATACATTATTATGTATATAAGGAAAGTAATAGGCTTAAAAGTCCTTTAATAAAATCTCCTGTCCTCGACGTACAAAAATTACACGGCCAAAGGTTTTTCGGGCATCATAATGCCCTTCATCAGTGGGGAAGCTACTGATGAAGGGCATTGCAAAGCCACTCATAAAGGGCATTGTGATGCCCGAAAGCGCTTTGGCCGTGTAATTTTTGTATGTCGAGGAAAGGAGAATTTATTAAAGGATTTTAAACCTATTTTTGGTTGTCTTTGATTTTAAAGTTTATACTTTTATTTTATTTTACTGTTTTCAGAAGTGGGTAAAAGCGTAAAGATTGGTAAGTTGATTAGTAAATTTGGGAATCAGTAAATTTTAATTATTCAGAATAAGTATGTTAAATTACTGCAATATACCCATATCCTCAACTTTTTGTGAAAATTGAAGCAGTAAGTAAATTTGGGAATCAGTAAATTTTAATTATTCAGAATAAGTATGTTAAATTACTGCAATATACCCATATCCTCAACTTTTTGTGAAAATTGAAGCTGTGGGAAAATTCGTCTTATAAAAGTAGTTATGTAGTGACTACATTTTAAAAGTAGTTTGTAGTCACTACTTTTTAAAAAAATTAGTTGTAGTTGTAGTTAACTACATTTGTCATAATGTAGTTGTAGATCAGTAGAATAATAAAGTAGTTTTTCCAACCACTGACTGTACTCCCGGCCGTCCAACTAGTTACTCTAAGTCCTCTGGACGAGTCGGACGGTCTGGGTCTTCAACCACTGACTGTACCGAGGTGGGCTTCTGATGTTGGCAGCCATGTTGAAAGCCATGTGCTTTCCCTACATAATGTAGTGGTGCCGTGATACAAATTGCTTAAGAGAAAATTAATTATTAATCAAATGTGGTCTAACTAAGCGTCTGTAATCCAACACCTGATTGATCGGTCATCTATATGCAATTATAAAGGAATTAAATAAAAGTTAATGTTTAATACTTAGTAAAATGGGATCATATTTAGCATATAGACACAGAGCGTTATGAAAATGCAAGTTTAAATTATAACACCTCACTTAATAAGTCTCCGGTCTGACACATATATATGGCAACACTGTTGACAGACCCATATGATTTCTGGATAGTACCAACCTTCAAACGACACGTGTCAAAATTTCATGACATTCTGACAATTAGTTTATAGGTTACAGTTGTTTTAGTGACCCCAGTTTTGTAATTTTAAAAGCAATGGATAAAAATGAATTTCGTGTGGTGATTAATCATTGTTTTGTGATGGGGAAAAATACTGTTGAAACCCAACAGTGGCTTGATAAGCGTTATGGAGACTCTGCACCAGTGAAATCAACTATTTATTATTGACTGGTATGCTGTATTTAAACGCGGTCGTACAAACACCGATGATGCTGAACGCTCTGATCACCCAAAATTAGCAGTTGTTTCGGAAAATATAAAAAAAGTCCACAAAATAGTTTTGGAAGACCGTAAAGTGAAATTGCGTGAGATAGCTAACATCTTAAAGATATCAGAAGGTAGTGTGTTTACAATTTTACACGAAAATTTGAGCATGCGTAAGTTGCTTTCGAAGTGGGTGCCGCGTTTGCTCACACCGGACCAAAAACTACAGACTCAAATTTTTTGTCTCCTTCTTTCTTCTATATTTCATTCAATACAGTTTAACAGCACCAAATATTACAAGTAATTATTTAAAATTACACTAAATTTGCAGCTTTATTTCAGTTTTCATTTTTTATTTTATTATAAGTTTCCAAATATAATAAATTATTGTAGTACTGTGATAATTTAAACTATATCAGCGCCAAATGTATCGCATTTTAGAGATGTTTATATAAAATTACATTTCAGTTGAAAAGTGTTTCATAATCAATGCTTTATGCATGATTGATATTTATTGTTATATTGTAAGGAAAGTTATATGTAAATCTATCCAAATTCGAAAGTTGCACATTTTACCCCATCACAATACTTTTCCTTTTACAGAAACTATTTGTTGTGGGGAAAGTAGAAACGTTCTTTCTCGTTATCACATTTCACGGCAGGGCAGTCCAGTCCTTGGACTTCCTTACATTTGCAGATCAATACAAACGGAGAAGGCTCCAGGAAGATTAAAGGAACTGCCTTCCTGGTACCGCCACACACTGGGATACGCAATCTCTTCTGCTGAATTTCTCTTGCGGGGGTGCGCTTCTACTGGAAACTCGGCCGTGGGACAGGTTTAGAATGATGTATCGTCATGACAGGGATTGTTGGAGGCAAAAGCGATTCATATGTCGATACAGTAATTTTACGTTCTCTAAAATATATGGCGAATTATAGGAAATGAAATAGGATAGGAAATTTAATTACGAGGTTTCTGCAGATCTGTACGCTTTACGCACTCTAGAACATGAAGAAGAAAAAATCAGCAGTGGCTCCAGTCTGTTGGAGCCGAAATAGTTTTGCTCAAACAACACAAGGTCCGTAGAATATCTTATACTATATAATATTCTATTAACCTTGCGAATAACATTCTAAATCACATGGTTTGAATTAATTCATGCCAGTGCTCAATTTTGTCCGTGTAAATCCTTGAAAACTGTAAGACCTTTGTTAAAACAAGCGAGTGATGTCGAAACAGGATTTCCTACTTTAGGTTAGGAACTATTTTTCATAGGTATGGGGGGAAATTAAATAAGCGACTCGGGAGATAACATCTTCTTAAAATTGAAACGTTGCAATAATTTTATCGATCGCTACTAGTGTTATTATGTAAAAATCGTTCAGTAATCCATACAAGTTACACAAGTTACATAAATAAAAAATAAATTTTTTCCAGCGTGTGCACACGGGCGGGCAGACATGCATACAGACACTCTCTTCTATTATTTAGGAAAAGCTTTCAATTTTTATGTGTTACGGTTTTGCGGAGATGGTGGGGCACTGACAAAAATCACTCAAATACGCATTATATTTATTAGAGTTAGTATCTAGAAAATAAATTGTTAGTTTGTAGCTGAAGAACTTTCTTTATTCTTTGTATGATCTCAGAAATATAGTTAAAAGAATATGTGGGGAGAACTCCTGAATGCAGAAATCTAAAAATATCATTAGAGTATAATTACTTCATTTGGTTCCTCTTTATATTGCTATCAAATTACTAGGGTAATTTATTATTATTTAAAATATAATCATGAAATTTAATTAAAATATGATAAACCACCCTGCACAATACCAAGCACTACTAAAAATACAATATTTCCCATCCCTTTTAAATTTCGATTCGACATACCCTATTTCCTTAATGGCGTCCAGAAAATCCCAGTGCATCGTCTTAATCCAGCAATTCACTCTAATTTGACGAATTTCAAAGTCCCTCAATGATAATTATCTTTTAATGTTTCCTTATCTCGCGAAGTTGGCTCAGTTTGGCGAATCAACGTGGCTGGTAATAGACTGTTTCGGAAAGGGATTTTTGGAAGTTCAGATAAGGTTTAAAGTTCGTGATGGAATATAGGATGATGAATTTCACATAACATGCGAAAAGGTTTCTAAATGTAGTGCTGCAAAATTTGTTAACGATCTAGTGAATATATAGCAATATTTAGTGAATAGTCCATGTAATATTTGGTTCCGTTGTATGTTCATAATTATGTGTGCCAGTTTGCATTCTGTTCTTGAACGATATTTGGATCCAGTTTTTATAGCGTTTCTTGAGTGATGTTTTGTTCTCTTTTGCCGACTGTCTGCTCAGAATTATTATTTATTTGCCCGATTTCATGCTGTCCTTCAGCAATGTTTCGTTAAATTTTTGCCTTGTTTGTTTTGCCAATTTTTGCCTTGTTTGGCATTGGCGTCCATGGTCGCCACTTGGAAGGTGTGTAAACATATGAATATCCCCACTGCCCACCACACGCAAACACACACACACGCAATTGTATATTTGGCGCTTTTCCAGATGACATCATATAAAACTGTTTCTATGTGCCTAATTAATTATATTTCACACAACTCTGAATGGACAATTATCAATGTTGTTGATATTGTCATCCGCATTAAGAAATATAGTCCATATATAAAAATATTTTGATAATTAATACATTAAGTCGCCATTTTTATTAGCTGGTCGTCATTTCTGCAATTTTAACTTTATTTTCGTAAATATGGGACGAAATATCGCCAAGTTGGCAAAATTTCACTAGATTATTCACCAAGTTCGACAAATGTGTCGCCAAGCGATACAGACGAGCGGAAAGAGGAGCATTTCTTGCATACTAGGAGGTATACTCGTCATATGTTCGGAGGTTCTTCGTTTGAGATTGACGGTGTCCCACCCGTAAGCAAAAGGTTAATGCAGGAATCTCAAAATACCATAAGCTTATCATTACTAGTTTTGTTCCATTACTTGCTACTGCTGAAATACTGACGTAATCCGGTATTTAATTTAAAAAAAAACTGATCAAATTTTATCACTAGGCGAAAAACTATTAAACACAATAGCGATCATGCTAAAACTAAAATAGCATTTCAATTTTAAAATCTCCATTTTACTGTTCTTACTTCACCGCTGCAGACGGCAGACGATAAGTGCGTTTACTTTTTGGGTTATCTACCTTCTTTCTAACTTTGCGAATTTAAAGGGCGTCTTGTTTTTAACACTTTCCGACATAGTTGAAAAGTGTTTGACTTTGTTCATTCTGTCTGTCTGTCCGTTCGTACGATAACTGCCTTAAAAATGACTTTATCAAAATGAAATTTTAGTATGTTGTTGAGACGGTCTATGGGACATATGGGAATGTAAATGAATAATAACACCCAGTTAGTTTTGGATTGAACTCTGGTTGAAAAAAGTGAAATACATGGGACCTACCCTATGGGACCTAATTTTTCAAACATTTTTTAAGCGAAGTTAAAATTCACAAATTGCTTCGAAAATTTTAGGAGATAATTCAAATTATCTCATAATTTATATAAAAAAAAATTCAGCAAAATATGTTCGGTAGTTTCTTAAATACAAATTTTGAAATAATAATTACACCCATGATATATGTAGACGTGAATAATTGCAAAATAAAATATGGCATCCATTTTTGTTTCCCCGATGTATCAAAAGATCGTGATTTTTAAAGATTTTTTAAATTTGTATTTAGTGTTGCATCCGTCCTAAAACCGCTTTATTTTTGCGTATTTTCTGTGCATTTATATTCTGTGCCAGCGTAATTACAATATTTTTTAGTTTAAATGATCATCAAACTTTGATTATTTCTACAACGAAGCCTAATTCTAATGGATGCAGAATGTAAACAAAATAATCATTATAAGATGAGTTGTATAAGAATTGCTGAATTTTTTGACGCCAAATTATTTAGCTCTGGAGTTTGGAATATGAGTGATATATTCATTGATTTTACATAGAGAAGCAAACGATTTTATAGCATTGCCTTTTTTGATGCAGTTTAAAGTTTCCAAGTAAAATAAATTATTGTAGTACTGTGATAATTTAAAAAATACCACCGCTGCATGTATCACATTTTAAAGATGTTTAAATAAAATTGCATTTTAGGTGGAAAGTGTTTCATAATCAATGCTTTATGCATGATTGATCTTTCTTATTATTTTTTTTTAATTTGGTATTATATTATCATGAGTATTGTGTTAACATTTTGGATGAAAATTCGTTAAGATAGCAATAATTTTTTTTTATTTTACTTCGGGGTTAAAGGAACTTTTTTAAGACTTCAAGTATTTTTATTGATCATTTGTGTCGAGAGAATGATTTTAGTTCAAAACAGGTTGTTTGAAAATTGAATGGTGTTATCTGTATTTGTATTAAGCACTATCTGTTTTTTTAGTCCACAATGCTGTTTGTAAGCTCAGAATTATTTAATGATTTACCAGTGTGTATATTATCCTTCAGGGACATTTTTTTTTTATTTGTCTACTTAGAATTTTTTTTTTATTTATTTTTTATCCGTTTATATGCTTTTTTTTTTTGTGGTATTTGGTTTCACTTTGTTCTTTAAAAGCTTAGGATTTTTGATTATTTGCCAGTCTGTATACCGCAATTAAACGATATTTGATTTCACTAAATATTGCTTTAACAAAACGGATTGTTAGTTTCTGAAAAGTTCCATACTAGTAACTATGCTTTTTATCTATGAAATATAGTTAGAAATAATATTTGTGGATTGTCCCTAAATGCAGAATTCTCAAAATATAATTAGCTTATCATTACTGGGTTTTGTCCCGGTACTTGTTACTGCCAAATAATTGAGGACCGTCCCCTGGTCTTTTCCCACCAAAATCAAAGAATCTGGTTTTTTACTCCATCACAGTACTTTTCTTTATACTATATTGTATGGAAAGTTGTGTTCATTGATTTTTGAAATATGTAAATCCATCAAAATCCGAGATTCTAATTTTTGACTCTGTCACGACGCTTTTCTGTTTTACATATATTATGTAGTGAAAGTAAAAATGATTGATTTGTATTCATGAGTTCAAAACGTGTTGATCCTCCAAAATTCAATAGTCAGATTTTTGTGTATCACAATATTTTCCCATTACATTATTATAAGTAAGGAAAGTAAAAATGATATATATGTGTGGTTATGGGTGTTCAAAAATACAATGTAACTCAATCAAGATCCGATAATCGGATTTTTGACTCCATCACAATACTTTTCTTTATACTATCTATATTAGTGAAAGTAGAAAATGTTTAATTTGTGTTCATGAATGTTCAAACACGTAAACTAATCAAAATCTAAAATTCGAATTTTCGACCCCATCACGATATGTTCTTTTGTATTATATATTGTACAGAAAGTAAAAATGGTTTATTTGTGTTCATGAATGTTCAGAAGCGTAAATCCATCAAAATAAGAGAGTCGGATTTCTGACGCCGCCACAATACTTCCCTTGATATTATGTATTGTAGGGAAAGTAAATGTGAAAACTAAATCCTTCGTAATGAACAATAGTTTGAAAGATGTTGCTACTTTATTTTCTAGCCATTTGGCGGGTCTCCAAATTTGCAAACTTCACTAACTCCCCAACTCAAGAAAGCATTAATAGTTAACTATCACGATGGGGACTGTGTGGCAGTGAAAACAGAGGGTTTAAATGACGCTAAATTCTTATTTTCTGTTAGCATACTTGTAAAAGAATAAAAGGCTTAGACATTTCATACTCATAAAACCCAAAATTAAGATTGCGCTCCCATTTCGGATTACAGTATCCAAGGGCTGGTTTCGCGATTATTATGCTCGAACTGCGTAATAAAGCTGAATTTATTGGTCTCCACGGAGCAGTGATTCCCAAGCTTTTTGATGGGAAACGTTTTAGATCACGGGGTAGAGTACATCTTACGAAATGTGATTTAAATGTAACGAAAGTGACATCATATTGTTGCGAATACGTAACGGAAAATCATTGTTATAATTTGAAGGTCGGCCACTTGACCTTGATGACGGGCAACTTCATGCAAATTTTGATGAAGGAATTGTCATGGATTCGGTTCAAAGATCGTTAGAAAGACTCTTCCTCCGATGATGTCAAGATGGAAACTGTGATAATATGGCGTAAAAATGACTTTATCAAAATGGAATTTTAGTATGTTATTGAGACAATCTGTCGAATGTCTGGGAATAAAAATGAATAATATCACCCAATTAGTTTCGAATTCTACCGACCCGTTCTGAAAAAATGAAATATATTTAAAACCTATGGGACATAATTTTTCAAATATTTATTAAGCGGAATTAAAATTCACTAATTGCTTCGAAAACTTTAGGAAATATTCAAATCAATGGGTAAAAAATTTCAGCAAAAAGAGGGGGGGGGATAATAATTACACCCATATTATATTTATATGATCACGGATTGATTGCAAAATAAAATATGATATCCGTTCCCCCACCCCCGCTGTGTAAAGATCGTTTAAATTTATATTTAGTGTTACATCCGTCATAAAACCGCTTTATTTTACGTATTATCTGTGTATCTAAATTCTGCGCCAATGCAATTACAATATTTTTTTATTTTAAATGAATACTAAACTTGCTTTATTTCTACAACGAAGCCTAATTTTAATGCCGAAGTACAGCATACAGTATGTAAACAAATCAAGCGATTGTATGATGAACTCATCTTATTTAAATATTTATAAGAATTGCTGAATTTTTTTTTCATGCAAACTTATTTCATTCTTGAGTCTGGAATATAAGTGATATGAATGAAATATTTATTAATTTTACATAGAGAGGCAGACGATGTATATTTCGATGACGTTATTTGAATAAAATTCATTTTGTGTAACTCGTATTGTCTTTTTTGATGAAGTTTCGAGTTTTTAAGTAGTAGTACTGTGATAATTTAAAAAATGTCAGCGCTAAATGCATCATATTTTTAAAATGTCTATGGTTTCGCGGGCGACAAGTTGCTGGCGTCTGGTGTAAAGTAAGACAATTTTTATGTTGTCTGTAAATAATTCTACTGAAAAAAGATGCATTTTATTTCTGTATCATTTGTTGATTAACTGTTCCGATTTAAAATCTGCATGATTTTCGCGAAAGTTGATCATGTAGCGACCGCTCATAAGGCAGTATTAAATGCCTTGAACTAGAGACCTTTTCAGCCCAGATGCTGGCATATCACGATTTGGCCCCACGATCAAAACATGGCAATTTCGAGTTGGTGATTTCGCCTTCTCGCTATAATCATCAAAATTTTCACAGTATACTAAAATAAACATGTATTGCCCCACGCGCATTATTCTTTTGTAGTATTCGACTTTGAAATTTAAAATACATACAAATAATCTTTTATATAAATGCTTGCAGAAGATCAGTTTAGAAGTAAATATTGCACAAGATATACGAAAACATTCTGGATTTACATATTCTTTTAATATATTTTATAAAATTTATATTTTCCGTTTACTGTTCAAAAATTCGAGACTTGATATCAACTGAGCCTAAGTTTGCTCCCGAATGCGGTGCTTACTTTTACATCATTTTATTCTTTTCGAACAGGAATATTCGAAATCCTTCACTTTTGCATAAATTAGAACATCAAGAGGCTGTTCAAATTTACGGATAGCATATGCTAATTACTTTATTCTCCTTGAATAATTATTTATGCATTTGACGTGTTATATTCTTCTGGCTTGTCGAATCAATCAGGTGAGGGATTTGTTCGAAATGGTAAGACCCCTCCTCTTTTGTGGCTACGAGTTTCCGTGGGCGTATTCTTATAGGTTCCTTGCGTGTGTGTCAGGTGGACTTATGCGTAGATTTATCTTTATATTTAATTCAGAAAATATTGTCGTGTAGGGTTTATGTGCGTCTTTTCTTCTGGCGTTTGTTTGAAAATGTAAGTTTTCTTTTGGTGAAAAAAAAAAGGGATCATCTTCTTGGTGAGTATGGTGGTTCCGATACTGATGAATGAATGCATTGACACAACTGCACGAGATCACTACACTTATACAAGACTGGAGGAACAAGAATGCACTGTTCTTAGATATTGTGCGGGTTTTTTTTTTTAAATTTAAAATGGAGAAAGTTATAAATAAATTAAATATGTATTTTCATTATTATCACATGGTTGAATGATTTAAAAATAAATGGAAACTGTTGTTACTTTCATTACTTACATTACATAATATAATGTATAAAAAATATGCAGTGACGGGGACGAAAATTTGAATTCGAGTTTTCGGCGAAAGAGCACATTTTAAGCATACATGTGTGCGGCTAAATCGACGAAAATGATTATAAAGGTTAATTTTTTAATTATTTTCAAATAAATATTACGATCATGAATTTTTTTTTTTCCACGGGCGTTGCCGAGAGTACGCAATTATCCTTTAACATCCATCTCCCTATTGTTGCACATTAACTTGACTAAACTAGCTTATTTTCATATTTTGGTTAATTATAAAGATTAATTTCTTAATTATGCCATTTTCGCTCTATTAGCTCTTTCCCTATTGTAGGTTATTTTATCCATTTTTTAACACTTTACAACAAAGTTGAAAAGTGTTTATGACTTTGTTCATTCTGTCTGTCTGTCTGTCTGTCTGTCCGTTAGCACGATAACTGCCGTAAAAATGAGTTTATCAAAATGAAATTTTAGTATGTTGTTCAGACGGTCTGTAGGACCTATGGGAATATAAATAAATAATATCACCCAATTAGTTTTTTATTGAACCCGGGTTGAAAAAATGAAATACATTGAACCCTATGGGACCTAATTTTTCAAACATTTTTTAAGTAAATTTAAAATTCACGAATTGCTTCGAAATTTTTAGGAAATATTCACATTATCCCATAGAATATATAAAAAAAATTTCAGTAAAATATGTTAAGTAGTTTTTTAATTAAAAAAATTATTTAATATAGGGAAAAAAACAAATTCAATTAAATTCTGACTTTGGGATATCTTCCAGAAAGAAAAGAGAGAGATATTATATAATAAATATCTCTCCATTTGTTTAAACGTTTTGCATATGGGAGTGGCTTCATATTTTAAAATAAATTTGGTAGATAACAATTTTTCATTTTTTATAAATTTTATATAACTCTTCATGATAAATTTAATTGATGGCATTTTAAATGCACTTTCCTACGTCCTAGAGAGTTAAAATTTGGTACACAGCTTAAATTTGTTGAACATTTTATTCGACAAAAATTTGATGGATCTTTAAATATAGATCATACATTTTTTTCGAAATGGCCTGAAAATAATCCCCGTTCACTTCTATAAATCATTGGTGTAATATTGTTAAAAATTCTGATGTGGACAGCACATGTCTTTCTCTGCAGACTCATATTCGTTCTCTTTATTTATTCAATGATAATTTGAGTTTATCTGCACAACATAAGTATTTTAAATGACATTGAATTTACACGTTAAACTTAAATTTGGTTCTCATTTGATAGCTAGACTTATTGTCAAAGGTGGCGTAGCGAAAACGCGAAAAAACTAGAATATCTCAAGAACGGCTAGTCCTAGAGTAATGGGGTTAGTCTTATTCTTTTTGTTGTCAAAAATCACATATAAAATAGGAATTTAATTGATATAATTGAGCACACGTAGTCTTTTATTTTTATATATAACGATTTTTGCTGGCCATTTCGCAAAAATAGCCCGTTCCTTTTTCCCGAATCGTAGTAGAATTACCTACAAATGATTTATATACAAAATTTTGTTAAATTTGGTATATAAATCACTTGTAGGTTATTGAAATATTATACTCCAAATTTTGTTAAATTTGGTTCATTAGTTTTTAGCTAGAGTGGATAAAGGCAATTTCTGCGGCCATTTCGCAAAGAAGGCAGATTCTTTTATTACGAATCGTACTATAATCTAATGAACATCAGGATTTCCCACAAAAAACATACCTACCAAATTGTATGAAATTCGGTCCATTAGTTTTTCAATTAGAGTGGATGTAATATCCACACAGACACACAGAAACATACACAGATACACCCTTACACACACAGACGTCTTCCTAAAAGTAGTTTTTTCGTGTTCTAGAAGTCCCAAAACGTGTAGATACTTTGAAAATTCGAGTTCCGATCTTCGGCACGATTCCAATACTTTGAGTACATACACATACACATATATATTATCTGTGTATTATCTGTGTATCTAAATTCCGTGCCTATGCAATTACAATAGTTGTGATTTTAAATGATCCCTAAACTTTTATTATTTCTTCAAGGAAGCCTAATTTTAACATATGCAGAATGCAAATATCTCAAGCGATTGTAAGATGAATTACATAAGAATTGCTGAATTTTTTTCACACAAAATTATTTAGCTCTGGAGTCTGGAATACAAGTTATATGAATGAAATATTCATTGATTTTGCATAAAGAATCAGTTGATTTATATTTCGATACAGTTTTAAATATTTAAGTATAATAAATTACTGTAGTACTGTGATAATGTAAAATATATTACCACTGAATGAATCACATTTTAGAAATTTTTAAATGAAATTACATTTCAGTTGGAAAGTGTTTCATAATCAATGCTTATGCATGATTGATCTTTCTTGTTTAATTATGATGTAAAGTATGATGTATTTATTTTACGATGATTTTGCATAACGTCGACGAATTTGCCTAAAGTCGTGAATTTTTTCTTGTGAGTAAAAATCTACAGATTTTCAGCCATTCAGAGTTGGCAGCTATGTGTTCGTGATCCAGAAATTCAGCACGCTGTTTCTTCTCATGGCCGATTGCAAACTATCTGCTAGCTGCACTGGCCCTAGCCAGAAAGTTTGAAGCATCTCACTGGTTTCATCGTACGTGGTGGTGCGGCGAACTTTTGAATCTGAGGTCCTGCGCTCTATAAATAAATTAAAGAACATGTTTTTGAGGCAAAGTAAAGATAAATTCAAGCGCCCCTATGGCTTGTTTGCGAAAGGACTGGTGTAATGGGCGGAGAAACAGGCCATACAAGTGCCCACTACCTGAGCAAGAGGATAATAGGACATCCCTTAGAAGAGCTACTGTCCTACCGCCACGAGAAAGTCTCTGAACAGGGTTGCCGCAAGTAGACGAGTCGAAGAAAGGAGGGAGAAAGGTTTAAAATCGACTGCAACATTTGGCAAATCAAGCGCACTTCATTAAGCGAAGAATCCGTTTCGTTTATCATGATGTACTAAAAGAAAATAGTAGATGTTTTTTATCCGACAGTTAAACAAAATTTTCGTATTAAATGACATTAAATTATAAATTTACTTAAAAATTTCTCGTCATATAAAGTCAGAAAATAATTTGTTATTATAGGCGACAGCGGTTACGGAAAGCCGTCAATCTATTAGAACAAAGTAGTTTTAGATATTTTCCTTTAGGTTCGGGCGATTTTGGGAGAGAAAAGCTTACAATTTAAAACTAGAATTTATATCATTTTATTTAAAACTAAATTTCAAATTAAATGAAAATTATTACAGATTTCAATCAGCAAGTTACACAATTATTAGCCAGCAAAAAGGAAAAAATAAATGATAAATAAGCAAAATTATGACTTTAAAATATTCATTTTTTTCATATTTTTCAATCAATTATAAAATATTCATTCTTTTCATATTTTTCAATCAATTATAAAATATTCATTCACATTCATTGGAATAACTATTATCTACTATGTCCGAATCACTTGAAATGTTTTTACATGAAGAAGAGTCTGAATCGCTATCCGACAGATTTATCACTAATTTCTTCACAATATCTTCTATCAGTCCATCTTTCTTTCAATAAATATTCTCTATTTTTTCAATGTGTTCACAGTGTTTTTTCCATTCATTTTGTGTTACTTTTAAAATAGCTTCTTAAGTAATAATTGTAAATTGTTCAAATAGATAATATACTCATCTCAGTGTCATTAAGCGATTTCCCCCTCACGTTTTATCTTTTTAACTAATGACGCTGAAACCTCTGTCGCTTCCGCAGTTGTCTTCATTGCATTTGAAATTGGTATTTTTAGAGAATTTGCGGTTTTTCCTCTTCAAAAAATGCCGTAACATTGTGGACTATTGCACATGCTTGCGAATGCAAAGTCTTTCCACTTTTAAATGTAGTCATTTTTCAACTAGACAAAATCCACAAAGTGTGCAACACAATACAAGTTACTTCGCAGCTTTAAAAATCACAGAATGCTAGCGTCTAGCATTGACCCTAGTACAAAGCGAAATGCGACTTTCGTCGGTTCTATCTGCGCCAAATCCAAAAAAGCGCTTTCCGTCACACCTAAAATGCAGTGGAATAACCTGTTTCCATAGCGACCGCCACCATAACGTCTGCTGTCTGGGGACTTTCTCGTGGCGGTAGGACAGTACAGGCGCGAGTTTAAAGATCTTCTGAACCCATTTCGAACATTTTTGAAAAGTTGTCCGTTTCCCCCTCTCTCTCCTCTGTATGTGTGTGTGTGTGTGTGTGTGCACGCGCGCGATTGTCTGTCGGGTGTGGCTACGATAACTCAAGAACAGATGCACGTACAGATGTTAATTTTTACGTGTAAATATATTATTGCTATAAACTAAAACAAATGTAATTTTTGGTAATTCTCAGGATTAGATATCGAATTAAGCTTTTCTTTGCATTATTGTTGCACTTTGTTGTTAGCCTAAAAATTTTGACGGGGATTTATTTTCAAACAACCCATTTTTTCCGTAACACTAAATTTAGTGTACTAATAGGAAAAATATGTATTTAAATGCATATAATAAACACTGGTAGAGACCGAGGTGAATTAACCATTTTGAGTTAACCGTTATTTCGCGTTTTCATGTTAAGTGGTTTTCACCGCAGTAAATGCCGAATTTCATATAATTTATAACTTACCTACCTAACTGTCGTAGCCCGTAATAAATTATTAAAGGGGCTTATTTAGCGAGCGCCTCTACACTCTTTTCATTAACAGGGCTGTGTAAATATATATACCGAGTATATTATTTCCTCCTGGGATTAAGGGTGGGCGGATTATGGGCAGTCAACTCTAGGGATTTAAACTTCAGGGACCTAACGAGATTAAACTATTATGAATGGCTGCGCACGAACTCCTGGCGGGAGGGGCGCAACTCGGTACGTTTCATTTCAGGAGCAAAGCCCTGCGTGGGTACAGTTGAAATTGATATGAATAATAAATGAGGGCGGTGTTTAGAATGAAGTGTGTCGGGTTTTGCACCATTTGGAAAAAAAAAATCGGAATACGGTTATATTTGGGACTAGTAGAGCGCAGTTCACGAATGTTTTGAGTACAGTGCATTGCAAATTTTAAAAAATATATATTTTACAATTTTTAGCATTTACAACAAAGTTGAAAAGTGTTTATGACTTTGTTCATTCTGTCTGTCTATCTGTCCGTTAGCACGATAGCTGCCGTAAAAATAACTTAATCAAAATGAAATTTTAGTATGTTGTTCAGACGGTCTGTAGGACCTATGGGAATATAAATGAATAATATCACCCAATTAGTTTTGGATTGAACCCGGGTTGAAAAAATGAAATACATTGAGCCCTATGGGACCTAATTTTTCAAACATTTTTTAAGCGGATTTAAAATTCACAAATTGCTTCGAAAATTTTAGGTAATATTCAAATTGTTCCATAAAATATATATAAAAAAAAAATTCAGCGAAATATATTCAGTAGTTTTTTAAATAAAAATTAAAATAATAATAGCACCTCTTACATGAAGCGATCGCGAGACCATGATATGAAAAGATCACGTGACACACTTCAAAATGATATATGGCATCCATCTTGTCTCAAAATCGTGATTTTTAAAGTTCTTTTTAATTCATATTGAGTGTTGTATCCGTACTAAAACCACTTTATTTTTGCTTAAATTCTGTGCATCTACATACTGAAACAGCGCAATGACAATATATTTGAGTTTAAATGCTCATCTAAATTTGATTATTTCTACAACGAAGCCTATTTTTCACCTATGTAAAATGTAAACAGCAAAATATGTAGAATAAGTTGTATTAGAATTGCTGTATTTCTTTTATCCAAAATCATTTAGTTCATGGAGTCTGCATAGCTGATATGAATAAAATATTCATTGATTTTACAAAGACAAGAACGATTTTTTTCGATGAAGTTTTACGCATAGAGTTTAATTACTTGTACATGGTCTTAATTTTTAAATAAAATAAATAATTATAGTATTGGGATGAATGACATGAATAGGAAATTATTTATGAATGAAATGCTGTTTTTATAGAGAGAGCCAGGCGTGTTATTTTTTCTATGACGTCATTTGAATGCATTTCAGTTGTTTTCGATGAAGTTTTCAAATAAAATAAATTATCGTAGTATTATGATAATTCTAAAATTATTACTGAGGAATGTATCGCATTTTAGAGATTTTTAAACCAGGCAATTTATATTTCAATGTCGTCATTTGAATGAAGTTCATTTTTTTCGATGAAGGTTTAAGTTTTCAAATATAATAAATTAATGTAGTATTGTGATAAGTTTTAAAATATTACCGAGGAATGTATTGCATTTTAGACCTGTTTAAAGAAAATTGCATTGAAGTTGGAAAGTGTTTCATAATCAATGCTTTAAGCATGATTGATCTTTCTTGTTTTTTTTTTTAAATAAGGTCTGTTGTACAGGGCACTCAGCTATGTTCGGAATTTCGTTACTGTTCGAAGCTTTGATTTTCCGCTACAGACGACACACAGACAAACGTTATTTTTTAGCACTTTCCAACATAGTCGTAAAGTGTTTATGACTTTGGTCATTCTGTTTGTCTGTCCGTCCGCACAATGACTGCCGTAGAAATGACTTTATCAAAATGAAATTTTAGTATATTGTTGAGACGCTCTATGGGGCATGTGGGAATGAAAAAGAATAACATCACCCGATTAATTTCGGGTTTTTCCCGGGTTGACAAAGTGAAATACATTGAAGTATTTTTCAAACATTTTTTAAGCGAAGTTAAGATTCACAAATTGCTTCGAAAATGTTAGGAAATATTCAGATTATCGCAAAATGTGTAAAACAAAATATTCAGCAAAATATGTTGGTTAGTTTAAAAAAAAAAATTGAAATAATAATTACACACTTATTATATGAAGAGATCGCCGGACTGATTGCAAAATGATTCCATTTTTTTGCAAAATCATTTCATTTCCAGATGGTTTCCATTTATTTCCACTTTGCATAGCGAAGATGTTTAAAGATCGTTTAAATTTATAGTTAGAGTTGCATCCGTCAGAAAACCGCTTTATTTTTGCGTATCATGTCATATATGTATCTAAGTTCTGTGCTAACACAATTACAATATTTTTTTTTTCAAATGATCACTAAACTTTTTTATTGCTACAACAAAGCCTAATTTTAACGCTAAACCATGGCATACAGAATGTAAACAAATCAAGCGATTGTGGAGTGAGCTGTATAAGAATTGCTGAATTTTTTCACGTAAAATTTAGCTCTGGAGTCTGGAATATAAGCGATATGAATGAAATATTCATTGATTTTACAGAGGTGTAAGATTTATATTTCGATAAAGTTTCAAGTTAAATAACCGTAGTAATGTGATAATTTAAAAATATCACCGCTGAATGTATCGCATTTTAAAGATGTTTAAATAAAATTGCATTTCAGTTGGAAAGTGTTTCATGAGTAATGCTGTATTCATGATTGATCTTTCTTGTTTATTATTTAAAAAGATCTAGGAAAAATAGGAAGATTAATCCCTTATGGAATAATAACTTATACACTCACGTTTTTGCAATATATTTGTTACTGTGTTACATCCATTTGTTACTGTGTTACATTGTTACTGTGTCACTCCATTAAAACACCTTTTGTGTAAAATCACGTACTTTTATGATACAAAATACCATCAAATATATAAATGTCGTAAATTTACTGTCAAAAGTAAGCAGCGGAATATCATTAAAAATGTAAGCAGTTCGAAGCCGCCGAAACGAAACCTTCTCTTACTTCGAGAAACTATCACTTGTTTCTCCTTTTCTTTTCCGCTCTTAAACATGATATTTTTTACTTGTTGCATAGCAACCAGATGCTAGCATTGCCACCGGGACGTAAATGCTGTAATTATTAAAGCATGAAATACAAAATTGGCTGGACCTCATTGCAGCTTATTCTCTATATTTTTTTTTATTCATCTGTATCGCTACGTTGGATTTTGAAGAGAAACTTGTATTAGTAATTGAAAAGCTTTGGCGTCGGTTTGGAAAGAAAAATTATGTATTACGATTTTATTCTTGATTTCTTCTCAAGAGCACGGCATTTTAAGAGAAAATCAACCGTCCATCTCCGTGTTTTGCTTTTCCAGTTTTAAATTTAGTTTGGAATTTTCCCCCCCTTTATACCAAGCATAGTTTCTGGAAAGAGAAAGGATTGCGTGTTTGAAAAAAAAAAAAATATATATATATATATATGATGTGGGTATCACGTGACTTTTTTAGACTAGAATCCATTGTATCATTCTTTCTTTCATAATTCATTAAATTGAGAACAATTGCACAAAATGACACGAATAATTATTTGAAATTACACCGAATTTGCAGGTTTAATTTAATTTTCGTTTTAATTTGGTGACTGGACTTTTTTTCCCACGGCGACGTGGCAAAAATGCGAAAAAACTAAAAATATCACGAAAAAGATTTGACGGTATAGGGGGTGGCCTTATTCTTTTCATCGTGAAAAATTACGAATGAAACAAACATTTAATTGGTGTACTTGAGCATATGAACATATTGTATTTTAGATTTTGACGATTTTTACGTTTACGGACCATATCGCAAAAAGAGGCAGGTTCTTTTTTTCTTTTCCAAATCGTATCAAAGTCTAATCAGCACCAAAATTACCCACGAGTCACTTGTCTATTAAATTTAATTGGTACATTTGAGCATATGTAGCATATGAGCATATATTTTAGATTTTTACGGCCCATTTCGCTAAAAGAAGCAGCCTCTTCCCCCCCCCCCCCCCGCCTCCTCCCAAATCGTACCAAAATCCGATCAGCACCAAAGTAACCCACGAGTCACTTATCTATTAAATTTAATTGGCACATTTGAGCATATGAGCATATTGTATTTTGAGTTTTGACGATTTTTACGGGCTATCTCTCAAAAAGAAGCAGGTTCTTATTTTTTTTTTCCCCCCGAATCGTATCAAAATCTAATCAGCACCAAAGTAGCCCACTTATCTATTAAATTTTGTGAAATTTGGCCCTTTAGTTTTTCAGCTGGAGTGGATACATACGATTTTTGCGGGATATTTTGCAGAAGAAGGGGGGGGGGGGGGGGGGGGAGAGTTTTTTTTTTTTTTTTTTTTTTTTTTTTGTCCAAATCGTATCAAAATCTGATCAGCATCGGAATAACTCACAAGTGAATTAGTGAAATCTGATCCATTAATTTTCAGTTAGAGTGAATCCATATATTGTACAGACTTCTCGCTAAAAATAGTGTTTTCACGTATACATCATCGTTGTAGAACATGTTGGTCGTACAGAATTACGCAAAGTACAATCCTTTTTCATATTTATGAAATATCGAAATTACAAGTATTATATTTCGAAAACTAAGAAGCCAATCCGAAATCAATTTATATAGTCTTGTGGGACTTTCAAAGGACTATAATATTTCGCCCAGTCTTACTGTTCATGGCTAGCACTTTTAATTTTGAGCTATAATCATTTCAAACTAAAAAGCAGAAAATTTTCAATCTTCTCCAACGGGACAAGACTATTTGTCAAAAGCTATAAGAGCTTTGTGAAAGCAACGTATTGGTCTAGAAACTGGATTTCCTACTAAACATTTATGTCGCTTACTGTATCAATCTTTCATAGTTTAGAAGATATTTCTGGTGGAAGTAAGCAAAGTAAAGCAAAATCCCGCTTCACGAAACTTTTATCTCCCCCCCCCCACACGCACACACACACACACACACACGGTAAGGAAAATGTAAGCAAGCTGAAACGAATACTTGTTCAGACAAAAACTCTTTATATATTATATTTATTTATTGATATATTTTTTGTAATCAATAGTTTAGTTCAAAGTTTAAAAAATTGAATTTTTTTTTCTCGATTTCAGTTAAATACCCACTCCTACTATAGACGTTATTTGCGTCAAAACTAATCAAACATAGTCGGCAGATGTACGAACATGGCGTTAGAGACAATCGTTAACAACATTATTTGGTCACGTTATTTCGACGTTGTTATTCCAGTTTCTTCTATATCCGCTAGAAACGCGAACATTTAATGTCACAATATGCTGTATGAATATCTCAAATTTGCTATTGAAAGAAAGAACATCATTAAAAATGTAAGTTACTGAAGCGTTATTTTGTTTCCCTGGAAGAAACGGGTCTCATTAAAGGATAAAACTAGACCAGTTTCTCTTTCTGTCGTAAACTTGGAACACTTTTTACTTGTTGCGTGGCAACCAATTGCTAGCGTTGCCACCAGTTATGGCATAAAAGAGAACATTGTTTGGACTTCCATGTCTTCCGCATTTCCTTTTTCTCTTATTTGTATGAAGTGTAACTTTTCGAGAAAGTTCTTTTAATTTTAAAAGCTTTGGCGCCTGATTCTTTTGTATGTATTATAGTTGATGTTTTATTCTTGAATTTTTGACCTCTATTTCAGGATAGCAATAATTTTTGTCACTGTTTTTTGTTTTAAAAACATAACTTTTTATGTTACAATTTGTGAATAAATTTGCAATTTTTCTACACCTTTATTACTTTTACTACTTGCATAGTATAAGTTATAGGGAAAGTATTCTGTTGGGTCGAAAATTTGAATTCGAGTTTTCGATGGAAAAAACATGTTTCAAGCATCCTTACACTCGAATCGAAAGTTTTGATGATAAAGTCGGGACTATCTATACTGTTAAACAGAAAATTTATATGTGAAAGAGTCTGCGAAGATAAATATATTTTGACCAGAACAATTAGGGGCTGACTTTGGCGGGTTTTTTTTTTTTATTAATATATAAATCTCCGAACGTAACAGATAATGAAATAGAATGTGGCTCAACTTGACCTTCTCATACCAGAATCCACTTTTAAATAGCTTGATGTTTTTTATTTTTAATACAAGTCTTGCAAGGAAAAATTAAAGAAAAATCTGTATCGTTGGTTCAATTGATCACAATGATAGCATGTTATCCTTCATTTTAAAGGGTTGAAAAACATCTTGCGATTGATACCAAGTTTTCCAATGTAACTTGATTTCCCCCCCCCCCCCCCCTCCCGATGGGGCTAATGATGTCACATACACAAAAACTGTATCGCAGCTTTTTCTTTTTTTTTCACTACAGTGATTGAGACTATGAAGTTTCGTGATCGCTGAGCCATAAATAATCCTTTTAATGCATTATTATGTTAAATTGTGTGAGGGGGGGGGGGGTTACTTACGACACGAACAAAAAAGTTTGTATCGCGGCTATTTTTCGCAACAATGATTGAAACTATGAAGTCACGTGATCATTCACCCATAAATAAACCCTTTTATGCATAATTATGTCAAATTTTGTCCTATGCTGCCATATTTAAAAATATAAAATTTCGAATAAAATTCAGTTTTTACTCGAATCGAAAAGGAATCTTTCTAGTTCTAGATTTTTTTTTTTTTTTTTTTTTTTTTTTTTATAACTAAACGGGACATAAAATTTCATGAAATCCATTAATATTTATGACCGCTATCATGTACACACGGAATCGACCACAGACAGACGGACATCACTTCATAAATAATCAACGTGTTCGAGAGGTCTTAAAACATGTATTGGCATCAAAACCTGGAGTTTGAAAATTTTCATATTGCATAGTTTTAGAAAGGAAGAATTAAGCCCCTTTTATCTGTTGTGTTTGTTAGCAAAGATAGGCCCATATTTCATATAAATGATACAAATGAAATTGTAAGCAACGAATACATTTATTGAACTTTATTGGAGTTTTGTTTCAGCCACCGTCGATATTTTTAATCGAATCCAGGGTCGACTATCGCTATGGAACCTGCCCGATCCTAATTCTATATTTAAATTATGTGAGGCGTTGCCGTCTTACCCTATTTGTAACATGAGAACGATGTGCCTGAAATACATTTTTGTATTGAAAACTTGAACCCTGTTTGTCTTAAATCATTACTTTAATTTATGTCGAACTCCTTAAATATGCTTTAAAAGTGCCTCACTTGTCTGCTTAGTTTTGTTTGAGCTTCATATTAATTCCCTAACTTCACATTCTATAGAAATTATCTCGCATTTCTGAATTATGTTGCTGCATAATTTGATTCCCAGAAAAGCACTGAAGTGTATTAAAAAATTATTTATTTATTAAGATTGAGTATAGGTAGAGCTTAGATAATCACTGATATGGGTTCAGCATCAAATTCCAAAGTATGTAGGGGATTCACTAAGGATTTCCACTTCCAGTACTGGAAATGTCACTTTTCGTTTTTTCGCACATTTGTATGACTGTTCGAAATGAGGATGCAGAAGAGAATAAAAAGGCTCCGTCAAAAATGAAGTGTACACATCATTTTCCACCATAAAAAAACTGCTTCGTAAATTTCTTGTTCCAACTTTCTTTACAAAAACAAAGGGTTAAAATGTATTTTGTTCGATACTGTGTTGCCTGTCATTTATCTCTTCTGCGTTTTTACTACTTTGCCCGAAATAGAAATATTTCTTTCTACCGCCCCCTCGGCATCTTAACGACTTTTCCAGGAATTTCGTGATCGTGAAGCAAAAAATTCCACAAAATGCACTTCTGAATACCAAAATTATTCTTTTATGTTCAACAGTGATGCTATGACAGAATTTGCAGATGAAATTGATTTCCCCATTTTCTTCTTTAACTGGATTGTGTTTGTAAAATAAAATTAATATGTTTTTATAAAAACCAAAATCAATATTTTTTACCTCTTAGAAAGATGCAGTTTTAATCTTGTTACCGAAAATATTGAGGCGGGAGGGGGAGGGGGGAATAAACATTAGGATGGATTTGCTTCTAATAATGTAATTTATGTAACTTTAGATGCAAAGATATTCATTGTGATGGGGATCATAAATGCGATTAATACGTTCATAGCATCCTTGAATGCAAATGAATATTTTTTTTTCTCATTCGTGGAAAAGAATTAACATGTATAACATTAGAAATTTGTTAGATTTATTTATTAGTAGAAAGTTTACCCGAGGTTTAAGATGCAAACTTCCGATTAAAGTTACACTGGAACATTTAGCTAATTCTTGAAAACTCAACAACACTTTTATGATACGCCTGCTTAAAATAAATTAACTTGCTACGCGGCCGTAGTAGGCTCTAAATAAGCATGCGGGGTCTATATAATCCGGGTACACAGCCTCCGAATTATCAATAAACCTGAATATATTTATATTACCAGCGGTACAATTGATCCCGAAGTTATTAGTAAACATATGAACATTCACATACAAATATTAGCATGTAATTCAAAACTGCGTTTAAAAAAGATGCCATTAACTCATTGCCTACTCTATAAATACGTCACTACTACAAAGAATCTTGACTGTTTGAAAATTCACAAGAAATCAAAAGTAGAGTAATTAAGTGGAGTAAAAGTAGAGTAATCAAAAGTAGATGATGCGTGGATTTTCACCACACGTTCGGTCAGAACGCAAGAAATCATTATTATTAATACCCATTAAAGGAATCTCCGACATTGGCCGTGTCGAATAAAAATACATATAAATCAATTTAATGGAAAATGAGGACAGCGGACATGATATAAAACAATAACAATATTTATTTACACAATGATTATAATAACAATGGAACATTCTACTGACATCCCAATATAAGTATGATTAATCTCAAACATCATCTTACACAATATTGGTCCGGTTACAAAAGAACGGCTTTCAAACACGTCTTTCAAAAAATTACCCATTTAAAACATATAAGCTTCTCCGTGGTTAAATTACATTGAGATTGAGATCAACTCGTATCTAAACACATGTTACCTTAAAATACAATTAAGTTAATTTACTAAACTAATTATCCTGAATATGAAGGCTAAACCAATGCAACGAGAGAGAAAGAGAGGGAGAGGAAAATCGTGTCATCGACACAGTATGTAAAAATACATGCATGGCATACCTCAACCTCAGTATCTCGAAGGATAGCTCGTCAGCGAGTTGGTAGGCGACGGGTGTCCGTCATCTGCTCCGTGGATTGAGGACCTTTCTCCTCGGAAGTGTTCTCAAAACTTCTCTCAAAAACTCACTCTCTCTCGGACGTCGGAAAATGTGCCCTCCTACACAATTACGCCCCAAGTCGATTATCGGCTCTCCCACTACAGCCCCTGGTATTTTGATTGGATATTCAAGGGTTACATCCAGCTATTGGGTGCTGTGATGACAGAGGGTTGGTTAACACCCCAGAATTAATGTTTGACATCTGGGCCAAAATTCCCATGTACCCGGGCGCACGTGCGGCCGGAAACGGTCAAGGGCCAGCTTTCCCCAAAGGCGCCCTGCTGTGAGCCCCTCTGAAACTGATACTTCTCTGTCCACCAAGTCGAAGGAGCGTTGATTTCACCCTTTTGCAGGTGTTCTCCTGGGGAATCATATATAAATTGTGGAAGTAACATAGGGACCATCTTTATCGATTGCAGTCCCTCCACAACTAACAATGTTGCATATTTGCCATGGAACAGTAGAGTAAATTTTTATTAATTAGAATACGAAGATTTTTGCCCGTATATTTTGTCTTTATTTTTGCCAAAGTATAGAATTGTGCTAATCTTCCACTTCCAAATGCAATGAAATAAGAATTATGTTCAGCCGCGGGAAAAAAAAGCGCCCCACCCTCTGTTAATCGAGCATCGTTCATCGTAGAGAAAATTGGATGATACCATTCGATTAGGAATAACATCCTCTACAAATTAATATGCGCAAAATTTGCATAAGGGGCCGTCTTCATATCTAAACGCGCACAAACTTTGAAATTTTCAATGGCAACGCCCAAGTTTGGCAACATAGTTCGAATCTAGAGCAAAATTCAACCTGTGATGCCAAATTTCAAGTCTTTTGGGTGAAGCGTTTTTGAGTTGCGAGTATGTAAAGTTTCGAGCTCCTAATGTTAAATTAATTTCCAAGACTTCCATTCATATCTTCTGTAATAATTATCTGCTCACGCTGATTATTTGTATGACGTTACTACTAAACAACCCAAACACATTTATGTGATTTTTATTTTTGTGGAAATAATTGTTTGTATGAAATATTAATTATAAAATCAATAATTGAGAAATATGAATACAAACCTGGACATGTTTTGATAAAAATCGATTCACAAAGAATTTTTGTATGTTTATATAAAATTCCAGGTCTTTCCTCCTTCTAGTTCTTTCGAAATGTTTAAATATTCATCATCGCGATGATTTTTGGAGTCGTATATTAGTTTAAAAAATGACTAATTTGAAAAAGTTATATTAATTGTAAGTTAATCTTTATTTAAGAAAACGGACATTTATTTTTACCCAGTTTTAATAAAAACTTTATAAAAACAGTGTTGTATAGATGCAACCTAATCAACGTAATTCTGCTACTGTATTGAAGGGTGAAAACTTGCATTGTTATAAATGAGATTTACTTATGTTCCCGAGCTACTCCGAGTTGAAATCGCCCACAAAATGTGATAATTTATAATACAAAATATTTATACAAAACAATAACAAATTATAAAATTATGTGATACTAAACACCAACAAGACTTCAAGCGGTGATTGATATTGACGGAGGTTGCACACCGTAGTGATACTTTTAAATTCGTCACCAAGTTCCAACTGAGTTGTTTTGTCGCGTGATCTGCAGATATTTGTTAGTTTCATAAATTGTTTTTGAAACAGCGTTATAAAATAACATTTGAAAATAAATATTTCATTCTTCTTTATATCTTCTTTCTTTTATTGACCCTGGCACGAATGCCCCATTAGTTTTTAGCAACGTACCCAGTACGGCTTTTTACCCCTAATAATCGTGCCCAATTTGAGGCTCACATAATCCTGCCCATTACAGGCCCATTGCCTTAGTAGCACACACACACAAGACAACACCATACCCAGCCATGAAAATGCTCACCCTCTCATGCAGGAATCGAACCTGCGACCCTTTGGCTGTGAGGTAAGCCATAATGCTGAATGTCAAGAGGATAGTTCAATAATTTACAACAGTTCTGTGGTCAATCAACGAAACATCGCCCTTCAAATTGATGTTTTCAATATGGAACTGATCCCCGAAAATTGCACATTCCGGAATATTGAATATCTTGGGATATAAAGATAGAAACAGCATGAAAATTTGAATTTGGACTAATTTGTGGGTCTAGAACTTGTGGGTGACGTCTAAATTGGGTGTTGCCATTGGAAATATCAAAGTTTGTGCGCGTTTAGATATGAAGACGGCCCCTTACGCAAATTTTACGCATATTAATTTGTAGAGGATGTTATTCCTAATCGAATGGTATCATTCAATTTTCTCTACGATAAACGATGCTCGATTAACAGAGGGCGGGGCGGGTTTTTTTTCCGCGGCTATACATTTCGATGTACTTAAAAATAAATAAATAAATATGAAGGAATCGCCCTACTTATTCGGTTCAAAGAACGCTATTCGATCTTTCTGGTGATGTCAAGATGGAAACTCTGTAATAATATTTTCAATCGCTAAGGAATCGATTTGTGTGAAATTCTCGCAAAATCGAACTTCAACGTAAAATAACTAAAATACTAATTCGAATTAAAAAAAAAAAAAAAAAAAAAAACTCGCCGATGTGTATCATCCGCGAACCTGAAGTACCATTGTAGCAAATTTCGACACTCCAGTTTTCCTCTACAAACGACATACGCGGACATACAGATACACAGACACACAAACATATTCTTTTATTATGTAAGATAAATAATTAAGAATTTTAATTATAAATATTTTAGTTAAATTTATTTTAACGTTTTTATTTTAAAAATTTAATTATAAAATATTTTCAATTTTGCCTTTTCTTTTAGTAGCACGAGCTTAGAGTGTATATTGCCTTACAGGCATGTATACTAACATCATCAAATATTTATATTCATTCATATATTTCCACGCAAAGAATATTTTCCTGTTTTGATTCATTCATTACTCAAGTACGTTACAGAGTGTTCTCTTCCGCAAACTAATTGCTTCCGTCTCACTACATATTTGAAGTTTAACTCATTGTTCATTTCCGAAGTAGACGTTGGCAATGCGACAAAATGTCTTGATAAGGCATATAATGGGGAAATCTGAATTTTGGGTAATGGTGAAACCTCACCTGAGGCCACAATGGAATCTGGAATATGTTCGTGCCGACATATTTTGAGTATTTGTGATGGCATGGTGAATTTTAAGACATATTTAGGGTCAATTCCACATAGAAGTCTCATTTTTGCCCCAAAATAAATTAGAAGAAATGTATGATTAGCTAGTTAGAAATTTATATTTTTATGATTTAATTAAAAATATAATAAAATATCCATGTGTATTAGTGAAAAACTCTAGATTTCGCATAACAATGTAGAGGAATAAAAATGCACTACACATATAATTGACATAAGAAATCGATATTGTTACATCAGTTACAGGAGCATGTTACGTTAGTTACAGAATATATTGTAATTTTTAGAAATTATGGTTGATAAATAAAATATAAATATGTGTGCATTTAGTTTATTAGTTATTTAGTATAGCTTATAACCAAAAAACACCATTCTAGCTTTTACATTTTGATAGTGTAGTTAACTTTTTACTGAATCAGCAATTACATCTTGTCCAATTGCGTTAAGTCAGTTACACAATTAATAAAATTATAACACAATTAATAAATTGCTATTTGATAGACATAAGTAATAAATATTTTAAAGCATAAAGTTTTGCTTTGTCATTTTTAGTAAATATTAGACAGAGAAAAAAAAGGTATGAATAATTTAATATTATTTTGAGTAAGCAATGCAAATAGCAAAATTTGTGTAAAAGATATAGCGAATCGCCGAGGAGTTAAGTGCAAAAGATGTGTGATTAAAGCCAAGAAAAGATGGTCATTAAAGTGTTCTAAACAACGGAGTACCGCATTGAATTGATTTTATTGATTCCACGGGGGCAGTCAATCCCTTTCCCCAAACCGATACCGTTTTAATGCCATTCAATCTCACTCGATAAGAGCGGTAATTATGCTTCTTAGTGGAGTTTAAGCAGATAGCCTATACAAAATGGTAGAAAGTTCTACCAGCGTTCATTTACTGTAATGTATTTGATTGTGATTTGCTGAAAAATTCTACTACCATTTATACTATGCTGTAATTACTTTTTCGTGCTATTGTATAGAGAAAGTATTGTTTGCTTGTACACTTTAGAATTCGAAATTTAAGACTTCCTGAATGCATTTCGAACACATTTGGAAATATCTGTGTATGTGAAGACGATAACTGAAGAACGGCCATCAAATTTTATGTGTAGAAATTATATTTAAAAATATATATTATGGGCATTCATATGAAATCATTACATTACGTAGCACATGACTTTTGCTACGTAATGTAATGATTTTGCTTCAGTTAAGATGTGCAAAATCCCCGATACAATATTTTTATGTACATTAATGTTGGATGGCGCTTTTCTGACTGACAACATGTAAAACTGTTTCGATGTTGCCAATTAACTTTTATTTTGTTCAAATCTAACTTGACAAATAAGAAATGTTGCTATTATCCACTGAGCAATGTAATTCATATATTAAACGATTATAATCATTAGGAAATAAAATTTTATTATATAAAATCGGTGGTTTGCGTTCCAAACACTAGATTCCTAAAATTCAAAATTACAATGTTTATAATATCTTTCATACGTCAATATTGTATTTAACATTTCGATGTTTAATTTGGAAAAGATGAGTCTCCGTACTAGGGCAGCCATTTAATCCGCTAAATCTATATATATAAAGAAGAAAAGTGTGTATGTATGTATGTATGTATGTATGATCCACCATAACGGGAGAACGGCTGAACCGAATTTGATGAAATTTGGTAGGTATTCTTGAAATCGCCTCACTTAAAACATAGGCCATGTTTCGAGTTTCTACAACCAGTGGTTCTCGAGATAGTGAAAAACGACACTTTTTCGTTTGTCTCATCATCATGGGAGAACGGGTGAACAGAATTTAATGAAATTTGGTGGGCAGCTTTGAAATAGTCCTCCATAAATTTAGTCCAAGTTTCGAGACTCTAAGACCAGGGTTGTCGAGATATTGATGGAAAACGAAACTTTTCCCTAGAAGTTCTACTCTCTAACTCCATGATTCCCAACAAAAAAAAATTGGAAATAGTTGGTTTAAAACGTGAAAATCAATTAAATCTCTGAGTTTTGTGGGAGTTTATTGAACGTATTTAGTCACTTTTGAAAATCGCAGGTTTGAGATATGAATTTAAATGGAAACTATCACCATGGTTTATTTCTCACAGGCTTACTCAACAGCGAAAAGCATTAAGAAATCACAAAGATCACGTGATCTCTTCATATAATGGTCACGGGATCTCTTCATATAATTGTCACGTCATCTCTTCATATAAAGGATTTAATTATTATTTTAATTGTTATTTAAAAAAAAAAAAAACTACCGATTATATTTTGCTGAACATTTTCTTTGATTGAGCAGTAACAAAACAATGTATAAGATTCACGGCCCTATATGTTCAAATGTAATTTTTATTACAGTTTTGCATAGTAAATACCGAGCAACGCCGGGTAATCGTTGCTAGTGGGCGTATAAAAATTAGACTTTTAAGCCCGTCATACTGATTAATTCTTACAGTATTTTTTTTTATATATATGCAGCTGTATACCGCCACTTAAAAACGCAATTAAATTATGACACCATAGACTCCTCTCCCTAACCAAACGTACCTGTGATATAAACCTTAAAACTCACTATATTTTGAATCAAGAATATTTGAAAGCGACAGAAATTATCAAATAAATTGAACTCCATTTTCCAAGATATTGAATATTCACCAATTTGGCGACATTTTCAAAAATTCGCAAAGTTGGCGATGTTTTGTAAAATTGTCGCCAAATTTATCTGTAAGCATTACAGACGAACAGACAACAAATAAATGTGTTTTGGTGAATTGTTGGTCGTCAAAATACAAAATTATTACAGAAACCATCTTCTCTTGTGAATAGAACGAACTAGATTTAAAATTTATCGCATAATATTACATATGGAAAATGAACGTATTTCACGATATCTGTGTTTATGTATTAGCATCTTTTAATATAATTTTTTATCTTTTTTCTTTAATATAAATTTATTTGAAAAACGTGCAATATCTCGTAAACTGTTCTTTCTAGCGTTCTGAAATTTATATTATTCGTTTTTTAATGAAAAATTACGTAAGAATTAATTATTTATGTAACATATTGAAGTTTCTGATTTTTTTCAAAATTTCATTCAAACATTTCGAATGATCTTCTGAACATTCGATTGCATTTAAAATCAGTAGGGTTTCTGTATTCAGCTATTGTAATTAATCGTACCAAATTTCGTTCGAAATGTTCTGTTCCATTTGTTTGTGAGATGTCGTACCCACAGACTCATGAACACACATATACTAACATATATACATAAACACAGATATCACTTCAAAAAACGTTCTATTCGAGGTCAAGGATGGTTGAGACGACCTTATTGTCGAAATCTCCAAATGAAATGAAAATTGAAATAAAACTGCACATTCCGTGTAATTTCAAATAATTACCCGTAGAATTTTATACAATTAAATTCGATTTAATGAATTGTGAAAGAAATAAAAAGAAAGTAAATTTTAGTTTGTGGGGATTGCACAAGCTAACGAAAATATTTGCTATTTCTTACTAGCGAAAATATTTGCTAGTAATAATTAATAATCGGTAATCATCGAATTTACCAATGTTATTCTCAAATAATTTTGACCCCCACCCTCTTTCCATTACCCTAATGAGCCTCTTCTGGGTTTTGTCGGCGTCTATTATTTCGTGTCTAACTACTGCCCACATTTGTCATATGAATGAAAATGTTTGCATATCTCATGTATGCATGTATTTATTTATGCTGTGTATGTGCTGACCACATTTTTTTTTAACAGGAATAGAAATGCTTATATTTATTTTTTGAGGAATTAAAATAAATATTTTAGCAAAATATTTTGAGCAACTATATGTCATTTAGAATGCTTCTGATATTGATAATATAAACACCTTGATTCATCTATCTGTTTATCTATCATCTCTGGGTGACACTGCTACAAAATGTGTTGCCAAAGGTGTTCCATCGATATATAAAGAGCAGTATTTTGGAGCTCTGCGATGCATATGACATCAGATACTGAAGACGAGGCTGAATATTGAACTTGTTTCGAACTTATTTTAACTTATTTACAACAATAAATATTATACCTCCTTTTGTGTTGTGGCTACGCAGACAGTGATTGAGTGAGAGTATCCCATGAATTTTTAAATAACTACAGTCATAATGCCCACCGACCTAGCTAGTTTATATTTTATACCACGACTAACAGCGAGTATATTTGCTAATAAGAAATAATCGATAATTACTTAATTAATAATCGGTAATCATAGAATTTAACAATGTTATTCTCAAATAATTTTGACCCCCACCCTCTTTCCATTACCCTAATGAGCCCCTTCTGGGTTTTGTCGGCGTCTATTATTTCGTGTCTAACTACTGCCCACATTTGTCATATGGATGAAAATGTTTGCATATCTCATGTATGCATGTATTTATTTATGCTGTGTATGTCTCACATGTGTAGTGTGAGTCCATTAGAACTTCAAAAATCGGAAATTGTAATTAAAGTCCGACAGATTTGCCATTAAGAACAAGCGTGCTGCTCTAATGGCAACTTTCTCGGGCTTTGAATGGGAGTTGCCATTAGACAGCTGAGTGCCGGAATCAATTGATTTTATTGATTCCTGGAGTTGTCAATCCTTTTGCTATGCTCGATACTGTTTTGATGGGATTCTATCTTGCTTGGAAAGGTCCGTTATTATGTACCATTGGGAAATTTTAAGAAGATTACTATCAATGAAATTAGAACTGACGTAATTTTCTAAAAATGCTAGTATGGCAAATTCTTCACCCTCTTTTTTACAACCCTTTATATAACGTGATCTGATGTTTGTTTGTTTGTTAGTATGAGCCTAACCAATTAAGTTCCATTGGGGGGGGGGGAAAGAATTTTTTGTAGAGGGGTGGGGGAGGATAAACCTACAACACATGCATGAAATATTAGGAAATTTATTTTTGGCACCTAGAAAAAACGTTCGATGCTGGAAAACTTAGAATTAAAACCAACGCCTGACACGAGAAAGAAACAATAATAGTATAGGAGAGGGGAAATATCGTACGAAACGGAAAAACGTAAAATGTGGGAGACGTAAATTTGAGGTTTCACTGAATAACAATACTGTTTTTTACGTTTTAAAGAGGATACAAATTTCGCTAGAGTTCCTACATTTCTGCACTTAATATCCACTTTTGATCCTTACGACCCCTAGAATTGTGTCAATTAATGCCCATTTATTTATTCATTCATTCATTCATTCATTCATTTTTTTTTTTTAAGTATAATTGGTTTCTATATTTGTCTAATTTATCTTTCCAGGTAAGTGTCTTTTGATATTTTCTGGAATCGTCAAGATGGCCTACATCAAGGTAAAACTTATTGAATCTGTATCTTTATATGAAGAGAAGGGCATCCACACTAAAATCTGTCGAACCGCAATGCTCCAATTCGAAATCACCCCTGTAAACAGAATCAAAAACTGTATGGGCCAATAACATTTGATTTCAAAACAATCAATGGAGATTATTTTGGGGTCATTATGAACAACAAGCAAGTCAATTTGTAGCCTTTTGAAAGTCCTACGATAATTGTTGCAAACGTGTAAAATATCCTTTCTCAGAATCCCTTTTCAATACCAGACGGAAAATTACCTGTGCAGGTATCCTTTCCTGTGACGTGAATCTAGGGTTCTCATATGCTGAAATTTAGATGAGGGGTTGCCAAATTTGGCGACTTTTCGAAGGTTCGAGAAACACTTCGAAATTCTACGAGATATGAGAGATTTTTAGAAGTTTCTATAGTCTCTATCACTCTGTTAGAACTGCGTGATGACTCCTGTTTATAGATTCTAGAAACTTCAGGAAATCTCTCATATCTCGTAAAATATTCGTTATTTCGAAGTGTTTCTCGAACCTTCGTAATGTCGCCAAATTGGCGGTAAATCACCCAGTATGGAAATCCCTCCTCTGAACGTATGGCAATATGGCAACCCTATATTCACATCACGTTCCCCACGTTCGTAACAATATATAATTGGATTTTGGGTGGTGTTCTTAATTTTCGAAATATAGTAGTTACAATTTCGATATTTTAATATTTGGATTTTACAAGGCGTTATTCACACAAAATCATTTTGGCTCCATCGTATTGGAGACATTGCCTCTTTTTTTTAATATATACCATATATTACAGAAGAAATATTTGATTGAAATTCTACGAAAAATTCCTAAGGTAATCGCAAGTACCTCTACATTTTTCTGAAAGAGTCGTTTCCAGAAAGACAAGAAGCAGTCTTACTTTCCTTTCATCAGAACGACAAAAGAACGGAAGAAAAAGAATTTCCATACAAAACATGTTTCCTCAAACTGAACTTCTCTCCATTCCAGAGTCTTTACAGTGCGCAGGCAAAAGCCACGTCCTTTTCTGCATTAAAATTCTTCGGTTAGAACCGTTTGGTAAGAAGATTCCAAATTCCACTTTAGAAGTTTTGTAAGAGTATTAAAAGTAATGTCGATCAATACTGAAAGTAATATCGATCCACACAATAGCTCATGACCGGATTGGCTATCTTAACCAAATAAAATTACTGGACACACTTGCTATTTCGTAAAACAGTGCATTTGGGGTCACAAGGTCGACCTTTTACTTTCCCTGCAGTACATGGTAATGTATGGGGAAAGTATTGGAATCATGTCGAAAATCGCACCTCGAGTTGTCGACGGATCTTTTGAGACCTCTAGAAAAAGAAAAAATATTTTTAGCGTGGCGTCTGTTTGTGCAATGCATCCACTATACCGGAAAACTAATGGACCCAATTTCATAAAATTGGGTACGTAAGTGACTTGTGGATGACTCTGGTGCTGATTAGTTTTTGGTACGATTCGGGAAGACGGAACCTGCCTTTTCTTGCAAAATGGCCCGCAAAAATCATTAAAATCAAAGTAAAAGCTCAAATGTATCAATTAAATTATTCTTTTATACGTAATTTTTGCCGATAAAAAAGAACAAGAGCAACCCGATTACTCTAGTCTTTCTCGAGATATTTTTTCTACACTGACTTTGAGTATATGTGCAGTTACCAAATAAAAACGAAAATTGAATTAAAAGTGCAAATTCTGTGTCATAGGTAAAGTCTGTAGGGAAGGTCATGTACTGCCCACATCAGATTTTTTTTTAATGATAACTGAGTGAATGAAAAAAAAAATGGCGTGTTTATTTTTTGTTTCAGTATATAAATTTAAACTAAAATATAATCTTAATACTGTACAACAACTTGGCGATATTTTGTCCCCAGATTACCGAAAATATTATTTACATTTAAAAAATGACGCCAAATTGATGAATTAATTATTAAAATATTTTAATATATGGTCCATATTGCTTATTGCGAATGCTATCGATATTAATAATTGTGAATTTAGAGTTACACGAAATATAAGTTATTGGGTACTTCGAAATAGTTTTACATGTTGTCAGCCGAAAAAGCGCCTAATGTACAATTCAACGTTAAAAACATTGTGTCATGATGGATCTTATACATAGTTTTTTTCATTATGAAAGATGTAAATTCGTTGCATTACATAGGGGAAGTCATATGCTGCCCACATCCGATCTTTATATAGATGTTTACAGTGTATATTATATAGATATATATAAAAAAAAAATACATAAATTGTTTTTGAATGAGAAACTTGCGTATGATGTGCATTGTAAACTTTTACGTCAAATCTGATTTTTGATAAACATATCAGCATTGCTCCATTTAATGTTTTCATAAAAGCTGCTATTTCACCTCCCTCTTCTTTCTATGTTTGTTGTGGTTATCAGGACTCTCTCACATGTATATGTTCTGTTAAAATGTAATAGTATTGATAATGCTTTCTTTGATATTTGTGAGTAATCTCTTCAAAAAAAAAATCTGATGTGGGTAGGACTTTCCTTATATAATGCAATGAATTTACTACTTTTACAACAAAAAAAAAATAGATTATTTTTATAGTTTTATATTCTTTCCAAGATATTGAATTTTCGTCAATGAGTCGTCATTTTCATTGATTTAGCGTCATTTTTATCCATTTGGTGAGTTTTTCATTAATTTAGCACCATTTAAAAAAGTCGCCAGGTTGGCGCCATTCCACCAAATTCGTCGCCAAAATCTCGCCAAGCGTTATGGACGAAGAAATAAGTTATTCGTAAAGCGGATAAATGACTATTGGCGTTCAAATACAATATCTTTCAAAGTATCTTTTTTTTATCAATGGAACGAGCTAGATCCACGAGAATGATGTCACCAAATTTATCGCATGGTATTACATATGAAAAATGAACATGTTTCTCAATAGGAAATATTTTTTTTTATTTTATATGACTTTTTGATAATATTTTTGAAAAATGTGCAATATCTCGAAAACGGTTCATGTTAGCGTTCTAAAATTTATGTCAATCGTTTTCTAATGAAAAATTACATATGAAATGTCTATTTGCGTAACTTTATTAGAGGTTTTGATTTTTTGACGATTTTTCATAATTTCACTCGAAAATTTAGGAGGGTTCTGAACATTTGATTGCGTATAAAAGCAATAGGCTTCCAGTGTTTACGGATTGTGATTTTTGTACCAAATTTCGTTCAAATCGGTCTATTCGTTCGTCAGTTATCGTCTCCACAGACTCACTGACACACACACACACACACACACATACTTTCACACACACACACACATACTTTCACACACACACACACAGACATCACTTCAAAAATGTTTGATTCGTGATCAGGGATGCTTAAAACTTGCTTTCCCGTCGAAAACTCGAATTCGAATTTTCGACCCCGTTACAATACTTTTCTTATACGTTATACATTATGTATATAAGGAAAGTAAAAATGTAATTTTTAGTTTTATACGAGTGTCAGTACTTAAGTTTTTAGAATATGACAATACCAAATATAACAGGTTTAAAATTTAAACTGTCTCTTGAACATCGACTGTTAAAGAACGAGAAATGCTATAAATTTCTTTTCGTTTTGAAGTTAATAAAAGGCAGTGACAAAACATGGATTTAGTCGAAGGGATTTTCGAGCTATGATATTATGACTTTTAACAAGGGTTGACACTGCAACAGTGTGTATCGACTTTTAGTGATGAAGCACCATCCAAAGATACAATTTACAACTGGTTTAAAGAACTGGTTTAAAGATGTAGGAGTCTCAGTGATCAATTTCGTAAAAGTCGACTAGGAACTGCTGTGACGCCAGAAAACATTGATGATATACAACAAATGACGACTTTAGATCGTCATGTCACATATGATAAAATTGTGGCATTTTTGAACGTAAAGAAATATAAATTTGACGTTAGGAAATAGAATTTTGGAGGAAAAAAAATTACCCATTTTAAAATTTCATAGAAAATTAAAAAATTTAGTAATTTAATAAAAGTATTAAAATGCTAATACTCGTATATAGCTTCATACTCATTCTATAAATTGTGTGAATCTCCAGTTTACGTTTATTTCAATGAATTTTCAATATGAAAGGATTGGATTACAGATTTCGTAAAGCAATCCCTTCGTATTGAACATTCTCGTTAGAAATATCGTTCTTCGGTCTTTTTGATGGTGTCGAGAATATAATCAACTCTGTGATAAAATTTTCAATCCCTAAGGAACCTATGTAGAAATCGCTCAAAATTGTTCTTTGACATAAAATAACTAAAATACTAATTCGAATTTAAAAGAATCTCTTCAATGTGTCTTTGGATCTGACCTGAAGTGTCACTGTATCGAATTTTGTAACTGTGTGTCGCTTAGATATTTCGCTACACGACCAACAGACGGATTTGAGTAAGAAGGGATATTAAATAAGATTTAAACAGCATAAAAATGTAAATATAAATTTCCTAACACCCTTACTGCCGTGTTGTGACACACGAAGAATGTCCCGCGACACGCCGGTTGGAAAGTATTGATGCATATAAAGAGAGAAAGAAACGACGAATTAAAATCTAGAGAAAGTCATTTGCTACCCATGTGGCATTTTTATTTCTGAAAGCGGAATGGGAATGAAAAGGATATCTCAAGAATTTTTCATACATCTTTGTTTTTGTTGTTTTTTAGCATCAGGTTATTATTATTATTATTATTTTTTTTTCTTTTAAAAATATTTTTTAAAAGGCATTTTTTCTAACAAGTTGTTTCTATACGAAATGATAGAATTCATTATCTGTACACAACCTGTTTCTTCTTTAGTTATTTTATTTATTTATTTTTTCGATGTAAGCGCGCGATGAAAAAAATAAAATAAAAAATAAGCTTTTCAGATTCAATTTTGAGAAAAGCAAATATAGACTGATGAAATAAATAAATGGCTGCTTAGAAAATTCCAATCAAAACTGGAAAAAAAAAATTGTAGTTTTTGTTTTTCTTTGTTTTTTCGTTATGAAGTTGAGAAAACTAGGCTCATTATATTTTATCCTTCGTTTTCTTTGAAAAGAAGATTCTTTTGGGCAGTCAGTTTGAAAAATGGAATAATGCACCGTGAAAAATTTCGTAGCATTAAAAAAAAAAAAAAAAAAAAAAAAAAAAATGAAAGCAATAAATTTTTATGTCGGCATTCTTTATAAAAGCTGTGAGGCTCAAGTGGTAGAACATAGTAATTTCCTGCGTATAATCCGCAGATGATCTATTAAAAAAATATTTTTAATAGAATAATATTTTTAGTTATTGCAGTTTCGAAGAAAACATGAATGTGTGTGTCGTTAGAGAAAGTCACGTGTTGGCTACATATTTTTTTTAAAATAATTTTTTTAAGTACTTCAGCATTTTCTCTTCATTTCATATTCTATATATACTAGTTGTAACATACTAGCTGGTGTCGCTCGTGAGTTAAAATATGCGTAAATTCCAGTCAGTAATTCCTAAATGATATTGTTCTTTAAAAAATTATTTTCAGATGTTTAATCTTATTCCACTAAAAAGAAGCATATGAATCTCTTGTGTGCTCTACAAACTTTTATACTTTTCTCTTGTGTGCTATACAAACAAAATTATCAGTTAGATCTGAAGGGCAAAAATATTCTAGTCCAGTTTGATAACACATTTACAAAAAACGTGGAAGTTTGGTCAAATGCTCTAGAAATAGTAAGAGAAGATATATACCCTTACTATTTTTATGCTGTTTCAACAATCGGTTAAACACAATAGTCAATCCTTGGTCACAGAAACTCGAAACATAGACGGGATTACTCGCATTGCAGTAAATGAAAAAGAATGTGGATATATATATATATATATATATATATATATGTGTGTGTGTGTGTGTGTGTGTGTCGAAAGCCCAGACCGTCCGAAGACATGGAGCAGCAAGGTGGGCGGCCGGATATGTGTGTGTGTATAATATTTGACTTGAATAGTCCAAGGAAGATACAATTTAAGTTATAAAAATCTATTTTATTCGATGCCACTAGGAATAAATATAATTACATGTTCTGGACGACTTCTGTTCGTCGACCAATTCTCACCAAATCTGTGTGCCGTCTGCGTAGTTCTTCAGAAGTGCAAAATACAGTTTCATCAGAGGGAGAGGGAAGATATGAGGCATGTGACTGCTATCTTAGCGGTTTAGGCTTTAAAAATGTGATTAGGAATGCAATTTCAATGAGAACGTTTACATAGGGTTAAGTTTAGTGAACATATATGGTATGATCGAGGAAGCGTCTGCAGACTTGTTAATATTAGTGGCGTGGGATAGAATTTAATGTAGTTGCAGTATGTGCTGGACATGAGATAAGAATTTGGAATAATAAGATAACTGTGAAAGAACAGAGCGCGTTATTGGGAAAGTCTTAAACTTTATGTATTATATATATATATATATATAAAATAAAATAGTAAATCCAATGGTAGAATGGAAGAAGTAACTGATAATACACTATCTTAAAAATATTTTTAAGCCTACAGAATAAAATGAAATAAAATGAAATTCAACAATAAAGAGGAAATTATAATACATATTACAATTCAAAAAGCTAAAGATAATCAACAAATGTCAATGGAGAGGAATCGAAAAAAGGAATACCAAAATAATCAAGCATTAAAGCGTACGCGTGGAAGAGCTCTAGGCTTAAGAATAGTTCATTTCGATAAAATTCTTTATCAAGTCCTAATATTTTAAACGGAATGAACACAAAAATGCTTGTTTCTGAAACACAAGATAGATTTTATCTATAAACATGTATTATTAGGACAATATATATATATATATATATATATATATATATATAAATATAAATTATTAAATCCAAAGTTAGAATGTATGTAGTAACTCATAATACACTATTCCAAAATTTTCTACAAAATACAAAGAAATAAAAGAAATTAAGACAAAAAGAGGAAATAATAAAGCAAAATGCAAGTCATAAAGACAAAGACAATCAACAAATTTCAAAAATGAGGAATGCAAATAAGAAAACAAAAAAATCAAGCAAAAAAGCTTGCACATGGAGGAGATTTAGGCTTACGATAAGTTCATTTCGAAAAAATTCTATACGAAAATTTCGAAAAAACTATATATATTCGAAAATTTCGAAAAAACTATGTATGTATATATATATATATATATATATATATATATATATATATATATATATATATATATATATATATATATATATATATATATATATATATATATATATATATATATATTGTGATTTTTGTATCCTAATATTCTTCTCATCCCCCTTTCCATTATAGTGATATGTTACCTTCTATCTTTATCCTTAGTCTTGGTCTATAGTTACTCATTTGTAACAGATATGCTAGAGATGGGTTTTTTTGTACATACAGTAGTTTATACATAATTTTTGATTAAAATCTTTCAATTTATATATATATATATATATATATATATATATATATAATCAAAAAGTTTAAATATAAAATACTAAGCATATGAAACTAGTAAGTTTAACAATATAAATGTTTTGAAAAACGGTACAATTAAAATTACATCAACTTATTGCAGCATATAAATAAGATGAAATTTGAAAAGAATAAAGATGAATTAAAATAGAATTATTGAAGAGGAATATCCGTAACAAACAAAAGCATTTAAATACCAACTAGAAAAAAAAACTCACGAGTATGTCAGTCGTAAACATGAAAAATGTTTTTTCTTGTTTATAACTGACTTACTACTATTTCTCTCTTTTTCTTCAATAATTCTATTTTAGTTCATCATTATATATATATATATATATATATATATATATATATATCCTAAATCTCCGGAAACATTGGACTCCATTCGCAGCTGTGTCAAATAATCTATTCCTATTCAAAATATCTTGCGGTCCATTCCGTGTAAATAGATGGACCATTTTGATCCATACAATGGCATAACTCAAGAGGGACATTAAGTTGCGTTTGTGGAATGCGAGCATTCAGCTGTGAAGGTGCTCAATATATTTCCACAAAGAGACCCGAAAATTCCCCCTTTTTACGGCAAAATTCCGATTGCAGGACAAACAGCGCGTTGTTTATCCGGACACTGTATATTCGGAAAATGTAACATAATTACCCGTAATTATGCGTTATATTTATATTAAAAAAGGAACATTTATAATTTTATTTTTATATTATAATACCATTTTCTTTCTTTCTACCTAAACTGTCCGGCCTACGCGAAGGTGTAAGGTATCTGTTGGATGACCAGTAAAGTATTACTTATTTTATTCCGGAACCCAATGGGAGAGGGTAAGCACAGGGACTATACCATCCTGCCCCCAACCTATCACCTCTCGGATGGTCTTTCGGGCCGACAGTTTTATCGTACCCATACTACGCGTAGACACGGGGATAGTTTCGGAGCGGCGTCGAGAATCACCGCTTGCGATCATCCCTCCTTAATAACTAAGCTATCCCTGCCGTCAACCGACTTCTCTGATTTTGCTAGTATAAACTGGTATTAAGATATTTCATTTTTCGAAAATTTTAACGAATTGCGCCGTTTAAAATGGCGACACGTCAGCACAATTGGAGGGGTGGAGAGGGGGGGGGACTTGAATATTTTGAAAACTGATCATCCTGGGAAGGGTGGTTCCATTCGCTTTTTCACGAAATATTACATCACTGAACTTTTTACTTACTTAAAGAAGTGTTGCATATTCCTAAACGTAATTCCATTTTAAATCAAAAAATGCCAAATTTCGTCTGTCAGGCGGTTGGTTTTTGGGATAAAGTGGATGCATACATTTTTTACCTAGACGCATACAGAATAAAATTAAAGTTAGTTATTAGTGTTGTAGGGTGCCCAAAACTGTTTTCTCCTTTGTAATATTTTTTCTGTGCTATACTTTGGTAGAAACCGTGATTGACTAAATTTCGCAAAATTTGGTAGATAAGTTACTTGTGGATGATCCTGGTGCTGATTAGATTTTGGCACGCTTCAAAAATATAAGAACATGTTTTTTCCCCCATCCTTCTCCCAAATGCCCCCCCCCCCCCCTTCAAATCGTTAAATTCTAAATTTAAAAAAACTATAAAATACATTAAATTGAGTATAAACTGGGTATCCTTCAGAGCATGAGTAATCTGTCAAGAACTGTTAAATAACTACAATATAAATTTATTCTTACGGATTAAGATAACCTATTCTGTCTTGCCGATAACGTGTCAAATGATATAATTTTTCAGGCTTAATTTTATTTTAGTCGTTTCTGAACTTTAGAAGTCGACTCTTAATAAAATGAAAAATATTTGAAACATTACTCATTAAGGAAAACTTGAGTAAGTTATATAAGCACAAATAAAATGATACGGCACCATACAGCTGTTTCGAGGATACGTTGGATCCCTTTTGTCACTGCAAGAGAACCAACAAACCCGAAGTTCAAAAGAGGAATGAGTGCAAAGGTGCCCCCCTTCATCATTCTATTCCGTTACGGCTCTTCGTAGATGTCCTATATAATAGATACCGTACATTTTGTTATAAAACGATCCAAAGATCTTTCTTGGGTGGGTGAGGCCTAAACAGTAGGTTTGAAAAGAAGGCGTGGACATGAAGTGATTAACAGTTGACGAGCAGAATGCCGAAAAAAGTAGCCAATCCGTGAAGATTTTTGAAAACCACGAGGTCAAAGTTAGAGTTCAGACTGAGATGTTATCCCTTTCGAGGAGTAATCTCTTTGGTTACCCCGGATTTCTAGCATTGGAAAACATAGGAAGACACCATCTACTCTTTAGAATATTTACGGGGCTCTTATGTGTCGTTTTAACTTATTTTTCGTCTTGTTGGACCTCTTTTATTTTATTCGGACTTGACTCGTCATGTGGGGATATTCCTGTTGTGTCTTAGAGCGCTCGTCAATCTTTTGTGTTCTCTCTTTTCGGGTTGACTGGACTGTTCATGCTGCTTTCTGATTGACTCTCTCTTTATCCAGGGAATCTCAAGTTTCCTTAATGAGTAATGGGTATGTAATGCCCTTTGTATCTTCCTTTGCACTCATTCCTCTTTTTGGATTTCGGGTGTGTTGGTTCTCTTGCACTGACGTGGGGGGGGGGGGGGGGGGGCAACTTATTCTCAAAACAGCAGTAGGCTACATTATCATATTGTTTGTGTATATATACGTTGATCAAGTTTTCTTTATCCTTCGCTTATAGTGTATTTTACTTATTGAATTCTTATTACTTCCTGCGCGTTATAAAATTTAAGTTTCTAAGCAGACGGAAATAAATTTTTATTCCAAACACGTGAAGATGTTCTATTTCCTAAAATCCTTCAAAATTTCTCGACGCCTTCATTCTATCTTCAGCACAACTCAACTACTAGCAGCTGCGATGGGTAATATAATTCCACTCCAAATATCTAGCCCATTGTTTCAGTCAATACTGGTAGGCAATTGGATCTCTGCACACACGTAACCCAAGAGGAAGGGCATTGAGTAACTTTGTTACCTTCTCTATATGCATAGTATAATGTATAAGGAAAGTGTTGTGATGGAGAAATTCGAATTCGAGTATTCAACGGAAGAGCACGTTTCAAGTATCTATGAACTCGAATCGGACGTTTCTGAGGTAACGTCTGTGTGAGTCTGTAAATGTGATATTTCGCGAACGAATGGATTGTTTTGAATTGAAATTTGGTACAAATATGATAGTCGGTGGATACTGGAACCCCTTTTGATTTTAAGTATAATCGAATGTTCGGAAGATTCCCAATTTTCAGGTAAAATTTTGCAAAAAGCATCAAAAATCAGAGCTTTCAATAATGTTACGTAAATAATCATTTCTTGTGTAACTTTTTATTATAAATCCAATGACATAAGAACGCTAACATGGACCGTTCGTTCTCAAGATGTTGCACATTTTAAAATAAATTTATCATGAAACACATAGTATTAACAAGAAAGATCAATCAATCATACGTAAAACATTGATTATGAAACACTTTCCAACTGAAATACAATTTTTATTTAAACATCTTTAAAATGCGATGCATTCAGCGGTGATATTTCTACTTTTCTTATATACAATAATGTATAAGGAAAGTATTGTGACGGGGTCGAAAATTCGAGTTTCGACGGGAGAGCACGTTTCAAGCATCCCTGATCACGAATCGAACATTTTTGAAGTGGTGTGTGTGTGTGTGTGTGTGTGTGTGTGTGTGTGTGTGTGTGTGCGTGAGTGAGTCTGTAGAGACAATAACTGATAAACGAATGGACCGATTTGAACGAAATTTGGTACAAAATTTACAATCCGTGAATGCTCCAGGGTGTGTCAAAATCACACCTCCATTCATAAAATCAAAGACTGTGTCCTCGCTGCAAAAGAAATCTCAAACAAAATAAACTAATTAATTCCTGGGTTCCCCCCTCCCCCCTGATCCGTGAACCCTCTTACTGTTCCCAGCCATCTTACCTTAAAAATAAACTTATTGGTCATATCTTGCATATCTATACACCTGTACATTTTTTGTGTTCTGTGCATTTGTACTTTTTTGTTTTGTTTTGTTTTGTTTGTTGTTTTTTTGTTTATATATACTATCTTTGTGTTGTTCTGCGTGCACTGTGTGCCAATTATCCATGGCATCATGCTGGCCATGAGCATGTAATTTTCTGTAAATACTTTTATTCACATTAATAAATGCTTGCGGATCGTTGGAGTTGACCGGGGGAGTCAGCTTCGGCTTACTCCCTCTCCCGGCCACACATTAAGCTACCATAAACCTTCGGGTTGGTCGTGTGGTCAGGGTCTTCAATCAATCAATCCGTGAATGCTAGAAGCCTATTGTTTTTATACGTAATCGAATGTTCAGAACCCCCCCTAAATTTTCCACTGAAATTTTGAAAAAATCGTCAAAAAATCAGAACCTCAAATAAAGTTGCGCAAATAGACATTTCTTATGTAATTTTTCATTAGAAAACGATTGACATAAATTTTAGAACGCTAGCATGAACCGTTCTCGAGATATTGCACATTTTAAAAAAAAATTATCAAAAAAATATATTTCCTATTGAGAAACATGTTCACTTTTCATATGTAATACCATGCGATACATTTGGTGACATCATTCTCATGGATCTACCTCGTTCCATTCATGAAAAGATACTTGGAGTAATACTTTTGTATTTGAACGCCAATAGTCATTTATTTGCTGTAAGAATAACTTACTTCTCCGTCCATAACGCTTGGCGAGATTTTGGCGACGAATTTGGTGGAATGTCGCCAACTTGGCGACTTTTTTAAGTGTTGTTAAATTAATAAAAAAACTCGACAAATGGATAAAAAGGACACTAAATCAATGAAAATGGCGACCAATTGACGAAAATTCAATATCTTGGAAAGAATATAAATATCTACTATAAAAATAATATTTTTTTTTCCCTGTAAAAGTAGTAAATTCATTGCATTATATAAGGAAAGTCATGTGCTGCCCACATCAGATTTTTTAAATTGTCACAGTACCACAGTAATTTATTATACTTATAAACTTAAAACTTCAGTTTTCGTCTTCAGTTAAACTTCAATCAAACTTAGTTTTTTTTACTTCATCAAAAACTTACGTCAAACTTTAGTTTCAATCATTGTTATGAAAAATAGCCGCGATACATTGTCAAGTATAGTATCAATCGGAAAAAAAAAAAAAAATTAAGCCCTTTAAAGTGAAGGGTAATACGCTATAGTCATAATCATTTGAACCCACGATATCGATTTTTCAAATATTTCTTGTAATATTTGAAAAATAATAATGAATTCGGGTATGAGAAAGTCGAGTTGATCCACACTCCACTAAATTTTTTATCGATAATAGGGTCACGAATTTTAGTGCTTAGACCTCGAAAGGTCTTTATTCGACGCAAGTAACATATACAACCATTCAAAGCTCTGTCGGATAATATAATCCCATACCCCTAATATCTGCAGTCCATTGCCTAGTAAATACCATAATGATAAATAATGGTCGGCTATTGAATCGATTCGCGCACATAACTCAGGAAGGACATTAAATGGCGGCGTTGTTGGGGGGATCTGCGACGAACGGCGGAGTATGTATTCTCCAGAAATTTAGAGGATGGACGTGATAACTGAGCGATGAGATGCAAGTGTTGGGAATAAAATAACCATTATTACTTTCTCTACTATAATATATTGTTGCAATCACTAATTAATAATATAAACACCTTGATTTATCTGTCTGTTTATCTGTCTATATCTGGGTGACGCTGCTACGAAATGTTGCAAAACGTGTTTCAATCACAGATAAACATTTCAATTTGGATACTAACCCAGACCGGGTTGAAAAAATGAAATACATTGAACCCTATGGGACCTAATTTTTCAAACATTTTTTAAGCGAATTTAAAATTCACAAATTGCTTCGAAAATTTTAGGAAATATTCAAATTATCCCATAAAATATATAAAAAAAAATTTCACTAAAATATGTTAGGTAGTTTTTTTAATAAAAATTATTTAATATAGGGAGAAAAAAAAATTCAATTAAATTCTGACTCTTGCTATATCCTCTAGAAAGAAAAAAGAGATATATTATATAATACACATTTTCCCAAGTGTTTAATTATTTTATGTATAAGAGAGGTTTAACATTTTAAAGTAAATATGGTAGATAACAATTTTTCAAATATTTAAATAAAATAAATTATTATAGTATTGTGATGAATGAAACGCTGTTTTCATATAGAGGCGATTTATATTTCGTTGACGTCATTTGAATGAAGTTCATTTGTTTTCGATGAAGCTTTTAAATATAATAAATTATTGTAGTATTATGATAATTTTAAAAATATTACCGAGGAATGTAACGCATTTTAGAGATGTCAGAGAACCAGGCAATTTATATTTCAATGCCGTCATTTGAATGAAGTTCATTTTCTTCGGTGAAGTTTTCAAATATAATAAATTAATGTAGTATTGTGATAATTTTAAAAATATTATCGAGGAATGTATCGCATTTTAGAGATGTTTATATAAAATTGCATTGAAGTTGGAAAGTGTTTCATAATCAATGCTTTATGCATGATTGATCTTTCTTGTTCAAATTTTCTCTTGCAAAATTTGCAAAAAATGAAACATATTACAAGCTATTAAAAATGGATTCTGATATGAGTAGATCGAGTTGAGCTACTAACTCCAGTTATTTAATATAAAGGGTATCATAGTCATGGACTAGGCCAGTAACTCAAGAAAGTTATAGCATATCTTTATTATGCAGGTGTAAAGGAAACCCCTATAGCTCTGCATGATACTCAACTGTTAGAGGATTCCATTTTTTTTTTGGAGGGGGGGAGGGGGGTTACGAGAGGCTATCTCGCTTAGTGTCAGGGATATGCTCAATTTGGGGCCCTCTGATACGGGGGCCCAGGGCAACTGCCCGCGTTCCCCTGCGTTAGTCAGGCTCTGGCCATAGGGATTTTCTATATACATCTGCATAAATATATATACGATAGCATTCATGAGTTATTAGTCTTGTCCATGACTTTTCGTGGCACACTCTGTAAAAATAAGGTAGAACTGGACTGTTGTTATACTCATTGAAAAATCTGGATATCGCTTTTGTCTTTTAGCTATAAAATGACGTATTCATGGCCTTTGGCATAAAATTTCTTTGAAAATCTTCCCATTAAATTTTTGTGTCATATTACTTTCCACTTGCAATTCTAAATATTCTCAGGAACTTAAAAAACTGTTCCTACTTTCAAAGCATGTTTTGATCTCTAAAACCATTATACTCGCTGATATTTCTTTCTGCTTTTTATGACTTCCGTATCATACATATAGAAGTTTCATGTTCTATTCAGATGCAAATTGGAACGTCTTAAGAACTCAACCAAAAAATTCACTTTACGGCACTTGAAAATCCCCCGAACTATTGCTTTCAAATATCTTATTTAAAGTTAGAATTTTGTTGTAATGCTTGGGTACATCCCATCGTCCGCTTAAATTGCGCTTGCACGCGATCTTCATTTAAAATTCAAACCTCAATGTATATCGAATTTCGTCTGCGGCCGCCGTCTCTGATGTGCGATTATATTTTCTACTTTCAGCGGTTTCGTGTATGACCTTTGGAGCTGCCATTAAATTTAAGCCGGAGAAAATTATTTTATTATTATTATATATTTTCTTTTTATCTTATTATGAGGGGTTTAAAACTGTTGTTTAACACTTAACTGGGTTTACAGCTGAAATTGAATTTCATACTTGGAATTCCTTGCTCTAATCTTATGCTGGCTTTTAATTTGATTTGGAATATCTAGTGGAACAGAGATGTTTGGAACTGTGTATTTTGATGTGGTGTTTGGAAATTAGCTTTGTTTGAGCCAAAGTATTGTTTTGATGTCCTATAATTTTCGATAAACCCCGAATGTGTTGTCTGCTGATATATACTAGAAAATGGTAACGTTTTCGAGCTGATATATTATGCCAGAAAATTCGTATGTTAGAAAATGGTAATGTTTACGTGCTGATATAAATATGTTAGAAAAGGGTAATGTTTTCGTGCTGATATATGTTAGAAAATGGTAATGTTTTCGTGCTGATATATATTAGAAAATGGAAATGTTTACGTGCTGATATATATATTGGTAAATGGAAATGTTTACGTGCTGATATATGTTAGAAAATGACATTGGCTGAAACGCTAAGTGTCGGTTAGGCTAAACTATGCGCTTACGGAGAATCTGTGGGGAACATATAGAACTTTTATTGTGGTTTAAGGTTTAATTAATTAGCCAAAATGTATAAAATAAGACAAACATTTTGTGTATGAGGTGTTATTATTGCAAAAAATTATTTTTATTATTGCAAAAATGTATTTTTAAATAACGCAATTTCTTGCTTAAAAACGAATAACGTAAACAAACTCAAATCGTCGAACATTTGCATATGCTTGTTGCCATTCGGCATACGATAATAGCGTGTGTAAATTACTTACACTCGAAACTATGATTTTTTTTTTCTTTTTACAACTCGAATTCTGTGGGGGCTAATGTTATTAACTTAACATTTTCAATTATGTTATTGCTCTTTGCATATTTGTGTTTAATTAGACGGTTTAACACACTTTTCTTTAAAATGCAGTTATTATAACGACCCTATTGTTGTTTTCTAAATTTTCTCCAATTTTTTCAGTAAACAAAGTGTTAACATTTAAAAATCCTGAAATACCAATATCGGTATCCTAAGAATTTTAAAATGCCGAGTTTTAATTTTGTCCCGATATGAAATGCCCTAAACCGCTCCAAATCTTGGACCAAAAATGTGAGAGGTGATTACACAACAATGATGTTTCAAAATTTATTACACATTTTTCATTAATTTTATCATGCTCTTTTTACTTTCCCTGCAATGCATGGTAACGTATATGGAAAGTATTGGAATCATGTCGAAAATAGCAACTCACGCTTTCGACGGGTCTACACATTTTGGGACCCCTAGAACACGAAAAACTATTTTTAGCGTGACCTGTCTGTCTGTCTGTGTGTCAGCTCTAGCTCAAAAACTAATTGACGAAACTTATAAGATTTTATAAGTAACGTGTAAGGTTACCCTTGTGCTGATTATATTTTGGTACCTTTTGGAAGAAAAGAACCTGGTTTTTTTTTTTGTTTTTGTTTTTGTTTTTGGTTGTTGTTGTCCCCCCCCCCCCCCCCCCCCCCCGAAACGGTTCCGCAAAAATCGTTAAGATCAAATCTAAAAATAAAAGACTACATATGCTCCAATATATCATTTAAATACTTGTTTTATACGTAATTTTTGACGATGAAAAGTATAAAACCAACGCCATTCCTCTAGGACTAACCGTTCTCGAGATATTTTAGTTCTGTTTCGCATTTTTGTTACTCCACCCTTGAAAATAAGTCCAATTATCAAATGAAAACGAATATTGAATTAAAAATGCGTATTGGGTGTCATTTAAAATAATTATGGATGTTATTTTATGCAATTGAACTCAATGTAATCAATTGTTGAAGAAATAAAGAGAACACGTGAATATGAGTTTGCAGGGAAAGTCATCTGCTGCCCACTTCAGATTATTCTAAATATTGTACAGTACATTTTTCTTAACTCCTTCTAAAACAATTTCCTTTTGTGTTCGGCAGACATTCCTAGAACACTAAATTCCCGATAAGCCCATCGCTGTCCATTTTAACGGCTGGCTCGTCAAACCGGGCGTATATACCGTATGTCATTCTGTTATCTCGGCTCTTCTGCATTTATGTACTGATTTCAAGATAGTGTATTGTAGCGATGCAGTTTAATATATATCCCATTTTGATATATCCAGCACAGACTAAATAATTTTTATGCGGCGAAAGTAAATGCAGTTCATTTCGTTATTTTGTTTCAGCCTTCCTTGTAGTTGTGGTAATTTTCTAAAATAGTTTTGAATTGTTATTTCGTTTTTCCATTATTACACTGTAAAACATTCTGCAACCTTTGCTCTTTTTTTTTTTTAGCGACTTTGTTGATCATTTCGGCAAATTGATAAGAAAACCCACAATTACAGCCGTTCATGAAAATTCCAGCTTCATTTCTGAAATATTTAGCTAATTATCGTCTGCCGAAGCGTTATTTTTAGGTATATATATAACTATCAGGAACCTTAATCCCCATTACAGATAGCTAGCTGATTCCCTTGAAACTTTCAGTAACATGCTTGCAAATGTTTTACAGTGTACGGGTGTAGAACTTTTGGAGATTTTTTTTTTTCCTTGCTTATATTATAGTATATTTGAATTAACTCCACTAATTAGTCCCTACTTTATAAGGATTAACATGTTCTATTTCTAGACTTTTACTCGGCCACACTATAGTATCGTTAAGTAAAGCACGTGACTTTGCGCACAATCAGTAATAATCAATTTCCGAAAGATACGTATGCTTATTACTTTCCTTACAATAATGTATAAGGAAAGAATTGTGACGGGGTCGAAAATTCGAATTGGAGTTTCCGACGGGAGAGCACGTTTCAAGCATCCCTGATCACGAATCGAACATTTTTGAAGTGGTGTGTGTGTGTGTGTGTGTGTGTGTTTTGAACGAAATTTGGTACAAAAATTACAATCCGTAAACACTGGAAGCCTATTGTTTTTATACGCAATTGAATGTTCAGAACCCTCCCCCCCTTAAATTTTCGAGTGAAATTATGAAAAATCGTCAAAAAATCAAAACCTCTAATAAAGTTACGCAAATAGACATTTCATATGTAATTTTTCATTAGAAAACGATTGACATAAATTTTAGAACGCTAACATGAACCGTTTTCGAGATATTGCACATTTTTCAAAAAAATTATTAAAAAGTCATATAAAAAAATATATATATATTTCCTATTGAGAAACATGTTCACTTTTCATATGTAATACCATGCGATAAATTTCGTGACATCGTTCTCGTGGATCTAGTTCCTTCCATTCAGGAAAAAAGATACTTTGAGTAATACTTTTGTATTTGAACGCCAATAGTCATTTACTTGCTGTAAGAATAACCTATTTCTCCATCCATAACGCTTGGCGAGATTTTGGCGACGAATTTGGTGGAATGTCGCCAACTTAGCGACTTTTATAAATGTTGTTAAATTAACGAAAAACTCACCAAATGGATAAAAGTGACGCTAAATCATTGAAAATGACGACTCATTGACGAAAATTTAATATATTGGAAAGAATATAAATATCTACTATAAAAATAATTCATTTTTTTTTTTACTGTAAAAGTAGTCAATTCATTGCACTATATAAGGAAAGTCATGTGCTGCCCACATTAGATTTTTTTTCTTGATTTGCGCTTCAATTTATTTTGTATACCAGTTAATTATTATGTATCTTTTACTCAACTAATTAGGCCGTATGTCTTATTCCACATGTCCTATTTCTGGACTTTTACGTGCTCATAGTTTTGTGTATAATTGAGTTTATTCAACTAATTAGATCCTACTGTTTAAAATTCGACATATTCTACTTTTATACTTTAACCTTTTTCTCATCTCATACCAACTAAACATAATTTTTAGTGATGCATGATTATAATTCTAATTTTAAGATTTTCATAGCATTATTTCCTGTAGAAGACAATGATTATTACAGCGAGTTATCACTCCCCTCCCCGATGGTGTACATTATCAATTGAAATACTTTTTCGAGTCCTTTAAAAAGAAGGGTAACATGCTATAATTGTGATCATTTGAACCAACAATACAACAACAATCATAAAAGTGATTATTTATGGCTCAATTGCTATCACAAAACTTAACAGTTTCAATCATTGTAGTGAAAAATAGCCGCAATACAATTTATGTGTTCATGATGTCATTATACCCCCTGGGGGGGGGGGGGCAAGTTCCCCCCGAGAGTGCACATTATCATACTTTGTATTAATCGAAATTTTTTTTTTCCTTTTCAAACCCTTTAAAATGAAGGGTAATATGCTATAATTGGGATCATTTGGATACAGATTTATCAAATTTTTTTTTCGTAAAATTTACAAAGAAAGAAAAATATCACAAACTTTTTAAAAATTTATTCTAGAATGAGAAAGTCGAGTCGACCCACACTTCAGTTTTTTTTTTTTTTTTTTTTTTTTGTATCACTTCAAGTACACTTACCCAAACAAAATAAATTTTATCTCTCCGGAGTTAAATGAGATTAAACTACATCCCCCATTTTGGAATGAAGCCAACCCAATAAAAATGGTTAGTTTTATGTTCTTAGTATATACCATCTATAAATTGATCTATCTCGTTCGTCTCTATATCGACATGTTTTCTGTGTTGAAACTCCTTAGGCTGTGAGGAGGATTTTTTTGTCCGATTTTTAAATCGATGTTTCATTATATTTATGGTGTGCCTGCGGAAGTGCTATCATTTTTCTTTTCTACTCGTGCTTTTAGAGCTGTAGTATGAGGGGTCCTTATGAAACTTCCGATTAAAGCGTTCTAAAGCTTCATAAGCAGGATCTACTAATAGAAAACGACTGTGTTATCGGTTAAGAAAGTTTACAGCGTCTCTAGTGGCAATTTGAAGAAGTTAGAATTCCTATCTCTAAAACAAAGCAAGTTAGGCAAAAGTTTTCAATTGCACAGTTGTATAGCATTCTCTACTACTTCATGTGGAAAAATGCGTGGTTTTCACATAATTTCTATGCATACGATAAAATGAGATCATCGAAAAGAAATAATTATTGCACTGGGTCTTTTGTGTGTCATTTTTATTTTTACAATTATTATATTTTAAAAATGATTTGTTAAAAAAATGTATATATATGCGATTTTGTAAATTATATATATATATATTGGAAATTATTATTGCATTACATTGGAAATATTTCCATATATTGCATTACAAGGCCCACTCAATAAGTCTCCGGTCTAATTAAGAAAAACAATTTTTTTTTTTAGAAATTCGACTTTATTCATCAACATACTCTCCTTTAAGAGTGACACATTCATTACAACGCTTCTCTAACTTTTCGATGCCTTTTTTGTAGCACGATTTGTCTTTGCTCTCAAAATAGGCCCCAGTTTCGGCAATCACTTCTTCATTGGAGACAAATTTCTTTTCCTGGAGCATCTTTTTGATGTCTGCAAAAAGTCAGTAGTCGCTGGGGGCTAGATCTGGAGAGTACGGAGGGTGAGGAAGCAATTTGAAGCGTAATTCATATAATTTAACCATTGTTTTCATCGACTTGTGACACGGGTCATTGTCTTGGTGGAACAGCACTTTTTCTTTTGCATATGAGGCCGTTTTTTCTTGATTTCTACACTCAATCGATCCAATAATGCCATGTAATATTCGCTATTGATAGTTTTGCCTTTCTCAAGATAGTCGATGAACAAAATACCATGCGCGTCTCAAAATACGGATGCCATAACCTTGCCAGCTGACTTTTGGGTTTTTGGTCGCTTTGGACGACTTTCACCGGCTGCTATCCACTCAGCTGACGATCTTTTTGATTCAGGTGTGTAGTAATGGATCCATGTTTCATCCATTGTCACATACCGACCCAAGAAATCCTTCTTATCTCGCTTGAACAGCTCCAAACAGCGCTCTGAATCGTCGACGCGTTGTTGTTTTTGGTCCGGTGTGAGCAAACGCAGCACCACTTCGAAAGCAACTTACGTATGCTCAAATTTTTGTGTAAAATTGTAAACACACTGTAACGAATCCAGCCGCTGGATACCATTTTGTGATAAATCCAGCCGCTTGCCATCATTTTGTAATGAATTTACCATTCTCTGCTGCTGGATACTATGCCTCTGCATGGTTGTTGGATTCAGTAGCGTTAGTCTGGTCAGCGCACATAAAGTGAAATGTGCCGACCTAAATGCAAGTAGCCGTTCCCTTCTGAATTCGTGAGTTCGAATCAGTGATAAGATCATGAAAATAATGACTTTCTCCAAGTCTGGATAAAACAGGCATCGTTGATAAAGAAAATAAACATTTTATTATAGCATGACACGGAATATCAACAAGTTACAGAATAACATTCTGGTGAGGGCGAGAACCTGTGCATCAGGAGCACCAAACGTGCGACCTGTCTCTACGAAAATTGTCTCGCGTCTCTTCCGTGTATATATTCTGGTCCAAAGTTTGAGGACCACCCTGACTAAGCTCTGGAATGTCTTTTTCCAAGCTCTGCATCTCATAGACCACCTAACGTTCCCCTCTGGGATTAGTTCTCCCTTCTCTGATGACGGCTCAAATTGGGTGCATTTCTCCGAAATCAGACTGTGATGACAGAGTTTTATAGCCTTGTTTTCCAAAAACTGCAATGCAGGCGGTCTTAAGGTGTATGAACTCTGAAACTGTTCTGAAAATGGCTGAAAATAGGCTTGAAAAAGTAACGGGTTCGTCACATGCCCCACCCAGAGGAAAACTAGGGTTAAATACCCAGCTTTTTCCAAAAAAACACAATTCACTTACAATAACACTACAACATTACACTCCTCGAGGATCGTCCGAACACAGGTCCATTAACCCTTATTACCCCACACAACTGTCTGGTAATGAGCAACCGCTCGTAACCCACATCACTCCTGCTATGCCGCATCTGTTGTCAGAATGCACTCAAAGTTTATGCATGTTCAGTTCTTATAGTGCACACCTAAAAGTTAGAGTGTCAGAGTCTGCATACACAATAAAATTTTCTTAAGTCCAGAGTTTCTGGCATTCTTTCACGGTTTTTCACCTCTGAATAACTGGTTGTAAAACACATGGTTGCTGGGCATATGTCTGCTATATAGTGACTATTTACTTTGGCTGCCACCCAGGATCTCATATTATATACTTCCATTGCAACATTATAACTCTCCCAGGATTCCCAGCCATATAGTATAATATCACACGCAAAACAAAAAAAAAACAACTACCATAAACACTAATAGGTAATCTAATATGACACTACTCGACACATATATCTTTACATAAATCAACCATTCAAAAAAAAAAATTTTTTTTATCAAATTTATACGATATAAATCATACACTTAATCATCCTATCAGTATCTATTACCTAATCTATCTTCCTAAATAATTCCCAGTTCCTTTAGAATCGTCTACACTGTAATCTCTCGCTACACTCCGGTAAGAAGAAAAAAAAAACCGTACACTAAATATATAACCACTCCGGTAGAATTTGTACACTACTATATAAAAGTTTCTAATAAAAGAAAATCCCACAAACCAAAAATCAGTACAGTAATATAAAATAAACTCATGCAACAGTTGTACACTACTACACATAACCACTCCGGTAAACATTAAGCACCTATACATAAAATCGGAACTAACTCTCCCTCCGTTCAGTTATTCGAAGTCGCGGAAGTCCCATTTGACCCAATTTTCAAACGCTCTATCCCATACCTTTCCGCTGCGGTACTTTACAGCGTTGAGAAAGACTCTGCGCCCCCCTCCTTCTATCCATCTCGTATCGCATTGCACGATCGGCCTTCTTCAGCCCCAAAACTGCGCTGTGGTTTCTTTCCTGCCACACATCTCGAGTCTCCCTTTCTGAAACCGGAACTCTCCGTGCTGAAGAATCATACACTCTCTCCCTCCCCCCTTTCCTGCCATAGCCAGGGGTTCGCATCTTTCTGCCGGGATACTCTCGAAACGAAGCCCTTTCGTGGAATATCGGAACTTTCCATTTCGAAACCGAAAGACCTCGTTCCTTCACTTTCGCGTTTTGGCTCCCTCGGTCCCTAATCTCGTTGGGATATTTCTTCCTCTCGCCATCCGGTACATCTACCTGTCCGTTATTCACCTCTTGACTATCGGGGTTGCCCCACCCGGTCTCTGCTTGTTGCAGAAGAATTTCCAGTGGCCTGACTTTCGCTTGTCGCCTCCTTTCCGCCCTGGTTACCTTCGGGACGACTAATTGGCTTTCTCTCTCTCCTAACACATTTTGTGTGTAAACCACATATCCTCCGCATATCTTGGCTCGTTCCTCTAACTCTGCACACCTTATTTGTTCCTTCGCAGACATCTGCGATTGCGGGAACTCAGCTTCCTTTAGTTTTTCGCTTTTTGCGGCTTCTCCCCCTGCTTCTACTTCAAAATTCGAAACTGACCCTCTCTGGGGTTCATAAACTGTTTCGCTTTCGTTTGCGCCCTCCGGAATCGGTTCGCGCCTACCTGGGTCTATGGCGTTCGCCTTCCCAGCTCTAGAATTTTTCTCTAATTCCTTCTTTACCTGTGGCGGTAACAATACTTCCTCTACCATATCCTTCACGACCGCGCATAAAACTTCCTGTTGGGGCGCACTATCGCTCTCACCCCTGACCATTCCTAAAGGGATATTTATCAGTGGACATTCTACGGCCGGCCCGAATACTCCTTGTAAACGTATAGCCGCCTTCGTCCGCGATTCGCCTGGCGCTACGTCGCTCCTTACGACCGTAATTTCCGCGCCCGAATCCACTAGAGCCCACGCCAACTTACCGTCGACGCTCACCGGCACCCTCTCTAATTTGCATAGCGGTTCCCTCTCCGTAGCTTCCGGATACTTCGCCCTAACTGCATCCACCCTGGCTACGACTCTGTGGTCAGTAACTCGTGGAGCCTCCCTTTGGTCAGCCGCGCGTCTGTCTTCCCATCTCCGGCTAGTGTCCTTTGGACTCTTCGGCCTTCCCTGCCTCCTTTGAGGACAGTCCCATTTAAAATGATTCTTTGACCCACATAAAAAACATTGGCCCTTCTTTCCCCCATTTACGGGTCCCCCAATATTTGTCCGGGCTCTTTCGCCCTCGGATCGGAATTTACCCCGTTCCGCTTTATCATTTTCATTAGCCTTGCCATTTCCTGGCCCCGACGCCGCATATGATTTTCCCCTGGCCGCGAAGTACATATCGCACTCCTTGGCCAGTTCCCTGGGCTTAAACCACCCATCACCTTGCCGTATACCTATATGGGCATAGGTCTCGACGTCCAGTCCCTGGGTAATTTTATCCGCTACCACTAATTGGTTTACGGTCTCAAAATCCATTGCCCCCTTTAATTTGCAATAATAGTCCCACATGGACGTCGCCCGAGTCGCGAACTGAACGAAATTTTCGTCCGCCCGACGGCTCGCTTTCCGGAATTTTTCTAAACATACCTGAGGCGAAGGTTGAAAATTTTCTAATACAACTCCTTTTACTACCTCATAATTTCCGTACTCCTCTTCTGAAACCTGAGTCAGCAAATTCGCCGCTCTGTCCCCCAGTAAATTTAACAAAATTGCCGCCCTGAATTCCAGCGGTACGCTCTTAGAAGCGAATGCCCTCTCTAGACTTGAGAAAAAATACGCCCACTGGTCAGACCGTGTGGGTACTTTGACTGTTAGCAGTCTTATTATTCTGACCGTCTCCTCCACCGTTCGAAACCTCATCTGCGCCCCTGCCTCTACGCTTACAATCGGACTCTCTGTGTTATTGCGACTTTCCGCCCGAATTTTCTCTAACTCCAATCTTTCTTGGTATTCTAAATTTAATTTAAATTTATCTAGTTCTATTTTTTTCTTTTCCAACCTTAAGTTTGCTTCAAATTGTTCCTTTTCTACTCTTTCCGATATAATAGCTGTTAACATTCCTTCAGCGACATCTTCCTCATAATCTGGGCTTCCCAAAATTAATTTCCTTAACTCCGTAATTTTTAAATTTAGCGGTACCGACTCTACCAGCTCCATTGCTAACATAGCCAGATCTGCTTTCCGTGCTCTCGCCAAAAATGCCATTTCAATTGGAAATGAAAATTATAACTATATATAAAAGTAATGTATTAACACTGTCTAAACCTGACTCCTCTCTATCTCAATACTGTATTTCCAGTATTGGAATTATTATTAAAACTCTATACCTTAAATATACATGAAAACAATACATTAAATATCTTTAAAATTCACACTAAGCATTAGTATCCCTATTTTGAGCTTTGATTAAAATTTTGCCTAGCCCTCTCTGAATTACCAAAGGATCCTGAGCAACATAAACCAAAAGTAAAAAATCGTCACTCACCCCTTCGCTGCTGTCACCCTCCGTTGTTGATATCAGTTTTCGTCGGTGTTTCTCGTTGCGGAATTCTGTGTTGGGACTCTCGTTTTCGGCGGGCGCTCCAATCCTCTGCTGTCCTTCGGTCTTTGATCTCCGACGTTGCTCGGGTGTTGGGTTGCGGATCTGATGGAACTCTAGGACTTAAAGGAACTTTCTTCGGTTGCGGGTAGGAAAATCATTCAGTCCTTCCTTCTCTGCGGATTCTGCGTGCGGTCATCGACCTCTCTGGTGTTGCTCCGTAGCTCTACTTCAAAGGCGCTTCATTCGTTTCAGACTCCGATGGTATTTGACAGTCCAATTATCATGATCTTTCACCTGCTGCCACCATTTTGTAACGAATCCAGCCGCTGGATACCATTTTGTGATAAATCCAGCCGCTTGCCATCATTTTGTAATGAATTTACCATTCTCTGCTGCTGGATACTATGCCTCTGCATGGTTGTTGATTCAGTAGCGTTAGTCCGGTCAGCGCACATAAAGTGAAATGTGCCGACCTAAATGCAAGTAGCCGTTCTCTTCTGAATTCGTGAGTTCGAATCAGTGATAAGATCATGAAAATAATGACTTTCTCCAAGTCTGGATAAAACAGGCATCGTTGATAAAGAAAATAAACATTTTATTATAGCATGACAAGGAATATCAACAAGTTACAGAATAACATTCTGGTGAGGGCGAGAACCTGTGCATCAGGAGCACCAAACGTGCGACCTGTCTCTACGAAAATTGTCTCGCGTCTCTTCCGTGTATATATTCTGGTCCAAAGTTTGAGGACCACCCTGACTAAGCTCTGGAATGTCTTTTTCCAAGCTCTGCATCTCATAGCATCTCATAATCTGGGATTAGTTCTCCCTTCTCTGATGACGGCTCAAATTGGGTGCATTTCTCCGAAATCAGACTGTGATGACAGAGTTTTATAGCCTTGTTTTCCAAAAACTGCAATGCAGGCGGTCTTAAGGTGTATGAACTCTGGAACTGTTCTGAAAGTGGCTGAAAATAGGCTTGAAAAAGTGACGGGTTCGTCACATACTACCTACTGATATATTTAAGGTGTCAGCTATTTCACGCAACTTCACTTTACGGTCTTTAAAACTATTTTGTGGACTTTTTTTATGTTTTCCGGAACAACTGCCGATTTTGGGCGACCAGAGCGTTCAGCATCATCGGTGTTTGTACGACCGCGTTTAAATTCAGCATACCAGTCAATAATAGTTGATTTCCCTGGTGCAGAGTCTCCATAACGCTTATCAAGCCACTGTTTGGCTTCAACAGTATTTTTCCCCATCAAAAAACAATGCTTAATCAACACACGAAATTCTTTTTTATCCATTATTTTGAAAATTACAAAATTGGGGTCAGTAAAACCACTGTAACTTATAAACTAATTGTCAGAATGTCATGAAATTTTGACACGTGTCGTTTGAAGGTTGGTACTATCCAGAAATCATATGGGTCTGTCAACAGTGTTGCCATATATGTGTCAGACCGGAGACTTATTGAGTGAAGTGTTACATTGGAAATCTTTCCAATGTAATACCAAGATTGGGATTACATTGGAAATATTTCCATTGTAACCCCAATATTGGGAAAATATTGGGGTTACACTGTCCTCCAATATTGGCTAAATATTTTCATTACAATATTACGCCAATATTGGTGTTGCATTGGAAATATTTCCAATGAAACGCTAATATTGGCTAAATATTTTCATTACAATATTACGCCAATATTGGTGTTGCATTGGAAATATTTCCAATGAAATGCCAATATTGCCAATATATAATAACTACTTAATATTGCCCAATATTGGGCCAATGCCGTCAAAGTGTCCACTTTTTCATATTGGTTCAATATTTCCAATATTGGATTGTTACTAGTGATACATTATGTGTGTGTGTGTACCTAATCACTATAGAATATGAATGTAGGAAAAAGTTAAGTGTAGCTTTACACTCTAACTATTTTATATGTAAACTTTTACTAAACCCCTTCAATCAAACTACCACACCTCCGGGCCCTCCCCAAGTTTTCAACAAGTTGACATTTTTAAAAGCAAACATTATAATTCAATGAAAGACTGCAATTTCACGGTAATTTTACATCTTTATGTGTTTAATTCTTTTTTTGTCAATTAGGTTGAATTTATATAAAACTATATATCCCTACAGTGGCAAGTACGTGGTTTTAAGGATCTTAGCCATCTCCAGAAACCCATTCTATTCCAGTATAAAAATTGTATTTAAAAGGCATTAGTGTGCAAGATTGCTTTTTCAGTAAAACTCCTCAATAGACAGACACCTCTTTAATGGCCATTATTTTTAATTTCCAGGCCCAAAAGTATATCTGGTTCTGTGTGTTTTATCTACATAGGTCCACAGTGGCTTTGACTATTAAAAACGCATTTGTTGAAAACATATTTTTAATGCATAAATATGCACTTTAATCAGTCGTTTTAAATAACCATTCTATTGCTAATGAAATAAAAATAAAAATAGAAATATTCATTAATTGATAATTTTGAGAATAATTAAGTATTTTAAATTACTGCAAGATGATTTAGGTATACTAATTCATAAAGGCTTAAAATGAGTCTGAAAGGTTGCCATGAAGTTTTATAGCAGAACCGGTCATAAATGTTTTATGAGCTATTAAGCATGCTTATCTAATAATCATAAATGGTCAATTCCACGTAGAAGTTTCATTTTAGCCCCACAATAAATATTCAGAGTATTGCCTATTTTCAGCGGATTTTAAATTTTTAGATGTCCATGTGTATTAGTAAAAAACTTTAGATTTCATATAACAATATCGAGGAATGAAAATGCACTACAAATATAACTGATATCATAAGAAATTGATAATGTTACGTCAGTTACTGAAGCATGTTACGTCAGTTACAAAAAATATTGCAATTTTTTTAATTATGGTTGATAAATAAAATATAAATTGGTGTGCATTTAGTCTATTAAATATTGTGTATTGTTTATAAGCAAAAAACACCATTCTAGTATTTTGTATTTAACTTTTAAAATGTTCTTACTTTAAAATGTTCTTATTTCTGTTTAAACTTTAAAATCAAAGGGAACTAAAAATAGATTTGAAAGTGCTTTAATAAAATCACCTTTCCTTGATGTAAACCTATTTTTGGTTGTCTTTGGTTTTAAAGTTTAATTAGTTGACGTGTATCCGTACTATTTATTTCTGTTTAGTATAGAAAAATATATTTAAATGGGTGTTTATAGAAGAATATATTTCATATTCTTTAAAAATACTTATTTAATAATACTTGCTTTTTTTTTCTCTCTGTAATGTATATTTGCTTAAGTTTTCTGTGAATCTATTGCTACATTCTAAGTAGCCTTATAAAAAAAAAATTGCCTTGGAAAGGCTTTTTTTTTTTTTTTTTTTAATGTTTTCTGGCGACACCACTGTACCCTTATACACATGCTTGCATTGCTGTAAAAGAAAATATAGACTAAGTTAAGTAAATTTAACAGTAAAAGAAAATGAAGAGTATTATTTGGAAAACTTCACAGTTTTGACTTCGAAAACCCAGAATCGCTCAGTACTTAATGATGACACGTTTTTGGAAAAGGAAAAAAGAGTTTGTTTTCTTTTCCTTTCCTGTTTGATCCTTTTTCCCCCATTCCTCCGAAGATACTATGCTTAGATATTTTGTTTTCACCTCTTGATAGCTCTATCGATTTTTCTTCATCGTTATCTTTTATGGTTTTATTTTTATACATGCTGATAATATATTAGGCAGCACAGTTTTTCTTTACACAACGTGATTTATTTAATTTGCCCAAATAAGCATAAAAATGCACCCATTTATAACCACATCAGAAAGTCATTAGTATTTTATTAATGCACGTTAATTTCGACGCCCGCAGCTAGCGGTTACTTCTTTAGCAATCATTGTTTAGACAAATGAACTAAAAATACGCACGCAGGCGCATAGTGGCAGTGTTCTAAATAAGTAAAATCGAATTTACATGCGCAGGTGCAATAAAATAAAAAAAAGTGCTTAAAACCGCTTAAATCGAAACTACATGCAATAAATCCAAAACCTTAGAACAATAATAATAATAATAATAATAATAATAATGAGATCCTAAATATGGTATTTTTGTCCGATTGAAAATATTTTTGGCCGCAGTGCTTATAATTATGAAATTTTTGTACGTTTAAAAATTCGTATCTTGAAAATTCACGAAATTACGAAATACCTTAATTAAACCCACTTCATGTCTAGATAATCGTCCTCCAAAACCTCGAGTCGCCAGTCGAAAGAAAACAAGTGTGTATGCAATATGTGTAGAAAGCAGTGGTGTAACTAGAATTCCTTAAGCAAAATATGTAAAATTGCTCATAAATTTTCAGTTTTGGCCCGTATTTAATTGAATGAAAATTATTTTCAAACGTGTGAAAGTAGTTGAAAAAATTATTAATTGTTTCCAGCAGCTTAGTTTATAACCAAATATTGTGTATCAAATACGTACGTTATAACCAAATACTTTGATTTCCATTTCTCCATGTATCATTTCTTTGAATTTCGATTGGGTATTAGGGGAGGGGGGATGACCGTAAGTCCTCCTTGGACACGCCACTGACTGCTTCAACTTATATTAAAAAACTGTCTGAACCAACCTTAGAATATTCATGTTCTAATCCCCGCTTTGAAGTGAAGGCAATGAGACCTGATGAAGCCACCGTTAAAAGCACGTGTTTGGCCTCATCCTCGCACTTGATATATATATATATATATATATATATATCATGTGTGTGTGTGTGCGCGCGCCTTTTATTTTATTCCCATTATTGTACTATAACTAGTTTTATCTGTCTATACATGGGGTACGCCAGTTACATACACATTTCCAGGGGTTACGTGAAGCATAAAAGGCTGAGAAACACTGGACAAAACAGTCACCATGTCCATTGCAACGACATTTATTTTGAATACCAATTTAGAATACTTATACATGAGTAAAATATCGAATATTTATTTTAGGAATCGAATGATATGAACTTAGAAAGTCGAGTGGAGACTCGCATTCCAGATATTTTGTATTGCCAGTTTTGCTAAAGGAAATTAACAAAATGCCAAACGACGGTCTAATTTATTAGCTGTATCAATCCGGGATGGCGCCGAATATTAGAGGAAACGTTCGGCTGACAAATATCACTTCCGAGTTTTCTGGAGTCGATAACTATACTGGACAGTTAATCACACGCACACAAACGTCCAACTTTGAAATGTATTCTCTGAGCTTTAATTTTCCGGTGTTTAACAATAGCTTTGTGCGCTCGGGTTACCATCGAGCCCGTTTTCGGAGATGTTGCTGGTTGTTGCCAGGATTTGACATAAATAGATTTAACAAAGCGGTGGGAAATTTATTAAATTGGATACTCGTGCTTGATATGTTGTAATTTGTTTTATAATTATTATGTTTTATAATTCCTACATACGTAATATATATAACATTCACTAACTATATATATATATATATATATATATATATAAAATAAAAGTTTAAAAATCATATATATATATATATATATATATAAATATAAATTATTAAATCCAAAGTTAGAATGTATGTAGTAACTCATAATACACTATTCCAAAATTTTCTACAAAATACAAAGAAATAAAAGAAATTAAGACAAAAAGAGGAAATAATAAAGCATAATGCAAGTCATAAAGACAAAGACAATCAACAAATTTCAAAAATGAGGAATGCAAATAAGAAAACAAAAAAATCAAGCAAAAAAGCTTGCACATGGAGGAGATTTAGGCTTACGATAAGTTCATTTCGAAAAAATTCTCTTCGGGTCCATATATCCCTTCGAAATGAACACAAAAATGCTTGTTTCTGAAACACAAGATAGATTTTATCTATAAACTTGTGTTATATGGACGACAAGCATATAGAATGGAACAATAAAGGAAACATAAATACCTCAAAACACACCTCTTCAGCGCAACCATGACGAGCAAAATATGACTGGACCAATGTTGCCATATGCCAAAATGAAAAGATGTGATTTGCTGTTGCCAAAGAGAGTAATAAAAACTGTACTGCGCAAAAGCAATAAAATGAAATAAAATGAGTTATTCAACAGTTAAAGCTTCAAGATAAAAAGATGAAAATATAATTTCAAGAGAATGAAGAAGTACGGCTAAAATAAGATAATAAGGGGAGAATATGAGAATTTTAGGCTAATCGAAACTTATTAACTATACTATTTACTAAATATGCAGGATATTGATACATTTTACTGGTAATTTTGAGGTTATTAATGTGCAAAGCATGAAATTTTTTATCTGATAATCTATAAATTCTAAAAAGTTGATTAAGTATAATATTTCTAAACAATTGAATCGAGTTGCAGGAATTAAAAGGTAATAATTTATTAATATTAAATTTAAAAAAATCTTTTTTATCATATAATTTAGTAACAATCCCATGAGCAGGTTCTATAATTAGATTTAAATCCAAATAATAAACATTATTACTAATAGAAGTTTCATTAGGTATTAATTCCAAATTATCCGGATAGAAATCTATATCTATGACATAGTTATCAGTAAATACAAGACAAATCAGATCATCTACATATCTATAAATTTTATAATCAGTTGAAGTAAAGAATTTTTCATATTGATATAGGTATAAATTAGCTAACATACTGCTACTACAGCCACCTTGTGGAACACCTGAGACTTGTAAGTATAATTTATTACCTTGAAAGATATAATTATTGAAAAGAACAAAATGGAGAAGCTTAGGAAAATTGGTAAATTTAGTAAGATTAGAATGATTAGTAATATAAGCATTATATAAAGCTAAAATGACATCATATAGATCAGTGATCTTAATCTTAAATAATAAAAGGCAATGTCTGTGTGTGTGTGTGTGTGTGTCTGTCTGTCTTATACACTATACGTTTCGCGACCGCGCGTCGGAGAGCTACGAAATTTGGCAATCGGAGACCTGGGGGGGAGGGAAGGGGACACGTGAAAACCGATTTTCAAAATTCTAATTATTTTTTTATTTATTTAATGTTTTATGCGATTTCGACCTTTTTTTGCCCTTTTTTCTCCACGATCCAGACGTCGTAGAAAAAAACAACTCACACCATCGGAAAGAGCAGACAATTGCGAGTAAAAATATATCAATTTCAAATCTCCATTTCGATTTCTAATATTTTTTAAAGATTTTAAAACAAAAGTCACTTTTGGCTCAAAAAAACGATTTTTGGTTTTTAAATTCTCGCATAGTAAAAAGTACTCATAATTTCGACTAATAATTTACATTTTTAGAAAGCTGAAATATCTGGCATTCTTACAAGTCTAATCTGGTCCAGAAATAATGAAAATTGCCTTCAGGATCGCAATTTTAAAGACGTCATGATTTTATATTTCTCGGCGTTCCGTTCGTTTCTCCCCCGCTGAAGCAGGGAAGGTGGTGGGTGGGGACGTCAAGGTGGAGGTGACGTCACGGTTCTGAATAGAGCTCCTATAAATTATTATATTTATATTTTAAATGATGGGACGATCTGGATTTTTTAAATGTATATTTTAACTTTTGGATATTTTAAATGGATATTTTAATTTTATGGATATTTTAAATGATGGAACAATGAAACAATGGAATGAGGATGATGGAATTAAGCATATGGTCATTTTGTATATTTTAACTTTTGGATATTTTAATTTTATGGATATTTTAATTTTATGGATATTTTAAATGATGGAACAATGAAACAATGGAATGAGGATGATGGAATTAAGCATATGGTCATTTTAAATTGCAAACTAGCGCGCGGGAAGTTAGCGGTAGGCCCGGGTTCGATTCCCGCCACCTCCAAAACTGCCGCCGTGTTTACGTGGAATACGATCACGTTAAATATGTGGGTCCGTAAGTCCTTCCGAGAGGTTGGTGGTAGGGGAAGGAGGATACGGCCCCTGTGGATGCCTCCCCCACTGGGTTCCCGTCTAAATTGGGTGAATATGTAGAAAGTTATGGAGATTGTCGCGGAGGGCGCGGCAGCCCAGTGGTTAGCGCGCGGGAATTGCACTCAGTAGGCCCGGGTTCGATTCCCGCCACTGCCAAAACTTACGCCACGTTCACGCAGAGTACGATCACGTTAAACATGTGGGTTCGTGAGTCCTTCCGAGAGGTTGGTGGTAGGGGAAGGAGGGTACGGTCTAAATTGGGTGAATAAAAAGAAAGTTATGGAGATTGTCGCGGAGGGCGAAGTAGCCCAGTGGTTAGCGCGCGGGAATTGCACGCGGTAGGCCCGGGTTCGATTTCCGCCACTGACATGGAGTACGATCACGTTAAACATATGGGTCCGTATGTTTTTCCGAGAGGTTGGTGGTAGGGGAAGGAGGGTACGTTCCCTGTGGATGCCTCCCCCACTGGGTTCCGGTCTAAATTGGGTGGCACATCCTGGCCGTCCAACCAGTTACCATGCCCGGGTTCGATTCCCAAAATTGCCGCCGTGTTTACGCGGAGTACGAGCACGTTAAACATGTGGGTCCGTGAGTCCTTCCGAGAAGTTGGTGGTAGGGGAAGGAGGGTACGGTCTAAATTGGATGAATAAAAAGAAAGTTATGGAGATTGTCGCGTAGGGCAAAGTAGCCCAATGGTTAGCGCGCGGAAATTGCACTCGGTAGGCCCGGGTTCGATTCCCAAAATTGCCGCCGTGTTTACGCGGAGTACGATCACGTTAAACATGTGGGTCTGTAAGTCCTTCCGAGAGGTTGGTGGTAGGGGAAGAAGGGTACGGTCCCTGTGGATGCTTCTCCCACTTGGTTCCGGTCTAAATTGGGTGAATAAAAAGAAAGTTATGAAGAATATCGCGGAGGGTGAAGTACCCCAGTGGTTAGTGCGCGGGATTTGCACTTGGTAGGCCCGGGTTCGATTCCCAAAATTGCCGAATAAAAATAAAGTTATGGAGATTGTCGCGGATGGCACGGTAGCCCAGTGGTTAGCGCGCGGGAATTTCACTCGGTAGGCCCGGGTTCGATTCCCGCCATTGCCAAAACTGCAGCCGTGTTCACGCGGAGTACGATCACGTTAAACGTGTGGGACTGCAAGTCCTTCCGAGAGGTTTGTGGTAGGGGAAGGAGGGTACGGTCTCTTTGGATGCCTCCCCCATTGGGTTCCGGTCTAAATTGTGTGGCACTTCCTGGCCTTCCAAGCAGTTACCTTACACCTTTCTGGTAGGTCGCGCCAACGAGTTTGCCACGGTCAGAATTTTCAAGGGTAGCGAACAGGCTGGTCGCCAAAGGCGGCTAGTATTATTAAATAGATCTTTAAAATCAAAAGTTTGAAATCCTATTATTTTACCAAGCGTTTTTAATTTATTTTTTAATTCCTTACTGTTATTTAGAATAATGTAGCTATCACCAGAATCTCGTAAATTGCTATTTAGTACATTTAAATAATTTAGTAATAATTTACTAGCAGTAGTAGAGTATGAATGACCACTAGTAACAGTTCTAAATTTAATAGGATTTTTAT